>JASPKZ010007519.1:0-683415 GCA_030220185.1 Diploptera punctata | reverse complement strand
GCGAGCGAGAGAGAGACCTAATGTCAAACGCCCCACATGAAGTATGTAAAAATAACCGCTATTTTGGAATATGTAGTTTACATACTACATAAATATATTAACATCATGTCTCGACTAAACTAGCATACGGTATGTAAATTAATGTAATTTAATTTTAGTTTGTTCCGTGGCAGAGACCAAAAATATGTTAATTAATAGTATTTCCGCATTTATAAAACCGTTCTAAATTACAAATAACGCTGTAAATTTTATTTAATTCCAATATATAAGACTTCTTGTTTTTAATGTCACAGAAAATATTCAGTACTCCACGTGCGTTCGAATTAACGGATTGTTGCCATAGCGGGCTACATTGGTTGCGTAATACCACGAAGACGATTCATATTTGGAAGATACGAAGAACGTTTATGAACTACCGCTTAATTGCTACTTGTTCCAACCACCTGTATCCGGGGGCTACAGATTGGCTATCCCGTTACCGGACGAGACTTGCGATATAAATTAATAACAATCAATCCGTGGAAGATTGAATTCGAACCCTCAGGATATACTTATAACACTAATTTATATACTTACTTACTCACTGGCACTATCGAACCCGTAGGTTCATGGCCGCGCGGACATAAGCTCTCCATACATCCCTATCCTGAGCTAATGTTTTCCAATCATCCCTGTGTAATCTACTTCCTTCAAA
The DNA here is from genome assembly GCA_030220185.1 of Diploptera punctata. Lineage (NCBI taxonomy): Eukaryota > Metazoa > Arthropoda > Insecta > Blattodea > Blaberidae > Diploptera > Diploptera punctata. Next base: position 682,721 of record JASPKZ010007519.1, on the reverse strand, counting down.
TCATAGTTAATGTTATTCTCCCACCTCATTCTTCGTCTACCAACTGGAAGTTTTCCCTCTGGTTTTCCTACAAGAAGCTTCCATGCACGTCTTTCATTCCTCATTCGTGCCACATGTCCTGCCCATCGCAGTCTACGAGACTTAACTGTTCTTATTATATCTGGCTTTCTATAAAGATCATGTAGTTCACTGTTATGTAGTCTTCTCCATTCACCTGTTTGTTCATCTCTCTTTGGTCCAAACATTTTCCTAAAAACTTTATTCTCAAATACTCGTAATCTCCTTTCTTCTCTTAAAGTAAGAGTCCATGTTTCGCACCCATATAATATAACTGGTAGAATAACAGTTTTATATATTTTCAGTTTAACATGTTTTGAAAGGAGTTGGGACGTCAAGAGTCTCTGTAATGCATAATAGCACGCATTTCCAGAATTGAGTCTATGTTTAATTTCTTTCGCCCAACGGTCCCCGAAAATCATCCGGCCTTCATCATCATCCTTATCATCCTTATCATTATCATCATCCTTCACCGGTATGGAAAGCAACGGGAAGCTACCACACCTATAATTCCCTAGTAAAGCTGCAAAGCATATCATGACAATGCTATGATTGCAGTGAAGGACCTGCCCTCGGGCAGAATTACTATGAAATGCAAAGGTAATGCTACTGCATGTAGAAAAAAAATCCTATTTAAAAACATATTTTATAAATAGTCATATTTCTTCGGAATTCGTCATAAGGTTTAAGATTCTAAATATCCAAAGGACCTAATATTAATGGGAGGTACTGTATACTCCCAATGATGTATAAAAATATATGGGAAGGAAGAAAGAAATCATCTGTATTAGAATTGAATTCATGGTCCCTGTCTATTGCAACACAGCGGTGGTCTTGACACGTGAGGGGATTCTGTATTTTTGTGTTACGGATAATATAAACATTATGCGTAATGGAAACTTCTCTAATTGTGTGTAAATATAACTCGTGGTTAGAAGAATTTGGTAGTGGGGGGAAGACCCGCGAGGTGCTGCCGTCTGGACGCGTGTGTCTCCTTCAATCACCTGGCGACGCCCAGGCGCAAAATCTGCGTGCGTCAAAATCAAAATAACCAAGCGACAATTATCATCATTTTATTAGAAAAGTAAATTACATTTATACGAAATTGGTAGAGACGATATAATTGGTTGCATACATCATTGGTTAACTTGCTGAACTCGAAAGCAGTGGGTTCAAATTCGGTCCTTGTCAGAATTTTAAATTTCCAAAACTTGAACGCACCAATATAATAATTCTAGGGAATTCGATAAGTAATGACATCCTAAATAAATGGTTAAACCTTAGAAAGTATTGTGTTTTGAAAGCACTAATTAGAGGTTAAAGTCCTCTTTTAACTTTATGACTACTTAAATATGTTCACTAAATAATAAGGGAAATAAAAAAAAGTTTAGCAGTTAGCACTGTTATAAATCAGGGATCCTAGTGGTGACCAATGTATCATCATCATCCAGTATTATGACGGTTGCCACCGGAATCAATACTAATAAAATTAATTGTTAAAACCGTTGAGGTGGAGAGTCATAAAATAAAATAAGTTAAATATACCTTCTTAGGTAAGATCCGTCGTCCTCAACTTATAAAATATGTAATATTTATGCCTGTAGGCCTTTCAGAACATCCGTTCCATCTTCAGCAGGTCCCTCTTCGCTACAACATCCAGTATGATGGTTGATGTTGTAGCGAAGAGGGACCTGCTGAAGATGGAACGGATGTTTTGAAAGGCCTACAGGCATAAAGATTACATATTTCATAAGTTGAGGACGACGGATCTTACCTAAGAAGGTATATTTTAACTTATTTTATTTTATGCCACCGAAAACCAAACGCCATTCCTCTCTGCCCATCCATTGATCTTCCTCCAAACCTCTAATAATCATAGCCGCTTGCACACCTTCAATCCAGGTATCCTTTGGTCTTTCTATCTTCCTCCTTTCCACTGGGATCCATTCCATGATAATATTAGGCAATTTTTGCTCTGGTATACTTTTGACATGGCCATACCACTGTAATCTTCTAATATTTCCATGAACAGTGTTTGTTGTATAAATCTATAATATTGAAAGTCTTGAAATAACAATATTTTGTGAATATATTCACCGTTTCTCACATTTAGTAAATAATACCACTCTAAAAAGATGTTTGGTAGAATTTTTTTAGAAGATTGAATTGGGAAGTACTCGAACACCCATCAAGTTCACCAGATATAAGTCCTCGTGACTATAACTTATTCTCAAATATCAAAACATCTCTATGAGGCATTTTATTTCAATCAAGAGTTGATATCTGGAAAACTCTAGATCGGCCAATGAAAGAGATACCCAGAAATGGTGCTGCAGATGGAGTTCCCCGTCTTCCAAGGGTTTGACAACGTATAATTGACTTGTCAGGAGATTATAAATGAAGTTGGTAAAGTCAAAAGTAATCTAAATAAATTTTATTGATATTATATCAATGTTGCCATTGCTTATCGAATGTCCTACTACATAGTAGTACATCACTTTCTTATTGGTTAAAAAAATGTTTTGAGTATTCACTTATAAGTGACTATAAATAATCATGTCCTTTGCTATACCCGAGTGGTACTCTGTTTTAACGCAGAGCTATGGGACGTGAGCTGGTTGGAGTTCACACTGAGGAAGAAATTGTGGCACAATTTATTATTTGTTGTCAGTGTTATCACGAATGCCCAGTGTTGTTTTAGATGTAGTAAACCCACGTAACATTGAATACACCAATTTCGTTTCTTGTGCAATTTAGTTTCTGGTATATGATGATGATAATAATGATGATGGTCCATTCATAGTAATTCTGCCCGAAGGTAGGTCCTTCACTGCAATCATAGCGTTTTCATGCTATGCTTGCAGATTTACTAGAGAATTGTAGGTGTGGTAGCTTCCCGTTGCTTTCCACACCGGTGAAGGATAATGATGATGATGGCCATATGATTTCGGGGACCGTTTGTGCCTTAAAGTTTTCCTGGCATTTGTCTTACAGGTGAGTAAAAACCCCGATAAAAACCTCACCCAGAAAAACTGCCCCGACCGGGACGAAGCCGGGCCCACTGCGTGACAAACCAGCACGCTACCTCGAGACCATAGCGGTGGACGATGATGATGATGATAATAATAATGAAATGAAATTCAGAGTATTACATAGGCCTACATCTTTTCTTTTGTATTTGCTCCCTTAGCAGATTAATTTACAGTTTCTGTTCGTTTTTTTAATATTAATTTGATCCACTTTAATTTCAGTTTTATTTCCATAAACCACTAATTAACTACCTTATCTGCAAGTTTATGGCTATGCGGGTATAAAATTTCAATACATCTCTATTATTTTAAATTTTGCATTTTGCATTGTTTAGTCTATACTTTAGTAAAGTAAAGTGATCCCACAACAGGCCCGGAGGCCCTTGGGGTAGTAGGAGGTTAAGGCTCCCACTTTTTCTAGACAATCGGCACTTTATGTCAGCCGGGTTGTCAGCCCTGCGTGACGGCCGCATTTACCCCCAGAACAAGCGTCTGGTACTCATTTCCGTTAGAGGCTGAGTCGACCCCAGGGCCATGGTGCCGCCAGAGGGTTTGGGTCAGTTTAAAAATCCTGACCCCAACGGGACTTGAACCCTCGACCCTCCGGCTTGTAGCTCAGTGCCTTAACCACTACGCTACGGCGTGCCCCTTTTAGTCTATATTTTAATAATAGTATTTTTAAATTGTAATAAATACATACAATTTTGTATTATTTTAATATTCGCTTGTTGAGTGGAAGAGAAGGCCTTATGACATAAACTCTACCAGCTTCAATAAAACATACATTCATAAAGAAAAGTAAAATGATCCCACAACAGACCCGGAGGCCCTTGGGGTAGTAGGAGGTTAAGGCTCCCACTTTTTCTAGATAATCGGCACTTTATGTCAGCCGGGTTGTCAGCCCTGCGTGACGGCCGCCTTTACCCCAGAACAAGCGTCTGGTACTCATTTTCGTTAGAGGCTGAGTCGACCCCAGGGCCATAGTGCCGCCAGAGGGTTTGGGTCAGTTTAAAAATCCTGACCCCAACGGGACTTGAAACCTCGACCCTCCGGCTTGTAGCTCAGTGCCTTAAACCACTACGCTACGGCGTGACCCCTCAATAAAACATACTGTTATTCTTATTATTATTATTATTATTATTATTATTATTATTATTATCATAGTGACGTTATTTTTTTCAATCATTTTCGGTATAATTCGCCTCGCTCATATCTTGGTTAAAGTAAATTATTATCCCACCTCAACCTTGGCATACATATTGGGCTTTCTTTCAGGTTTTAATTCGTATAAATCTATTTATTATTACTTACCATTATTTTTATAAGTTATGCTATTATGTATCTAATATATTTTCACTATTTCAATGGAAGAGATGGTCATATCTCTGACGGTTTAAATAATGGTTTGTTAATAATAATTTAATAATAATAATAACGTTAATAATAATAATGTTAATAATAATAATATTTTAATAATAATAATAATATTTTAATAATAATAATAATGTTGAGTGATTGCGGGCTATGTGGCCGTGGTCCATCACTGGTGTTCCTACCAGACGTTTCTCCCTCAACTGCGGAGGGCATCTTCAGTGGCGAGTACTTCTAAGTGTTGTTTCCTGGGTCGGAGTTTCGACTGTGAATGGTAGGAACACCAGTAATGGACCACGGCCACATAGCACGGAATTACTCAACATTATGATTACCGGCCGTGAAAGCCTGCATTCAACTAATAATAATAATAATAATAATAATAATAATAATAATAATAATAATATTTTAATAATAATATTATAAAATAATAATAATGTAATAATAATTTCATTATTCTTGTCGACGTTCGTTCAACTAAACTTTAAATTTACATTCGATATAAATTTCACTATTTTTATAATGTACAGAATATAGGTTTTTTTTAAATTTTGAAAATGGGTACTTATTCACTTAAGTCAATTTTGTAAATTTAAAATTGTTTTCAAGTATTTCATTTATAAAGCACGAGTTCTAAAAACGTGGGTAAAATATGCTATTCATTGCAAAGGAATGACCCTCTGGAAGAGAAGAGATATAACGATCAATGTTATTAAAGAACTGGGCATTTAAAAAAATATATATTTAAGACAGATTTACACAAAATATCTGGAATGTAGACTACCCGGTAGGAGAGAAAAAGGAAGATGAAAAATAACCTAGATACAAGAATCTAGATGGAAAGAATTTAAGGAAGAAGGAAATTGAAACCACAGACAAGATTCGTACGCCTGTGAATGAATGAATGAATGAATAAATGCACTTGGAAAGAAGAGAAAGTGAGAGTTTGCTGAACAGTAGTGATGTACTCTAATGATTACGTACGGAAAAGGAGAACGGAAACAACACAGACAAAATATATGAATCAATAGCGACTCGTGACTTAAAAAGTAGGTAAATGGATTAATAAGTAACATATTATATTTAAAAAGTATAACACCTATTTGATAACGTTCGTGCAACATTCAACTATTTTCCATAAACCTATATTAAACCGAAGCTCTGAAAGGGTTTTCTCCTAATGAGAAAATTTCATTATGAAAAATATACAAATAAATTATGTTTTCATTATTGGAAATTATAATGAGAAATTAATTAAATAGACTGCAATCGCTGTACCTTATATATTGCTGCGGGTAGTTTGTCTTACACTGTATGATGCTGTAGGAGACAGGAACTAAGAGTAGATGATGAAACATAAGAAAAAAAATATATTACATTGATCACATACTTTATCATTATGTGTGTAGTTGGCAGTAAGTTACTTTCTTTGGAGTAAAAGATGAATGTGGCAGTTTGTGTTTGTGTGGATTTACATCACACTCAGTACGTGTAGATATCGCAGTATAAAGAGAAATTAAAATTGTTGAAACAACACATCAGTACTAAAAAAATATAAAGCACTTGTTATATCGTTATTCATTAAATAATTAAGAAATATACATGACAATTTGCCATTTTACAAAATGTAACCTAGAGAATTCAGAAATTTCTTTGAAAAATACCCTATGCCGGGGCTTGCCAGTGCAACAGTTCTATGGAAAATTGTGAACCGGAATCTAAATGTTTCAATAATGTTTTCTAGCATATACGTAAATCGGTGGGGGTAGAAATAATTGTATTTCCATAGATAGAGACCAGAATTTTGTCGGGAAGTTTATTGGTAGTGGGGCACGCCGTAGCGTAGTGGTTAAGGCACTGAGCTACAAGCCGGAGGGTCGAGGGTTCAAGTCCCGTTGGGGTCAGGATTTTTAAACTGACCCAAACCCTCTGGCGGCACTATGGCCCTGGGGTCGACTCAGCCTCTAACGGAAATGAGTACCAGACGCTTGTTCAGGGGGTAAAGACGGTCGTCACGCAGGGCTGACAACCCGGCTGACATAAAGTGCCGATTGTCTAGAAAAAGTGGGAGCCTTAACCTCCTACTACCCCAAGGGCCTCCGGGCCTGTTGTGGGATCACTTTACTTTACTTTTACTTTAGTTTATTGGTAGTTAACTAATACCGGGTGTACGCTGCTACGCTAAATAAATTGAGGCCAGACATTCACTCAGCCTCCTCCCTAAATGAGCAGCCAAATAATTAATAATCGGGAGAGAGAAAATAAATTTATAAATAATTAATTAAGTAACCGAAGAAATCATCTGACAAACATCTTATTTACATTCAAACAAGTCAGAAAACTACGTAGAATACAATTATGTAATTATTTATCAAAGATTAAATGATCCCGTACAATTAATATGATGAAATAAGATCGTTCAGTTATGAGTAATGTAGGGAAAAGGCTCATGACTGTAACACACTTCATTGTATTTTGATGGGCTCGAGACACACGTACAATAAGTTAAATATCTAAAGAATTAAGGTAGAATATTTTTATCACTCACCTCATATTGTTGTTCTTATTTGATTATAAACTAGTTTCGGAACATAGTTTCTGTTCTATCCTCAGTATCGTCACGACCGTTGTTCTGTCGTCTTGAAGATCTGTCCTTCTCTCCTTCCATTGGCTGACTGAAAAACCTCGAAACCAGGTCATTCTCACCGGGAATTTCAAAGTTCATTAATTTCTTCTTTTCGCTCTTTTGAATGTAGATCTTTTCCCAAACAGTAAGTTCTTTAGGTTTTTCTATTTGTTTTAATAATTTAGCTTCTTTCTCGATAAGATGTTTTTCAGACCATGCATGGGCAGCCACTGCAGATTTTTCTACTTCCCCTTTCTTGACATTCCTGAGAAAAATCTGCAGTGGCTGCCCATGCATGGTCTGAAAAACATCTTATCGAGAAAGAAGCTAAATTATTAAAACAAATAGAAAAACCTAAAGAACTTACTGTTTGGGAAAAGATCTACATTCAAAAGAGCGAAAAGAAGAAATTAATGAACTTTGAAATTCCCGGTGAGAATGACCTGGTTTCGAGGTTTTTCAGTCAGCCAATGGAAGGAGAGAAGGACAGATCTTCAAGACGACAGAACAACGGTCGTGACGATACTGAGGATAGAACAGAAACTATGTTCCGAAACTAGTTTATAATCAAATAAGAACAACAATATGAGGTGAGTGATAAAAATATTCTACCTTAATGAATATACCTCATAGTGAGAATTCCTAAAATAAGTAATCTAAAGAATTATTTTCAGTCCAGAGGATTAGATGCATTTTATTCAGCCAGTTAGAACTGACAATGCCTAAGCCTTGTACGCTGGACAGTTGAATACAGTAGGAAATACATTGCTGGGAATTTTGGAAACTCGGTAAACGGGCGTTTTACAGAGAATGATGCAAACTAATTAGACGCGAAAGAAACCACCTGAACATTCTAGAATCAATATTGAAGCCAAACCTTTTACCAAATTAGTCGGGATTCCCGGGCGTGTCGCATAAACTTATGTTCCAACTATATCTAACTCTCAAAAGAAGGAAGGTCCTACGAGAATTGTTGACGTCACAGCCAATAACATACCCTCAAAGCTTTTCCATCCAAAATTATAAATAAATGTACCAATGATCTGTAATTTTACATTTCAAAGGGGGTGTATCATATGGTCTCAAGATATGGAAGGGGACAACGCGAGCTCACTTCATGGCTAGGAAAGCGAAACAAAAATTAATATATAATATCTCTCGTGGTGTCAATACGGGCAAAAGCACTTCTTGTTGTGCTATCTAGCACCAACATAATTTATTTACTTAGTGACTAAAAGTAAGGACTTGTAAATTTTAGGATAGTCCTTTTTACTGGACTTAGTCGCGTGTGAAACGATTCAATTCATATAAGTGACCGTTATAAAGTTTGAATAACAAACCTCGAATGAAGTCTTCCACGAGGATGGGAAACGAGATTATCTATTAATTGCCAGTAAATTTAAAGTCTCCATACTATTGAACGGGGCCAAATGATAATTACCACTCGTTGTAACGCCATTTAAAAGTTTGTGTGTACCAGCTACGTATTTACAAGTCATTAAAGTTAGACTAAATCTACAATCTTGTTGTCTTTTTCTTTTTACGAGATAAAATCGCGCCCGCACAATCCTTGTGTATCCCGGGACGAAGAGCATCTCATCCTAGCGCAACCCACTGAGCTACCCGAGCCCCTCGAATAAAATAGGAATCATTTCCAAATCCTGGCGCCCACTAAATCCCGTCTTCACCATGAACCCCTATACTAAGCGACCATATATGCCATATACATATACGTTAATTGTTCCAAAAATAAAATCTCTAAATCATGGTAAAAACCCCATTCAAATCGGTTAAATAGTTTTTGAGTCCATAAAAGACAAACAGACTCACAGATTCGCAGACACACAGACGTTAATTTGTATATATATATATAATATGTAGTATGGAAATACTTTCCAGATTGGCCTAATAAATAATTTCCATTAACTTCTGAAATTACTGAAACTACCACAAAAGTAATATCGACATTTTTTTTTTCAAAATTAAGCAGATTATTACATGGTACTTAAACTGTGTTAGCAATTTACATACCCTCTCTGGGCACGCCGTAGCTTAGTGGTTAAGGCATTACACACAAGCCGGAAGGTCTAGGTTTCGAGTCCGGTGGGGTCAGGATTTTTAAACTGACCGAAACCTTCTGGCGGCTCTATAGCCCTGGGGTCCACTCAAGCCTATAATGAAAATGAGTACCAGACGCTTGTTCTGGAGGTAAAGACGGGCGTCACGCAGGGCTGACAACCCTGTTGAGATCAAGTGCCGATTGTTCAGAAAAAGTGGGAGCCTTAACCTCCTAGTACCCCAAGGGCCTCCTGAGGCCTGTAGTGGGATCACTTTTATCATAGCCTCTCCATTTATGTATATGCCAGATACCTGAGTTGTGTTATCTACCACACGTGATGGAGAATCTACACAAGGAACCGCGAATCCGCGCATATATTGTTAGCAACGGGATATTTGTTCTCGATCTAACGATAAGTTGGTACACAGCCCTACCTGTATAAACACTATTTGCCCTTCTTTCTTATATTTAGTGTACAGTAATGCTTTATCCAATAACTTTTAATGTCTCTAACTGTACATATCTGTGGTGTTGAATCTCGTAAAAGGCTGTGTCACGATTTCAAGAACATAACTTGGTTGTAAATTGAAGACAAAGGAAGAAGAATCACATAAACTTGTTTTAATGAGCCGAAAATCTAGTGCGTGGCATTGTAGTAGTTGGCATGAGTGCGTACCGCGTAACCACAACATTTGAGAGGACGGGACTCGATCTGGGTCATTCGAGTGTGAAGAAACAGAAATAATCCCTTCCTGTATCAGTTTTGACAATAACGATATAAGGCGTGATCTTGCATGTTCTCTGTACCATTTTAAACAATTCCCAATACTTTATTCATCTATTTACTCATTTATTATGGATTTTACAAGTAATTTTAACATTTATTGCGTTACCCGAGAAGAATAGAACATCGTGATCAGGAGACCTTCCACAAAGCAATAAAAACATGTCTGTATGCATCAACAATAATTAATTATAAATGGAGAAATCAGAATACAGGTACAAAACATTAGCAACAACATAATTGAACATTTTATAAAAAAACTAGTGAGTATCAAAAACGTTATTATGGTACTAATAACAACATACACAAAATTATGTAATTAACTATTAGATTTTAGATTTTAAATTTAGATTTATTTAGCCTGGTGGAGTTAAGACCATGTGGCCTTCTCTTCCACTCACCAGGGCAAACATATATTACATCAGAATATAACAATCTCAATGAACTCTAATATTAAATACTAAATAAAAATTTGATGAAAAAGATAATATCTATTATATTACGATCTATAATGCAACTAGTTAATGTTAGTTAAAATTAAGACTAAAACTAATAATAAAATTATATAAGCAAGACATATTAAATTGTCCCTGTCTAATGTATATAAAAAACAAAGAAAAATAATGAGATGTAGAAAACTAATTTTACGTTTGTACAATATTTAAAGCAAAACAAAAAGAAAATATTTGTTAATCTTAATATTATTTTCATAGATAATTAAATTTATTAATTGTTAAAAGAATACTATCAGTGAGGTGTATAAGTTAGTTTGTTATTAAATAATTCTTTAATTTGTTTTTGAAGGATGTTATAGTTTGACAGTCTCTGACATAGGTCGGAAGGGAATTCCATGTTTTGGTAAGTGAGACCGTAAAAGATAGTGAATAATATACAGTGTGATGAGGAGGGATATAAAGGACAATGTGCTGATGGGATCGAGTGTCAAGATTATGTGTGTTGGATAGTCTGATGAAGCGGCGTGATAAATAATATTAAAATATATAATTAAATTATATGAATGAAAATTCATTGTTTGATGATTTTTATTATATTTTATAATATAAAGTGAACTGGAATGAGGTTAGAGAATAACATTAATCGTGATTAGAGACAGGCGAGATTTACAGGGAACGTTTGGAAAAGGTTACCTCAGGATAAGGATGATTGGAGATCATATGTCCGTACGGTTATGAATATTCGTGTAGGATAGGGCCATTGAGTGCCATTCCACTAGGATCCATTCCATAACAATTTTAGGTAATCTTTGTTCTGGCATTCTTTTGACATGGCCATACCACTGTAATCTTTTCTTTTCTATAATCTCTATGATGTCCGGCTCCTCTTGTACACCCATAATTTCCCTTATTTCTTTATTTCGTATTCTATCCATTCTAGATTTTCCAGCTGATCTTAAAACATCCATTTCTGTACTTAAAATTATTTATGTTTCCCTGGCAGGAATTTGCCAGACTTCAGACCATACGTTAAAATGCTCTGAATTATGGTTTGATATATTTGTAATTTTATATTTTTTTAAATATTTTTGCTCCACCAAACAGAGTTTAAAGAGTTTATTGCTTGTTTTGTTTGAGCGATTCTATTTTTAATTTCCACTGTGTTATCGCCTGAATGGTCTAATTTTGTTCCGAAGTAAGTGCATTCAAGACTAATTTTTTAGGATAATAATAATAATAATAATAATAATAATAATAATAATGATAATAATAATATTATTATTATTATTATTATTATTATTATTATTATTATTATTATTATTATTATTATTATAACAGTATATTTAATCAAGCTACTGTATAATATAATATGAAATATTAGCCCATAATCGTTGTGCTGTAAATTAATTTCTGTCAAGAAGTAATGCATGTTACCTGTTAATTTGTTAGTTAAAAGCTTAAAATGATTGTAAATACCAGAAGTAAGAAAATTGTTAATGGTCTTCAAGTTGTATCTTATACTAAAATTTGAGATAATGGTTAATTGCCCCTATTCTAAAATATTCAGCGTTCCTCACTTGCTTTCTTTTTTTTTGAGATTAAAGAATGTACGGGTAATGGAACCAGTATTATATTTGTAACTTAAAAGTAGCATAAAAATGACCGTGAAATTAGAATTGTTGGGTTGAGTATGTAAGAAACATTTATAATGCTGGAATCATCGACCAGTAATTTCTATTTATTAGACTGTTGACTGTACGACCCACTTGCTATAATAGAACCATTCAGTAGTTACAGGCGGGGAAAGGGACTGACCATGAAATGAAAATTGGTACAAGTTAACAAAACCGGTGCAGCAAGTAATGAATTTTGACCTGGTGATTGAGTCTAAAGTTGCATTCGGATCGGACCTCCCAACGACTTCAAACTTATGCAATGTCCCGACCGGTCATAGATACTTTTTTTATAAACTTAGTAAGACATGCATCAGTGTCAGAGTAGGCCTATTAAACCATTAATAAGTAAAAGTGCCATAAAATAAGTAGGACATGTAACTAACCACTGGCACCACTGAACCTAGAAATTCATAGTCGCTCGGACATGCCCTTTATCGATAATTTGGAAATCAAGAGCTGCATTTGTTAGGACTATTTAACGAATAAAATTAAGCTGTTTACTCACAAATCATTGTTTAACTATAGTTATTTTAAAATATTTATATATTTAATGTAAACGGCGATGTTTGAAAACAAATCAGAAATGTGAGGTTATGTTCATTCACTGCTGCTTGATCATATTATTTATTGCCAAATAAGATCGCAATATTGTAAGAGTGCACCCAAGTGGAGAAATAATGAAACACATCAAACTATATATCACAATCAACATTACGGGTTATTCATTTATTTTTTTAGTAAACAACTCAGTAAAATCAAGGAATCTGTTCCTTATATGCTATAGTCAATGTATTTGTTGGAGAAAAATAATGTTCTGTCCTGTTGAGAACATTAAAAAGGAGGACCTTTCTTTATCACAAAAGCAGGAGCTGATAAAGAGAAATCGATAAAGATCGAGGTGAAACACGACTGTCATTGGTTGTAAAATAAAATTCATTGAAACGTGATTGGCCATTGACTAGCATTTGTGGCATGAGTTAAATAGTCATAAGTAATGCCACGAATGATTTCCAAATTATCGATAAATTCACGACTCACGAAGTAAGGAGTGAATTTATCTAGAGAATTTGGAAATCAAGAGTGGCATTTGTTAGGACTATTTAACAAATAAATTAAGCTGTTTACTCACAAATCGTTATTTAAATATAGTTATTTTAAAATATTTATATATTTAATGTAAACGGCGATGTTTGAAAACAAATGAGAAACGTTTGTTATGCTTCATTTGATCATCACTGGAACCAGATCATATTATTTATTGCCAAAGGATCGCAATGTTGTAAGAATGCACCCTAGTGGAGAAAAAATGAAACACATCAAACTGTATATATTAATTAATTTGTGATGTCCTACGATGTAAATATGTCAATTATATTTTTCTGGAACGTAAATTCCTGGGAAATAATGTTTTTAAGAAAGTGCAAACAGTTGTTTCTTTTTTTTTAGGTATAATCAATTGCTACAATTTTTTATAATAAGTTATATCCCGCAATCACTATCTGGTTACATTCGTGCACTATATATACAACCTTGTAACCACATGAATTCTACAATTCTTACTTCTTAGTAAATAAATTGTTATATTCAACGTATTTCTTAGAGAGTCAGTCACTGCAAAATAATGCTGTGATCTATTCAGAATGTTAAAAAGGAGGAGCTTGATTTTAAAGTGATAAAATTAAATTGGTAAAATCGAGGGGAAAAACAGCTGTGATTAGTTGTAAATCAAAATTCATTGAAATGTGATTGGTCATTGACTCTCATTTGGGGCACGGGTTAAATAGTCCTAAAATAATGTTCTTCAATAATTTCCTGTATAATTTACCATCCTCAAATCAAAGTTGGTATTAATCTCCCACTTCATTCTTGGCCTAGCTATTATCAATCCTAATAAAATTCATATCAAAGTCCGTTGGTGTGAATAGTCATAAGATCAAAATTAAAAATTAAAATGTACCTGTTGGCAGGTGCCGCCGTTCTCAACTTTCTTAAAACAATGTATTAAAAATATTATTAATTGGAGGCCTTTCGGAAGTTAACTTCCATCATCAGCAAGATGAGTATGCGCTACTAGTTGTTGTATTTAAGACGCTGTAGACGTTGATGATCTTGATGCATCGCCAGTTCCATCAATGTCTGCAGCATCTTAAATACAACTACTCTTCCTGCTGATGATGGAAATTAACTTACGAAAGGCCTCCAATTAATATTTTAAATACATTATTTTAACAAAGTTGATGACGACGGCATCTGCCAACAGGTACTAGTTATTATCGCCTCGCTATGATTGTTGTCCGTTTATTTAAAAACGAGTGCCGCGCGACAATGCTTGACGATGATTGACATGCGGAATTATTATTGTGGCGGTAGTCGGCATCTTTGAATTTAATTATATATATATATATATATATAAACAGCTGCGGGGAAACAAAGCGAGCCGCTGGACAACCATCATAGCTGTACTACTAGGTAAATTCCATGTAGTTTTCCTACAAGAAGAATCTATTCTACTCTCAAATTCTCATTTCATGCCGTATGTCCTGCCCATCGCTGTCTACGAGATTTAACTGTTTTTGTAATATGTTTTCCTATAAATATAATGTGTCTAATTGCTACATAGTTTTCTCAATTCACCTACCGCATTATCTATAATGTTCTTCCCTAGGGCAGGTCCTTCACTGCAATCATAGCATTTTCATGCTATATTTTGCAGTTTTACTAGGGAATTATGGGTGTGGTAGCTTCCCATTACTTTCCACACCCGGGATGATAAGGATGATAATGATGGCCATATGAAGTTCGGTGACCTTCGGAGCCTCAAAGCTACCTGACATTTGTCTTACAGGTGAGAGAAAAACCCGGGGGGGGGGGAACTGCTGCTTGATAAGGCAACACACTACCTCGAGACCACAGCGTTGGATATACACTTTAGAGACTCGAGTTCAAATCCCGACTCAAGCATTCTTTTTTCTTTTTATATCATATTTGCCTTCATTGCCAAATGTCAAAAATATATATATATATATGTGTGTGTGTGTGTGTGTGTGTGTAAAGAGAGAGAGAGAGAGAGAGAGAGAGAGAGAGAGAGAGAGATTGGATTTATAGGACTCCCTATTTCCGAGTTGAGTATACGTATGACTTTTTAAAACGCTCCATTCCTGTATATTGTTTCTAGGTAGGGCTTATTTGAATGCCAATTTTTCAAATTTTCCTAAGTGAACTAGCATGGAATTTTTATTGAAAATTCCATTCCTTATCACTAACCTACGAAAAAATGTGAATTAAAGGATAAAAAGCATCTCCTTAACTGTTCATCCAGAGCCTCGTAAACTTCGAAATTCATGCAACGCCACTGAACGAAATATAATAAATATCACTTTGGATTGCGAATGATTTTCACATATTACTACAGTATTATTCCACACGTTACAAACCGGTATAATACGTTTAAAATCATGTAATCTATTTTGGTACAATAAATATGCCTTATAACTTATAAGCTATGTGTTTCCTGAGAAAAAAAAAACTACAGACTAGAATAAGGAATAATTAATTTACAATAGACTTAATAGCTTCATTTTCAAAATAAATAAGATATATTATAAAATTCATATATTTTTGGTTGTAAATATAATTTACGGTTTTCTCAAAGAAATGTACAGAAATTTGGTCCAGGATTACTTTACAATGATATTGATTGACTGATTTGCATATTTACAAAACAATTAATTATGAAGTGATGATTGATTATGAAATGGATGTATTATGTATTATTATTGTTATCATTATTATTGTTATTATTGTTATTGTTGTTATCATTATTATTATTATTATTATTATTATTATTATTATTATTATTATTATTACCTAGGAAAAACGAGAGAAAATACAGATTTGTCTGTTCCAGTAGGCTATTTAAACTCGGGGCTTTCATAGAATATTCCAAAACACAATTGTCTGAGACAACTCATTTGATTGAAAATCTGTATTTTTCACTCTTATTTATAGACGCTTTAACATCTTATTCCATAAAGCTCCTAGAATATTCTTGGTTGTATCTAGTAAAAAGTAAAGTGATCCCACTACAGGTCTCAGGAAGCCCTATGGTGGAAGGAGATTAAGGCTTCCACTTTTTCTAGATCATCTGCACTTGTGTTGTCAGCCCTGCGTGACGACCGCATTTACCTCGAAGAAGTATCTGGTACTCGTTTCCGTTAGAGGATGAGTGAACGCAAGGGCCTTATTGCCGCCGGAAATTTTGCCCAATTATATTTATTCATTCTATGTATAACCGCGACGTCTTACACATATTTAACCAATATTCAAGCAAATAACTAACTTTAAATTAACCAGTTTAAAATTCTGACTCCACCGAGACTCGAACCCTCTACCTTCTGGTTTGTAGCGTATTGCCTTAACCACTACGGTACTGCGTGCCCCGGTTGTATCTTGTCGGCTGTCTATTATTATAGCATTTGTCTTTTTAAATAGAAATTCAACGATTTAACATTTTAAGTGATGCCATGAAAATGATGATGGTGAAGCGGAGTCTGGTTTTGAAAATATAGAACTCAGCATTTTTTACACGCTTTATATTAGCTTGACCTGTATCTGTCTATGTAACGGACCTGTATCTAGGTAACGGAATCTTTGAAGATGATTTTCGCCCACTTAAAAACATTGGATCGACTTGAAACTTTGTATACTTGTAAAGGACTCATGACAATACAATAATCTCGTATTTTTTCTAAAATCCTGGCCAGAATCATCAGAAAATCAAAAAAATAAAATAAAAACCGGTATAAAAGGTTGCGGACTTATCGACTTATTAGTCAATCCTTGTAAGAACTCAGTTGGTAGAGCGGTGGACTGTAGTGGTATATAATTTCAGTAATCCATAGGTCACTGGTTCAAATCCGGCCCGGAGGACTTTTTTTAGAAGAGTATTAAGCAATTAAATTTTCATGGCATTCCAGTTTATGACAATCAACTAAATTAAAAATTTTTAAAAAATAATAGTTTTAAAAAACTATAAGAACACGCTTTATTAGAAAACCAAACAAAAAATAAAAAATAAGTAATATTTAAAAAACTAAAACAATACGCTTTATTAGAAAACCGAACTAAAAAATTAAAAACAATTTTAATTTCCAACACGTTTGTGATAAAATTAAAGTGACCAACAAAAAAATCATATCCAACACATCTAGAATAAAACTAGAGTTATCTAAAAAAAATAATAATTTTACCATCAAAAGCGTGGGGTACTTTTTATGTTTTTTTTACGTTTTCGTCTTAGATACTTTACTTTTACCAATATCTGTTTATTATCAAATATATTAATTTATATAGAGCACCCCACGCTTTTGGTGGTAAAATTATTATTTTTTTTGTAGGTAATTCTAGTTTTATTCTAGATGTGTTGGAGATGATTTTTTTTGTTGATCACTTCAATTTTATCCCATGCGTGTTGGAAATTAAAATTATTTTTCATTTTTTAATTTGGTTTCCTAATGAAGCGTGTTGTTTTAGTTTTTTTTTAACTATTATTTATTTCCTTTTATAAGATTCATGATGTGTTCCGTTGAGGTATTATTCAAAATTAATATAAAATTATGGAATATTCACCTGAAAGGTCCGTCTCCTCAACTTAATTAATCATTTAACTGTAGGGCTTTCGGGACTTGTCCCACCATCGGCAGGATTCAAAACTGGTGTTTCACTGAAGATCTGGTAGAGGGGGTTCGTTTTCGTTTATCAGGCTGTCGTTGTTGTGAGCTGCTTTTATGATTTGCATCTCTTCGAGTAAATAATCCAGTGAAGATAAACGTACTCGAAGAGATGGAAATCATAAAAGCAGCTCACAACAACGACAGCCTGATAAACGAAAACGAACCCAATACATGCAACCCCCTCTACCAGATCTTCAGTGAAACATCAGTTTTGAATCCTGCCGATGATGGGACAAGTCCCGAAAGCGCTACAGTTAAATGATTAATTAAGTTGAGGAGACGGACCTTTCAGGTGAATATTCCATAATTTTATATTAATATTTATTTCCTGATGATTGAGAAAAATCAGAAAAAGTGCCACGTAGTTTGTTCTGCGGATTTGAACTAAAGGTTTTCAGAATACGCATACGCTATGCCTTATCAAATCTTGTTTAACTTATTTTATGATCTGATAATAAACATAAAAATCCTCTCAATGTTTGGAATATTTGTGGAATGTAAAGGTAGTTAACTAAACGTCCAAATTACTGTACATAGCCTAATAAGTAAGTAGCCGATTGGTTAATTAAACTTATACAGCTGAAGGCTATATTAAAGTTAAAATACCGTAACCTTTCCTAGCAGTCTCTCGTACTTAATAAAAAAACTAGTTTATTTTACAATTATCGTTGAATATACACGTGGACGTGATAATTGTCTCAGTGCCAACGTGCCCAATATAATTGAATAACGCTTGTGTTCCAGCAACTGTTTTGAGGTCAGACGTTTTAATATTACGTCCTTGTGCAATCCATTTTTATTTCAAAAACTCTATACCATGTATTATACATATACGTATATGAACACATGAACAAGTGTTAGCTATGTTATTTTTAAAACCAGTGTGTGGGATTTTATTTAATATCACCATAATAGTCCATTCACGAATTTAGGCCATTTGTTGACCTGTGCCCACCGCTGTGGTCTCGAGGTAGCATGCTGCCTTGTCACGCAGCGGGCCCGGGTTCGATTCCTGGTGGGGACAGGTTCCTGGGTGAGGTTTTTTCGGGGTTTTTACTCACCTATAAGACAAATATTCCGAGGGTCTTTCCACTTTTCAGCGGTTGCCCTTTTACCAGCCGGCTGCTGGCCCTTCACATCCACATGTGTCAATCACAGAGGTAGATGATCAATAGCCAGTGTAGGGGTGACATGTGGTTAGCATGTCGAGTCCCCCAGCCGTTATAGCTGGTTCCTCAACCTGGAGCCGCTACTTATTGTAGCTACCCAATTGCCTCACGATGCTGGGTGGGCACCGGTCCCATACTGGCCGAAATACCATGAGAAAATGTCTTCCCCCACGGAGACTCGAACCAGCGCAAGTCCCGTAGCTCTGCGCCAAGGCTTCCTACCTTAACCGCTCGGCTACGGCGCGGGACAAATATCAGGAAGCTTAAAGCTCAACGGTCCCCGAAAATCATCCGGCCATCATCACCCTTATCATTATCATCAACATCCTTCACGGTGTGAAAAGTAACTGGAAGTTACACCTGTAATTTCCTAGTAAAGCTGCAAAGCATAGCATGAAAATGCTATGATTGCAGTGAAAGACCTGCCTTCGGGCAGAATTACTATGGATGGATGGATGTTGACCTGTTTCGGCCTCGATAGAAACACCATCCAAAAGTATTTTGAGTGGATGTCCTGGTCTTCGGCAGGTTGATAGCTTAACATATTTATTCACTTCGCATCTAAAATCTTTGAATGTTCTTGTGTAGTTATGTGTTTACTCAAATACATTATTAATTTCATATATATATATATATATATATATATATATAGGCTATATATATATATATATATATATATATATATAGGCTATATATATATACACATACTTTTACTTCCTATGTCATATAGCAACTGAATTTTTGGTTTTATCCACTAGCTGTGTATTTGTTATGCTTCTCAAATTTTTATATATCCATCCATCCATAATAATTCTACCCGAGGGCAGGTCTTTCACTGCAATTATAGCATATTCATGCTATGTTTTGCAGCTTTACTAGGGAATTATATGTGTGGTAGCTTTCCGTTGCTTTCCACACCGGTGAAGGATGATGATAATGATAAGGATGATGGTGATGGCCGGATGATTTTTTTCGGGGACCGTTGAGCCCTAAGCTTCCTGACATTTGTCTTAGAGGTGAGGAAAAACCCCGAAAAAACCTCACCCAGGAGTCTGTCCCGACTGGGAATCGAACCCGGGCCCACTGCGTGACAAGGCAGCACGCTACCTCGACACCACATCGGTGGGTTTTTTATATATGAATTTATGAAGTTAACTTTAAGGTCCAAAAGGTTCCCGAACGTCATCTGGTCATCATAATCAGCATTATCTTATTAGCAATGTTTAGTTTGAATGTGTGTGTGAATGTTGTGTTGTCTCGGAGGAGGCCCTGACATTGATCTGATCCCTCATTCGGGGAGGCCCTGACATTGATCTGATCCCTCATTCGGGGAGGTTGTCCATGTCCTTGTGTGGCCAAAATAATTATGTGTGTCAACAATAGTTAAAATTCCTCTCGTGACAGGTCGTGTCAGTGTAAGGCCTGGGTGGCGTATAGCACGTAAAAGTACCTATGAGGCGAGAGGTTAAACTATGTCATTAAAAAATAATATTGTGAAATGATTAATATGATAATAAGTCAATGATTGAAGCCATCGTTTCTGTTTATACACTGAAAATAAAAAGAAAAGACAGTTCCATAGCTTTGGTCAAACACGTGATTTCAACATGGTACCTCAAGAAAACTAGTCTCTAAGGCTATTTTTCGAACCATTCCATATGTTTCACATATAATTAATTTTATCACAAGCTCAATAGCAATATTTTTATTGCTTCTAAAAAATTTTATGGAGAATTTGGATTTATAATGTTCCATGGATCCAGTAGGCTATTCTCATAATGCTTTATTTTCCTTTTATTAAATAAAAATAATTATCCATATAATAGTAGATTTTGCTCTTTTGTCTGTTTGTTCCATTTTTTATATTTTAGTCTGGTGGAGTAAGGCCCCTGTATTTTTTTTTCTTTCTACTCTGCCAGGACAACATATTTTACATTAAAATACAACAATCGCAATAATAAATTATTATATTAGATACTATATGAAAATTTGTTCAAACTAACAACAATAAGGGTAATAGTTATAACTTAATAATTATAATTATAATAAAATCAATGATAATAAAATATAAAGAAAGCAAGATAAATTATACAGTAGACATCCCTTATCAAATATGTATGAAAAATTATGAGAAAAATGATGAAATGCAATATAGGCCCACTAATCTATTGGTTATATATATATATATATTTATTTATTTATTTATTTATTCATTTATTTATTTATGTACATACACATACAAATATATGTGAAAATTGAAAATATTTCAATCTTGCTTGTAAATTTTAAAGTATTAACATTTATAAATTTGTGTATTTTCTATTTCTATTTTCTTTTATTTTCACTAAGGAGTACCCCTCTTGCTAAGACAACACAAATGTTAAAATATTTCAATCCAGCATTTTCCTTATTGATTGAAGAAAGTCCAGAAAAAATGGTCTCTCGTAGCTTGAGTATGTTTCTCTCAAATAAAAAATTGGACTAAGTTAGAAATATGAAATATTATACACCAATGATCTACTATGTTTCGTAACGTATCTGGATAGTTTATTATTTGAAATAATTATCTCTTCTTAAAAAAAAACTCGTTTTTGTTTTCTATTGTAGAGTTTTATGGATCGTAAAAAATGGTGATTTTTACGGTTATTCACAAATGCTTTACAACAAAAGTTAGCAAGTATATATGTTTTATAATAGCCCATTGCGTTTTTAATGTCTTCTGACTTAGAGGTCTTTTGGGACAAAGAGAACAAAGGTACTGTATATTTGGCAACATGTTCAAATCTGCGAGTAGCCATATAAAAAAAATCGCATTCAATGTCCCCCTGGCCAGGAAAATACAGGTGGCTATCAAAATTTTCAAGTTCACTCACGTTCCGCAAATCTCGATGTGGCAGCACCTGTCTTCAAGCAGGTGACCAAATCGTTGATAATTTGATTACATGTGGCTCGTTCCACAATCTGATGACACAGCTTTCAACAGATCATTAAGACAAATCTCCTCTTAACGAATTCCATTTTTTCCTAACCACAGGGGAGTGAATATGTTTTGATGTCATTAAGAATAATATAAAAAATACAAGAAGATAATAGCCAGCATGTGTTTATAATGATGCTTTGGAAATTATACCCTAGAATTTTGGGGAATTAAAAGATTGAAATAATTACTTACTTTTGAGGGCCTCTCCACTTTTCAGCGGTTACCCTGTATTCCCATTCGCCATTCTTGCCGATCACGCCATTCATCCTCCTCCAGACCTCGGTCGTTCATCAATCTATGGATCTCTCCTCTCCAAGTTGTTCTTGGCCTGCCCCGTTTCCTTCTACCATAAGGTGACCATTCCAAAAGAGTTCTGTGCCACCTATCATCCTCCATTCTCCTGACATGGCCATACCACTGAAGAGCTCGTCTTTCGATCCTTTCCACCACTGTCTCCTCCATATCCATCATCTGCCTCACTTCTTCATTTCTTCTTCTTTCCAACCTGGACACCCTGGCACTGCGTCTTATTCCATCCATCTCCACTGCCAAGATCTTAGTTTTTTGTCCCTCTACCAAAGTCCATCCCTCAGCACCATATGTCATTATGCTTTCCACAACAGACTTCAAAATTCTCCTCTTCGTGTGGTTTGACATGGTCCTACTCCACAGTACTCCATTCAACATTTTTATGGATCTTCGTGCTTGTACTAACCTGAGATTGAAATAATCCATACACTTAAGTCCTGCTGCCCAGCCTGCAGAATACTTTTCTGAGGAGAGACATATCAAGTTCCTCAATACACATACAAAGTATAAACTAAACGAATAACAACATACCATTTTAATCTTACGGAGTGTGTACAATAAAATGCATGATACAATTTCGTTCGTGTATTAGTCACAATATAAAAATTTAATATAAATTATAAATTTGGTATCTATAAGATTCATTCGTGTTCAACTTGAAGATGGAACCGGATTCCGAAATTTAAAAAGTCTTAATCGATTTGAAGACATTCTAACTAATACTTTTATAATTTATAAATATAACTAAAAATAACCTCTACTAGTAAAAAATAACTTACTCATAAACTTAAGCAGAACAAACCTAAAGGCACCCGAGATGTGGGCAGACCTAGAAAGAGATGGGCTGAAGTCGGAACGGGTCAACAGACCTAATCCATGAATGAAGATGATGATGATGAACTAAAAATACGAATGAATGAACAGCGCATACCAAGAAGAATGTATAATTATAAACCAAAAGGGAGAAGATTGTTGGGAAGACCATTGAAGAGATGGAAGGACCAATTCGACCTATAATGAGATCGGAACAGGCCATTGGGCTTAATTCTTGTTGTTGATGATGATGATGACTAAAAATAACAAAAATGAAATTTTATAAAGTAATGGCTGTTCCTGTATTGATATAAGGATCAGAACATTGGACGATCACTAAAACA
This sequence comes from Diploptera punctata, assembly GCA_030220185.1. Classification (NCBI taxonomy): domain Eukaryota; kingdom Metazoa; phylum Arthropoda; class Insecta; order Blattodea; family Blaberidae; genus Diploptera; species Diploptera punctata. The sequence goes on along the minus strand of JASPKZ010007519.1, from coordinate 659,317 downwards.
CAAGAACAAATTTGGAAGCAGCTGAGATGAGATTTTTAAGAAATATAGCAGGATATACTCTACTGGATAAGAAGAGAAATGAAGATATAAGAAAGAGACTATATATTTTCAAACTTACAGACCGAATAATTAAATATAGGAACGACTGGAAAGAACATATTGATAGAATGCCAGAAGGAAGATTTTCAAAATTATTGCTAAATTATAAACCGCACGGAAGGAGAAATGTTGGATGCCCACACTGAAGATGGTCTGTACATTTTTAACAATTCTAGCTTCCATGAAACCGGAACGAGCCAACAGGCTTAATAAGTAGGTTTTGTGATCTGTTTCGCCTCAGATGAGGTCTCCAAGATCTCTTCCCATTACGTCTAGGGCTATATGTAAATGGTTTTTGTAATAGTCTCAAACTGGGCATCCGACTGCATCCGTAAACTTATCTCCCAACTCTTTTGTATGGTGGCGAAGTATGGATATTGAAATAGAATGATATACACAGACTTAGATCCGATGAAATATTATATCTTCAAATGACTGCTGGATACACACTACAAGATCATAAAAAATTAAGACATCTTAGAAGAATTACATATGGAAGCTTTAGAAAATAAAATTTCTTATTATAAGCAATCACTGAAACCATCGATATGTACCAAAATAATTGGCATGAACACCTTCTTAGAATGCCAAATAATAGACTACATCTGAAGCTATTCAACTACAGACTCACAGGGCGAAGATACCCTGGACGACCTAAGAAGTGATGGAGGGACCAATTTCTATCCTGAAGCGGAACAGCCAATGGCCTAATCCTTGATTGTTATTGATAATGATGATGAAGTCAAGATGGATGCAACATGTTCATCGAATGGAGGATCACAGGATATCCAAGGAGATGTTAAGATATTAACCTGCAAGAAAAAGGAGACTAGGACGTCCACTCAAAAGACTTTTGGATGGTGTTTCTATTGAGGCCAAAACAGGTTAACAAATTGCTTAAATACGTGAATGTACTGTGATTATGACAATTATCTCGGTAAACGTTTATCATTTCAGAGTTGGCTGTAGTATTCCATTCTTCTCGGATGTCAACATGATCAAAAAGAGTGTAGCCCGCTAGGGGTCGTTGTAGTCTCATCTAAGCCGATTATATTCTTCTGAGTTACTTTGATGTAAAAATCCAAGTATAGTTCATTAAGTTCAGCAATATAGATTTCGTTGGTAAGAAGATATCTAAAGGATGGATCCCACTAGATGGTCTAGATAAATTCCTGGATATACACATTGAAAGACCAATGAAATTTGATAAGACCTAAAAAAACACTGGCTTCAGGCTGTAACGGATCCACTAGGGTCTAACACGTGAAGCATATGATAATTATGATTAAATTTTATATTCTTACAGAGTGGTCTTGCTGAATTAGTATGATTTTAATGTTAATATTGTTAATGGTGATTAGGATGAAATGAGGAAGTTCCTCTTTTCCAACGGATATGCGGTACAATAAATACGAGTATAACGTTGAAGGGAAAAACGAGAAAAGAAACTCAAACGAAGTTCTATACGGTGACAGAAATACCAGTTCTACTACATGTTCAGAAATTTTGACCATGACATGAAATGACCTTAACAAGTCGCAGGCTACAGAAATGAGGTTTTTGAGATCAGTTAAGAATTGCACTAGGTTAGATGAATCTTAAAATGAGGATATAAGAAAATAATGAAATGTAATATCATAAGAGGAACGGATTCATTGTTATAGAGATCAATGGATCTAGAAAGAATGAGCTACAGTAGTATCCCTAGATGAATTTCTGATTATAAACCTAAAGGAAGGTGAGAGTTGGGAAGACCACGGAAACGTTGGTTGGGGAATATGTGAAGCCGGAACAGCTTTCAGAGCCAAATTCCTGATTGAAGAAGAAGAAGGATGAAATGAGTCCTGGGTGACGATGATTAAAATTTTATATTATTTTAGAGCGGCATTGCTGAATCGCCATGATGTATCATATTTATATTATTATTATTATTATTATTATTATTATTATTATCGTATCACTATTGTTATTACCCTATAAAATGTTGTTGTACATGACATTTACATTGCTACATTTATTGTATCTTTAACTGTTTATAATTAGTATAGTGTATATCTATATTTGTTGAATATTTATTTGTATTTGTGCTGGTTGAGTGGAAGAGAGGGCCTTATGGCCTTAACTTTGCCAGAATAAATAAAGTATTATTATTATATTATTATTATTATTATTATTATTATACTGATTTTTATCTTACAAATGGTATTATAGCCTCGCTATGATCATTGTCCAGAGGCTCGCTTTGTTTCCCCGCAGCTGTTATATATAATTAAATATAATCAAATACAAAGATGTCATCTACCGCCACTATAATAATTCCGCATGTTAATCATTGTGAAGCATTGTCGCGCGGCACCCGCTTTTATATAAACGGACAAGCATCATAGTGAGGCGATAGTAATTATCATGAAATAGATCTTGGAGATGAAATTTTAATCCAGAAAAATAATCGGGTAAGTTGTTTGACACCGGGATTTAAAATCAGGACATCTCGAATTTGCGTTTGAAACGCTACCGCCAGAAATTAATTTTTTAACTTACATTTATGATTTTTTTTTGATCCCACAACAGACCCGGAGGCCCTTGGGGTAGTAGGAGGTTAAGGCTCCCACTTTTTCTAGTCAATCGGCACTTTATGTCAGCCGGGTTGTCAGCCCTGCGTGACGGCCGCCTTTACCCCCAGAACAAGCGTCTGTTACTCATTTCCGTTAGAGGCTGAGTCGACCCCAGGGCCATAGTGCCGCCAGAGGGTTTGGGTCAGTTTAAAAATCCTGACCCCAACGGGACTTGAACCCTCGACCCTCCAGCTTGTAGCTCAGTGCCTTAACCACTACGCTACGGCGTGCCCCCACATTTATGATTAATTGGTTCAATTATTTTGATTAAAAAACTAATGAACTTTCACTTACAGAAAACGGTAAGAAATACCATTCTAAAATATAATTGAGAGTAAACTCTTGTTAAGTTAATAACAGCAGTAGAGCTGAAATTAATAACAACAAAATATAGAAATTCCTTAAAATTTTAGTTAGTTAGAGAGACTTGCTTGTGTCGGTATTACAAAATTTCCCAAGAGTGTATCAATAAATCTGTAGTAATTTAAAAGTCAGAACGTCACATAGAGGTAAGTCTCCTGCATGCTATGCAGCCCAATTGCTTCTTTTCCAAGTATTTCAAAATAGATCCACTTTTTGTGTTGCATTTCTTTTTCTGCCTTGAACAATAACCTCATGTTTCTATTTATGTTTTGTGCTCTGCCAAAAAAGAGAGCTGCCGAACATTTATCCAAGTATGATACAAGATGGCATCTGTAAATAGGCACACTCAATATGTGCCTTTCATTTTTTCTTCATATCTACAAATATTTATATATTTTCGTGAAATTCTTCTAACTTCATAATTCAGAACTTATATGTTTTTAAGTATTCTTAAGTGTTTTTCGAGTCCTGGAATCGAATGAAATTCATTGACATCTACTAAAAATACTGGAAATTTAAAAATATTATTATGGTGTTTTTAGTTTCTGTTCTTATGTTATTAAATGGAAATCGCCATTTTAAAATGCAACATATATTAATTCAAAATAATTTAAGTGTGTACTGGATACAAGATTACAGATTTAATTGTATTATTTCTTGGCTTATTTTCATATGAACAATAAATACAAATGGGAATGAGATGCCCAAACAAATTAAACATAGACTCAGTTCTGGAAATGCTTGCTATTATGTATTACAGGGACTCTTGTCCCAATTCCTTTAAAAATGTTAAATTGAAAATATATAAAACTGTTATTCTCCCAATTATATTATACGGATGCGAAACATGAACTCTTACTTTAAGGGAGGAAAGAAGATTACGAGTATTTGAGAATAAAGTTTTTAGGAAAATGTTTAAACCAAAGAGAGATGAACAGACAGGTGAATGGATAAACATTTATAATAGTGAACTACATGATCTTCATATGAAGCCAGATATAAGAACAGTTAAGTTTCGTAGACTTCGATGGGGAGGACATGTGGCACGAATGAAGAATAAAAGAGGGGAATGGAAGCTTCTTGTAGGAAAATCGGAGGAAAACGCCCAGTTGGTAGACTAAGAATGAGGTAGGAGAATAACATTAACCATGATTTGACGAAAATAGAATATACAGGGGATGATTGGAAAACATTAGTTTAGTGTTCGATAGTGAGTTAGTTAGTTATAGGACCAGACTTAAACTTTCGCGACACTCCCAGTGATTAGTGGTTGCCATACTCGCATTGATTTAACATTCGAAGGGTTTAAATCCCGCAGGGATCGCGGAATTTTTAAGGATATAAAAATCCCTTCAGAAAGGAAGTAAAGCCGAGTTCCCGTGTCTTATATTTACCGAATGTAAAATTAGCAATGCAGTCATTAGTAATGCAAATTAAATGCGACAGATGTTTCACAAAGGGTCATGCTTGAGGTTTTTTATGAGCCATTCATATGACACGTGACCCTCGAATTTACTTCCCATCCGATGGAAACATAATCAAAATCCATTCACCTCAGCCAAGTTTGAACTCGGTCACGTCGAAACCAGAGGTGAGCATTATAACAATTATTCCAATTTTTTTCAAAATTTCCGGGTTTGATTTCCGAAACAATAAACATTTTATTTTGAATAAATGCGTTTGTAACGAGTCAATTCATTTAATAGACCTACACGTAATTTGGGCTATTCTTAACCTATTTGCAAAGAATCAGTGTATAAATTAAGCATTCCTCAAGGGCGAGAATACTTACTTACTCACTGGCACTGTCGAACCCGTAGGTTCATGGCCGCGCGGACATAAGCTCTCCATACATCCCTATCCTGATCTAATGCTTTCCAATCATTCCCTGTATAATCTACTTCCTTCAAATCATAGTTAATGCTATTCTCCGACCTCATTCTTGGTCTAGCAACTGGGCGTTTTCCCTTTGGCTTTCCTACAAGAAGCTTCCATGCGCGTCTTTCATTCCCCATACGAGCAACATGCCCTGCCTGTTGTAGTCTACGAGACTTAACTGTTCTCATTATATCTGGCTTCCTACAAAAAAGACCATTTCATTGTTATGTAGTCTTCTCCATTTACCTGTTTGTTCATCTCTTTGGTCCAAAAATTTTCCTAGGTACTTTATTCTCAAATACTCGTAATCTCCTTTCCTCCCTTAAAGTAAGAGTCCATGTTTCGCACCCGTATAATGTATCTGGTAGAATAACAGTTTTATATATTTTCAGTTTAACGTTTTTTGAAAGGAGTTGGGACATCAAAAGTCTCCGCAATGCATAATAGCACGCATTTCCAGAATTGAGCCTATGTTTAATTTCTTTGTGCATCTCATTCCTATTTGTAATTATTGTTCCTAGATATTTGAATTCAGCCACTTGCTCAAATTTTCCCTCATTTGTCATTAGCTGTCCACTTCCATTATATAATGTATACCTATGTGTGACCATATATTTAGTTTTATTGATATTTACTTCCAGTCCTAATTGAGAATAGGTCTATAAATCCTTTGGTTTACCAACTGGCTGCTGATATCACATCCAGATATACAATTTACAGAAGGGGATGATCATCAGGCCAATGAACGGGTGATATGTGGTCTAAATATAGAGTCCCCCTTTCATTAAATCTGAATTTATCAACCTGGAGTCATACTTATTGCAGCTACTCAAATTCATCAGAATGCTGGGTGAGCATCGGTCCCGCACTGACCGAAATTCCTTGAGAAAAATTCTTTCATGGGGACCTGATCTAGCAAATCGCGTAGCTCTGCGCCAAGACATGATGCCTTAGACCACTCGGTTATGATGCAAAACGAAAATTACGCATTAACAAACTTAAATGAATCTCTGCTGCAAATGGATTTATTGAAATAGTTTAGTTTACTATCCGGTGATAAAATTAAAAATTGTATCCGTATAAATGCTTTGTTATTATTGTGTTATGGTGGTATGAGTTTGTCCTTGTATCTATGGAAAAATCCACTTCGCAGGAGCTGTGTAAACTAGATGAATTCCTAAGCAAGTCGAATTAAGGTCACATTTTGCTAGTTTAAGGAATATATATATTTACTTTCTTAAATTAGAGAAACTTTATTTCTGGTGCCAGCTTATTTAAAAGTGCCGTACTGCAGTGAAAACAAATCATGCGTAACCTTTATTACCTACTTGAATATTGTTGTATAATTTGACATCAGTTCAAGTAATATCTACTGATTTATATTTATGTATTACTTTATTAAAATATTAAATAAATTGAACTAATATAATCAATTAATTTGGCGTTTATTTGATGAAAATACATATTTTTTTAATCAAGTAAACTAATATATCTTATGGGATACATTGTCAATTTAAGGGTTCATAAAACTGCATAATATACACTGCGACGAACCAAACAAGGCGGATCCTAGAATCCATTTTCAAATTTCGGTTTCAAGTAAATCTCCACTTGTAATGGTATAAGTTAGCTGATTTTAGGAGAATATCCTTCTCATAAGTAATGCCACAAGTGATTTCCAAATTATCGATAAATTCACGACTCACGAAGTGAGTTGCTTTCTTTATTATGATAAACTTTAGTTGGTAAATTTTAGGCGAAACACGACTGTGATTGGTTGTAAATAAAAAATCATTGAAATGTGATTGGTCATTGACTCCCATTTGGGGCATGAGTTAAATAGTCGGATTAATTTAATGGAATATAAGTTACTGAGTTTTGTTGTTAAACATCGAAAAATGCGACCGCTACAGGTATTTTTAAATATTAGTTTCAGGCGAACTCCTACACTTAATGGTCCGATTTTGCTGGTTAACGAACTCGATCTTACTTTTTTAATTGATTTCTTTCTTTCTTCCTTTACCTTTTCTAATAGCAGTTAGAAAAGCTTCGACAATTGTCATTTCTGGAAGTTTTGTTCGGCTATTTTAAATTTTGCTCATTATTTCCATATTGGTGGAACTTTATTAGATTATTTTATAGTAAGTTTTTTTCTATAAAAATAAGTTTTATGAAGTGAATTATTTTCCGTTCTTAAATACAAAACGAATGAAATGTACCCAGTTTGGTTTTGATTAAGTAAAATTTGCGGCCGCTAGATCGTTAACTGACACACACACACAAACATATATATATATATATATATATATATATATATATATATATTGGGCATGGTTATTTTTGGTGTACTAAGTAGGATCGGTGATGATATCTAAAAAAAAATTAAGTATTTTCTTGAAAACAACCTTAATGGCTTCTTTCCTTCGGAATTCGCTAATAATGCGTTCACACAAGAGATCGTAATGTTATATTTTTACTTACAGCTAATGCAAGTAGGTCGTGCATTCGAGTATGACTGTGTAACCAAAATTAACATATTGATGCATCCACTTATTTTAGACACAAGATTAAATAACAGTCTTTAGAATCTTACATATCGCACGAAGTCACTGTAATGAAACATCTTTGCTACTCCCACATTGGAAACAAACATTATTTCATACATATTTATGTACGTGACCAGTCTCATGGGCTCTTGGTCAGCGTTTCAGACTACTGTTCATCAAGTCCCGGATTCGATTCCCGGTCAAACCATAGGAATTTTTCCTTAAAGGGAATCATTCCAGTGGTTGCCCATGGTCTGGAATTTAGATTAAGTTTAGGTTAAGAACTCTCTTGGTGCTTCATTATCATTTATCATCCGTCATATCATCGGAGTAACGTAACTAGCCTTCTGGGCGCCCCTACTTCAGAAATGGTTACAATTAAGCCAATGCCAGGAGAGAACACCAGAAATGACGAAATGACAACTTGGGGCATTGAACAAAAAAATATATATATTTATATACGCTTTTATATCTTCTTCTTCTTCGGCTTTCCCCCATTTATAGGTTTGCCGTCTTCAGTTTCCATTTATCTCTATCATTCCAATCTCCCTCTTCCAAATTCCTATCATCCATTATAGTTCCGACGTAGGTTTTCCATTTCCATCTTGGTCTGCCACGTTTATTTCTTCCAGGGGCTTTTATATCTAAGGTATGGTATTATCAACTAGGCAATGTGTTCTATTGTTTTTGTCGTAAAGTTTTCTGAAAAAAAAAATAATAATGCTATCAAATTGTGGCTTTGATGAAATAAGTTCCGGGAAATACCAACTCATGATTTGCCTTGATAATTAAAAAAAATATTTTTAATTATATGTTCTGCACTGGGGACCCTTCCAATACGAATCTAACATTACAGTCGATCCAGCTCCTTGAAAACATTGTATTTCTTTAGTTAAGTTGCATTATTTAAAATATATTTTGTAACTGTATTACACTTACTATAACTTTAGTTCATGAGGTGCAACAGTGATATGTTTTTACCATTACATGCCTTCGTATATAATTTAGTAATTTTTCAACATGAGTTGGATTTATCACTGTGGACCGTGCCACCAAGTGTGTAAGTTCTCAATACACTTCTGCAATGTTTGTACTTCACTTAAAATAGCATAATTGCGTTCTAGGGATATAATTAATAATAATAATAATAATAATAGCTTTATTTTACCTGGCAGAGTTAAGGCCTTAAGGCCTTGTCTACCACTCAACCAGGTTTAAAAAAATACAAACAAAAAAATAGTCTTAAATCTAAATTACAATATATATATATATATATATATATATATATATATAAACGATTACAAGTTATGAATACATACAATTAATATTTATAATGTATTTTGATTTACTCTAAATTTAACGAATTAAATATATAATATGTACAATATATATAAAAAAAAGGAAAAGATTAATGACATAGTATAAAATTAAATAAATAGAGAAAAATTAATTATTAGACAACAGGTAACTGTATAAGCGTGACTTAAAGGTACCAAGTGTGCGGCAACCCCTGATATCTTGAGGAAGGAGATTCCAGGAGCGGGCAGAGGCTACTGTGAAGGAAGTAGAATAGGAGAAAGTGCTATGAAGAGGAATTGTTAGCAGACTGCTATCTTGTGATCTAGTGTCAATATTGTGGTAAGAGGATAACTTCTCAAATCTAGACGCCAGGTAAGTAGGGATGTAGGAATTCAGAAGCTTGAAAAGTAGTGAAAGAGAGTGCAATTTACGTCTGTCAGTAAGACGGAGCCGAGAGAGGTTATTAAAGTGTTCGGAAATATGGTCATAACGGCGGATATTGAAAATGAATCGAACGCAAGCATTATGAACACGCTGCAGTCTCTGTGACAAGTCATAGTTTAGATCATTATATATAATGTCACAATAATCGAAGTGTGGTAACACAAGATTCTGCACAAGGATTTGTTTTAACGAAACTGGGAGAAAATTCTTTAAACGTCTAAGATAATGTAAGATGGAGAAAGTCTTTTTACATATGTGTTTCACTTGTGTTTGCCAGGTTAAATTTGCGTCTAGATGTAGTCCAAGATCTATTACTGAAGAAGAATAAGGGATAATTATACAGGGTGGACCGCTCGAATGGACCTAATTTCAATTGCTTGTTACTGGCAAACGGTTGAAGATAGAAACTTAAAACAACGTTCATATTACAGAAAAACTCACCAAGTTTTGATATCCAGATCACCACATCTCTATATGAGCCCCAGCAGTCACTGTGACGATATCAAAGCGATGAACAATTTCTTGCCAAGTACGTTGGAGTATGTCTTCTGGAATGTTCTCAATAGCCTCTATGATACGCTCACGAAGATCACGAAGGTCTTTGACTGGGGTGGTGTAAACTTTATCTTTGACATAGCCCCAGAGAAAGAAATCCAGTGGTGTTAAATCGGGAGATCTCGGGGGCCACGCGATTGGTCCTCCCCTACCAATCCAACGGCCAGGGAAAATGTTGTCCAAAGTCGTACGAACTTCATTGGACCAGTGGGGAGGAGCACCATCTTGCTGGAAAACGATGTTAGGCTGCAGTTGTTCAATTTGTGGAAAGAAGAACTGCTCCAGCATGTCAAGATATGTGGTACCACGAACAGTTTTCTCGGCGAAGAAAAACGGTCCAATGACCTTATTATGTGACAAACTGCACCAAACATTCATCTTCGGACTATCACGAACATGCTCTTGAATAGCATGAGGATTCTCCGATCCCCAGATCCGCACATTATGCCGGTTTACCTTGCCTGACAAATGGAAAGTGGCTTCGTCCGAGAAGAAAATCTTGGTCATGAAGTCAGGATCAGCGCCGAGACGGTCCAGCATCGTATTGGCGAATTCCACTCGTTTCGGCATGTCATTCGGCTCCAGACGTTGCACTAACTGCACTTTATATGCGTGCAGTTTGAGGCGTTTGTGGACAATCCGTTGTAATGTCGATTTTGGTATTTGAAGTTCCCGCGAAGCTCTTCTTAATGACTTCCGGGGGCTTCGCTCAAATGCGGCTTGAACATTTGCTACCATTTCATCGGATGCTCTGCGACCACCACCATGCTTCTTCAACACAGATCCTGTAGCTAATAATGTATCACGCCACTTCTTTATGCTTCTAGCAGTTGGAGCATCACGGTTAAACACACGCCGGAACTCCCTTTGAACTCTAATGATTGATTTAAACTCCGCATACCACAAAACAGCTTGCGCTTTCATCTGCGGAGTCGCCATTTTCACAAACAATTAAATCTAAGAACGAGAAACGTATCTTTGTGCCATCTACCGACAGGATTCGAAACTTGGTGAGTTTTTCTGTACTATGAACGTTGTTTTAAGTTTCTATCTTCAACCGTTTGCCAGTAACAAGCAATTGAAATTAGGTCCATTCGAGCGGTCCACCCTGTATTATTTATAGTAATGTTTGGTAGTGTAGATATGTCAAAGGTTGTAAGCAGTCTTTGTTGTCCCATTAGAATTATTTGTGACTTGTTAGGATTTAGATTTAGACCGATACTTGAAGACCAGTTAAAGATGGATATGAGATCATTATTCATTTTTGTCAAGCTGTTATAGAGAGAATGAGGAGGTGAATGTAGGTAAATTTGGAGATCATCAGCGTAGAGGTGATAACGGCAGTGCTTTAGTACAGTTGGCAAGGATAAGTACTCTATAGTACTTAACTACGCAAATATCTTTTTTATTTATTTATTTATTTTTATAATTCAAGATTTATGAATTCGCAAACACTCGACACAAATGTCACGTTAACATGTTTTTTAATTAATTAATTTAAAATTGTATCAAATCAGGTATAAGCCTGCCTATATTCTACGTAGTGCAATAACTGATTACTATGAAACTTACGCACTAATATACGGTCAAATGTTTTCTGAAATTAATGACCTCCCTAAATTACCTCAACTCTTTAATACAAGCAAATTGATTACACTGAGCAGCAAAAAATAAACTTTTTTTTTCTCAGAAAGAAAAATATGTGATCCTGATAGTATTTTTTTCTTCTGAATTCAAATATGATATCGGTTTTTCTCCGTCACGCAAGGTTTCCGAGAGACAGGAATTTATAATTTCAAACACTTTAATATATTCTACATTCGTAACTACACAATATTCGAACATTCGGACTCACCTAGAAAGTAAGAAATTACGGTTTTCTGCTATATTTCGCCTGTGGAGCGTCCCTCTTGATGGTCCAACAATAATCGGCCAGCATATTAGGATTCCATTTGCCTTGATATCTCTTTTCCACAGCTGAAACCATTTGAGTTAGCTTATTTGGTTTTATTTTACTATGGACAAATGGACGAAAAATCGTTTACTAAAAAAAATATTTAAATCCATTAATTGAAATTGAAATAAAAAACTGTGGGTGGTGGAGAAATCCCGAATACATATTTGAAAACTCGATAAAAAAACTGGATTAAGTACAACTATTGGTACTCATGAGATAAAATTCATGTTGACCAGTGTAATTAAAATAAAAATATGGAACTTTGCAATCTCTTGTTTCCTGAAGAATGTTTTGTGTTTTTTATGCATTTATTTAAATGTATCATAAAATAAATTATAGGTATCCATGAACCAAACGCTTGCAGTAAATATTAAAAACTCGAATTCTGAATTATTTGGAGTTATCAAATCTACTCATATCCGAGAAAAACTAGCAAAAAAGAGCTAAAACTGGTCGTGCAAATACAAACTTTTAAAAAAAATATATAAATAAATCACGCAAGGTTGTCGATCGGTCTAAAGCATTCTGTCTTAGCACAGAACTAGGGAAAAGCGCTGGTTCGTATCCTCATGGGAGAAGACTTTTTTTTTCATAGAATTTTGATTAGTATGTGGATAGATAGATAGATGGAAAGCTCTGCGGCTATCACTTAAGTGTTGGCGGTGAGCGATCCATTTTGGTCCTCCTTAATAGGTAGAACCCCGGGTTCCTGTAAAATACATTAGCCTTGTAGTATGTGGATGATTATCTACAGACCTTCACCCGCGCCGTAGCCGAGTGATTAAGGCAAGACACCTTAGCGCAGAGCTGCAGCACGAGCTGGTTCGAGTCTCCTTGGGGAAGATATTTTTTCATGGAATTTTTGCCAGGGACCGATGTCCACCCAGGATCTGAGGAATTTGGGTAGTTACAATAAGTAGCAGCTCCAGGTTCAGAAAACCTGCTTTAACGGCTGGGAGACCCGACATGCTGACCTCATATTACCCCTATACTGATGGATGATCGCCTACCTCTGTGATTAACATTTGTGGATGTGAGGCCAGTAGCCAGTTGGTGAACATAGGCCTGTCGCACCATGAGTAAAGTACGAATATATGGATTATTATCCACTTATAATCGTCAATATTTTGGTAAGTATGATAATCAGTAGTTTTAGGATTAGAAAAAGGAGCTATACAGGCTGGGGAAACCAACATAATATGGCATCATGTCGTTCTTACACTGACGGGATGATGATCGATACCTATGTATTAATGACACATGCTAGAGGTGAGAAATTTAGCTTCACTTGCTGGGGGAGCCAACATGTGATCTCTTGTAATCCTTACGCTGACTGGATGATCTGCTGGATGATACACCATCATTGTGATTGACATGTGTGGATGTGAGTCTAACAGCTGATTACACTGGTCAACATGATTTTTGTCTCATGAGTACCAATAGTTGTACTTTATGCAGTTTTTTTTATCGTGTTTTGAAATATGTATTCGGAAATTTCTCCATCACCCACAGTTTTTTTTATTTCAATTTCAATTAATGGAATTAAATAATTATTTTGTTATAATCTTTTTTCGTCCATTTGTCCATTGAGCGATGAGCACGGGTACACTTTCATCAGGAGATTTCAGCTATGCTAAAGAGATATCAAGGCAAATGGAATCCTAATATGCTGGCCGATTATTGTTGGACCATAAAGAGATATGCTCCACAGGCGAAATATAGCAGAAAATCGTCAATTGTTACTTTCTAGGTGAGTCCGAATGTTCGAATATTGTGTAGTTACGAATGTAGAAAGTATTAAAGTGTTTGAAATTACAAAAACCTGTCTCTCGGAAACCTTGCGTGATGGAGAAAAATCGATATCATATTTGAATTCAGGAGAAAAAATACTATCAGAATCACATATTTTTCTTTCTGAAACAAAAAAAAAGTTTCTTTTTTGTTGCTCTGTGTTATAGAGTAAGACCTCCTAGGCCTATAGCGGCATCGCGTTTATACGAGTAGTTTAACTAACTAACTTACTGGTTCTATCGAACTCGTAGGTTCGTGGACGCGCTAACATAAGCTCACCATACATCCATATTCTGAGCTAATGTTTTTCAATCATCCCCTGTATAATATACTTCTCTCAAATCATGGATAATGTTACTCTCCCACCTCATTCTCGGTCTATCAACTGGGTGTTTTCCTTCTGGTTTTCCTACAAGAAGCTTTCATATGCACCTGTTTCATCCCCTAAACGTCCTGCCCATCACAGTCTACGAGACTTAACTTTATACGAGTAGTTTAGTTGTACAAATAAGAAATAAATCTTTTTCTTCTGCCAAAAAAAACAGGTTTGGGTTTATTCCCGTCTGTGATCTACAACTGGAACAGATCTGCCCAACGGCGATGAGGTCGACCTAAGTCTCTGTTTCCTGCAGGGTGACATTTTTTTTTTTTGTAAGCGATATTCTGGCTTCCTAAGAACGTGCTGTCTCTATTTATGTTGATGAACCCACGATGGGGATATAGCCTATACATTAGTCGCAAAACTGCATTGGAAAAAATACTCTTAAGGGAAATATAATATTTTGTTAATTTTTTGAGGTGAAATGACAGATTCTTTCCTAAGTTTATCTGAGTAAAAAGCGATTTGTTTTTCCCAAGAAATGAAATTGAAATACTCCAAAGATCAATACAATTAGCGGTGAACTTGTGAACTTGGAACTGTCAAAATGGTACATAAATCACTAGATACATCTGGTGTTAAGTAAACAAGACATAATGTTTATCTTGCGGGTCCTTACTGCTCATTAAAATGTTTCACTCGCATTTTAGCATGATTTATTCTCAACTTCCTGTCATGCAATGCTTGTCGTATGCTTAGCATAAAAATAATTGACAATTATTATTCAGAATTAAAAATGTAAACATATACCACATTACTCTGTAATTATTATGAAAGTCATAGATAAGTATGAGTAAATTTTCTTACTTACTGTTATATTAATCTTGTTTTTTTGTCTCCATATTTATAACTGTTTTTGTCACTAACTTTTAAATTGACAATGTATCCTGCAAGATTAATTGGTTTAATGCATTTCATATATTTAGTAAAATACGAACGGAGTAAATCTTACTTAAATTTGTGTCGAATTACACGATATACAGCAATGACTTAAGAGTTTAGGGCACATGTGAAATGAAGATCTTAAGAACTATTCAGGTGAAAACATTATTTGATAATATACACAACACAGAAATTATGGACAAATGTCATATTCAAAACATAACCAAATTTATTATAGATAAACGAAAATATATTGGAAATGTCATATAGAAAGAATTGGAAGACAACCTACTTGCAAAAAGAGCTAAAGAAGATAGACCATTGGACGGGAGAAGAACAAGAGGAAGACCAGCCAAGAGATGGATAGACAGTGGATGCACATCCAATATGTCATCCTCCGAGGAGTGATTTTTGGAAATAAACAGGATGAAAATCCTACAAATTATGAAGAAGAGAAGAAGACTTGGAGTTTTACATGAATTTGTTTTCACTGCGGTTCGCAACGTTTAAATAACTGTAACGAGAAATTAGTGTTTCGTCAATTTAAAAATTAAGGAAGTCAGAATGTAGTTGATAAAAATCTTAGGAATAAATTTCCCCTTATAGTCTTTATTTCTAGTTCGGTATTTCTATTACATTCTGAAAATAATTTCAGTATTAAATTAATTTACAATCCGGAGATTCATGGCCATGCGGACGTAAGCTCTCCATACATCCCCGACTTCATTTAATATTTTCCAATCAATCACTGTATAATTTATTCCCCTCAAATCATGTTACTATTAAGGACAAGCTGACGATAAAACAGAAGTGTTTTGAAACATGTCCTAAAAGAACTCAACTTTTATTCAACAGACTCACCTATTTATTAAGAATAATCCTATAATGTTACTTACTAACTCTTACGTACTTACTCACTGGCACTATCGAACCCGTAGGTTCATGGCTGCGCGGGCATAAGCTCTCCATACGTCCCTATCCTGACATAATGCTTTCCAATCATTCCCTGTATAATCTACTTCCCTCAAATCATAGTTAATGTTATTCTTCCAACTCATTATTGGTCTACCAACTGGGCGTTCTCCCTCAGGTTTTTCTACAAGAAGCTTCCATGCAAGTCTTTCATTCCCCATATGTGCCATATGTCCTGCCCATCGCAGTCTACGAGAATTAACTGTTCTCATTATATCTGACTTCCTATAAAGACCATGTAATTCACTGTTATGCAGTCTTCTCCATTCACCAGTCTGTTCATCTCTCTCTTTGGTCCAAAATTTTCCTAAGTACTTTATTCTCAAATACTCGTAATCTCATTTCCTCCCTTTGACTTCCTATTGTAATTTTATAGTTGTTAATACTCACATTTCATTTTTGGCCTTCCTATTAGGCGCTCTCTCTTTGCTTTTCCTACAAGTTTCCACGCCCTTATTTCATTCCACATTCATTACAGATGCCCTGTCAATAGCAGTACACGAGACATGACTGTTCCTATTACATCTGGTTTCGAATTTAGATCACCTAGGTCATTGTCAAGTATTTTTCTCCATTCGCTCTTCTCCTTCACTGACAAAACAAATCCCCTAAGCTCTGTGTTCTCCAATATTCATAATATTTTCTGTTCTCTTAGAGGACAATATTCGAAATTATTCGAAATCTTTTACAGTTTATCTTGCTAGAACATGGAATTCCTTCCACCCTATGTCAGATATTGCCAAACTTTACCATCTTTCGTAAACAAATTGAAAATAAAATTATTAACAGAAACAACTCCCTAATATTAATATTATCTAATTATTAATAATTTGTTTTTTCATTATTTAATAAAAATAGTTTTAAGATTTGTCAATATATTTACCTAATGCCTTATATAATAAGCGATAGATTAATTCATTATAGTTTGTTACTTTCTTTGTATTTTTTCTTTTATTTTTATTTATAATAGATTCGAACTGTTATTCCTTTGAGTATACATTCTTTCATTAGTTTAATTTTAATTGCAACAAATTTTATTGTATTATTAGACATTATTTTTCATTATTATTCAGTTTGACAGATAATGAATTGTTTAGTATGTATTATTATTGTAATTTTTTGTATTTAAATGTAACATATGTTTGTCCTGGTGAGTGGAAGAGAAGGCCACATAGCCTAACTCCACCAGGCTAAATAAATCTATCTATCTAATATATGTATCTAAAATACCATATTTCATATCCATATAATATACTGTAATTGGAAGAATCCTCGTTTTATGTTTTCAACAAATTCCGAAGGAAACCAAGCTATTGATGTTATCATGAAAAGATTTTTGAATATTTTTTACAGATCTTCACCAATCCTATCTAGTAGAGACCGAAAATGATCATATCCAAAATGTATATACACACACGCGCAAGCGCACACACACACACACATATATGTATATATATATATATATCATTTAATGCCCGCGGCCGCAATTTTTGTTTTATCAAAACCAAACTTGGCATATATCAATAGGAAGATCGAATTCGTTGACCAGCAAAATCGGACCATTAGCTGCAGTAGTTCAACTGAAACGAAAGTTGCGCTCTAACTCACTAACGGCCGCAATTTTTGTTTTATCAAAACCAAACTTGGCATATTAACAATGGATTAAAAAGTTTGGTCAAATTCCTTAATTAGCAAAATAGGAATTCAACTGAAATGAAAGTTGCGCTCTGCCGGTCACAATTTTTGTTTTATCAAAACCAAAATTGGCATATAGCATTCAATTAAAAAGTAAAGTCGAGTTCGTTAACCAGGAAAATCGGACCATTAGGCGTAGAAGTTCACCTGAAACGAAAATTTAAAAATCGTTCTGGCGGTTGCAATTTTCGATATTTGGTAGCGAAACTCATTATATAGCATTAAAATAAATCTAGGAAGGTGTTCTCAAAAAGTAGACGAAATCGACTGTTAGAAGTGAGAGTTTACCTGTAACCCGAAATTAAAAATTCGTTCGAGCAATCATTATGTTTACTTCGTCGCAATGTTTAACATGCAGTTTTATTAACCCTAAAATTGTCAATGTATCCTCTAAGATACATTAGTTCAATTCATTTAATATTTTTAATAAAGTACTGGATAAACGAATCAGTAGATATTATTTTAAATTGGTGTCAAATTATGCAACGATATGCATTAGATACTCGTTCTCTTACGGTTATTATATGATTCGTTTTCACTGCAATCCTACACTCTTAAATAAACTGACATCAGAAATTTATTTAACAAAATACATATATTCCGTAAACTAGCAAAATGGACCATAAATTGGATTTGCTGAAGAATTAGTTCTTGCGGACGATATTATAGTTGGGAGTTGGGATGACAAGAGACTCTGTAAGGCATAACATATTGAATTTCCAGAACTTAATTCTGTCCATGTTACGGTATATTAATTTGATCAATAGATTAAATAATTTAATATTTTAGTTACATTGACCATATCGCTCATGCTGCAACAACGTAATAACTAAAAAAATTGTCGATTTTGAGTTATTGGTACTTCATGAAAGACAGAACTCAATTCCATATTCAGGAAGAACGACATAAGCTATTGTATACAATGAATTAGTATAGTAATTTGATATTTATGACAAATACATTCAAAGGTACGTGGATTTCAAATCTTTAAACGATTCTCCTGAAAACCTATGTTTTTTGAGTTATGACGTTGTTGCAGCAAATGAGCGATATGATGTTAGTATTTTTTTTTGTTCAATGCCACCTGTTTTTCATTCGACATTTTAGGTATTCTCTCCTGGCATTGGCGTATTGTAACCCACTTCTGAGGTTGGGGCGCCTGGAAGGCGGGGTTACGTTGCCTCAACATCCTTAAACCTATACTTAATCTAATGAGGTGAATATGATATTGATGATAATGATGGCCAAATTATGTTTGGGGACCGTTTAGGCCTTAAAGTATCCTGACATTTGTCTTACAGGTGAAGAAAACACTGAAACCCAGGAAACTTGTCGCGAGCGGGGATCGAACCCCGGCCCGCTGCGTGACAAGGCAGCACGCTACCTCGAGACCACAGCGGTAGACCTGATGTTAGCATTATTTCTAAGAAATGTTTGATTTGTTTCCCAGCAGTTTTCCTTTTGATCTCATTTATTTATATAAGGTTCTAGTAAATAACATATTTTACCTTATCTTATTCAAAATTCAAAGAAAATATTCTCTTATTGTACTATTTTAACAATATCCTTCACATGGAAGTATAAAATAAACTTTGAATCTTAAAGATAATAGATAAGCAATACATAACTTTCCCCTGAAATTTAGTGTTCTATTGTTCTCAAATAAATTCCATCTGCACACAATCCAAATTCTCTTCTTTAAATGCGAGTATGTATATTACAAGAAAACAAAAACATCACAGCTATGGTAAGAAATTTAAATTAAATAGGCAATTCACTGAGCTTCCTATACCTTTTTCCTCGATCTTGTTTTAGTATTTTTTTTATGTTTTATGTTTAATTAGCTACTTAATTAACGAGCCCTAATAGGTTTATTATGCTTGGTACGTTTAACTACTAAAGCCCTTAGCAGAACTTCCTATACCTTTTTTCTTGATCTTATTTTAGTATTTTTTATATTTTTTATCTTTAATTAGTTGATTAATGAGACCTATCTATCTATTTATCTTCGGGTTTTTACAGCTGCTGCCGTCTTCCCGTGCCAAACCCACAGAGCCTATGATCTTGGGCATCTTCAATGTTTAGCCCTCTTGCTTGCATTACTATCTTCATGTTTTCCTTCCATATATTCCAGAAACCAGTAAAATCGAACCATGAAATAAATTTGTTGATGAATTCGCTTAGTTAACGCAGTTTCTGCGTGACAGACTTTTTTTTTATAATGTAGGGCCTATTTGTGGAATAAATTTATTACAGAAGTCAGAGGAATGTATCCTTTTAAAACACATAACTTTAAATTAGCCTTGTGTAAACATTCTTATTACTCACGGTATATCAGTGTAAAGAATAAGAACCGTATACAACACCTCCCATAACGAGAAATGTTTATGATATTTATTTGAAAATATAGCAAATAATGTATAAATATATCACAAGAAATGCTTTACATCTTAGGATCGTATCTATGAACGCATTAGACCGTAAAAGTCGTTCTCTGCTGAGTACTCAAAAATCTGTTCATGCTATAATAATTGTCAAAATTCCTAAGCTACCTGGCGAGGTGACTTTGCAGAGAACGAATCGTGAGCAACCCGGTGGGAACTGATGGTAACCGATGTAGTTTGAAACCTTGCCGCGTACCTTGCTGCTTTATCCAAGATGTCGGACCTTGAAGACTTCGATCATGTTTTCGGTATACGCGGAGAAGAGGAATTTGATAGAGTCCACCAAAGAATTCAACTGGAAGAACAGGAGAATCGACGTAATATTGCGCGACGCAGACGTCGTCGTATACCATATTATTTGCGAGACGCAAGCGTAAATGCGTTCCTCTAGCAGACGAAAATAACGGAAGTGGTTTTATCGCTGAGAATTCAGGGTAATTTCTTGCCAATATTACGAAAACGATGACTTTCATGCATGACCAGTTAGTGGGTAGCTAATTCAATCTTTGCACTTGCTCACGGAAAGTCAGCCCACCAGTGATTGGAAGTAATTTGAGTAGAGACTAATGTATTAATGTCCTTTACATGTAAAACATTGCGTCGCTTAATGGAGTACATGATGGTTTAATCCGGTACTTAAATTATGGCAAATATGTTAAGAGACATAGGACACGAGATGAGGCACATCCTAACACGACACGCAATCCATGGCTTTCACCACAAGGTTTCCAGCAGGAAGAGATTCCACGAGCAAAACCAAGAATGCATATGCGAATTGTACAACAATCCATGTGAAAGTAATCACGTCGAAAAGTGTACAGAAAGACATTTATCTTTCAATAAGTTTTGCTTAGACAAAATAACTAATAATTTGCACGTTTGTGCGCATTAACTCTCATTCATTCAAATTATGGCAATTAACCTATTCGCCTCAAAAGACGAGGTACACTCGCTGGCAGTTAAATGACCCACAACTCAGAAACGAGATACACTCGCTTAACTCTGCAGTCATACATTTTGCAATAGTTTATACATCCCTTGACAGGATAGTATTTTGTTAACATTTATGGATAGTAGAGGTATGTGTTTTTGCTTTCACCCTTATTGCAATCTCAAGTACCGGTACCGTTATCTTTTGTTTGTTTTGAATGTCTGAAAATAGACAATATAATTTACAGTAATTTTAATCCGGTTTTTGAGAAAATGCTTTGAGCATTTAAACCTGAGGCGAATGGGTTAAAAAATCTTGAAAGTAAACTTAAAAAAATATTTAAATATGATATTTTTTTGTGTATTTCTAATTTTAATAAACATATTGTACTATATTGGAGTGTGTAGGATATTTAATATCTAAACTTATGTATGTTCCAAAATCTTCAAGTATCTTCTTTTAAAAATAATACGTTTTTAAAACTTAATTAAATTATGCGTTCTAAAAGCAAAGATATTTTATTTCAATGCTGTGTGATATTTACATAAAGGTTGTACGTTTTGAAATATTTAATTCCAAATTCATTTGTTGCCTTGCTAAGGAATGGTTGAATTTCTAATAAATTACGTTAACTTACATATATTTCGTGAAATGATAAAAAAAAATGTACAAATAAAGCATACATGTACGATATTTCAATATCTAGTTTCTTCATTTTAAATACTCGATTTCAAAGCTCTTCGTTGTATTTTCTGGAAGTATTTATTAGAGTCATTGACTAACTGATGACTCTATAAAAAAATAAACACACATGTTTTAAAGGCTTTAGGTTGGAAGCGTTTTTACTAGTGACTCTCTCTATATTATTCTGCAGTATTAATCTGTTTTAAATTATATGCAAGTCGTTTTTATTTTCAGACATGCAATATTTAGTTCCAGAATAAGAGAGTCAAACAAACACACACACACACACACATACACATACACACACACATACTCTTCACAACTTGACACACAAACATAGACAACAGCAATAATATATGGCGTTGCTAAAGGATTTTTGGATCGTCATACAATGTAAATTGTGCTTAAAAAAGTGAAGAACATTGTACTAAGCCCTTGCAACTCATTTGCATGATAAAATTTATCATGAATTTCTTGATTCCAAAGAGGAAGGGAAAAAAATATCCTAAGGCTATTTCCCATCGTGAAATTACGATTTTTTATCAAATATTTTACACTGAGCAATATGTTTTATTCTAACGTTGCACGTAAACTGCAATTTAAACTTCAGATTGGTTGTCACAATTAACATAATCTATTTTTTATTTTGATCTCGATTATATGGTAATCAGTGTAAGCCTTACAGCAAGTGAAACTCATGAAAACATTTAAAATTAATCACAAATCCAGTTCTATAACAAAATTCAAAATGTCTATTGCCGATGTATGATTTTGTATGTAACTACATATACGGTACATTCATAATAAATAATATATAATTTCGTAATTTTTAAAGCCATTTGATAGAGAAAAATTGAACCAAGTTGTAGGAAATAAAGAAAAACTATTTTAAATAAATAAAAATTATAATATAGTCAGTTCGAAAATACATGCTCAAACATTATTTATTTATAACGTAGAATTATAGACCTCTTAAGAATTTTATAATCTATTTCTAATACTAGGGGAATTAAATAAAAGTAGGCCTACCTCCTACAAATACAAAATTTGTTGATATTATTGAAACCACTGCAAAAAATCTAATTTATGAGTTATTATATACATAATTAGGCCAATTGATAAACTTTTTCCTTTAAAAATGAATATAAAATTATAGAATATTCACCTGAAAGGTCCGTCTCCTCAACTTAATTATCATTTAACTGTAGCGCTTTCGGGACTTGTCCCATCATCGGCAGGATTCAAAACTGGTGTTTCACTGAAGATCTGGTAGAGGGGGTTGCATGTATTGGGTTCGTTTTCGTTTATCAGGCTGTCGTTATGAGCTGCTTTCATGATTTCCATCTCTTCGAGTACGTTTATCTTCGCTGGATTATTTTCTCTGTGCATTACTGTTAGGGTGTTTTCAATATTTAACATGCGATGTCCTTCATGGATAACGTGTTTTGCATAGCTTGATTTACCTTCTGCGTGAATGAAGCCTCGAAAATGTTCTTTGAATCTGATGTTATAAAACTCCTGTTTGTCCTTCCTATATAAAATTTGTTGCAGTCCTTACATGTCAGTTTATAAACTCCTTTGCTGTTGAAAATGTTATTTTCTTCAATGTTATTGTTTATTATGTTGTTTAATTTGTTATTGGTTCTGTATGCTATTTTTACGTTTTTATCGGCTTTCTTTAGTGCATTGGCTAATTTTGTCGTTTCTTTTCCTGTGTATGTAAGTGTTATCCATGTTTTCTTGTTGTTGTCAGATTCTTTTTCTAGTTTAGTTATGTTGGTTATGTTGTTCTTCCTTTTTTGTTTTTTTACGAGCTTATCTATGAATTCTTCATTATAGCCATTGGTTTTTGCCATATGCTTAATGTAGTTGAGTTCTTGGATATAATTGTCTTTGCTTAATGGGAGTTTCAACATCCTACTGACTAAGCCATTAAATGTACTACTTTTCTGTTGAAAAGGGTGTGTAGAACATGCAACCCCCTCTACCAGATCTTCAGTGAAACACCAGTTTTGAATCCTGCCGATGATGGGACAAGTCCCGAAAGCGCTACAGTTAAATGATAATTAAGTTGAGGAGACGGACCTTTCAGGTGAATATTCTATAATTTTATATTAATTTTGAATAAACCTCAACGGAACACATCATGAATCTTATAAAAGTTGATTTTTCCTTTAATCATGAAACATTTGTATGACTAATTAATTTGTATGACTAATTTGTATTTTTTTGTTTATGAATACATTATCGAGAAGTACTTTATGAACAATGATGCATCTTCCTTCCATGTGTCCTATCAACCGGTTCAAAATTATCATATTATTCAATTAAAAAGGATCGAATACTAATTTTTTTATGTGTGAATAAAATACTTATCGATCATTCGAAATGGGGAAATATTAAAATATATATCTCAATGAAGAATTGTCATTATTATAAAAACATATTTTTTTATAAATACACTAATGGATAAATTCCGATTTGTTTTTTAAGCATATTCCAGAATGTTTTCTGGAATATCCAAATTATTTCATATGTCCTATTATTTATTCATAAAATATATTAAACAACATAACATAAATTATGATATCATAGGTTTTCTGTTATGTCCATTTAGTAAAATTATATAATTTAGTTTTCTGTTTTTTACAGAAAATATTGCCTGCGAAACGTCCTGTACTCCTAATGTAAGTACTGCCAAAATTAATTTCAATAGAATTTTAGATATATGTTTTATATTTACATTAATATTATTTAGATAAAATATTTAACCTCATTCATCAGAACGCTGATCAAAACATGTTATATTATTATTAGTTTAACCCTTAAATTGGCAAAACTCTTCTTCGTTCATTTCTTAATGTAATAGCAATAATGCACAGGCCAGTGTGCCGATTCTGAGGTATCTCTACGTCTTGACGGATAATTTATTTGTTTTGCTAGCTGTAAGGGGTTCAACTGCTAATACTTGCCTCTACGGAGGTGTAGGAAGGAAATTAAAATGCGATATCGCAGTTTGATATAGTGGTAATGGGTTCACCCGCTAGAACAAGGCATCGTAAACCTTATTGCCGACGAGCCGAGAGTCGGAGAGCCGACAGCGAGGAATGGGCCACGCTGTTCCCCGTGAACATACGGACAGTTCCCCGTGAAATATGGTATCATTAATACAACAAAACTCTTTTTTTCATGACAGTTATTTAAAT
Organism: Diploptera punctata; assembly: GCA_030220185.1. Lineage (NCBI taxonomy): Eukaryota > Metazoa > Arthropoda > Insecta > Blattodea > Blaberidae > Diploptera > Diploptera punctata. Next base: position 634,577 of record JASPKZ010007519.1, on the reverse strand, counting down.
GTTTCGGACCACAGTTAAATCAAAATCATGTATAAGTTATTATTGTGTTATATTCTGTTATTTGACAAAATTTTAAGTAATTTATACAATTTTGTTTTTTTATTGCTTATTAACTTTATTAAATAAATTCAACCATTATATCTTACAAATGACATTGTCAATTTGAAGGATAAAAGTTCAGGTGTAATTTATTAAATGTTTGCTTCTTATTATAACAAAGACATATAAATTTTCTTTAAAGGAGAGAAAAACATTAAAACCATCCTGTCGTCAGTAGTGCAAAAGCGATGTGTTTTGTGTTACCAGTGCTTTAACGAAAATCGGAGTGTAATTTCATCTACTAGTGCACAAAGCTGGTTAAGTGATGATAGTTTTTATAATAAATTTAACCGTATTAATTTTTAATTAACAGATTTTTACTATAAACTTTCCTACCACTTGTGCTGCGTAAAAACCGGACAAAAATTTTACGTTAACTCGTGACTTCCCACATTATATACAGGACCGAAATGAGTGCAGATTTTTCGTGTGGTGGTAGGGAACATCCAAACAAGTATTTTAACATAATGAACCTTGGGTCGGAAATGTATTGTTGTGGGTCTAAAGCTTAAAACAGCATTTAAAATTGTTGAACACATTGTTGTTCATTTATTAATTCTAAGAAAAATGGAAGGTATTACATGTTATTTTACAGTAATTGTTGGAAAAGACGACCATTGACCTGGATGCACAGCTCCGTGCGTCTCACCTCGGACTGATGAACTCTAAGAAGCATATCTGGATTCTCCCTGATTTTCGCAGCCGCTGCCACGATCCTTGCTTCAAGCTCTGGAGCTGTGCATCCAGGTCAGTGGTCGCCATTTTGAACAATTACTGTAAAATAACATGTAATACCTTTTATTTTTCTTATAATCAATAAACAAACAACAATGTGTTCAACAATTTTAAATGCTGCTTTATTCTGTAGACCTATAACAATGCATTTCCGACCCAATGTGCATTGTGTTAAAATACTTGTATGGATGCTCCCTACCACCACACGAAAAATCTGCACTCATTTTGTTAACACCCTGTATATGTATGAACACCAATTCTAAGAGTAATATTATATGATATTTAGTAATAATATTACGATTATTATCAAGTTGTTTGTTTCTTCGATTTAATGTTTCATTTTGGCAAAATAGCATACATGATATAATTAAACATCAGTGGAAGCAGATCATATATATATATATATATATATATATATATATATATATATATATATATTTAAGTTTTGGTACTCCGAAATGTGCACTGATCTAGTGATAAAAATGTAAGTTTGATTCACAGAATATTTTCACCGTATTTTGTTTTAATAATTGATTCTATCTAAACGTTTTTTAAGTTTTAATTTATAATAGACTAATTTAGAATTTAAAAAAAATAAATGTATTTCATAGTAATTATTTCATTTGGAAACAACAACCAACAGGAAAAAATGATAACAATAGTAATAATAATAGTAATAATAATAGTATCATCATCATCATGAACAAATTCGTTTTAGGCCATGTGGCCTGTACGGTAAACCTAGCGAAGATGGTCTTGAATAATAATAGTAATAATAATAATAATAATAATAATAATAATAATAATAATAATAATTTTTCTCCTATAGATCGAAATGCTCATACTCGCATGCGTAAAAGTATTTGAATGCACAAGGAAGAAACCTGGTAAGTCACTTTTTTGTCGAATTGGAGTTCGAGGTGTCATTATATTCTTCTTGGAAAGCACTTTCATTTATAAGTGTGAAACAGTAAAAGATACAGCTTTATCATGGACTTATTTACTTTTAATGTTCAGCATAGATGTAAGAAAGTATAGTTGTTGTACAACTAAAAGAACGTTTTCTAGGTTTTCAAGAAAAGGTGACTTACTTTCTTTTTCTCTACCCTTCATTTCAGATGCACTTAATCTCTCCATGAGTAGAGTCGATTCATTTGGTTTTTCAAACATGGCGTACAAATTAAAAGTTCTCATATCATTAAGTGATAATTCTAGACAATTTGGTTCATTAACTTAAAATTTTTGTCAGGCACTTCTCCGTTACTCTACTTTTAGCCCTATTATTGATGTATGTTCTTAACATATCGTAAGTAGCGTTATTTTCGTGGAATTATGTACTGAATTTTGTACTAGCATGAGCCTAAATTCTATTGTTTTTAAATTATTTTCTTTCTCTTTGAGTTTCTTGACTCTCAAGTTATTAAGGCAAGAAATGTAACATAAAAAAAGCTTTTTTTTAATAACCAGGATAAATATATTTTGAAAATAATTATATGTTCTATGAAGTTCGAATTGGTTTATATTAGGAAAAGGAAAGGATGTGATAACTTAGCATGCACAATCGATTTAAATGGTTGTTTTAGTTTAGGGTTGCATCTAGTTGAAGTATATTTCCTCTATCATGCATATTACAAACACCATGAAAAAATGGACTTACAGACCAAATGACCCACATTCTCCTCTTAGCTACCTCTCAGGCATTGTGAATAATATAAACTGTTGGCCTGCATAAAATAAAATAAAATCATAAACTCTTAAGAGATAAAATTAAATTAATTTTTGTTCTCAATTTGCCAGATATGAAAAGAGTTCACTTAAAATTAATTACTCCTATATTAATTTAAATAGTAAGTATATGAGAGAAAATCATATGAAACGTCATTTAAAAGAAGTAATTTAACAAATTATTTAATATTTCTTTAAAACAAGTTGCTTGTCCATTCAATGATATGCATATAAAGACCAATTCAGAAAGATGTATAATAAATAGTAGGTATAATCTAAGATAAATATCTTAATTTCCAAGGTATTAAATAAAGAATTTATTAAACTCTTTTCATAATATTAATTATCCGTCTTTTTAATAATTAATAATTTATTTACTTTTAATTTATATTAAATATTGTTAATATTTATCAATACTCTAAGTTAACATTTTGTATTTCATTTTATATTTATTACTTTAAAAATGTATTGTCTCTATTTTATATAATGTTTCTGTTGTTTTACTTCTCTATTGTCAAGTACTCTTTGTCACTTTTGTCAGACCCTGTTTTTAATGTTCATAAAAATAACATTCTTAAAAGACCTTTAATATTAGATAAAATTATGTAATGTCTCACAACATTGTAACAAAGTATAACTTTAATATAATGTACTTTGGGTGAAATAGAGTTTATAAATTTCGGATATTAAATAATAAATAATAATATTTAGGTAAGTTTGTTAAATAAAATAAAATATCGGGGGCTATATAATTTTTTTTTAGGATTTCCTTGATTTCCTTGGATTTTTTATATATCTTAGAGAGTCTATTATATTAATTTTTGTTAACATTTTGTTACTTTCATTAGGTTATATTTTTAATTATAATTTTCGTTATTACTCTTATTTTTATTATCTTAAACAAATTTGCATATATTTTGTCTAAACTTGTGTTATTTTCTTTTAATATGATATAAAATGTTCGCTTAGTTAACTGAAAAAGGTTCCTCGATAAATGAATAAATAATAAATAGGCCCCTACTGCTAAGTGTTGACACTTGGAAATATTCTTTCGCCATTGATTAACTCAAGTATATTTACCGACATTTCACATAACAATACCATATTGAAATTATTTGATAAAAATAACATTTTATTAATTGGCGAGAATTATATAATATCAAAGTGTTTTATAGATGGTAATTTAATTTATATATATAATTAGAAAATTATGTTTCTTTTAATTTATTTTTTAAATTTTATACTTGGCTACATTAACTACTTAAATGTTGAGAAATTATAGACCAATCGCAAAAAACACTATTCGCTGATTAGACCTAATTAATCCGGACAAATGTTACGCTAATTAAAATCAATTTTAAATACTAAACGTTAAAAATTTGGTCAATCTAATGACAAATGCCAGTAGTAGTAGTAATAATAGTGAATCATTCATTTCTCGATGATGTCTTAATTTCGATCATTAGAATCCATTTTAAATGGTGTTTCGGTAAATAGACCAATACATCTTAAACAAATTATTATTATTATTATTATTATTATTATTATTATTATTATTATTATTATTATTATTATTATTATTATTATTATATCAAGTAGATACTATTGTGAGGAAAATTTAGTATTATGAACTAAATGGCTGGATAATTTCAAAGAAATAGTTAATTTAATAAAAATAATTATTTTTTAAATAATCAAATGTTGGCTATATGAGTTATGTTAAAAATTATGATATAGTCTTGCGAAAGCGAAATATTAAATTATAAACGAGTAATTAATTTGTCGTGGGAACACACTTCAGAATTATTATGAATGTATTATAAAATGCATTATAAAATTGTAGATTATTTGTAGGCTGCATACAACTTAAAAGGATGGCACCAGTGCAATCATATTGTATAATGCCAACATTTGGTTTCAATAAATATATTTTGGTTGCATTATATATGTCCAACCATTTACCATCATTTCGAATTTACATTGTTATAATAGGTGTGTTTCTTTTTATATTGCCTAAGATCTTAGTAAACAAGCTGCAGCAGAAACATAATTCAATCAATTATAGCTTGTCCCTCTAAATAATACGAGATAAAGGTAAAGTTTCCCATTACAGGCCTTAGGGCCAATTTCACCAATAGAGGTAACTGTATTACGCCAGTTTTCTCCATATATAATACATAGCTTAAACTGGCGTAATACAGTTACCTGTGTTGGTGAAATTGACCCTTAGAAAGCCTTTGTAGTGGTAGTAGATTCAGGCTCCAACACATATAGACAGTCGTCACGAGATATCAGCCGGGTTGTTAGCCATGCGTTGCGGCCGACTTTACGTCCAGAACATACTCATTTCATTTAAAAATCGAGGACCTTGTTGCCGCGAGGTATACCCTAGTTTCAAAATCCTGACCCCTAGGGACTTGAATCCACGACCTTCCAGAATGTACCGTGTTGCCTTAACCACCTACGCTACGGTGTGCTACATAAATTATGTAAAAGAAAACCTGTAGACTTATTATGGCTATTGCAGCACATGCCAACAAGAATTATGGTTGTTTCAAAAACATACTTTCATTTTTTTTATTCGTGTCATCCTCTTTGGGGTACGATGAATCAATCATTTCTCTGTGTGTTGTTCCTTTCTTAGTGCCCAGTATTTTTGTTCATCCTTTTTGATTTCCTTTTCATCTCTTCTTCCAAGATAATACGTTTGGATCTTTGTTTATATGTATCTTGGAACCTTGTGTTTTCAACTTCGAGAATTAATTTAGTTGTTCGATCGATTAGTGAAATTTCTGTAATCTTTAATTATATTGGGTATTTTTCAGTTTCTTTAAACCAGTTGGGATTTGTTTCGCGGTTACGGAAAAAAAAATCAGATTGTTTAGTTAATCTGTTTTGGATTTCATTCTGAGAAGACGACCGTAAAAATGTATTCTCCTTTCTCGCATAGTATCAGAAAGTTTTTCAATGTTTTTCATTTTATTTATTTATTTATTTTCGATAGAAGGTTGCAATTTCCTCTTCAATCCAGAAGTGAAATTACGACAAATAACATTTTATTTTGTTTTAATGAAGTTCGCGACTTTTAGGTATAGGTATAAGATCTTGATGAAGATTTCGTTAATATAACATGTTAAATACAACCCATTACCTAAACGTTAGATTAAAAAAAGTCGACTCGTATTTGACAATAAAAAATTGCTCTTAAAATGCGTCGACGTTAATATAATATAGGTTATTAATTAGAACCTATTCACCTAACATTATGTTTTAAAATAGCCAACAAGTTTCTAACCGCAATGTTATTCTTGAGAATAATAGTAAAACCGTCATTTTTTTAAATCTAATGTTTGGTGAATTGGGTCTATTTAATATATAATATTGAAGAATTTCTTCAGCATAAAGTAATATTAATTTTGAAAGTAAAATTTATTCTTGTGCTCATATTCTGGGGGGTCTTCATGTAAGTCTAAAACTGATTTGAAGAATTATGATTTTATCTTTGTTACATGACCGTAGCAAAATTATTTAATATTTTTTACAATATGTGAGGAGTACATTTGATGGAAATTGAGTGTTAATCATTTATGATACAATAGGTTTGTATTAACATTTTCGGAATTATGCAGAATTGCCACCTAACCGTAAGAGTTAGAAATAGACTAAAAATAAGGTATTGAAGCACAGCATTAAAATTAATCACAGCTATATTGTATTGTTTATACAGTGAGGGAAAAATTCAAACAATCGTGTATCATATAGGATACGAAGGGAATGAAGAGGATTTCTATTGGATCACATTAAATGTTTATTAATAACGAAAGTTAGTCCATAAATAGTGAAATCTCATTAATGATATGATAGGATCGAGAATGTTTTAAGAAATAGGCTCAAATATTATAAAACATCTCAACAAGGAAGCAATTCTATAAACATGATTGTATGATTAGTATCTACACTCTGTATAAATTTAATTGCATGTTTAGGTGACTACCCTGCGAACGATTAAACTACTCGTATCCATTGTACAGCGCGTTAGGGGTAAACTCACATAAATTATATGCGTGCAGTATTAGCAGGCGTAACTTCATTACGTAAAGGTCAGCTGACAAGAAGAAGGGTGAGGTTTACCTGCATTTTGGTGTTTCCTCGTATGTACTAAGATGAATGTCTGGTGTAGAGGAGAAGAACGAGGAAGACACTGTATAGGAGAAACCATGTAATCCAAGGAAATGTAGATATACTTGGAGGAAAATGCTTTACTATACGGCAAACAAATTACTCTGGTCAACATGATTTTTGTCTCATGAGTACCAAAAGTTGTACTTAATGCAGTTTTTATCGTGTTTTCAAATATGTATTCGGAATTTCTCCATCACCCACAGTTTTTTTTTATTTCAATTTCAATTAATGGATTTAAATAATTATTTTTTTAATAAACATTTTTTCGTTCATTTGTCCATTATGAAATAAAACCAAATGAGCTAATTCAGGAGATTTCAGCTATGGAAAAGACATATCAAGGCAAATGGAATCCTAATATGCTGGCCGATTGTTGTTGGACCATCAAGAGGGATGCTCAACAGGCGAAATATAGCAGAAAATCGTCATTTCTTACTTTATAGGTGAGTCCGAACGTTCGAATATTGTGTAGTTACGAATGTAGAAATATTGAAGTGTTTGAAATTATAAATCCCTGTTTCTCGGAAACCTTGCGTGATGGAGAAAAACTGATATCGTATTTGAATTCAGGAGAAAAAATATTATCAGAATCACATATTTTTCTTTCTGAGACAAAAAAGTTTATTTTTTGTTGCTCAGTGTTATTTTGCGATAGTTGTACAGGACGAACATCAAATTAGCACTGTTAGACTGTAAATCATTACTATTTCTTTTTATTTAAAGATGCCTTTAACATCTAAGTTGTGTAGTGCCCATTTATTTCAGTATGTTGTGTTTTTATTTAAATTCAATGATATTATGATCTGATGAATATAATGATAAAGATTCTGGTAATGTAATTCCAACCCAGTATTTACTTACTTACTGGCACTATCGACACCATAGGTTCATGACCGCACGGACGTAAGCTCTCCATACATCCCTATCCTGAGCTAATGCTTTCCAATCATTCCCAGTATAATCTACTTCCCTCAAATCATAGGTAATGTTATTCTCCCACCTCATTCTTGGTCTACCAACTGGGCGTCTTCCCTCTGGTTTACCTACAAGAAGCTTCCGTTCACGTCTTTCATTTCCCATTCGTGTCACATGCCCTGCCCCATCGCAGTCTACGAGACTTAACTGTTCTTATTATATCTGGCTTCCTACAAAAAGACCACGTAGTTCATTGTTATGTAGTATTCTCCTCCAACCCAATATTTGTCTTAACTATTCATACAAAATAGCCTACGATAACTGTTGATATTCAATTCCTTAATAGGAGAAATCCAATTTGTCAAATGAGTTTATTTAAATGCGACGAGCCTGTGAAAACACATGTGTATTTTTATTGCTATCGTTGTGAATAGTTAGGTAATTTGGCACAAGTTTAAAATGAAACATTTTAGCAATTCGTAGTCTATTGTTTTGTTAAATTAATTAAACGAATATGTTACAATACCTTCTTACATGTCAGTTCAAGAGTTATTGTTATGTCTAATATTATTAATAAATTATTTAAGATTTGTCATTTAATGTACTCTTTTCATATCAGCAAACCATAAAAATATAATTTAAACAAAATACCTTAATAAATATGTGTTACTGTTTAAACTATTTTATGTGTTAAAATGTAGTTAATTCTTGAATTTATTAAATTAGAACAATAATGATATCTACATATCATAGCATGATTTACTTTGGAATCAAGATATTCATACATTCATGGAGAAAAAAAGGCAAACATCGACATTTGTAGGGCTTTGAGCATTGCTGAAAAATAAAAAAAGTGTATAGTGGCTGACGGTAGAAGTCAATGAAATTTAAACCTGGCCTCACCCTATAACAGTTACAATTTTTCGAATCTTATGAAATATCGGTTGATTATAAATCTAGGTAACTATCGCCAATGATATTTATAAAAATAAGGTAACTTTTCTTCCGACCAACTAACTCGCTGCAAATATCAAACTAGAAGCTACAAAGCCGCGCAGAAATAAGGTCCCTTTACATTTCTATCTTGAGCTAACACTTTCTAATCATTACCTACATAATCAAATCTCTTTAAAATAATTGTTAATATTGTTTTGCCTTCTCATTTTTGATCTCCATACTGGGAAACTTCCCCTCAGGTTTTCTATTAAACTTGTAGGAATAATGCGAGAATGAATTCCTTTATTTATACGGCGAGCTGAAATTACTATTTTACTTTTACTTTTCTAACAAGAAGTTTTATTTACGCCATGAAACTTACAGCCACTTGGTCTAATATCAGTAGATCAAATGAAGAGTACAAAAGTAGGAAAAAATCACACTGTATCTGAGAGCTGAAGGTATAAGCTGAAAATTAATAATAGCTGAAATTTAAAGAAACATATATAATAGTCTATAATAAAAATAATTAAATTTGATATTTTTATATTAATTATGCATATAGCAGTAGACATTTTTGCCTGAATCTGTCATATGACATTTTTGTATATTTGAAAGCGTGGTTTCGGTCTATTTTTTAAGACAACTTGTCATCAGATTTCAAAACTTAAACTTTTAGCAATTAGAGTTTATTCTTTAGATCTACTGATCTCTAATCGTCATTTCTTATATAGGCTACTATTTTAATTAATTGTTCTTTCATATAAGAAAAATTATACAAGATCACTGATTTCATTATAAAATTGATGTTTCCTTTCACAGGTTTATACAAATTTTACTTCTATTTGGGTACTTTAAAATTGTCTTCAGTCTTCGTTATAACATGTTTGAAGATTTGCATTTTGCAAATAATTATATGAGAAATAGGAATAAAAATTAAATAGCCTCTATGTTTATTTAAATTTACTTAATATTTAATTTCAGTATTAGGAGCTTATTAATTCTTTCACATTGTTCCTGCTTAATGTCTTGGAATTTTGATTAACTTATTATTATATTATTTGAAGTAGAAATATCAAAGATTTGTGTAGTTTATAAACAGCAATAATTTTTCCAACGTAATTCTCTCTTTTTTTTTTTTCATAATACATACTTCCATAGGGTGTGTTTTAATCACTTAAGTGCCGTTAATAAGAGAATTCGTTTTACTCATATACACAATAACTCAGATGTTAAAAGTTTCGTTAATATATTTATCAAGAGATTGCTACTCTAGAAGAATTGGAAGGAAGTGTCTATATTATTATATTTTTCAATACTACATTAGACTTGATAAGTAATGGGAAATGGTTAGGTTATGGTTTTTGGTAAATATGAGAAATTAATTTATCTTATAGTATGGTTTTTGACCAAGTTTTGCAAAATCAATGACTTCTACTTGAAAAAAGAACGTGTTGACATCTGGAAAAATAGCATAGCGCAGTGTGTAGTCTCCCTCTTTGCTACAGAAACATTGAGCTTCACGGCTTCCTGAAGAGAATTTATGTATTTAAACACGAGGGCAGAGAGCATTATTATCTTGTGCAGCAGGCTTTGGAACGGCCGTGCATAAATTCATAAATTCACCTTCAGCTTTCTTCTTACATTCTCTTGACTGTTTTTTCAATTTCAGTTTTTATTTAATAACAATGATAACAAAACTAAATACCAATTTACATTTTAAAAAGTTAAATTTAATACTTTTTCTTTCTAGTTTTATTTATTTTTTTTCCATACTGAACTTCATATAATCTCTATATTGCAGTCTTTAACACATGTACAATATATTTTGTGATAATTATAAAAAAAGGTAATGGTACAAAACTAAAGAAAAAAATACATACATACATTTTCACGGGCTAATATCTAGGTAAAGTTTCAAACACCTATCTTCCACGTTCCAAGTCTGACGCTCAATTCCAAAACAATATGTATAACAAAAACACAAAATATAGTTAACAAATGATGGAAAGCTTTAAATATAAAATAAACTTAAATTGTATTTTGATTTAACTACATATTATTATTTAATAATAATAATAAATCATTGTTCTCGAGTGAGGATAAGCCTATTTAAAATCACTGATAACAAAGGAGCTGAAACGGATTTGACTGAAGAGAGAGAAACTTGAGAAAAAGAACAGACCCTTCTCGAAAGAGGAAAGATCAAGAGCAACTTGCTAAATAATTAATATTCGCACAACTCAAAACTGTAGATAAAGTTGCATACTCGTATCACATCGACATTGTGAAACGACGTGCAATAATAATAATAATAATTTGGGGTTTTCTGTATTACGATTAATATTGTATTATCTTACATAAATTTTTCTGCAGTATGTGAAGTGTATCTTAGTTATTTTAAATAGAAACTTCTGAAAACAACTAAAACAAAAGCTCAGTGTTGACTGTATCAAAGAGGTGCTAGTTCAAGTTTACAACAATGAAATGCAGTAAAAGGGGGGATCACAATGCTTAGAGAAGTGACCACGTGACACACACCTTGTCGGGATGGCGCTGGTGTCGCATTGCTTGTTCTTACCTTTGACGAAATGAGCGTCAAAGTTGGCGACGACTCCTGAAACAAAATAAAAATGAAATCACTCTTAATTTATAAAAGTATATTGAATTTAATTTACATTTTAAATATCTCATTTTGATCAATGCACTTCCAACATTCATTTGTCTTTCGAATTTCCATGTACCTATAGCCTTCTCTCTAGATTCAAAGTAATCCTCTTAAAGTATTTCATTTTTAATTACAGTTCGATTTATTTTACGTAAATCATATGTAGGGTAGTTAGATTTATTTAAATTATTAGATGAAATATTGTATACAATTAATAAATGCAGATTTTGCACGATTGTGTGTTTTGTCGTACTTACAGCAACGGCGACCATGATTGAAAGTTCAATTCCTTAAATTTCGAGGTTGCCAACCTATAAATAACTAAATAACTATACTGTAATATTACAAATTACCTGCCTAGCGGTGGAAGTAAAACCACTGACATTTATGTCTACTACGTACAATGTATATACAAAAATATATCCAAAATGTAATGTTAATATACATTATACGAAACAAATCACTGCATTTTAAATTAACTGAACTTTATTTGAAACAATATAAAACAATAAATTCGTACTTGTCGCCATTTTATCCTTGATTGATGTCACGACCTGCTGTAGCCTCGACTAAATTATTTTCGGCATTTACCGTACAAACATTGGCCAGACTGTTAATGTTAGCCAGTTGTTTATAATGAACTCAAATATTTCCGACAAAGATATTATTTTACTATTATTTTTTTAAAACCATCATCGTGCAAAAATAATGTACAACGCACGTTTGTGAAGTGTTTTACAGAAGCTCGAAAATTAAAATCTTCGCTTCTGTAAAAACCATTTCCCAACCTCGCAGTGCAATATACTATTGTATTGTGACGCATCGTAATAGCGGCAAATTTGTCGGGTGTCGGCGAGTGGTCTCGCATTGGTAGAAATAGATTCGTGAGTGGCTGACTCGCGAGTCGTAAGACCCGCGTAGATCATCGATGCGACTAGATTTAAAGTTTCTTGATTTCTCTAAGCATCGACCCTCTCTTTCGAGAAAGTTCAATGTCAGAAGCTTCCATACGAGAACATCTCGATTGGGATCCTAAAAATTTCTTCCCTCGGCCTCCGTATATAAACTATTGTCAGGAATGGAAGCGAGTCAGTTGTAAAATGACAGCGAAACAGTGACTGTGACTGGAAGAAACTATGGCAAGTGGAATCGTCAGAAACTGTAAAAAAAATTGTGTGATAGATAAACTTTAAAACAAAATTAATTATTACTGCAATTTGTGAGTGCAATGTCAATGACTATTTAATTCATGCCCAAATGGGAGTCAATGACCAATCACGTTTCAGTGAATTTTGTTTTACAACCAATCACATTCGTGTTTCACCTCGATAATGAATTATCGATTTTTGATTATCAAAATAAAGAAAGCTCCTCCTTTTTAATATTCTGAACAGGTCAGAGCATTATTTTGCAGTGACTGACTCTCTAACAAATACGTTGAATATATCAAATAATGAACAGTTTCCTTCGACGTACATATTTAATAATTATGCGTTCAATAATTGTGTTTTTAAATACTGATTTTATAGAATTGTTTCCGAAAAATGAATTAATAACCTATAATGTTGGTTATAATATACAGTTTGATGTGTTTTAGTTTTTCTCCACTAGGGTACAATCTTACGATATTGCAATCCTATTTGGCGATAAATAGTATGATCAAGTTGCAGTGATGAACAAATGAAACATTTCTCATTTATTTTCAAACATCACCGTTTACATTAAATACGAGTATATAAATATTTTAAAATAACTATATTTAAATAATGATTTGTGAGTAAACAGCTTAATTTATTTCCAAATCCTCTAGATAAATTGGAAATCACTCGTCGCGTTACTTATGATAGTTCTTTTAATTTAATAATGTAGTTTTATTTTATAGTGAGAGTAATCGGGGTTCCCAGAGACACGTGGCGCATCCTCAGTTTGCCTGTCCAAAAAATATATTTCGGATAATATGAAGGATAAAGGTAAAATGATCCGATTACAGACCTTAGAAGCCATTGTTATATGCCTTGTAGGAGGTAAAGGCACGAGATGTCTGCTGGGTTGTCAGCCCTCCTTGATGGCCATCTTTACCCCTTAGTTTATTACTCAATTTCGTTAGAGTCTAAGTCTGTTTGTCTATAACCGAACATCCCTACAAGGATCAAGGGTGCTCCGTTACGGGAGTTAATTAACCAGTTAATTTCAGTTACGCTTATTTTCCTACATATGTCAACGAGTAGTTAGCTCATTACTCAAAGAGACATCTAGTAGACATTTGAGATATTACTTGGAAGGGAAAGGCCGATTAAAGTTCGTTTAGAGACTCTAATTTAACTTCTATAAGATTCATAATGTGTTCCGTTGAGGTATTATTTAAAAAGTTGAGGAGACGGACCTTTCAGGTGAATATTCCATATTTTTATATTTTGACTCTAATTTAGGCTTAGGATATTTTACGAGACCTAAAATTTCATGCTTAAATCTCTCTCGGATGGCATGTCCTATGGAATTATCCTTCCTGCGAGAATATCCTGATAGTTAGATAATGATGAAATTTATTTTCAGCTGTAACAGTCCCCTATTAAAATTTCATGTTGAATTACCATGCGCCTATTTATATTGATGCCATTCAATTTAATTTCCTGGAATATAAAACGATTTTAGAGATAGCGGCAATTAAACATAACTAGCAATTATTTTCTTGTTACTCAAAATGATCATCTGATTTTTAGATCTGTAGAAACAATAACAAATTAAAACGACTAAAAAGAAAAGAGAAGATACATAGTATGTTTTTGTCTTGAGACAATTTTACACGAAGGTTCTCTTTGTTCTTTGAATCAAGAAATTGATCAGAATTTCAGAGCCCCGGGTTCGACGTCCTAAACCGGTATTTCTGACAACATTTCTTCATGCTCTCCTGAGAACAATCCTGTAAACATTTAACTGTATCTCAAACAGGAAATGGAGTTGTGATCTTCACAGAGACTTCCGTAAAATGTCGGGGGAGTAAAAACATTTATAAAACTGTTTAACATAAATATTAAAAAAATGGGTCTGAAAATTAATTTAAAAAAGACGAAATATACGACTTCAGATGGAAACTATGCTACAAAAAAATAGTACAGATAGGAAGAAATACAATTGAAACAGTAGATCAATTCAAATATTTAGGGGAAATAGTCAAAATGGATAATGATACAACACAAGAAATAAAGAATCGAATAAATATGGACAACAAATGTTATTATGGGCTTTTAAAAAATATGAAAAGCCAAGTCTTGTCAAGATCTGTAAAGATATTACTATACAAGACTATTATAAGACCCGTTTTGACATATGTATGTGAAAAATGAATAATGGGGAAAAACAATGAATGCTCTCTACAATGTTTTGAAAGAAAAATACAGAGGAAGGCGTATGACACTATATGTGCGAACGGTGTCTGGCGAAAACATTACATTATTCAAAGATGTGGAAATTAGTAAATTAACCAGTCTACGATGGACAAGGCATGTAAGAAGAAAGGAAGTGACAGAAATATGTAAAAGGATATTGCCCACTCAACTAGAGGGTAGAAGAAAAAGAGGAAGACCGAAACTATGATGGAAGGATGAGGTGGATGGAGATGGAGATGCTAGAGAAGTTGGGATTGAGAAATTAGTTGAGAAATGCATAGGACTGAGATAATTGGAGGAGGCTCCTTGAGGAGGCCATGTCTCAGGAATGAGTTGTTGCGCCAGTGATGATGATAATATAAATATTGTTATTTGTTGTATATTTAATTAATGAAGTATACACAAAATAATGTGTACCCATAATATGACTTTCTAACGATTGGGGTGAGAACGATATACCAGAAGGAAGTATACCTTTATTACAGTAAAGTTGGGGGCACGCCGTAGCGTAGTGGTTAAGGCACTGAGCTACAAGCCGGAGGGTCGAGGGTTCAAGTCCCGTTGGTGTCAGGATTTTTAAACTGACCCAAATCCTCTGGCGGCACTATGGCCCTGGGGTCGACTCAGCCTCTAACGGAAATGAGTACCAGGTGCTTGTTCTGGTGGTAAAGGCGGCCGTCACGCAGGGCTGACAACCCGGCTGACATAAAGTGCCGATTGTCTAGAAAAAGTGGAGCCTTAACCTCCTACTACCCCAAGGGCCTCCGGGTCTGTTGTGGGATCACTTTACTTTATTTTACAGTAAAGTTATTCTACAAACCCTAGGAGATTAAAGCTGCGATTTTTAAGACAATGGATATGAGATTTCAGCCGGGTTGTCAGCCCTCCCAGACGGTCCCCTTTATCCCTGAAAACAGTCGAGAACTCATTTTATTAGATTCTGAGTCGACTCCAGGGTCATGGTGCCGCTAGAATGTTTAGGTCATTTTAAAAGTCCTGACCCCATCGGGGCCATTGCTCAGAATTTTGAAAGGAAAATTCTGAGAAGAATATATTGACCCATTCAGGAAAAAGGAGAATGGCCGTACGATATTGGCCTAATGAGGAATTATATCACACATATATATCACCAGACATTGTTGCAGATATTAAAGTAGCTAGATTGAGATGGGCAGGGCATATCCAGAGAATGGATAATAGTGATACATTTAAAAATAATGATAGACCATCCAGATAGAAGAATATATATTGGAAGACCTAGTGCTAGGTGGATGATGACGTTTTTGAAGATGCCAAAAACTTAAAATTCGAAATAGGTAGACAGTTTCCAGGAATTGAGAGGTCTGGTGGAGAGTTCTTAGGGAGGCTGTGAATCGACTCGAATTATTACGCGAAGTATGCTAATGATCCCATTGGGGCTCGAACTCACTACCTTTCGGATAATAGCGTATTGCTTTACTCAACTATACAATGGCGTGCACCCGTTCGTACAGTAACAATTTCTATAGAGTATCTGACTATAGTTTAAGGGTGTTAAACTTATATCAGTGATTAGAACTTTGTAGTACATCTGCACCCATATTCGTGTATGTGAATAGGCTGCGAATATATTATGTATATAGGCCTAGTAACAGCGAAATGTATTATTTTTTTTGTAAAAATACACTATATGCTTATTGACAATAACAGTGCTGTTAGATCATTAGAGCATCTTCTTTTTACGCATAAGAACAAAGTAATATAATATTCTCGTAGATATTCACGCATCTATATTCATACCTAGAAAACAGGCAAAACATATTATTTCTCCCTTCCTGTCTTACATTCACCCCCGTCAACTGTAATATCTGATTGCAGACTGACTGCATCATTGTACAATCAGAATATAGCCATCTCCTCCTCAACTTGTGTCCAGCTCAGGGCTGGGTCGCGAGATAAGATGCAATGAAGTCCCTTATACAGGGCTATTCAGAAAGAAGGAACAGACTTCAAACATTTATTTCTTCCAAACTACAAAAAATATGAACACAATTCCTACGTTCTTGGAAAGAGAAAAGTTCAAATTTCACTGTTTTATGCATTAATATGAGCACCATGTGTTACACGACAAATATTAAAACAGTGGCTCATTTCTTGCCACACACGAATCAGCTGGTCTCCAGTTATCGAATTCACAGCTTCAACAATTTGATGTCGCAGACTAAAAAGAGTGTCAGGCATAGGGGAGATAAAAACACGGTCTTTTACGTATTCACTCAGATAAAAATAACATGGGGTTAGGTCTGGTGACCTGGGAGGTCACCGGCGATGAAGTTGATTTTCTGTTCCTCCTCTTCCAATCCAACGTCCTATTGTGTCGCCATTTTGATACAAACAATCAACTGCGCCAATGCGGCCGTGTTGGAACTTGAAACTTTTCTCTTTCCAGGAACGTTGGAATTATGTTTATACTTCTTGTAGTTTGGAAGAAATAAATGTTTGAAGTCTGTTTCTTCTTTCTGAATAGCCCTGTATTGAAGGTCAATGAATAACAAGGATGCTGACTGACCACGCCTAACGTACCGTCACAGGGGAAGATCAATGAAATGAAACGAAATTGATGAGAAGTGTATGCAATTTGTAGCAGGGAGAAAACCAGATAAAAACCTGCCCAAACTCCATTTCGTCCACCAATAAACCGACTTGTAATGACCGAGATGCGAACTCTTAGACCACAGCAGTGAGAGGCTAGCGTCTAACCGCTTGCGCCACCGAGCCGCCAGAATATAGCCCACAACACGAAAATAAAGCACACACATACACACACTCAGTAAATATATCATAACTAACTCTAACTAACTCACTGGCAATATTGAAACCAAAAGTTCATGGCCGCGTGGACATAAGTTCTCCATACATCCCTATCCTGAGCTAATATTTTCCAATAATTCCCTGTATAATCTACTTCCCTCAAATCATAGTTAATGTTGTTCTCCCACGTCATTCTTGGTCTACTAACTGGGCGTTTTCCCTCTGGTTTTCCAACAAGAAATTTCATTCGTCATTGGTGCCACATGTCCTGCCCATCGCAGTATACGAGAATTAACTGTTCTTATTATATCTGGCTTCCTATAAAGACCATGTAGTTCATTGTTATGTAGTCATCTCGATTTACCTGTCTGTTCATCTCTCTTCGGTCCAAAAATTTTCCTCAGAACTTTATTCTCAAATACTCGTAATCTCCTTTCCTCCCTTAAAGTAAGAGTCCATGTTTCGCATCCAAATTATATAACCGGTAGAATAACAGTTTTAATATTTTCAGTTTAACATTTTTTTTAATGTATCATACTACTTTTAATATGTATGAACTATCCATATATTGCAAGCGTATGTTTGCTAATATGGATTCATGTAAGTAAGTATAGGTACACGTGTAGGCAAGTGAGTGTTATATCCGAATATGAATAAGATAAGTATAGAATATTCTAGTTCTATCGGAATATTTGGACATACACTAGGGAAAAATAGCCGCCACTGAAGTTATGGAAATAAATCCAGTAGCGAAAGCTCTAGTGAAATAAATCTTGATCGTCCAGACATAAATCGTTCTTCTGCTCTCTCTCTCTCTCTCTCTCTCTCTCTCTCTCTTTCTCTCTCTCTCTCTCTCTCTCTCTCTCTCTCTCTCTCTCCTCTCTCTCTCTCTCTCTCTCCTCTCTCTCTCTCTCTCTCTCTCTCTCTCTTTCTCTCTCTCTCTTTCTCTCTCTCTCTCTCTCTCTCTCTCTTTTCTTTCTTTCTTTCTTTCTCCCTCTCTCACTCACTCACTCACTCACTCTCATTCTCTTCCTCTCTTTATTTTACCTACCATTTTTCTCCTAATACTACTGTATATTTATTTTATATGCATAATATGCATGTTTGTTTCTATATGCACTTCATTCCTGTTCGTAATTATTGTTTATAGGGATTTCCTTTATATAAGCTATTTGTACGTGCAGCCATATTTAGTTTCATCGATATTTACTTCCAACCCTAGTTTCTTAGCATTATTTTCTAGAACGTGCGAGTTAGCTTTAGTATATCCTCGCTTAATGCGTAATAATGCTACATCAGTATCGTAAACCAAAAAACATAGTAACAGGGCCTACTATTGAGCATTGTATGTCTTCTTTATCATCTAAAGATTTGACATCATGCTATGGTCTAGTATAAAACGGAATAACAGAAGAGACAATGCATCTGTTTGGTTTAACCTATTGTAAATTTCAAAAGTATCTGAAAACTGTTTCCCTATCGACACCTTAACACTGTGCCATTTAGACAAATTCAAATAATTCTAAATTTTTAGGAATCCCGATTTCCAGCAGTTCCAGAATTGTATGCCATTTTTTGAGATCTATCTACTGTTGATGTAGAGTGTCATCATATTCCCACTTATTTTCTAAAATCTGCCTTGTACTAAAAAACTGATCTATTGTAGATCTATTTCATCTAAATCCACATTGATGATCGCCTTTTACGTAGTCAATATAAGGATTACGTCTGGATACTAAATTTTGTATGAAATTGAGAGAAATGAGATGCTCCTGTAGTTGTTGCAATATTTCCCCCCCCCCTTTCTTATAGATTGGTACGAGAATGGATTTTTTTCCATTCATTTGGAAGAACCTCTTTTTCCCAAATCACACTAAGCAGCTTATGTATCTGTTATGTCACTTTTTCTCTCCCTGATTTTATCTGACCTTCTGGGACTCCATCTGATTCCGATTCCTTATACATTTTCTGTCACTCCATCTCCATTTCAGCCTATAATGCTCTTGGTTCTGTGACTAATGTGTCGGCACATTCCATCAAAAAATTTCTTATTTTGCTTTCTGTTATTGATAATCTAATATCTCTATAGTCCCCCATTTTTTATTTATATCAGATTCCTCTTCGTGCGTACCTTAATCTACCCCATATTCGCTTTCACCTTGATTTTTCTCTTCATTTCTTGTATAACATCCGCCCTGATTTTTTTCAGTTACTTTTAAATGGAAATTTACGCAAAGTTTACGATGTTTTTAGTACACAATTGATCTTCTTGGTGATACGATGTTATTTGGGAATTAATCACACACACACACACACTCTCTCACTCACTCACTCACTCACTCACTCACTCACTCACTCACTCACTCACTCACTCACTCACTCACTCACTCACTCACACCTTGTGTGTCTAGCGCCTAAGGTTTGTGGAGAAAGGCATCATGCTTTAGAGCAAAGTTATCGAAATTTCAGTAGTTTGAGCCCTAATGAGGAAGAATTTTCTCATGGAATTTCAGTCAGTATGGGATCGGTGCCCACCCAGAACCGTGAGGAATTTGGGTAGCTACAGTAAGTTAGGTAAATTGATCACGCCACAGACTTCAGGAAGCCCTTCATATGCTGAGAGGGTAAGGCTCCCATCTTTCTAGACATTCAGTACAGGATGTCAGCAGTTTTTCAGCCTCGGGTGACTGCCTCCTTTATCCCCGGAACAAGAAACCGGTACTCATTTCTTTAGAGGCTGAGTCGGACTCAGGGCCGTGATGCCGCAAAAAGATTTAGGCCAGTTTAAAAATTTTGCCCATCGGGACTCGAACCCTCGACCTTCCGGCTTGTAACGTATTCCCTTAACCAATGGTGTGCCCCTAGCTGCAATAAGTTGCGACTCCAGTTTTAGCCTGAATGACCGTCCATCTCTGTAAATGACACAATATGTGGCCAGCAGCCGACTGGTAAACCCAGGACCTTCGAAGTCTCTCTTACCATGTAGTTAATGGCCACAAAACATTTTAAATAATATAACCTAAATTAGTATTATTCGATGAGCATTGTTAGTTTTCTATTTTCTTTTATGTATATTATATCCGTTTTCTTATTTTATCAAATTTGAAGTTAGACGGGGGGGGGGGATTTAGTTTCATTCATATGCAGTTCTATTGGAATGTCCAACAAGAAAAAGAGATGAAGAAGAAAACTACTCTAGATCTAGCTGAGAGCTACTGTCAAATTCGACAATCGACAACCCGATTCCAAATTCCAAGAGACTTCAGATTGCTGAGTATTCAAGGTAATCGAGATTAGAATTTGTGTGCGTGTAACACAACCTCTTTTTGTGTATGTTTCTTTTCTCCCCTGACCCCCCACCCTAGAAAACCACCGCGTGTGCGCATGTATATAAGACTTATGGACGTATATTGAACACACTACTACTATATCCAGAAGCAATTTATGGGCGCACATATTAAACAAGTATAGCTTTGAAGTATTCCTCCATTGTCCTTCATTTTAAGTTTAACCTTCTACTTTTTTTTTTGTTCACCCTCGCCCTTTTTCGTTGGGGACTTTGGCACTCGAGGAGCCATGTGGAAGGAGGGGGACAGGTGAAATTAAATCAGATCGCTGTGTCTTCTTTCCAAGAGTGGGAGGTTGGGGTATTTTTTTTTTAAACTTTGTATTATTTATTTACAGGAGTGGCATTGGTCACATATTTAAAAACATATAGCTTCATCAAAAACTCTTTCTCTGCCTTAATCCCATTGAAATTAATTTAATAACCTTAATTAGTCATCATCCACTGCTGTGGTCTCGAGGTAGTGTGCTGACTTGTCACGCAGCGGGCCCGGGTTCTATCCCCGGTCGGGGCAGTTTTTCTGGGTGAGGTTTTTATCGGGGTTTTTCCTCACCTGTAAGACAAATGTCAGGAAAACTTTAAGGCCCAAACGGTCCCCGAAATCATATGGCCATCATCATCCTTATGATCATCATCTTTCACCGGTGTGGAAAGCAACGGGAAGCTACCACACCTATAATTCCCTAGTAAAGGTGCAAACATAGCATGAAAATGCTATGATTGCAGTGAAGGACCTGCCTTCGGGCAGAATTACTATGGCTGGAACTAGTCATCACTCATCATCATCATCTTTTGGATTGAACTTAAAAAGGTTCGTTCCGATATCATGCAGGAAACTAATCTCCTTATCGTGCCCTTAACCGTTCCACACATGTATACCCCTGATATATATATATATATATATATATATATATATATATATATATAGGCTATAGGCTATATAAATCCAGTTTGTGATAGAAAATTGACAAAAAAAACTTAACTAGACCACAATTTAATAATTGTTGTTGCCTCAATTAGATAGGCTACAATTTGTTTTTTCCCAATGCCCCAGGTTGTCATTTCGACATTTCTGGTCGTCTTTCCTGGCATTGGATTTATTGCAAGCCACTTTTGAATCTGGGGTGCCTAGAAGGCGGAGTTACGTTATCCCGATGATATGATGGCTGATACATGATAACGAAGCGCCAGGAGAGTTTTTAACCTAAACTTAACCTAAATTCCAGACCATGAGCAACCACAGGGATAATTCCCTTTAAGGAAAAATTCCTATGGATTGACCGGGAATCGAACGCGGGACCTCATAAACTGTAGTCAGAAACTCTGACCACTAGCCCATGAGCCTGTGTCATAGGTTACAATATTATGGTTCAGATTTATTTTTCAATAATCGACGGCCATACATTTTTTCAGGCGTTTTATAGTTGTCATGGGATCACTTAACAACGATAATACCGCCATCGTGTTCAGAATTTTCTTTTGACAATTGTAAGTCTATAGCAGAACAATAACAAGAAGTACAGGCCTAGTATGCCCATACAAAATTGTGCTATTTTCTCGCGCTATGGGGTTGAAAATAGTCCATGTATTATGGATTCCGCAGGACCGTTAAGGCCCTCTGCTTCCCCTATCCTCAGTCAACTGAATCTAGTTAATCTCTCCGATATCAGGTTTCCCAATATCCATCCGAATATTACATTCTCATTCTTATGCTTAGGCATTCCTAATGGTTTATTTCTCCATGGATTTCCCAATAATAAAAATGAAAGCATTTTTTACTCGAGCTATCTGACCTCCCCATCCCAGTGTCAGACATATTTGACAACCAAATAAATGAATATATACAAATTCCATGGCGCGACAGGGCTAGAAGGCCCTTGGCCTACCATCCGGCCGCTGGCCTCACATCCACATGTGTTAATCACAGAGGTAAACGATCATCAGCCAGTATAGATGTGACGTGTGGTCAACAAATCGGGTCCCCCAACCGTTTTAGCTGGTTTTCACAACCTGAAGCTGCTACTTATTATAGCTACCCAAATTGCTGACGATGCTGGGTGGACACCGGTCCCATACTGACCGAAATTCCATGATAAAATGTCTTCCTCATTGAGACTCAAATCAGTGCAAGTCTCGTAGTTTTGCGCCAAGGCCTATTGCGTTAACCACTCGGCTACGGCGCGGGACAAATATATATATATATATATATATATATATATATATGTATTTCTCCCGCGCCGTATATATATATATATATATATATATATATGTTATAAAGAAATTGGATTGGCCACTGGCTAAGAAGAAACTGCCTGCTGTAGGATGACCTAGAAGGAATGGTCAACGGAAAGAAAGTTAGAGGCAGAAAAAAGACATCAGATGATAGACAATATTAAAATAAATGGTCTGTATACAGATACAAAAAGGCAAGCTGAGTTAAGGAAAGAGTGGAGAATGCTGAGTTTGCAGTGAAATACCTGTTCTTGAGCAGCACACTATGAATGAAAAATTGTAGATTTTCGCGGATGTAATGTGTGATTAAGAAAGTTCTTGGGTTTTCCGCGTCATGGATTCAAGGTTGCCTCTTGCCACTGATTCCGACGTTTTTGACATCTCACATGCCATTGTTCAAGGAATGATAGGTTCGAGTTACTGTTAAGGTACGTACACATATGCGCACCGCGAACACGAACGGCGCGCGCGCCGCGCGCGCGCGGCACGTGTTATGTTCGTCGAAATTATTAATTTCAACGAACCTCCTGCGATCCATAGGAAACCCACAAACCTTCAGTAGACATTTTGCAGAGCAGGTGTAACCAACGATGTCTATTCCCTTTCCGTTCTCCCGCTTGTCCTGCATTCTTTCCCAAAAATAGGGACTTTTTTTTAAATGCCGCGGGACGCGGGACAAATTGTTAAAAATCGGGACTGTCCCGCCAAAATCGGGACGTCTGGTCACGCTTATTACTTATTACATCTTATAACTTTATTTATACTTTTTCAAATATTATAGCATTAAAGGAATTTAAAAAAATATATGATTTGTATATCCATCCATAGTAATTCTGCCCGAAGGCAGGTCCTTCACTGAAATCATAGCATTTTCATGCTATGCTTGCAGCTTTACTAGGGAATTGTGTAGGTGTGGTAGCTTCCCGTTGCTTTCCACACCGGTGAAGGATGATGAGATGATGATGATATGATAATGATAAGGATGATGATGATGGCCATATGATTTCGGGGACCGTTTGGGCCTTAAAGTTTTCCTGACATTTGTCTTACAGGTGAGGAAAAACCCCGATAAAAACCTCACCCAGAAAAACTGCCCCGACCGGGGATTGAACCCGGGCCCCGCTGCGTGACAAGGCAGCACGCTACCTCGAGACTACAGCGGTGGACATGATTTGTATATATATGTTTAAAATTATTAAGAATCTATCTCACCATAACATGGCCTTAATTTTTAATAAAAATGTACATGATTATTATACTAGAGGTTGTACTTTATTGCACAAAGATACTAGTTTCTAAAAAAAAAGGTATAAAAGGGATTCGTTATGCATTAATCAACCATTAAAATAACTACTTACCTATTGAATATCAACATTTCACGAATGTTAAACATTTTTCTAATTGTATTAAAAAATATTTTTTCTCATTGCTTTCTTAGTTAATTTTGTTAATTTTATTATTATTAATATTATCCTGTTTAAATATTGTATTTATATGTGTATATATATTGTGCATCTATAGTAGTTTGTATTACTTAAACTTATGCCTGAATTTGTTTTCTTGTTTTTATTGTTAATTGTTTTATGGCCATTATTTTTTGTATATTGCCCCTTAACATGAGCAGTCTTGCTCTTTGGAGTCTTTGAAGAGATAAATAAATAATTAGCAATAAATGTGTTTATATATTGTATTGTTTTGTGATACTTCATACATAATATTATGAAATGAACGTCTTAAATAAATAATGTTTTCTAAATAATTCTAATTTATTTATACAATTACAGTACACACGAAAAAAAAACACATATCATTGAAAAAAAAACAGGCATCTCCTTTCAATGATTTTTTAAAATGATCCTTATGTTGTGGATCCCACAATAATTGCTTGCTTCTATAAATGTCAACAAGTTTTAACACGTTTTCCTCTGACCACTCCATACTCAAATAATAGGTGCGCACCGAAAGCAACGAACCTCTCAGGTACCCGTCCAAATCTAAACAGCGAACCATCAAAGTGTTCGTGGAAAAAACCGACAATGAGTGGATCGTGGTGAGAGACGCGCGCGCCGTTCGCGCGCACCTTAAAACCCCGTCCAAATCTGACGAACATGGTGCGGCGCGCGCGCCGTTCGTGTTTGCGGCGCGCAGGTGTGTACGTACCTTTATAGGTCTTATATACCATAGGCAGTTACATATCATATATGTATATTCCATTCCATAGTGTTCTGCCTGAAGGCAGGTCTTTCACTGAAATCATAGCATTTTTATGCTGTGCTTTGCAGCTTTACTAGGGAATTATAGGTGTGGTAGCTTCCCGTTGCTTTCCACACCGGTGAAGGATGTTGATTATGATTATTGCCGGATGATTTTCGAGGATCGTTGCGCCCTAAGCTTCCTGACATTTGTCTTACAGGTGAGGAAAAACCCCGAAAAAATCTCACCCAGGAGCCTGTTGCTACCGGGAATCGAACCCGGGCCCGCTGCGTGACAAGACAGCACGCTACCTCGAGACCACAGCGGTGGAATATATATATATATAAACGTACAGAGTTTAGAGACTCGGGTTCAAATCCCGACTCAAGCATTCATTTTTCTTTTCATATATATATATATATATATATATATATATATATATATATATATATATATACATATATATATATATATATGAAAATGCTATGATTGCAGTGAAGGACCTGCCTTCGGGCAGAATTACTATGGATGGATGGATATAGGGTACCGGGGGGCTTTTTCACGCATGGGGCTTTTTCACGGTATTGATAGTGTCATTGACTCTGACAACTATACCTCGGTCTACTGAAGGTCGAAGTGGGTATTTATAAAAATCCCGTTTTGTCACCCCTTCAGTAGTGAAAATATGTTTTTTTGTGAATAGAACCGTTAATAGAACCGTTATGATTATATGTGAAATGCGCGAAGTAGCCCCTCCCCATGCGTGGATTAGCCCCACTGTGTTTAAACAAGGTGTATAGTACATACAGTTTTATAATTTTTTTTATTCAGTGTTATACTAGTCATCATCATCATCATGAACAAATTCGTTTTAGGCCATGTGGCCTGTACGGTATTTAAGGAATATGAATATTATATTATATATGTAAGTAAGTAAGCTTTAATAATAGAGTAATTAAACATATACATTTTTTAAAAGATAATTATAATACTGATTTAAATTTGATATCCGCGAAATAGCCCCACTCTACCCTATATATATATTCCTCGTTATGTGGTTTTCTGTATTCAAAATCACTATGTGACCGAAGGCTGGAATGTCCGAAGCATCCATGAAAAAGAAGAGGAACTAGACAGTATATTTAAAAATAGAAACATTGATATTGCAGTAACTACAGAAACTAAGAAGAAACTTAAAGGAACGAAAGAAACACAAAATTATGTACAAATATATAGCGGTGTCGACAGGAAAACCCATGGACAAGCTGGAGTAATGATTTGGATTAATAAAACCATAAGAAATAAAATTCAACACTATACTTACTGGAATGAAAGAATATTAGAGCTTCGACTGAAAATAAATAGAGGTAATTTGACAGTTCTTGGTGTATATGCACCAGAGGAAGGCCGTGAAGAAGACAATGAAGAATTTTATAAAATATTACAAGAAATTTATAGCAAAATTAATAGAAATGATTACATTCTCATAATAGGAGATTTAAATGCCAAGTGGGCAATGCTCAAGTCAACAATAATATTGGAACATTTGGTGAACCAACCAGCAATAGGAATGGGACAAGATTAACTGATTTTGCTATCTACAATGAACTGAGAATAACGAATACCTTTTATAATCATAGAAACATACATAAGTATACCTGGCATCGTCAGGACTCAAAATCAATCATTGATTATTTCATTGCAAATAATAAGATTTTTAATTGTTTCTCGATGTCAGAGCCTACAGAGGATATGATATCGGTTCAGATCACTACCTAGTAGAAGCAAAAATAAGATTTCCACCAAGATGGTTAAAAAAGAAGAAACAACAACAGAGCATAGAACAAAAGTACAAGGTAAAATTATTTTATGATGACAGCATTAAATGGTTATATTCGAGAAGAATTCAGCAATATATGGCTACAACTCCAGAAAGTAATGATGTCGAAGAAGAATGGAAAAACATTAAAATGATAATTCAAAATGCAGCTAATGAAACTTTAGGAAAAGTAAATATACAACAAAGAAGAAATAGAACTCTAAAAATCTGGGATGATCAAATAAAACAATTGATTGAAGAAAAACATGCAGCTTATAAAAAATATTTGAACACAAAGACAGTAGAAAATGAAATAGAATTCAAACGCTGTAGAGCTATTGTTAAGAGAGAAATAAGAAAGAGACATAGGAAAACATGGTTAAATTTGTTTACACATTTAGAATCAGATTTGCATAAGCTCCAACCTAATGCCTTCAAAATATTAAAACATTTGAATAAAGATATTAAAGAATCTACCAAAATTAATTGCGGAGTAACAAAAGAAGATTTTTTCAATTATTATAAAAGTCTTTGGACTGACAATAGCTATGAAGATACAATTTTCCGAAATAATAATGAGACAGATTCCATAATATCATTGGAAGAATTGAACAATAGTTTAAAGAAATTAAAAAATGGGAAGGCAACTGGCACAGATGGCTTGAATTCTGAATTGTACAAATATGCAGGCAAACAGTTCCATGAAAGACTGTTGTCCTTCTTTAATAATGTATTCAAAAATGCAGATATACCACAAGAATGGATGACAAGCATTGTTATACCCCTGTTCAAGAAAGGAGACAAGAGAAAAATGGACAACTATAGGGGAATCAGTTTGTTAAACACATGCTACAAAATTTATGCAGACATTTTAAATGGAAAATTGAAAAGTTTCAGTGAAAAATTCCTTATGGAATGTCAAAATGGATTTAGGAAAGGACGATCTTGTATTGATTCAGCATTTTCTGTTAAACTATTGCTTGAAAAAAGAAGAGAATTCAACTTAGAAACACATTTTGCTTTCATAGATTTTGAAAAAGCATTCGACACAGTCAAGAGATCAAAACTCTTAAATATGTTGGAAGACAGAAATATACCAAATTTACTTCGGCAGAACATACAAAATATTTACAAAGACAACACCATAAAGATTAAATTAAATAACAGATTTTCTGAAGAAGGAATTATAAATCGTGGTGTGAGACAAGGCTGCCCCCTATCCCCAACACTTTTTGCAAATTATATCAATGAAGTAATATGTTGCTGGAACAAAACATATAAATTTGGAATAAGAATATCAGAAAATAGAAAATTAAACACCCTATTGTTTGCAGATGACCAAATAATAATAGCAAATTCCGAAGATAATCTACAGAAAGGTCTGTATGAACTTAACAAAATTACAGAAGAATATGGATTAAAGATATCTACAGAAAAGACAAAAATTATGGCATTTCAAGGTGTAGATCCTGTCAGAAGTAAAATTGTACTGGACAATAAATTTTGGAGCAGGTGAATATTTTACATATCTAGGATGCAATATCTCATATGAAGAAGAAAGGATGTAAATGCAAAAATATCTAAATTTTTAAGAATTTTAGGGTTAATAAATTCTATCTTCAAGCCACAGTTAGTCCAAAAGCATTCAAGACTGAAAGTGTATAAAACACTGGCTCTTCCAACTCTTTTGTATGGTAG
The DNA here is from genome assembly GCA_030220185.1 of Diploptera punctata. Lineage (NCBI taxonomy): Eukaryota > Metazoa > Arthropoda > Insecta > Blattodea > Blaberidae > Diploptera > Diploptera punctata. The sequence continues at coordinate 605,853 of JASPKZ010007519.1, read as the reverse complement.
CGAAATATGGACGTTGAAACAGAAGGATATACAGAGACTTAGATCTGCTGAAATGAGATATCTTCGGAGGACTGCAGGATACACACTACTAGATCACAAAAAAAAATGAAGACATCTTAGAAGAATTACACATGGAATCTTTAGAAAACAAAATTTCTGATTATAAGTCAAGATGGATGCAACATGTTCATCGAATGGAAGATCACAGAATACCCAAACAAATGTTAAGATATCAACCTGCAGGAAGAAGAAGACCAGGACGTCCACTCAAAAGACTTCTGGATGGTGTTTCTCTTGAGGCCGAAACAGGTCAACAAATGGCCTAAATTCGTGAATGTACTATGATAATTCTATTTTCAAATATTTTCCATGTTTCACATCGGAATATCACGCGAAAAATTATTCATTATTTTAAATGGTTGGACATAGGTTATATTACTTAATGATGGTCACGTAATGCATAGTTTTCATGTAAATACTAAGTAGATGCGCCAGTATGACGTAGGCTATCTCGTGAGATATGCGTTACATCGCAATAACACGTGAATGTAGAAAAAAATATAATGTGAATTATTTATACGCAATCTGACTTAGAAAGTCTTTGAACTGTGAGAAAATTCTTATAACTGTCAGAATATATGTTTTAAAATAAAGCAAAGGTTCAAGAACCGCTAATCTACGTCGTATAGTACTTAATTCTTCAAAATAATTCAGAGTTTAATGTGTTTTATTTGTTTTCCTAGTGTCTTAATAAAATCAGCAGGGCTTACATTAAATGATATTTGTCAAAACTACGAAGTAAGAAATAAACTTTCGAAAGGTACCTGGAACGATAATATTGCTAATGTAATGGTTTGGTATAGTGATAGTAGTACGGTATTAGTAATAGTCCAATCCTTCTGATGTTGACGTTTAAATAATTTTTCTTCTTAGTTTCCTATACTATTTCACAGGATGTCTAGATTCATTTCCTTCGAGTTTAATGATTGTGATTAGTCTCATGTTCTTGTTGTCAGAGCTTCTTAATACAGTTCATGAGGTCTAAGGTATTGGTAACGCCAGCAATTAGCTTCCCATAAATTTTGCCAATATTGGCTAAATTTTATTTCGTTCTTATTTAGGGTTGATTTGACAACTAAGTTCACATTGCTAAATCTTTAAGTGTATCCAGTAGGCTGTATGTTTATATTTTGTCATTTTTTTTTCTGAAGTTTAATTTAATTTTAATAATAATATAAAATGCGGATTGTAATGAAATGGGTTTTGCAAGATGGTGGATTAAGAATATTATTAGGTGTAGAAGCTTAAATAATATGTTGTTCGACTTTTATTTATTTTAAATTTTTTAATTGTTTATTTATTTATTTATTTATTTTGCCTGATGTAGTTAAGGCCGTAAGGTCTTTTCCACTTCGTCAGGGTTAAATTATACATGTGAAAACAGTTGTGAATTATCTACATGTTGATTAATGATACATAATAGATATAGGCTACACAATATAAAGTTGACAAGGGATAGAAAGAAAAATAGTAATAATAATAATAATAATAATAATAATAATATATTATTATTATTATTATTATTATTATTATTATTATTATTATTATTATTATTATTATTATTTACCAATAACAATTATTATAACAAGTTCGAGTGTAAAATCATGGGCAATTATTAGTTGAAATTCCAATCCAGCATTTGATTAGAATACTGACAAAAATTCAAGTTCGATCGGCACCTAGATTTGAACACAAGATCTACCGTGTACATACTTCAAACGCTATCTCCTGAACCACTAACTCGGTAATGTTGTCTAGAGTTTCACAAAAAATCAATACATCATAAAATAATTAGCATGGATTGAGAGTGTAACATAGTTATTTATGCAATGTCTGTATATTGATCGATACACGAGTACAGCCGTTATTTTCGGTGCGAGCATTCGTGAGCATTTCAAAATAAGTATGTATATACCCCATAAGTCCGGGGTGGGGAAATACGTGGTCCCTAGCGGGAGTTTCTTGACAAGGCTAATTTTATTACGCTTATTTACATATCAGATGTCAATGAGTGACATGTGGTTAGCACATCGCCTCAAAGAGACCTCTAAAGGAAACTAAGGTATTACTTGGATGGATGAAGGTCGGTTAAATTTTGCACAGAGGCCTTTTTAATCAGGCTTGCGGTTCTTTCACGAGCCTGAAAATCTTTAGACTCGGGACCCATGGCTCAAAATCCCTCCCGGTGGACTTGTTCCTTGGCAGGTCTATTCATCAATAATTTTATCTTCCATATGGTCCAAATAAAGGACCAGACCAAACTTCGAAAATCAAAACAAATTGTGAATTAAATAATATAATTAAAAATCAAAATATGATAAATCATATCAGATCTCTTAGCATTGGAAGTTTTGACCATTGATAAGAATAGATCAACAGAGTTTAGTTAAAAAGGCGATATAAATGGAAATCTACAGGAACTAGAGCTGTTGGTAGACCTAAGATGAGATGGCAGAATGATGTTTGGGAGGATTTGAAGAAGATGAGGGTGACAAACCTGAAATTGACAGAAGAGTCTGGAGGAAAATTATCGAGAAGGCTGAAAGATTCAATTTTGAAGTTGGTGGTATCTTAAGATGATGATGATCATACATTAGACTCAGTTGCCTGTTACAGTCTCATGTCTTCATTTAAGTGGTTTTCCTCTGATGATATTTTAAATTCTGATAACGAATGCGTGTTAGATCCATGGAATGAAGGTGTTGTTGTCATAATTGTTTTTGTATATCGCATCGCGCCTTATTCAAGCCGTTTAAGGCATGATGCCTTAGTTCAGAACTAGGATCTTGCGCTGGCTCGAGTCTCCATGGGGGAAGACATGTTCTTATGGAATTTCGGCCAGTGTGGGACCAGTGATCACCCTGCAACGTGAGGAATTTGGGTAGCTACAATAAGAAGTGACTCCAGGTTAAGAATACCAGCTATAACGACTGGGGACTCGACATGCTACCTCATATAATTCCTATACTGGCTGACATATATGTATGTGAGGCCAGTAGCCAGCAGAAAGGCCAAGAGCCTTGCAGGCCTGTCACGCTATGGAATTGTATTGATATCGTATGGTCCATAACAGAAGAGATTTTAAGTTATTAACAAGACAAGACTAAGTGGTAAGATATAAATTCCTAGGTTGCGAAATATCATGCACAGCAAAAACAGATATAAATAACAAACTAAATAAGTTTAATTATAGGCCTATAACAGGAACACTGAAAAGAACTTTGAAAAATAAAGCCAGGAAAGACTCTATAATGAAATTATACAAGACAATGTCACTGCCTATTATTACTTATAGATCCGAAACATGGACAGTGACAACACAACAATCTGCTAGAAAATAAGCTGCTGAAATGAAATTCCTCATCCCAATAGCAGGATATCAAAGAACAGACAAAAAAACATAACCCAGAAATAAGACAACAACTAAAAGTAGAGGAATTAAACACAACAATAGTGAAATACAGAACAAACTCGAAAGAACACTTGGCAAGGATGACTGAGAATAGAATATCAAAAGCAGCATACAGATATTTACCACGAGGAAGAAGAAGTTTGGGAAGACCAAAGAAAAGATGGAAATAGCAGCAATTTGGAGCCGGAACAGGCTAATAAATAAGCCTAAACCGTGATGAAGACGAACAACAACAAGACATCCGCCTTTCTATTTTTGAGTAATTTTGTGTACCAAGCTGTTCTTCTCATGATCTTCATTTTACAGTTGTGATTATGCTTATTTCTCTTTTCCGTATAGTCCAAGCTTTAGTTCCCTAAGAAAGGTTCTTGTTTACTACTGTAATTCGAACGAACTCGATAATTATTATTTTTATTAAAAAAATATAATCCGACTGACTGACTCACTCACTCACTCACTCACTCACTCACTCACTCACTCACTCACTCACTCACTCACTCACTCACTCACTCACTCACTCACTCACTCACTCACTGGCACTATCATAGGTTCATGGCCGCGCGGGCATAAGCTCTCCATACTCCCTAATCTGAGCTATTGTTTTCCAATCATCTCCTGTATTAATCTACTTCCCTCAAATCGTGGTTGTTATTCTCCCACCTCATTTTTGGTCTATCAATTTCTCCCATCTCATTTTGGCCTACCAACTGGGCGTTTTCCCTCTGGTTTTGCTACAAGAAGTCATCATGCCCCTCTTTTATTCCCCATTCGTGCAACATGTCCTGCCCATCGCAGTCTACGAGACTTAACTGTTCTTATTATTTGTGGTTTCCTATAGATCTAGTCTAGCTCACTAAGAATGTTATGCTACGGATTTTATTTAATTTTTCATGATTATGAAAAATATAAATATAATGGATGAGATTGAACACAAAAGGCTAAAATGGTATGTACACGTAAGAAGAATGCAGGATGGAAGACTACCAAAGGCCGTCTATGTATGGAAAATTGAAAGAAGGAGCACAAAAGGAAGACCAAGAACAATCTGGAAGAACAACATTCAAAATGCAATGGGGAAATTTGGTGAAACAGATGAAGATATATATTTTTTAACCATGTTAATTGCTAAGATTGGTTAGAGAAACCCTCAGTGATGAGGAAAATTCTCAAAATGAATGAATGAATGATTATGACTGTAAAAAAGACACTAATATGAAAAAGCAGTTGTTAGTAATTATTGTACACATGTTTTGAAAAGTAAGAAACACAGGTTGAAAAAGCTTCAGGAACTTTCACAACAAAAGTGCTCATATCCGCATTTGGTGTGTTTCGCATGCCGTGTCCTGACGAGAACTCATATTGCTGATCACATAATATTGTTATTTGTTAAGTTCGCCTTTAAAGTGACCAGCATGTTAAAGTAATTTCGAGATTGAGGGTTCGTGTATGACGTCACGTGCCGCATTGCAGATCGATAGTCACTTGTTTACCAGAAAACAAGCGGTGCCAACCCGCAAGTACGTATATCAAATAATCACAAACACCACCACAGTCAATAATTGGACAGTTCTACTACTGTGTATAAACCATTATCAAATTTACATTCACAGATCCAAATTTAAGGAGAAAGAATGCCCCTCTGTTCTGGATGTAATTTCTAACAAAAAGTGTATAACCTACTATTAAAATGCATGATAAAATCACATTGAAGTATATATCCATCCATAGTAATTCTGCCCGAAGGCAGGTCCTTCACTGCAATCATAGCATTTGCATGCTATGCTTGCAGCTTTACTAGGGAATTGTGTAGGTGTGGTAGCTTCCCGTTGCTTTCCACACCGGTGAAGGATGATGATGATAATGATAATGGTAAGGATGATAATGATAAGGATGATGGCCATATGATTTCGGGGACCGTTTGGGCCTTCAAGTTTTCCTGACATTTTTCTTACAGGTGAGGAAAAACCCCGATAAAAACCTCACCCAGAAAAACTGCCCCGACCGGGGATCGAACCCGGGCCCGCTGCGTGACAAGGCAGCACGCTACCTCGAGACCACAGCGGTGGACAGAAGTATATATATATATATATATATATATATATATATATATATATATATATATTCACACAAACAAAACAAGCAATAAATGCTTTAAACTCTGTTTGGTGGAGCAAAAATATTACAAAAAACAGAAAATTACAAATATATCAAACCATAATTCAGAGCATTTTAACATATGGTGCTGAAGTCTGGCACATTCCTACCAGGGAAATGAAAATAATTTTAAGTACAGTAATGGATGTTTTAAGAAGATCAGCTGAAAAATCTAGAATGGATAGAATACGAAATAAAGAAATAAGGGAAATTATGAGTGTACAAGAGGAGCCGGATATCATAGACATTATAGAAAAAAAAAAGATTACAGTGGCATGGCCATGTCAAAAGAATGCCTGAGCAAAGATTGCCAAAAATTGTTATGGAATGGATCCCAATGGAAAGGAGGAAGAGAGGAACGCCGAAGAAAACTTGGATAGAAGGGGTATAAGCAGCTATGAATATCAGACGAATGGAGGAAGACCAATGGATGGACAGAGAGGAATGGCGTTTGGTTTCCGGAAGACGGCGACAGCTGCCATGATACCGGATGATGATGATGATGATGATATATATTCAATGCCCCAGATTGTCATTTCTACATCTGGTATTCTCTCCTGGCATTAGTGTAATTGTAACCCACTCTTGAGGTTGGGACGCCTGGAAGGCAAGGTTACGCTGCCCCGATGATATGATGGGTAGTGGTGGTGTTGTTGATAGTGGTGCGCCGGGAGAGTCCTTAATCCTAAACTTAATCTAAGCTAATATGAATGATGATTACTATGATGGCCATATGATGTTCGGGAACTGTTTGGGGCTTGAAGTTTCCTGACATTTGTCTTACAGGTGAGGAAAAACCCCGAAAAAAAATCGCCTAGTAAACCTGTCCCGATCGAGACTCAACCTCGGGCACGTTGCGTGACAAGGCAGCACGCTACCTAGAAACCTCAGCGGTGAAGTATCAGCTACAGTATAAAATTTTAATATAAAATTATAAATAATTATTTTTCTAAGGTGCCTTCGTCCTAAACTTGTTTATTATTAAAAAAAACTTACAGGCTAGATATTTCGGAAACAGGTTCCATCCTCAGTCCAACAACATTTTACTGAAGTTGGAATCAGTTTCCGACAGGCTTACTGGTTTAAATAATTGAATAAATTGAGGACGTCACCTAGAAACGATTTTTCTTCTTCTTCCTTTTCGAAGATTAGGTCAATGCGATCTATTCCGGTCTCAAGTCCATCGTTTCCTTGGCCGTCCCAAAGATCTTTTTCCATGCGGTTTGTAGGTATTGATCGTTTTGGGTAATCTTGTTTTGTCCATTTTGTCTATTTGTTCTTTCCATCGGCATTTGTGTTCTTCTAGTTTGTCGAGTATTGAAAATATATCCAGTTCATTTCTCATTGATTCATTATGCATTCTATTCATGCGTGTACATCCTAAATTATTTGTATAATTTTCTGTTAAAGTCTTATATTATGAAAAATATGAAAATTTAAAGATAACCTAAAGAAATGGGATATAATGAGAGGTTCCCAATAATACTGAATTTAGGAGATCCTCTCTTCGCAGTTATTATGGTCTTCCACAAAGATCCCCGGGATCCGTCAACAGTTAACCGTAGGTGAAATATTTTTTAAATAAAAAACGTATTTAATTTTTTTCGATGCAATTATAAAATATTCCATAGGCTACAATACTAACGAAAAATATAACTTTATTGTTGATGCTAAAGACGTTATATCCATAAAATTTAACCTAAATACGGATACTATATGTGATGGGATTTATTAGAGGATTCGTGACTTTAATTTTAATAATAATAATAATAATAATAATAATAATAATAATAATAATAATAATAATAATAATAATAATAATAATAATAATAACAATAATGGTAATGATAATGATAATAATGATAATAATAATAATAATAACAATAATGGTAATGATAATGATAATGATAATAATAATAATAATAATAAAAATAATGGTTATGATAATGATAATAATGATAATAATAATAATAATAATAACAATAATGGTAATGATAATGATAATGATAATAATAATAATAATACTAATAATAATAATAATAATAATAATAATAATAATAATAATAATAATAATAATAATAATAATAATAATAATAATAATGCTTTATTTATTCTGGCAGAGTTAAGGCCATAAGGCCTTCTCTTCCACTCAACCAGCTCAAATACAAATAAATATTTGACAAATATAGATATACACTATACTAATTATAAACAGACTGAAAGTGTATAAAACACTGGCTCTTCCAACTCTTTTGTATGGTAGCGAAGTATGGACGTTGAAACAGAAGGATATACAGAGACTTAGATCTGCTGAAATGAGATATCTTCGGAGGACTGCAGGATACACACTACTAGATCACAAAAAAAAAATGAAGACATCTTAGAAGAATTACACATGGAATCTTTAGAAAACAAAATTTCTGATTATAAGTCAAGATGGATGCAACATGTTCATCGAATGGAAGATCACAGAATACCCAAACAAATGTTAAGATATCAACCTGCAGGAAGAAGAAGACCAGGACGTCCACTCAAAAGACTTCTGGATGGTGTTTCTCTTGAGGCCGAAACAGGTCAACAAATGGCCTAAATTCGTGAATGTACTGTGATGATGATGATAATTATAAACAGTTAAAGATACATTAAATGTAGCAATGTAAATTTAATGTACAAACAACATTTTATAGGATAATAACAATAATAATACTTACGATAATAATAATAATAATAATAATAATAATAATAATAATAATAATAATAATAATATGATAAATTATACGAGAAACACCAATTAATATATATACCTTACACTGGGTAATAATGAAATCGAGGTAAATGTAAATTTAGATTTCTTTTAAAATATGCCAATGTCCGGCAGCCCCTTATTTTATTGTAAGTCCAAAGGGATCTGCGATCTAAAAAGTTTTGAAAACATTATCTATGATATTGATTCCCAAAGTTATCCACGGATCAATGGAAATCCTCAAAAAAATATCAGGGAATAGCAGGTATCGGTTGATTCTTTAAATAAATAGTAATATAATAATAGTAAAGTTTTCTTCGAAACTAACTACATTGGTCGACAAGGTTTTCTTCAAGCTTTTCTTTACAAGAAATCTGATTAGTGAATCTAGGGCATGTTTTCATACTGAATTTGGATATGTACTAAGAATTGCTCCATCAGGCGCAGTTTTTTTTTTTTTTGTAACAGCTACTTTTTAAAATTGATTTTAGCATTCTCTTTGACCTGTCATAGGAACCTTTATCTTATATGTAGCGGTTTTATCCAAGCTGTATTTAAGGGCTGTCTCTGATGAGCACGGTGAGCGTTTTCATCAGCAAATTTCCACAATAGAAAAGAGAGACCAAGGCAAGTTGAGTTTTAATATGCTGGCTGACTACTGTTGGACCAAGAAGAGAGATGTTCCCGAAAATCACTGTCTACCACTTTCTAGGTAAGTCAGAATGAGTTAGAGTTAGATGGATTTTATTAAAAATTATAAAAAATGTAAAAGAATATCACAGAAAACTCTAAAAACTGAAATGATATTAAAATTCAGGATGAAAAATACTTCTAAAATCACATAGTTTTAATCTTGTGAAAGAAAAAAGTTAATTTTTGTCGACCAGTGAGCTATAGGCTTACAATATCGTATGCAGAAAGTATTGGAAAAATGTAATACATCGTAAAATGTAGATTCCTATCGTCAATGTTAAACAATAACATAAATATTTATTATAAAAATATTTAATTGAGAATTTCTGAATTTGTTTTAAAGTCGAAAGGAATCCGGGGCACGTCGTAGCGTAGTGGTTAAGGCACTGAGCTACAAGCTGGAGGGTCGAGGGTTCAAGTCCCGTTGGGGTCAGGATTTTTAAACTGACCCAAACCCCCTGGCGGCACTATGGCCCTGGGGTCGACTCAGCCTCTAACGGAAATGAGTACCAGACGCTTGTTGTGGGGGTAAAGGAGGCCGTCACGCAGGGCTGACAACCCGGCTGACATAAAGTGCCGATTGTCTAGAAAAAGTGGGAGCCCTAACCTCCCACTGTCCCAAGAGCCTCCGGGCCTGTTGTGGGATCACTTTACTTTAGGGGGCACGCCGTAGCGTAGTGGTTAAGGCACTGAGCTACAAGCTGGAGGGTCGAGGGTTCAAGTCCCGTTGGGGTCAGGATTTTTAAACTGACCCAAACCCTCTGGCGGCACTATGGCCCTGGGGTCGACTCAGCCTCTAACGGAAATGAGTACCAGACGCTTGTTCTGGGGGTAAAGGCGGCCGTAACGCAGGGCTGACAACCTGGCTGACATAAAGTGCCGATTGTCTAGAAAAAGTGGGAGCCCTAACCTCCCACTGCCCCAAGAGCCTCCGGGCCTGTTGTGGGATCACTTTACTTTAGGGGCACGCCGTAGCGTAGTGGTTAAGGCACTGCGCTACAAGCCGGAAGGTCGAGGGTTCAAGTCCCGTTGGGGTCAGGATTTTTAAACTGACCCAAACCTTCTGGCGGCACTGTGGCCCTGGGATCGACTCAGCCTCTAACGGAAATGAGTACCAGACGCCTGTTCTGGGGGTAAAGGCGGTCGTCACGCAGGGCTGACAACCCGGCTGACATCAATTGCCGATTGTCTAGAAAATGTATGAGCCTTAACCTCCTACTACCCCAAGGGCCTCCTGAGGCCTGTTGTAGGATCACTTTTACTGTCGAAAGGAATCCGTGATACAAAAAACTGCTAGTTTAGGGATAACATGATTCCCTCCAACGCAGCGAGCCTCTATTGATTTTCAGTCGGTTAAAATGTCGTAATATTAAACATTAATTAAGAAAGCAACTGTCAACTATTGCATGTCGAAACCTACCTTGAAATTTCTCCCACAGATACTTTGTGATGTACTAGTAAGGCCGCGTCCACAGAATTACACTGGTCGACAAAAATGAACTTTTTTTCTTTCACAAGAATAAAAATATGAGATTTTAGAAGTATTTTTCATCCTGAATTTAAATATCATTTCAGTTTTTTTTGCTATCAGGCAAGAGTTTTCTGTGATATTCATTTAGATTTTTATAATTTTTAAATAAAATCCATCTAACACTAACTCATTCTGACTTACCTAGAAAGTGGTAGATAATGATTTTTGGGCATATTTTATGCAAGATCATTTTTATTTCCATCTGAAAAATTTTCAGTTTGAGCTAGGTCAGAATCAGAGTTATGAGTTAAGGTCATATCTGCATATACTGGTTCAGGGAACTCTTCATATAAGGTAAAGATTCCTATGACAGGTCACAAAAAATGCTAAAATAAATTTAAAAAAGTAACTGTCACAAAAAACTATGCCTGATGGAAAAATTCTAACTACATATCTGAATTCAGTATGAAAAAATAATGCACTAGATTCACTAATCAGATTTCTTGTGAAGAAAACCTTGTCGACCAGTGTTATCTGTCTTTTTAACTACAGGGAATAGAATCCAAACTGGAATCCAGAATAGGCAAACCACTGTGAGAAGCGGATGATCTTCCTGCACGTAGAGAGCGGAGTGCAGTGTGGCGGGACGCGGACCACAGGTTATGAAGGTTATCCATTCCGCCTATTCAGGAGTTGTATTAGGCCTACTTCCGTGTAGTTTAAATGAGAGATTTGGCGCTAGATTTTAGTGCATTTTAATCAAAAGCTGTAGATTTTTTTGACACGCCCTTGGTACATCACAAAACTTCTCTGGGATAAATTTCAAGTAGGTTTCGGCACGCAATTGTTGACGGTTACCTTATAAATAGCAACGATTATGGTAGGAGAATCATTTTATTCTCAATCTGCGGTCCTTTGCCTGATTAGAAAATATATTTTTGGTCACCATGTTCATTAAATTGGATACCACTGCTCTAGAGGGTATCTCCGACTATTTAACTCATGCCTCACCCAAATGGGAGTCAATGACCAATCACGTTACAATGCTTTTTTATTTACAACCAATCACAGTCGTGTTTCGCCTAGAACTAAAGTTTATCATAATAAAGAAAGCACCTCCTTTTTAACATTCTGAATAGATCATAGCATTATTTTGCAGTGACTGACGCACTAAGAAATACGGCTAGCAGATTGTATATATAGTGCGTGAATGTCAACACATACCGCATGCGGGAGTTAATATAAAAACATTTGTAGCAATTGATTATAGCACCAAAAAAAGAAACCACTGTTTGCACTTTCTTAAATGTATTTTTTCCCAGAAAAATATAATTGTCATATTTACATCATAGGACATCAGAAATGAATTAATATACAGTTTGATGTGTTTCATTTTTTCTCCACTAGAGTACATTCTTACAATATTGCGTTCCTTTGGCAATAAATATGATCTGGTTGCAGTGACGAACAAAAGAAGCAAATGAAGCGTACCAATCGTTTCTCATTTGTTTTCAAACATCGCCGTTTACATTAAATATATAAATATTTTAAAATAACTATATTTAAATAATGATTTATGAGTAAATAGCTTAATTTTATTCGTTAAATAGTCCTAATAAATGCCACTCTTGATTTCCAAATTCTCTAAATAAATTCACTCCTCACTTCGTGAGTCGTGAATTTATCGATAATTTGGAAATCACTCGTGGCATTACTTATGATAATGATTTTTTTTCCGGGCGCGAGGAAATAAAAATACATCACTATGTTACAAGGTCTAAACTAGACAACGCCGTAATTCGGAGAAGGGTTTCTTAAGCTGTTTCGTCTTATCTGTCCTCAAATAAACCACTTATTTGACGCTAAGCAGATTTGGTCTCGAGGTAGCGTGTTGCATCGTCACACAGCGGGTCTGGGTTCGATTCCCGGTCGGGACAAGTTTCCTGGTAGAGGGGTTTTTCCTCACCTGTAAGATAAATCTCAGGAAACCATAAGGCCAAAATGATCCCCGAACATCATATGGCCATCATAATCATCATCATTCATTTCACTTAAGATTAAGTTTAGCATTAAGGAATCTCCTGGCGCACCACTATCATTATAATCACTACGAAAATCATTTTTATGTACTAAATGTTGCGATTGCAACACAGATAGTATAATGTTTAAGTAGATGGAATGTAATTGCCCTCCTAATGTAAGAACAGCATGCGTAATGTCAAGGTAACATTGCTAGATCCCACAATAAGCATTTTTTAAATCTTAATTCTATAAAACTGAATGGAAGTTGCTATCAATCAATTGAAAAAAAAAAAAACATCTTTCTGCTTATTATACTATAAGATATTAATTATATAATTTTTGCCTGGTAAGTCAGTCGTCCTCAACTAAATGATTATACTTCGTTATTCTAATATGGAGGCCTTTCGAAAACAATGTTTCATCTTCAGCGTTTTAACTGGAACTGATAATGTTATATAGGTTGTATAACGAATTTATGTCTGCGGTTATGTTCTCGTTGAATAGGTATTTATTCCTTGCTTCTTTTAGAATCTCTATGCCTTCAAGGAATAAAGACCTACTCAACGAAAACATAATCGCAGACATAAATCCGTTATACAACCTATATAACACCATCAGTTCCAGTTAAAACGCAGAAGATGAAACATTGTTTTCGAAAGGCCTCCATATTAGAATAACTTGATGTTTAATAATTTATTTGAGGACGACTGACTTACCAGGTAAAAATGATATAATTAACATCTTATTACATAACCTCAACTGTGCTTTAATATGAATTTTAAAAGTGTTGATTATTATACTATGTTGCAATCTTAACTTTTAGCACATAAAAATCCATTCCCTAATAATCACCCATCATATCATCGGGATAGCGTAACCCCGCCTTCCAGACTCCCCAATCTCAGAAGTGAGTTACAATTACGTTAATGCCAGGAGAGACCACCTGAAATGTTGTAATGACATCCCGGGGCATTGAATAAAAAAATTTATCCTTGTCCGAACGCGACTCTCTGCTTTAGGCCTATGTCGTGCCGGATGTGGCTTGCTGGCTATGAATTGCAGCCTTTACGTTTTACTGCATTAAAAGCTGGAAGCATGCAAGAGCGTTTACCTGATTCAAAATGGCAATGTCAAATTGTGCCGGAGGCTTAAAATTATTATTAATTCGTGAAATGTTTGGAAAGCAAGACCTGGTTTACTTCATATCATGAGTTGGCATGTGAAGTTTTGACCATGCACGCTTGTATAGGGTGATTATGAAATTATGCGTCTAATCACGATAACTTATTTCTTCTTCAAAAGTCTGTGCTGTGTGCAGTAAAAACTTTATATCCTCTAAAAACTTGTAAAATATTTTGACAACTGAATTAATACCGTATTATAACAATACACCTTAATCTTCTACTTCTTCAACTTTCCTGGTCAGAAGCTATGAGGAAACTGATGTTTAACCGTTATGACGAGTTTCGGTAAAGTCCGGAGAGTTCCATCTATACCTTATCCGCACTTAGAGTGATCCTAACATAAACAAACGCCAACTGTATCCTTCCGACATTCGCAACACCATTACCGTCACATATGATAGAGAGCACGTATAAAGTATGTAAGACATGTGATCATTCAGTGGGGTAGAATACAAAAATAAAGTAAAAATAAAAATATACATGTTGGCAGGTGCCGTCATCCTGAACTGTTTTAAAATATTAAAGTTGAGCACGATGGCACCTGCCAACAGGTATATTTTAATTTTCGTTTTATGACTATTCACCTCAACGGAATTTGATATGAATTTTACTAGTATTGAGATTACAAGAAAGTTGGTGAGATTTTAGACTGAACTTGTGAAATAAATTTAAAATAACTTTTTTTTTACCACTAGTCAAATGTTTGTAAGACTCGTGTTTTAAAAAATTAGATGACACACCAACAGAAGAATATACGCCTTCAACCATTTTGTTGCATCAGAATCGACTAAAGCATGACTCAATTGCATCATCCATATGTAATAAACTATTTTAAGTTGTAATTATTGATTAGGTACATTTTAGAATATTTTTTATGTTTTGAATATTATTATTTTCTTTCACGAAAGATAAAAAGTATATTCAGAGGACATATTTTCAATTTAATGAAGGGAACTATTTTTCCGCGTACTTATTGTTTCTCTATCGTACGTCGGTGTCCATAACCAATGAAAAGCGAGCAGGTCACATGGTTTAGTTTTGACGAGAATCACTTTAAGAGCGGATAACCAATAGCCAAATACACTCTGTTTACCTCCGGGGATCCTTTGGATGCGAACGACAGAGTGGTATGCGGAAAACAACGGGATGCTATCGCATGTATACATGTTCCTAGATATCTCGATAACTCCAAACATGACAGTCACGAAAAGAACATTGGAGCGGAGGGAAATGTGATAAATGCTGAGTTTGCATTGAAGGTCTACTCTTGGCAAATCAAAACATGAATGAATACGGATTTGGTATTTGGTAAAATCATAATTATCCAATTTTTTATCACCCATTAACATAGCAACTAATGAAACATATTCTGCTTATACATAATAGGTTTTATATTAAATATTTTATTTATATTGTTCCCTGAGAGTAGTTAAATTAATAATAATAAATTGGTTAAGGAGAGTTATTGTAATGATTATTATTTATTTGTACGTTGGATGGAACAGAAATTTGTGAAAAGTACTAAAGATAGTGTGCAACTTACAAATAAACAGTGAATCTCTAATTATTGCTGAAAATGTCAATTTCACAGGAACCTTTAATGCAGGCAATTTTTATTTCAATAACTAGCTAATATCCGGCGTGCACTGCTACGCCTAAATAAATTATGTGTTTTTACGTTTATTTGACGAAGTAAAAGAAAAAAATAACTATAGGCATTTTCCCTAACATCCGGTCTCTAATAATAACACAATTCATAATTTAACATGTCTGAAGAAGGTACAGTGTACCGAAACAGCTGTCAGTGAATTATATCTTAATAAATATGAAAATCAAATAAAACAAGTTTTATTTTTATTTAATTAATGAGTATGGATTTTCATCAAATAAACACAAACTCAATTGATTATTAAAAAATTATAAATTTATATCGTTATTATTTTTAGATACCCCGTGCTGATTATCCGGCATTGCCCGGGAATCTACGTATCCCGATCTTCTTGGCATCAATGAAAGACAAAAATGGTTATTGTGAGTTATCCATAAAAGATAAACATACACTGTCGCGGGCTTTTTTGTAGAGTTTTTTGAGATATTTAATTCTGTGCACATTAATTTTCTGCATTTGTTATAGTTTAGGCAGCGTAAGTCATTTAAATTTTTTCATGTTTTTCACTACAAAGGGTGATTTTTAAGGGTGTAGGACTTGAGTATCACAACTCTCTTATAACCTATGTTCATCCCGGGAATCTCCTGAACGTTTTATAAAAAAACCATCACAATTGGATGAACGGTATGGCCGCGCATAAAATACGAACAATCAAACATTTTTATGTATTAGATGAGAGCTAATGTATTTAAGAATGATCTCTCGTAAGAAGATCGAAACGTCGACGTATTCTTAAATAAACGTAACTTCGACTAAGATAACGAATTTATTATTCTAATCATACTTTTTTATAATCTTAGAAAGGTTATATTGAAGTAATAAATATAATCATCGTAAGAAATGGAAAACGACAAAACATTGGATATCCTTCATAGCTAAAATCATTAGTCGCTCGTGAAAAAATGACACGAATTGTGTAGTAATGTCTTGAAGTATAAATAACCATTTATGTGTAGATTAATAATTATTATGGATTTTTTCAACATCGAGCGGCATAAACCTCAGAGTTAGAAGCGCCACGCCATTTCAATTATTGCGAGATATTGTAGAACAATCCATTTTTACTTTAATGTTGTCATTGTGCAATCTATTTACTTTTTTTGCGCGATAGTGCGTTTTGTCGTACTTACAGCAATAGCGAACATGACTGAAAGTTCAACTTCGTACATTTCGGGGTTGCCAACCTAAATAACTGTACTGTAATATTACATATTATAAACTATGTGTGGGAAGTAAAACCACTGCCCTCTATGTATACTACATTCAATATATATATATATATATATATATATATATATATATATACGAAAAATATCCAGAAGGTAGTGTTAATATACATTTAGGCCAGTATAGGACCGGTGCCCACCCAGCATCGTGAGGCATTTGGGTAGCTACAATAAGTAGCGATTCCAGGTTGAGAAGACCAACTAAAATGGCTGGAGACCCAACATGTTAACCACATGTCACCCATACACTGGCTCAATGATCGTCTACTTCTGTGATTAACACATGTGGATGTGAGGCCAGCAGCCGGAAGGTAGGCCAAGGGCCTTCTAGACCTGTCGCGCTTGGAAAAAATAAATGTTCATATACATTATACGAAACAAATCACTGCATTTTAAATGAGCTGAATTTTATTTGAAACAATATAAAACAATAAATACGTACTTGCTGCCATTGTATCAATAATTGATCTCACGGCCTCCTCTAGTTTCAATTAATAAACATTGCCCATACTGTTAACGTTAGTCAATTGTTTATAATGAACGCAAATATTTCCAAACAAATATGTTATTACTTTACTATCATTTATTATTTTGAAAACACCATCGCGCAAAAAATAATGTACAACGCACGTTTGTGAAGTGTTTTACAGAATCTCAGAAATTAAAAACCTCGCTATCGCTCAGTTTTTAAACATTTTCCTCGCTTCTGTAAAAACCACTCCCCAACCTCGCATTGTAATGTACTATTGCATTATAACTTTTTACTCTAACCGATGTTGAACGACTTCATTTTATAAGGGACTGTACTGCGAATAAGACTGAATTTTAAACACGCAAGGCTGTATGTTTTTAAGTCCATTTAACCTATTTACAATAGTATTTTTATTGATTTTTTTAAAAGTACCTAGAAGCAATACAAAAGCAAACTTTATATAAAATTATATTCTGGTTCAAAAATCTATCAGACATGTTGTATGCAGAGCATGTCTTACTGATTTCTAAGAACTAAGCAACTAACAAGTTCCGTGGATTTTCTCAACATCGGGCAACCATTTTTGCACAAACCGAAAGTTAAATTTATAGACTTAAAAAATATCCCATAAAATTGAATGGGCTCAATAGTATTCCACTTTTTTAAATTGAGTTTTCAACATTACTCCTTATTTGGTATTAATAATAATAATAATAATAATAATAATAATAATAATAATAATAATAATAATAATAATAATATGTTTCTTTGTTAGGAATTTCTGTACATACAGTAGTTTTCCTATAACCCATTGTAAATTTTACTCCTCTTTTAAATTCCCTATTCTCTGCATCATTCACTGTTAAACCTCTCGACATCATACTCCTACATACTCCTTAAATCCATTGTTCTTTTAGACTCTTCTTTCTTCTGTTCTGCTTCAAAATTTAGTATCTTTTAAGTAGGTCTATCATGTCATCTGACATCCTCTTTATGTGGCCAAATCATTGCAGGCTTTATTTTAAAATACAATAGGAAGTAACATTAAGAAGTTTGTTTAATAATTAAAACATTTTGTCTGTTTATTGTTACCTCTTAGACTTGTTTTTGTCGAACATGTTTCAGAGCTTCTTTTAGCCCCATCGTCAGCGATTACATACTGAATTTTCTCATGTTGTCGGCCCTGATTCTTGATTCGTGTTCTCTTTGCCTCTGGTCCAATGAATTTACTAATGAGGTTCCTTTCTGCGGGAATTTCAAAGTTCATAATTCTTTCCTTGTTCTTCTGTGTATAGATTTTTTCCCATATGGTGAGTTCATTTTTGTTTAAACAGTTAGATTATTATTATTATTATTATTATTATTATTATTACTATTATTATTATTATTATTATTATTATTATAGTTTTATTTAAAATGGCGGAGTGACGGGTAAAATTAGAGCGTACTTATTTTTAGAAGCTGTGAGTTAATTTTATAGACCCTATTTTCATATTTTATTTATTTATTTCTCATTTATGGGAGCTTTAACATTTCATCTAGAATCTTTGGCTGTATCCAATATGCTGTGAGTTTCTATTGAGTTTATAATGTACGAGTATTTTCTCTAGACGTTCGCTGAATAAATTTAATGATTAGAGTATGTGAAATGATTATTATGAAATGGGTTCTGGTCATGAAAATCCCACGCACCATCTGTCTTGATGATTGAGAATAACCCCAGTTAGATGTCAATGTTCCGAATTTGAATTTGAGACCTTCAGAATACGAATCATAAACCTAGAGTCTAAGCCAAATCGCTCGATTGTTTAAATTTATTCATGACAAATGTTATGGTAATGTGATGCGGAGAGTTCTTAATCTATATACATAAATAATAATGATTTAGTATCTAACATTACCATGATGGCTGTATTTTAATGTAAGATACGTTTGTCCCGGTGAGGGAAAGGGAATTAATTAAAATAAGGCGATTAATTTGAATTAATCATGTGAAATGAAAAATAATGAATGTTTCCTTACACAAGGATCTGGAGCTACAGAAAAAGTATTGAGTTTATATTTATCCGGATCTGATTAAATAAAATGGTTCTAACTAACTCGCTCACTCATTCATTCACTCACTCACTCACTCATTAACTCATTAACTCACTCGCTCACTCGTCCACTTACTCACTCACTCACTCACCCACTCACCTACCCACCCACTCATTCATTCACTCGCTCGCTCGCTCACTCACTCACACACTCACCCACTCACCCACTCACTCACTCACTCACTAACTCACTCACTCATTCACTCACTCACTCACTCACTCACTCACTCACTCACTAACTCATACATAGCGCTATTGACTTTATTTTCTTGTGCTTTATAAAATTAGTATTAAGATGTAACCTTCGTCTTCTTCTTCTTCTTCATCTAGCCATGTCTTAGACCTATAAGCCTATTACGATCTCACTGATGAATTTTGTATCCAGCGTTTATGCACGACGTCGATGATTTATTCAGGACATCAAAATCATAAAATCATAAAAAAATCATCCGATTGAGGGTCTTTCCACTTTTCAGCGGTTGCCCTTTTACCAGCCGGCTGCTGGCCCTTCACATCCACATGTGTCAATCACAGAGGTAGATGATCAACAGCCAGTGTAGGGGTGACATGTGGTTAGCATGTCGAGTCCCCCAGCCGTTATAGCTGGTTCCTCAACCTGGAGCCGCTACTTATTGTAGCTACCCAATTGCCTCGCGATGCTGGGTGGGCACCGGTCCCATACTGGCCGAAATACCATGAGAAAATTTCTTCCCCCATGGAGACTCGAACCAGCGCAAGTCCCGTAGCTCTGCGCCAAGGCTTCCTACCTTAACCGCTCGGCTACGGCGCGGGACAAAATCATTAGAAAATCATTAGAAGGGAAGTAAAACCGTGGGTCCTGTTCACTTCACATCACTCAATCAGACAATCCTCTACTGTCGATGACAGATTATCAAAAGTCAGATAATATTCCAACTGGTAGAAAGACCACAATAAAGTTGGAAATCCTCGCTTCCCATATGCAGAAAGTCTAGGATTAAGAGAAGATAAAGAATTTAAAAGTGTACGCTCGTAGTCAAGAGAATAATGGGACTAGCGCCATTCTTAACCAGGTTCTGAATCTCAGTTTGTACGTTGAGTAAATGGAGGAAACCACTACTGCAAAACCGACATGATAAATACAGATAATTAGTTCTTTCTCCCCTAGCATCCCTCTCATCTAATTAGATTAACAAACCCCTGCTTCTCCCACCAACTCTACTTTTTTCCAGGAAAAATCTCTCAGATTTTCCAAAATCAGACTTCCCCGTTCATTCAATTGAATATGTTACGTTCCGTGTACACTACGCTGGTTATTTATTCAAATAGAGAATGCAATTAAATTGGGTTAGGAATATGCCTGAGATACTAAAGGCCAACACGCACACACTATTGAGTAACACTAAGAAATTAGGACTGGAAGTAAATATCAGTAAAACTAAATATATGGTCACATGTAGAAATTCAGTGTATAATGGAAATGGACAGCTAATGACAAATGAGGGAAATTTTGAGGAATTGGCTGAATTCAAATACCTAGGAACAATAATCACAAATAGGAATGAGATGCACAAAGGAATTAAACATAGACTCAATTCTTGAAATGCATGCTATTATGCATTGCAGAGACTTTTGATGTCCCAACTCCTTTCAAAAAACGTTAAGCTGAAAATATATAAAACTATTCTACCAGTTATATTGTATGGGTGCGAAACATGGACTCTTACTTTAAGGGAGGAAAGGAGTTTACGAGTATTTGAGAATAAAGTTCTTACGAAAATTTTTGGACGAAAGAGAGATGAACAGACAGGTGAATGGAGAAGACTACATAACAATGAACTACATGGTCTTTATAGGAAGAGTTAAGTCCCGTAGACTGCGATGGGCAGGACATGTTGCGCGTATAGGGAATGAAAGACGTGCATGGAAACTTCTTGTAGGAAAGCCAGAAGGAAAACGCCCAGTTGGTAGACCAAGAATGAGGTGGGAGAACAACATTAACTATGATTTGAGGGAAGTAGATTATACAGGGAATGATTGGAAAGCATTAGCTCAGGATAGGGTTGTATGGAGAGCTTATGTCCGCGCGGCCATGAACCTACGGGTTCGATAGTGCCAGTGAGTAAGTAAGTAAGTATATGCCTGGGACTAAATTTTGAACTAAAAATTTGGCAAATTTGAATGGATAAATTATTTTGTAAGTTTTTGTAGGTACTGATATTGCATGCGTGTAAATCAAAGGATGCAACTCGAAATTTCATTATATCTTACAAGTTTGATCTAACATATGCAATTAAAAGTGTAACTTGAATTTCTCACAAAAATTGAAAATACGATATTTTGAGACAGAATTATATCATCATCATCATCATCAGTATCATCATTATCAACAACAATCACGAATTAAGCCCAAGTGGCTTGTTCCGGTCTCATAGATTCTCATTCAAAAAGTTCAATCTATCTCTTTTTCGGTCTACCAACATTCCTGTCCCCTTTTGATTTGTAATTAAGTATAAATTTTGGTATGCATTCATCTTTCATTCTTTGAAATATGTTCTTTCCACTTTGTTCTAGATTATTTTACTTTATCTAAAAGTTTAAAAATATTTAGCTCATTCCTAATATCTTCACTTCTTTTATCTAGAAGTTCGCAGCCAGCCACACTTCTCAGAAATGTCATTTCAGCTACTTCTATTATCTTCTTTTCTATTTTAATTAAAACCCAAAATTCACTACCATACAACAGTAAGGGGACTGCCACAGCTTTATAAAGTTTTAGTTATGTTTCCTTACTTGTATTTTTAAATATTCTCTTAATTGTGAGAATGTATGTCCTATTTTTTATTAAATAAATCAGTGTCGAACCTAAGAAAATCACCACTGGTCAGTTGAAATTTGGTTTTGGATATTACTATAATATTGATTATTTATTCAAATATACAATGAGAAGAGGTAGTGATATAGGGCCTACTTTTGGACTAAATTTTGAATTGAAAAGTTCCCAACTTTTAGTGTGAAAATTATATTTTAAATTAGATTATATGAGAGTAAATTTCAGACGGTGTGTGGAACAATACAGAGAACATTCAAAAATAAAATTAGAAAAGAAACCAAGATAAAAATGTATAATGTTATGGCGGTTCCCACAATATTGTTTGGATGTGAAACTTGGGCTCCAGTGAAAAGACAGAAGGATAGAGTACAGACGGCAGAGATGCGGTTCCTAAGACACGTAAAAGGATGTACAAGACTTGATAGAATAAGAAATGAGGATATAAGAGAAGAATTGAAAGTACAGCCTTTATTGGATAAAGTCACGAATTACAGACAGAAATGGATTGATCACATGGATGGAATGAGTAAGGGGAGATATCCATTGTTAGCAAGAAATTATCAAGCAAGAGGAAGGCGTGATGTTGGAAGACCTAGAAGACGTTGGGCTGATGCAATATGAAGTCGGAACGGGCAATTGCCTAATCCCTGGAGTGATGATGATGATGATGATTATATGAGAGTAAACCTAAAGACGCAATTCTAAATTGTTTGATATTAACAGTTTATTCTAACAAATTCATTAAATATTCTAGCTTGAGATATTTAACTTTAATTTCCCACGTTAGTGAAACGCAGAAGTAGAATGGTGTGGTTCTCAGGCTATTGTTAAAAAAATATACAAGTTTTATATGTTTTTCATAAATATGTATTCTATTTAACATTCGTAACAGATGTTTCAATACACAGTATCTTCATCAGACGAATGTCATTAATACAAATACATTTTCTATTTCTGAGTATAGTCAACTATAAATAAAATGTATTTGTATTTGACATCTGCCTGTTGAAGATACAGAGTGTATTGAAACAGCTGTTACAAATGATAAATAAAATAAATATTAATAACTATTTAACTCATGCCCCAAATGGGAGTCAATGACCAATCACATTTCAATGACTTTTTTTATTTACAACCAATCACAGTCGTGTTACGCCTAAAATTTACCAACCAAAGTTTATCATAATGAAGAAAGCACCTCCTTTTTAACTTTCTGAATAGGTCATAGCATTATTTTGCAGTGACTAGCCCCCCAAGAAATATGTCTACCAGATTGTATATATAGTGCATAGATGTCAACACATAGCGCTTGCAGGAGTTAATATAAAAACATTTGTAGCAATTTATTATACCACAAAAAAAAGAAACCACTGTTTGCACTTTCTTAAACGAATCATTTTCCAGGAAATGACGTTGCAGAAAAATATAATTGACATATTTACATCATAGGACATCAAATTAATTAATACCTATAACGTTGGTTATAAATTTCTCCAGTAGGGTGCATTCTTACAATATGCGATCCTTTGGCAATAAATAATATTATGATCTGGTTGCAGTGATGAACAAAGGAAGGAAACGAAACGTACCAAGCGTTTCTCATTTGTTTTCAAACATCGCCGTTTACATTAAATATATAAATATTTTAAAATAACTATAGTTAAATAATGATTTGTGAGTAAACAGCTTAATTTCATTCGTTAAATAGTCCTAACAAATGCCACTCTTGATTTCCAAATTCTCTAGATAAATTGGAAATCACTCGTGGCATTACTTACGAAAATCATATTAAACTTTCATAGTTTCATTCATTAAATACTTCATGGATTTTCATCAAGTAAACACCAAAACAATTGTTACAAACTTTCATTTAGGCAACATGGTCATGCACTGGCGTTGCTAGGCAACAGCTTAAATAGAGTGCTTCTATATAGAGGCAGTTTAACACCATATTTCACGGGGAACTGTCCTTATAGTGGTATGCTGTATTTCACAGCGCCGAATGGCGTGGATCATTCTGCACTGTCAGTTTTCCGATTCTTGCCTCGTCGGCAATGTGGTTTACGATACCCCGTTCCAGCGGGTGAACTCACTACCATCATACCAAAACTGCGTCATCGCATTCAAATTTCCCGCCTAACACATTAGCACTGAACATCTTGCAGTCAGTCACATATCTAACGAGCCGTCAAGAGATCCAGGTACCTCATAATCAATACACCAGACGGCACATTGTTGCCGTCAACAAGTTGAGTAAACATATGTATACGTTTAAATACAAATAGTATATCAATATACAAGGATGGAAGACAGTGCTTTATATCCAGTCAATACTTTTAAAATTCATGGCAAACCACCGTTTAGGTTGTTGATTAATGTATTAAAATTATGAAATTCGGTTGTATCAATCGTTCTCAACCGAAACAAAATTCTGTTTCTAAAACATCGTCAAATGTTAAAAACAAACAAAAGTTTGTTTTAGTTGAGGACAACTGACACAACAGGTACTGACTAACTAACTAACTAACTGGCACTATCGAACCCGTAGGTTCATGGCCGCGCGGACATAAGCTCTCCATACATCCCTATCCTGAGCCAATGTTTTCAAATCATTCCCTGTATAATCTACTTCCCTCAAATCATAGTTAATGTAATTCTCCCACCTCCTTCTTGGTCTACCAACAGGGCGTTTTTCCCTCTGATTTTTCTTCAAGAAGCTTCCATTCACATATATCATTCCCCATTCGTATCACATGTCCTGCCCATCACAATCTACGAGACTTAACTGTTCTTATTATATCTGGCTTCCTAAAGACCATGTAGTTCACTGTTTTCTCCATTCACCTGTCTGTTCATCGTTGGCATGGGTTCGCTAAAATAGTCCCCGCCCGGAGAACCGAATGGGGGACTATTTGACCTCCGGAAAATGTTACCCCAGTAAAACCCATGTCCGCATTTCTTCTTCTTCTTCGGCTTTTCCCACTTACATGTTTGCCGTCTTCAGTTTCCATTTATCTCTATCATTCCAATCTCCCTCTTCCAAATTCCTATTATCCATTATAGTTTGGACGTAGGTTTTCCATTTTCATCTTGGTCTGCCACATTTATTTCTTCCAGGGGGTGACCTGGTATATATTTTTTGGCCATCTTTCATTTTCCATTCTTTGTACATGGCCATACCATTTAAGCGTTTGATTTTAAATCCTCTTAACAACAGATGTGGTGACATTCATTTCTCTCCAAAGGAATAAATTTCTTATTTTATCCTGTCTTGTTTTTTGGAGGCTTCTTCTAAAATAATCAAATTCAACTGTTCTAATTTTATTCTTTTGTAATTCCGTCAAAGACCAAGTTTCACTTCCATATGACAAAATATTCTGTATTATGCTCTTATAAATATTCATTTTAGTTTCCTTTGTAATATTTTTGTTCCAAATTATTCCATGTATTGTCTTACTTGCATGTTTCGCCATTGCAATTTTAGTCTGTACATCTCTTTCACAGGTACCTGAACTTGTAATTATTGAACCAAGATATTTAAAAAATTCACATTTTTGTATTTTCCCTGTTTGGAGTATGAGGTCATTCACATCCTTTCCCAAACACATATATTCTGTTTTCTGTAAATTTATATTCAGTCCCCATTTTTTTATATTCTTCAGATTAGTGTATTTACCATATATTTCATATCATCGCATTTCTTGACGGTTTTATTTCTATGGTGAAAGATCGTGACTCATTCGACCAAGGTACTTTTTTCGTCTGGCTTATCTCCTTCGACCAGTCCGGCATGGGTAATCCTATCGGCAGCAATGCTACCGCCGGCATAGCTCTCGGGATCATTTAAGCAAGCAAGCTACTCCACCACGACAAAGTAAAGATACCATGGAGGGTGACACAACAGGTACGAATTTTATAATTATAATACTTTACAAATAGGTTGAATGTTTATGCCCGAGTCTATAGACGAATGTGTAGAAGTCTTGCGACCTTGTATCGTACTATGTTAAATTGTTACCCTTAATTGCTGACTCGTTAAACACATGACTGGCGCGCGCAGCTGTCTCGACTGGAATCCCAGGTTCGAATCCTGACGGTTCCCGAAGGGCACCGGAAATATTCATGTTTTTCTCAGAGTTCTCCCGTTTCCCGAATTTCATCCCACCATCGCTATCCCCTCTTGCTCTGGTTTGGGTCCCCATGGGGGAAAGAATTTTCTCATAAAATTTTGGCCAATATAGGATCGGTACCCACCTAGCATCGTTAGGAATTTGGGTAGCTGCAATAAGTAGCGGCTCCAGGTTGAAAAATCAGCTATAACGGCTAGGGAACCCGACATGCTGATCACATGTCACCCCTAAACTGGCAGGATGATTGTCTACCTCTGTGATTAACACATGTAGATGAGAAAACAACAGTCGGCTGGTAGGCCAAGGCCCTTATAGGCCTGTCGCGCCATGGAGTTAGTAGTTACTCGTAACACTAGCCACTGCTCTTTCTTACCATGTAGGCCTAATGTAATTTCATCTTCATTTATTTCCTCATTGATTTCGTATCACCCTTCATCTCATCTCAGGAAAAATAGTCTGGTCTGGTAAACCACGGGTGTTTAAGAAATGTGGTGTTGCGTATTCAGGGCTGGGGACACATTCTGAGTCTATGTAAAAACGTTCATCAGAATAGGGCCAAAGGAGAGTAGCCCCTCCTGGAGGTCCTGAGCCCAGCCCAGCAAATGGTGATATGAGTCGTGTGAGAATGCCTGGTGTGTCGAAACAAGGAACACATTAACAGACTACATAACCCATCATACAATAGATTTAATTTCCATTCATTCATAACAAACAATGAACGTATACAAGGTTGCAGTGTTAATGGTATTTTGAAAAACCCAAGCCGGTACGTTGTTATAATATAATATACAATATTACCTTTAACCATCTCAATTATCTAGGATGTGACATTTCATTTAATTATGATAATGATATAGCTAATAAAATAGCAAAATTCCAGGGAATATGTGGTACGATAAAACGATCACTAAATAATAAAACAACAAGAGAGACCCAATTCAAATTTTATAAAACATTGGCAGTACCGGTACTGCATGGATCAGAAGCCTGGATACATAAAAAACAAGATCTAAGTAGAATAACGGCGGCAGAAATGAAATTTTTGAGATCTGTTAAAGGGTGCACTAAGGAAGACAGAATCAAGAACACAGAAATTAGACAGGAACTTGAAATATTTGCAATAACTGATAAAATAGATACATCTAGACAAAAATGGAACCAACACATAGACAGAATGAATGAAGATAGATATCCAAAACAAATAACAAAATACAAACCTAAAGACACCCGAGATGTGGGCAGACCTAGAAAGAGATGGGCTGAAGTCGGAACGGGTCAACAGACCTAATCCATGAATGCAGATGATGATGATATTACCTTTAATTAATTTAATAACATTATGTAAAAAAAAGTCCACCGCTGTGGTCTCGAAGCGTGCTGCCTTGTCACGCAGCGGGCCCGGGTTCGATCCCCGGTCGGGGCAGTTTTTCTGGGTGAGGTTTTTATCGGGGTTTTTCCTCACCTGTAAGACAAATGTCAAGAAAACTTTAAGGCCCAAACGGTCCCCGAAATCATATGACCATCATCATCATCATCATCATCCTTATCATTATCATAATAATTATCATCATCCTTCACCGGTGTGGAAAGCAACGGGAAGCTACCACACACACAATTCCCTAGTAAAGCTGCTGAAAATGCTATGATTGCAGTGAAGAACCTGCCTTCGGGCAGAATTACTATGGATGGATGTAAGAAAAACAGCAATTGTATTATTATGATCCTCACTTCAGGGCCGTCATTTAGACTTTCATATCAAATATGGAGGGAACTTTGAGTGATGATTGCGAAGTTCCCCAAATTATTCTAAATAAGTCGAAAGTAAATTGAATATTAAATAGTACAAATCTTATTAAATATAAGCTAAAATTAATTCAGCATTTATCATGACGTGAATTTGATTATTGGCCGCCCATAACCTTCCTCAGGATACAATGCTGCCAATATGAGGAATGTGAGCTACTTTTATGTACATTAAAATATTTATATTCATAGTAGTGTACCGTGAACGAGTTTTAAGGGTAAACATCGTCTATTTAAAGGTGATGCGGTATGAAATTTCTGCTTTGGGATCATATATGTACAGGGTATTCTTAAAATTGCTCATTTTAAAATGATTCGTCATACGTAGCATTTTAGTTCTCATATTGGTAAAATGTATGTATAGTAAAGGATTTGAGAACTGTAATAATTCGTTTTCCACACTCATTTTAAAACGTAAACATATTATAGTCGATAATGTATGAAATAAAAATAATTACAATTTTTGTTCGGGATACACTTCGCGTTGTTTCCAATTTTATATAAAATAATACTGGACATTCAAATACCTAGGAACAATAATCACAAATAGGAATGAGATGCGCAAAGAAATGAAACATACGCTCAATTCTGGAAATGCGTGCTATTATGCATTGCAGAGACTTTTGATGTCCCAACTCCTTTCAAAAAACGTTAAGCTGAAAATATATAAAACTATTATTCTACCAGTTATATTATATGGGTGCGAAACATGGACTCTTACTTTAAGGGAGGAAAGGAGATTACGAGTATTTGAGAATAAAGTTCTTAGGAAAATTTTTGGACCAAAGAGAGATGAACAGACAGGTGAATGGAGAAGACTACATAACAATGAACTACATGGTCTTTATAGGAAGCCAGATATAATAAGAAAAGTTAAGTCTCGTAGACTGCGATGGGCAGGACATGTTGCGCGTATGGGGAATGAAAGACGTGCATGGAAGCTTCTTGTAGGAAAGCCAGAGGGAAAACGCCCAGTTGGTAGACCAAGAATGAGGTGGGAGAACAACATTAACTATGATTTAAGGGAAGTAGATTATACAGGGAATGATTGGAAAGCATTAGCTCAGGATAGGGATGTATGGAGAGCTTATGTCCGCGCGGCCATGAACCTTGGGGTTCGATAGTGCCAGTGAGTAAGTAAGTAATACTGGACATGGTAGAGAAAGTTTAACTCGTATATAGGTAATTTCATTAAGTTCTTATTTTGCATTCATATTTTATGTTTAATATTATTCTTAATTTTATAATGCACTATTTCTTGTTTTCTAACAACTTAAACTTATGCCACTTTACTCTTTAAATGTTATTATTTCCTTGTTTCTTTTTTTTTTTTTATTTTTATTTTTTTTTGGACTTTGACTAATTAGGAATCGATAGGAGTAATAATGAGGATCATGGCCATCTGGTAATTCAATCCATGATGACTAACAATTTGATAGTTTCACTTGTTTAATTGCGTAATTGTGGCTATTCAGTTTCCATGGCGCTCATCCAAAATTTACATAATAATGTATTTAATGGCTGTGAAATTACTTTTCGAACGCACGTGCGCTTTCATTTGTTACAAAAGGGAGAAGAAATTATAAAGTGGGCCCTCAGGAGTGATTGCGTGTAGGTCTCTACCTAAACTTTAGTAACTTAACCTATAATATTGAAATATTGATGTAGGACCTATCACAATTTTTCAGTTTTTCGTTTTTTTTTCTAGTTTTTTGTTCTAATTTTTTGTTCTAGTTTTTTGTTATAAAAATCAATGCCTTATCTAAAAAATTACCACGGATCAAGTTTTTTTTTTTCCGTGGTAAATATAATTCATAGTTTTCAAAATCTAAATAGCCAAATTTGTTTTTTGGATTTTCGTGAATGAAAAGGGTTCTGAAAATAATATTACACGGCCCGACAGATCTAGAAGGCCTACCTACCGGTTGCTACCCAACCATCCTCGCATGTGTTAATCACAGAAGTGGACGATCATCCAGCCAGTATTGGGGTAACATATGGTCCAGCATGTCGAGTCCTCCAGCCATTATAACTTGTTTTCTTCACCTGGATCAGATACTTATTGTAGGTTCTTATATTATATTTAAATAATTATTAACTTTATTGTGTTGTTAGATCTAACTTTCATTATGTTCGATTTCGCTAAATATAATAATTTAGTATTATATTAAGTATATTTAAGGAACAGGCCATTGGGCTTAATCCTTGTTGTTGATCATCATCATCTTAGTACATTCACGAATTTATGCCATTTGTTGACCTGTTTAGGCCTCAAGAGAAACACCATCCGAAAGTCTTTTGAGTGGACGTCCTGGTCTTTTTCCTGCAGGTTGATAGCTTAACATTTGTATAATATCTATCTAATAAATAAATAAATATATATATATTTTTTTTCAAATGCCCGAGGTTTGTCTTTCGACATTCCTGGTTTCTCTCCTGGCATGGCGTAATTGTAACCCACTTCTGAGGTTGGGGCGCCTGGAAGGCGGGGTTACGTTCCCCCGATGATATGATGGGTGATGATTATGATAATGGTGCGCCAGGAGAGTCCACCGCTGTGGTCTCGGGGTAGCGTGCTGCCTTGTCACGCAGCGGGCCCGGGTTCGATCCCCGGTCGGGACAGTTTTTCTGGGTGAGGTTTTTATCGGGGTTTTTCCTCACCTGTAAGACAATGTCAGGAAAACTTTAAAGCCCGAACGCTCCCCGAAATCATGTGGCCATCGCAATCATCATCATTGATATTCATCTTAGGTTAGCAGATTAGCAGATTAGATAAATAAATAAATTACTCACGTTGCTTTTAAAGCACCGATCGCATATTGGACGAGGTACATTTATAAAATATCTTCCTCATGGGAACTGGAACAAACACAGCATGAAAAATAAATTATCAAATATATAAGAAACTAGTTAATATCCGGCATGCGCAGCTTCGTCTAAATAAATGAATATTAGTGTGTTTTATGTTTATTTAAATAAGTATAAGGAAAAATAATTATAAATTTACATCGTAATTATTTTAGATACCCCGTGCTGATTACCCGGCGTTGCTTGGAAATCTACTTATCCCAATTTCCTTTGCATAAATGAGCTGAAAGTCAAAATTCGTTATTGTGAGCTACCCGTAAAAGAATACCCGCCGTGTGCTGCTTACGCTTGCCCGGAATATACTTATCCCGATCTTCTTAGCATCAAAGAAAGACAAAAATGGTTAGTGTAAGTTATCCATAAAAGAAAAAAATTTGCTGTCGCGGACATTTTGTAGAGTTTTTTTTTTTTAGATATTCAAGTCTGTGTACATTAATTTGATGCATTTGTTACGCTTTGGGCAGCGTAAGCCATTTAAGCGTCCAAAAAGTTAATTTCCCCCCCTTTTTCACTACAAAGGGTGATTTTTATGACTGAAGGGGTTGATTATTACAACTCTCTTCCCGTGAAACTCCTGAACATTTTGCAAAAAGCCACATCACAATCGGATGAACGGTATGGGAGCGCATAAAGGATTGGCAAATAGACATACATTCGTTTATATGTATAAAGTTTATATACTATATATATATATATATATATATATATATCCGCGAAAATCTGCAATATAACATATATATATATATATATATATATATATATTAAAAATATAATGAAATAGCAATGGTTTTTACATGTAAAAAATGCAAACATTTTGAAATAGGAAACCAGTTCCCAGACAAAATATATTTGATATTCAAGCTCCAGTATTAAAATTAGATTGGAGTTTGGAATGGTATGAGGTGGCTTCAGACCTTAATTAGGGATTGAATAAAGCGTAACTATTCTCGTATTATCAGAAATTGGTTTTAACGGAATCCGTAAAATTGCCGGTAAGTAATGAGTACTTCTTTCAAACCTAAATTTTGAAAATACGGTTTGAAGGGATTCTAATAGCAGGGTTTCATTCATTCCTTAATTATATATGAAGGCATCCCAGTCCTTTCTATACCAGTACTTAGTCTAAATATAAGATTATGAGAATTAAATATAAACTACTTTAACTATCGACAACTCAATTATTTTCTCTCTCAGACTCTGGGTTCCTTAACCCAATTTGCTTGTCTATAACTTTTATAACGAAGGTCAAAAATAGGCCAACAGACAGGTGAATAGAGAAAACTACATAGTAGTACGCTATTCCTACATGCTGTTTGTGGGGAAACCAGATATACGTGTAATAAGAAAAGTGAAGTCTCATAAACTAATATGGCAGGACATGTGGCACGAATGGAGAACGATGTTATGCATATGGTGTCTAGCTTGAATTATATATTTTGCGTAACTTGATTTTCTTCAATCATAAACAAAATGTCTAAAATGTTCTTTAAATCTAACGTTACATTGGAAAAACCAGCAGAAACTTTAACGTTAGATTTAAAGAACATTTTAGAAATTTTGTTTATGATGGAACAAAATCAAGTTACGCAAAACATATATTTCAAGCTGGACACCATATGCATAACATCAATAACACCCTCACAATATTACATAGAGAAAACATTCCAACCAGGATAAATATACTGGAGGAAATTGCAATTCTAAGATAAATCGATAACAACCTGATTCTGAATGAGAACATACCCAGTTCACACAATCCTCAATACAAAATATTCACAACTAAGTCAGTGCTTCAACAAGGATCAATAAGTACAGACCTAATTCGTTCTGCTGATGATGAGACTAGTCCCGAAAGGCCTACAGAGTGTTAAAACACCTAAAGTTGAGGAAGCGGACCTACAAGGTGACTATTTTATAGTTTTTATTCATAAATTCTATTGTTATTTAAGCATTTATGGCATTAAAACGATGATTTTCAGATGCTATCATACAATTTTCCAATGTTACCAATAGTGTTTTTAAATTCATGTAACCTGAAGTCGTTTATAGACATGATACTAAACAAGATGTATTCCCTAGTTAGCAAATTATCTCAAACATCAGTGTTTTTTTTTGTTGACTCACCTATAACAGAAATTTCAGGAAACCTGAAGATCCAAACGATTCCCGAATATCATCTGGCCATCACAATCACCATTGTCACATTCGCTATGATTAGTGTGAATGTGTGTATGAATAGCGTGCAATGTTTAACTGACTTATGCCGCAACCTTTTATATGTGGAACTAATTCGAAGAACATTAGGACGTAAAACAAGAAAGGATCATCATCATGATCCTATGGCGCGACAACTTCAAAAGTGAAAAGTTTTGGTCTTCTCAACAATCCTCCTCCATACCAATCTGTCTCTTGCCATATTCAAATTAGTCACTTTCATTTTCTTTAGATCGTTCATTGTGTCGTCCTCCCATCTGATCTTCGGTCTTCCAACAGCTCTGCCTCCTATAGGTTTCCATTTATAGAGTTTCTTGATCAGTCTCTGGTCATCTATTCTTATCAAATGTCCAAGCCAACCAATTCTGAGAGATCTTACATGGTTTACTATATTCTGATTTTTTATTAATTTGTTTAGTTCGTTATTTGTTTTGATTCTCCAATAGTTATCAGTTCCTCTATTGGGTCCAAATATTCCACTTAATTTTTTTCTTTAAAAAAATAATAATTTCTGTTTTATTGTTTCTTTTAGGACCTAAGTTTCACAAGCATATGCAACTACTGGCCTAATGAGTGTTTTGTATAACCGTATTTTTGCTGTTTTTGATATTAATTTTCTTTTAAATAAGGTTCTATTTGCAAAATAAGCTTTATTCCCACTTACCAATCTTTCCTTAATTTCCTCTTCTAATGCATTATATCCATTTACTTTGGTACTTAGGCATTTAAATTATTCTACTGTGTTAATTTGCATGTCATCAATTTGTAGATTTTCCGATTTTCTGTTGCGATTACTATGTTTTAAATATTTTGTTTTATCTTGATTTATTATTAGACCATTTTTTTTTATTCCTCTTTCAATGTTGTGAAGGGTTCACATAACGCTTGTCTGGTTCTTGCTGTAATCAGTATGTCATCTGCATAAGCCATACACTCTTTGAGTTTTGTTGTAATATTTCCCCTTAATTCCATTTTCTTAAATGCATAACCAATGATTAAACCTAATAAGGTAGCTGAGATGGTGACTCCTTGTTTACTCCTGATTTAATACTGAAAATGGATACACAATTGAAATTCTACAGAACAATGACGTTATCTTGTTTAATATATGATTATGAAACCTAGACTATTAGAAGAACAGACGAAAAAATAATTGATACAGCAGAAAATGGAGTTTCTGAGATATGTATCCAGAAGTACAATTTTAGATAAACGACGTAATACAAAAAAAAAAAAAAAAAAAAAAAAAAAAGAGGTACTTAATATAAATAAGTTGTATGAATTTGTAAGATTAGTAAAATATAATTGGTTCCGAATATCTTAAAAGAATAACACCAGAAATAATTCGAGAAATTGTATTGGATTACCAAGACAGAGGAACATGAGCCGTAGGAAGACAAGAGGACATGATAGAGAAAGAAATTTGAGGACGGTAGGAGTTAATTCAATCTGGAAGCTGATTATTATTATTATTATTATTATTATTATTATTATTATTATTATTATTATTATTATCTAAGCAAAATTTATCGAATTTTCCCGTCCTAGTACTACCTTGGTTTCCTAGATGTCAGTATGAGGCAGAACGCTGACCACGGACCACTCAAATGACACCTATATGAAAACAAGTGTAACTAAATTAGTATTGTTCAAATTCTTCCCTGTAGGGGAGAGCGCCTAAATCTCTGTTAAGTGAAACATGGGCTTACAAGAAGATTATTATTATTATTATTATTATTATTATTATTATTATTATTATTATTATTATTATTATTATTATTATTGTGGTTGGTGGTTGGTTGGTTGATTGATTTATTGATTGAATTAGGCAACCCCGTGGCACAGATAGTTAGTAGTTATATCTGGGCCTTTGCTCGCGCCTGAATCGCTATATGTAGAGTTCATCGTGGAAGAATCGAAGCCAGGTCTCGAAATTTCTATTTTTTTTTCTGGCAAAAAATGTTATTCCATCTTATATCCATAATGGCATTCGTTTTGTTCTATATCACAGACATTAGATAATAGGGGATTTTTTCCATCTCATCCCTCAAATTGGATTTACGCCGGCTCCGAAGAGAGGGTTATTTCTTTACTGTTGATTGTGTGTGTGAGTTCCAATACTACCCACTGTACTTTTCGTGCTACGAATGCCGCGCTAGATGGCGTTAATGTGGTCTATTTTAAATTTACGCACCACTTTGCCAGATAACTTTACATATGTAAAAAGACTTTCTCCATCTTACATTATCTTAGACGTTTAAAGAATTTTCTCCCAGTTTCGTTAAAACAAATCCTTGTGCAGAATCTTGTGTTACCACACTTCGATTATTGTGACATTATATATAATGATCTAAACTATGACTTGTCGCAGAGACTGCAGCGTGTTCATAATGCTTGCGTTCGATTCATTTTCAATATCCGCCGTTATGACCATATTTCCGAACACTTTAATAACCTCTCTTGGCTCCGTCTTACTGACAGACGTAAATTGCACTCCCTTTCACTACTTTTAAAGCTTCTGAATTCCTACATCCCTACTTACCTGGCGTCCAGATTTGAGAAGTTATCCTCTTACCACAATATTGACACTAGATCACAAGATAGCAGTCTGCTAACAATTCCTCTTCATAGCACTTCCTCCTATTCTACTTCCTTCACAGTAGCCTCTGCCCGCTCCTGGAATCTCCTTCCTCAAGATATCAGGGGTTGCCGCACACTTGGTACCTTTAAGTCACGCTTATACAGTTACCTGTTGTCTAATAATTAATTTTTCTCTATTTATTTAATTTTATACTATGTCATTAATCTTTTCCTCGTTTTTTATATATATATTGTACATATTATATATTTAATTCGTTAAATTTAGAGTAAATCAAAATACATTATAAATATTAATTGTATTGTATTCATAACTTGTAATCGTTTATATATATTGTAATTTAGATTTAAGACTATTTTTTTTGTTTGTATTTTTTCAAACCTGGTTGAGTGGTAGACAAGGCCTTAAGGCCTTAACTCTGCCAGGTAAAATAAAGCTATTATTATTATTATTATTATTATTATTATTATTATTATTATTATTATTATTATTATTATTATTATTATTATACTTGTATTGTGTACAGAGATGAGCGGAGGATAATTGTATGTTTGTTTGTTTAGTGCAAGCGGTTAGACGCTCGCCTCTCACCCCTGAGGTCCCGAGATCACTCCATGTGTGTTTAGTGGTGGACGAAACGGAGCTTGGGCAGATTTTTCTCGGAGTTTCTCCCGTTTTCCTCTGCCACAATTTCATTCCACCATCCCTCCATACTCATCTCATCCATTTCGTTTCATTTCATTCATCCGCCGCTGAGATAGTGCGTCAGACGTGATCAGCCGGCACCTTTCTCATTCATAAACCTATACATGTAGGGGCTCATCTCTTCCCTCGACCCGACCCTGAGTTGGACACGAGTTTAGAATATTTATTTAAGTGTGTTGGCATGTAATTTACCCCTCGAAAAAATGGAGACCCTCATTCAACGGACGAATCGCTATCAACAAGTAATTGTTTACGTAGTTATAAGACGATTTTTTTTTGTATTTTTTTAAAAACCTGGTTGAGTGGCAGACAAGACCTTAAGGCCTTAACTCTGCCAAGTAAAATAAAGCCATTATTATTTTTATTATTATTATTATTATTATTATTATTATTATTATTATTATTATTATTATTATATTTCTTCTTCAATATGTAACCTACTCGTTTGTATTGCGAAGGGATTTGGAATGCTCAATCTAGCGATTAGAAACTATACACCACTACTCCTCCTAATCTCGATATTTAGAAATTTTACAATTAAAATCATAGAAAAAGTTTCTGAATTTAATTACCTCGGTCACCTAATATCTGGTAAAAGAAATGACACAGAGATAAAATTACAGAAATAACTTCTTCTTCGTCAGACTCTACGACTTCCAGTGGAATGTCTTGGCCTTCTCAACCAGTTTACGCCACTTCTTCCTATCTTGTGCAGTAGATTTCAAATCAAAAATCCCCATCTCTCTCAAATCTTCAATTACGTCATCTTCCCATCGATCCTTGGATCTTCCCCTTGGTCTTGTTCCCTGTGGCTTCCAATTTAAAATATAATTCGGCAATCTTCCTTTTGGCATTCTTAGTGTATGTCCAAACCATTGTAATCTTTTGGATTTGATGAAACTAATTATATTTTCATTATTATTCTTGAGGTATAATTCGTCATTCCTTCTTAACCTCCAAGTTCCATTTTCCTTTACTGGACCTAGCACTCTTCTGAATGTTTTCCTCTCAAACGTTAATAGTCTTAATTTATCTGCTTCTTTTAGTACCCAGGTTTCAGCTCCATAACATATGATTGGACAGAAATAACTACAATGCAATAAATAGAACCATAAAAAGAAATGTTGGTAAACAAATGTCAACCGCAACCAAATTGGGATTACATAATGTAACTGTAAAATCAGGACTGGAATATAGCAGCGAAATTTGGATACTAAATTCTAAAATAAAATTAAAATTGCAAGCTGCACAGGTGAGATTTTTACGTCCACTCCTAGGTTTGACAAATGGACAAGCAAAGAAACACAGATAGGCCCTATACGCGATAAATTAAAAATCCATCATCATCATGAACAAATTCGTTTTAGGCCATGTGGCCTGTACGGTAAACCTAGCGAAGATGGTCTTGATCTTTCCACCGAGGTTTTGGTCTTCCTTGGTCCCTATGTCCAGTTGGGGTATATTGGAATGCCAATTTTGGAAGTCTATTTCTTGCCATTCTCCTCAGATGATTTTTCCATTCTTATTGGTATCTTTGTATATCTTCATTTAAACTTGCTACTCCAAGTTTTCCTCTGATAATAGTGTTCCTTTGGTGATCCAGTCTATTAACTCCTAACAATGATCGTAAGAAGCGCATTTGGCTTACTTGAAGTTTATGAGAGTTTCTAAAAAAAAGTTTTTAAAAATCCAAAATATAGTTAAAGAGATTTAGAATTATCAAAGCAATTTGTTACATGTCCAAAGAATGGAGCGTCTCCCTTTCCTAAATTAGCATTGCAGTACCAATCTGAAGGACGTCTAGACAAAGTAAGACCAAAATTAAGATGACTGACCAACCACATCTTTAGATCTCATAAGAAAAAGCTCAAGTGACCTAAACAAGTTCATGATAATGTAAAAGGTAAAGGTATCCCACTACAGGCCTCAGGAGGCCCTTGCGGTAGTGGGAGGTTAAGGCTCCTACTTTTCTGGACAATCGGCACTTGATGTCAGCCGGGTTGTCAGCCCTGCGTGACGGCCGTCTTTACCCCCAGAACAAGCGTCTGGGACTCATTACCGTTACAGGCTGAATCGACCCCAGGGTCATAGTGATGCCAGAAGGTTTGGGTCAGTTTAAAAATCCTGACCCCACCGGGACTCGAACCCTCGACCTTCCGGCCTTAACCATAAAGCAGGATTTTCATATCATAATAAATATGAAAGTTAAAGTTAATAATCTTGTATTTTAAAATTCATTTAATATTTAAATATAACTTAAATAAAGAAAAACATCTAAATAATTCATTGTTGAATAAAAATGTCTCGGTAACAATTAAATAAATTGTATTACATAACAGTCTTTCTAAATAATGCTTTTAAAATTGGTTCAGATCACTACCTAGTAGAAGCAAGAATAAGATTTCCACCAAGATGGTTAAAAAAGAAGAAACAACAACAGAGCATAGAACAAAAGTACAAGGTAAAATTATTTTATGATGACAGCATTAAATGGTTATATTCGAGAAGAATTCAGCAATATATGGCTACAACTCCAGAAAGTAATGATGTCGAAGAAGAATGGAAAAACATTAAAATGATAATTCAAAATGCAGCTAATGAAACTTTAGGAAAAGTAAATATACAACAAGGAAGAAATAGAACTCTAAAAATCTGGGATGATCAAATAAAACAATTGATTGAAGAAAAAAATGCAGCTTATAAAAAATATTTGAAACACAAAGAAAGTAGAAAATGAAATAGAATTCAAACGCTGTAGAGCTATTGTTAAGAGGGAAATAAGAAAGAGACATAGGAAAACATGGTTTAAATTTTGTTACACATTTAGAATCAGATTTGCATAAGCTCCAACCTAATGCCTTCAAAATATTAAAACATTTGAATAAAGATATTAAAGAATCTACCAAAATTAATTGCGGAGTAACAAAAGAAGATGTTTTCAATTATTATAAAAGTCTTTGGACTGACAATAGCTATGAAGATACAATTTTCCGAAATAATAATGAGACAGATTCCATAATATCATTGGAAGAATTGAACAATAGTTTAAAGAAATTAAAAAATGGGAAGGCAACTGGCACAGATGGTTTGAATTCTGAATTGTACAAATATGCAGGCAAAACAGTTCCATGAAAGACTGTTGTCCTTCTTTAATAATGTATTCAAAAATGCAGATATACCACAAGAATGGAAGACAAGCATTGTTATACCCCTGTTCAAGAAAGGAGACAAGAGAAAAATGGACAACTATAGGGGAATCAGTTTGTTAAACACATGCTACAAAATTTATGCAGACATTTTAAATGGAAAATTGAAAAGTTTCAGTGAAAAATTCCTTATGGAATGTCAAAATGGATTTAGGAAAGGACGATCTTGTATTGATTCAGCATTTTCTGTTAAACTATTGCTTGAAAAAAGAAGAGAATTCAACTTAGAAACACATTTGCGTTCATAGATTTTGAAAAAGCTTTCGACACAGTCAAGAGATCAAAACTCTTAAATATATTAGAAGACAGAAATATACCAAATTTACTTCGGCAGAACATACAAAATATTTACAAAGACAACACCATAAAGATTAAATTAAATAACAGATTTTCTGAAGAAGGAATTATAAATCGTGGTGTGAGACAAGGGCTGCCCCCTATCCCCAACACTCTTTGCAATTTATATCAATGAAGTAATATGTTGCTGGAACAAAACATATAAATTCGGAATAAGAATATCAGAAAATAGAAAATTAAACACCCTATTGTTTGCAGATGACCAAATAATAATAGCAAATTCCGAAGATAATCTACAGAAAGGTCTGTATGAACTTAACAAAATTACAGAAGAATATGGATTAAAGATATCTACAGAAAAAACAAAAATTATGGCATTTCAAGGTGTAGATCCTGTCAGAAGTAAAATTGTACTGGACAATAAAATTTTGGAGCAGGTGAATAATTTTACATATCTAGGATGCAATATCTCATATGAAGAAGAAAAGGATGTAAATGCAAAAATATCTAAATTTTTAAGAATTTTAGGGTTAATAAATTCTATCTTCAAGCCACAGTTAGTGCAAAAGCATTCAAGACTGAAAGTATATAAAACACTGGCTCTTCCAACTCTTTTGTATGGTAGCGAAGTATGGACGTTGAAACAGAAGGATATACAGAGACTTAGATCTGCTGAAATGAGATATCTTCGGAGGACTGCAGGATACACACTACTAGATCACAAAAAAAATGAAGACATCTTAGAAGAATTACACATGGAATCTTTAGAAAACAAAATTTCTGATTATAAGTCAAGATGGATACAACATGTTCATCGAATGGAAGATCACAGAATACCCAAACTAATGTTAAGATATCAACCTGCAGGAAGAAGAAAACCAGGACGTCCACTCAAAAGACTTCTGGATGGTGTTTCTCTTGAGGCCGAAACAGGTCAACAAATGGCCTAAATTCGTGAATGTACTATGATGATGATGATGAAATTGTTTTAAGTCATTGTTGTCAGAGTTATTAAGCTTTCTGTTATAACTGTAATAAGAATACCTGCTTAACTTCTATTTTTTAAATGAAAGTTGTGGCAATCCATTCATACAGCATCCTGTGTAAATCTAAATAAATCCCTATCGGCAATAATAATCAGATGAAATTATAACAACATTAAATGAAGCAGTTACTGGACTTAGGTCATATTTATATTCAAATTGATCAGGAAAGCGAGTAGAACCTGATTATGTAGGAGCAAAGGCCATATAAAATGATCCAAAGAAGTCAGCATCAATGTAATCAAATTATTAGTTATTAAAGAAGGCAGACAACTCAGGTAATGTAACCCTTTCTTTTGTGAAGACGGAAGTGGCTGACACATGATAATAACTTACTAATGACAATAATCCTTTGCTAGACAGATTGAGTAGAAATATCTTCTAAGCCTCCAGTTAACTGATTTAGCGTGATAACCATAACTCATTAGCTAAATGTGCAAGCGGGGGTTTTACCCTGACACAAACATCGTTAGCAAAAAGTGTGGGAACATGGCAAGTTTCTAGCGTCGGAAGACTAGGAAAAAAACCCAAGCCTAAGAAAAAACCCAAGCCTAGCTAATGTTTGTGACTAGACTGTACGTGAAGCCAGCACGGGGAAAAAAAAGGTCCAACCTCTGAAGGCGTAAATCGCCAATAATAAATTTGTAACACCCCCGGGATCAAAATAGGAGGGCGCATTAACCAATTATATGTTTCGTTATATGTGCCTAAGCACAGACCCTAGGTCCACGTGATCGAGGTAGTGGGAGTAACTAATTTACCTATAGGCGAGAGAGGCTTCTCCTCGTCACCTTTTCTTCTCGTATACGATCAAACAAAGTAACTTCTCAAAAACACTGCGTTCCGAGAGTTAGATAAATTCACTTCACATATAGACAATTACTTGCAGTGTATAAAAGTTAAGAATAAACTACTTTTACCAGACATTCTTTACACATTAATTCTGCCCGACGAAGTCCTCGTGGAATCCCGAGATAAGAACCTCGACTCTACCGAATACCAACCGAGCAACCTAAGTTCTCACACATGGAGAACTCCTTCAGTATTCCTAGTGTCACCAAATCCAATCTCTACCTCTTTGCCCACAATAACCCCTTCTCCATATTGGCTCCCTAACGTGCGGGCAGAATAGGTCGTAAAGTAACACACGAATAGAAATCAACGGCAGAACGACTAAGTCCCACGACCACGAGGCAACCAGGACAGAGAAGATGATGGCAACAAGCAGACAGACAGCAACTGAAGGAAGGAAGCAGTAAGTGACACAACAACAGAATAAGCATTTTTTTACTTTTACCTATATAAGAAATCAAAATATTACAGTGATTTAACGGAGAATATATCTGTGTGTATTTATGTTGTTAAGAAGTACGAATAGAAAGAGGCA
Organism: Diploptera punctata; assembly: GCA_030220185.1. Taxonomy (NCBI): domain Eukaryota; kingdom Metazoa; phylum Arthropoda; class Insecta; order Blattodea; family Blaberidae; genus Diploptera; species Diploptera punctata. The sequence continues at coordinate 563,587 of JASPKZ010007519.1, read as the reverse complement.
GGCAAATAAAGATAAAAAAAAAAAATGGATAGGAAACACGAAGAGATTAGGGAGAAGGCTTGTGGGCAACTGATTGAAGGAGAGAACGAAATCGCAAGGATGGGAGAGGATAACGAAGATGGCAGAGAGAACTTAGAGCAGAGCACAGGGGAAAATAGTGAAAACAACGCAAGAGTAGAAGCTAGAGGGGAAGTAGAGGACAAGGAAATCCAAGCACCGACACCATGAAATACATGGAAATGCTAATGTCGAGAATAGAGGAGATGGATAGAAGTAGGAAAATGGATTTAGAGACGATGGATAGAAATAGGAAAATGGATTTAGAGGCAATGCAGAGGAATATGAAACGGGGAATTTGAAACTTGGAGAGGACAGATGGAGATAAGCAGGGAAAAGGATGTATTTACGTTGAAAGAAACATTAAGGGATGAGATGAGAAAAGATAGAGAGATGCTAGAAGCGAAAATAAATGAATCGTCAGCGTGTGTAGAACTAAAGATAAATAAAATGGAACAAAAACTTATTAAAGACTCAGAGAAAACAGAAAACAGGGTAATAAGTCAAATGAGAACAGAGATGAACAATAGTATAATAACGTTACAAACTAACTTAGGGGAGAAACAGGAGGAATTACAAGGGGAAATAAAACGAGTCGACAAGAATGTGCTCTGTAGTGTAGAGAACTCGGACAAAAGGGTAAATTATATGTGTCTATTTGTACAAAAGCCAGCCCACGAACAAGAAACACTAAAGCCCCAAGTAGCTCAGAAAATTGCAGAGCAGGATAAACGCTCTGAATTGATTGAAATGATAGTAGAGCCTAGATTTAATGAGTTAGGCACTAATATAGAACAGAAAGTGACTAACGAAATTAGCAAACTAAATGATGAAATAAGTGTCATCACAAAGAACATAAATAGTAGAGGTCAAAAGGATAGGAACCCCGAAAATGAATCATACGCGTCGGGAGAGTGTTTCTTGGACGACGGCTAATCACAAAACATATGCACGTACAGAGATACTAGGGAACCCAGAGATCGCTAGTAATTCTGTGGCGCATACTAACCTAGATGATAGGAGTAAGAATCATTTGAAAAATTTTGACAAAAGTCTAGTCATCATATGTGAATCTAAGGATAAGATTGAGGCTGTAAAGACCCGATAAATTACCATGCGAGTGTTCAGAGTTTGTTTGCGTGTGGGCGTAGTATCGCAAAACATGTATATAATAATAGTACAGGAGGCCTTTGCGAGTTAACAGACTGTGAAATTAGACACTAATAGTATTAAGGGTAGATAGACGGACAGTGAAAATGACACTCGAAAAATAGGAGGGAGAGATTTTTACACGTAAGAATGACAACGGAATGGATATATTACGTATGTGTGTATGTCTTGCATTGTACTATATTGTATTGTGTGCACAGGTAGACACTACTGTGATTTTAGGTATGAGATAAAGGTCAATGTAAACGCTGAAATTATGCAGTACCCAGGTAAGGAAGTGGTTATATACCGACAGAATTTTGATATAACATACAAAAGGTACAAACATATAAGCTCTACATAATCCCCAAACAAAATTAAAAACAAGACCTGATAAATTATACTTAAATGCATGAACCAGTTTTCACGGGATTCGAACTCAATACTAGCTGAGATTAGGACATAAATGAAAAGTATTAGTGAAAAAAAAATAAATAAGTGTTGTATGGTAAAGTACCAAATATAATCAGTAATTAAAATAAATAACACTAATAAAGTGATTAAATAGGCCTAGATGAAAACGCTAATCGCGAGAGGAAAGGGCAAAATGACTGCGAAAAAAAATAAGGTGAAATGTCAATTTAGATATTAATCATGATAATACCCCCATATTGATGAATATGATATAATTAATTGAATTAGGGTGAATACATAACACATGCATGTCCACTTTCAGCTAAGATTGAGGGTGATTAATAAATTGTTGATTTGAACTTATCGATAGAGAATGGATCTATATTTTTAAATGTTTTAACCCAATCGCTCGAGCGGGAAGCTGCAGTATCTACTTAATCCAGTAAATGTTAAAATGAGCCCAGATAGGCCATTGTCATTGTTTAATACATATAGGTAATTGAAGAAACTTGTACAACAATCTGAATACGAATAATATCATGATGATTATGATTCTTATGTCCAAAATAACAATCAGACAGCGTAAACATAGGAGCTAATGAGACAGGGTGAAGCTCAATGCACCTTAATTGAAAGGCCGAGTGACGGTGTGAACCTATAAAGCGTGAGGAATTTATTTGTTGATTATATTTACAGAATTTAATTTGTAGACGTGGGCCGAAGCGGCACGTCACTGTGTTTGTATAACACGTGCTATTTTGTTGAAAATATTTGAGGGCAAGGGGATCCCGTATTATCTAATAATGAGATGAGATGAAGTCATGGTCGCTGGTGGAAGCGAATGTGACAATTGTGCGAATTTGTATTCGATGTTAATAATGAGATGAGATGAGGTCATGATCGCTGATGGAAGCGAATGTGACAATTTGTGCGAATTTGTATTCGATGTTAATAATGAGATGAGATGGAGTCATGGTCGCTGGTGGAAGCGAATGTGACATACTATGCGATTCTGTATTCGAAGGAAATGATTTTGCACGCTTAAGAAAATAACGTCGTTTGGCTGAGTAATGACAGCTATGCTTTGGCAAAGTAAATGGGCCGAAGTATGTTGAGAATAAAATATTAAGAATCATGAATATTTCATGGATTAATAATCATGATGAATTCGTATGTATGCAATACCTATGGGGAAAAAAAATGATATCAGGGGGTAATACTATCAATAATAATTGTATAACGATAGCACAGCTGCTTAAACGCGATATTTTAGTATTTTGGTCGCAAAGATATAGATCCATGTAAATAAGTCTTATTGACTCAATTTAAATTAAATTTAGCAAAACTGAAGTATTATTCGACATATGGTTTGAAGTAGACAAAACTGGTTCATCGCAAATGAATTCCCAAGCTGTAGACGCACATTATAATGTAGGTAGATATTAAGGTGTAGACGAAATTGTAAATAAACAGTTACACATGAAGAAACAATCTATGCTATACTGGTATTCAACTAAATAGTTTTGAATGGTAATTGTATAAGCATGAATGGTTTGAGTAGACCACCAAATATATTAAGGGTGTATCTTTTTTTTTCTTAATGAATATTTATGTATGTCTATATTGCAGAAAGTGAGTCTATTTAACCTCAAAGAACGATCCCAGGTAAAAGGGATACATATCAGTGTTTACAATCTGAACATAATTGACGTGCTGGCAACACTCTCAGGGTTAACGTGCTCTAACCAAAATATTATAGCCATTTTTTCTTTAAAGGCCACTATAGCTATGATACTAGCATTATATTACGCGAGAGGATTATAAACAAATAAAAAAATCCCTTGATTTTTCCATTGTTTATAGGGCATTTGTGGCAATCCATTCATACAGCATCCTGTGTAAATCTAAATAAATCCCTATCGGCAATAATAATCAGATGAAATTATAACAACATTAAATGAAGCAGTTACTGGACTTAGGTCATATTTATATTCAAATTGATCAGGAAAGCGAGTAGAACCTGATTATGTAGGAGCAAAGGCCATATAAAATGATCCAAAGAAGTCAGCATCAATGTAATCAAATTATTAGTTATTAAAGAAGGCAGACAACTCAGGTAATGTAACCCTTTCTTTTGTGAAGACGGAAGTGGCTGACACATGATAATAACTTACTAATGACAATAATCCTTTGCTAGACAGATTGAGTAGAAATATCTTCTAAGCCTCCAGTTAACTGATTTAGCGTGATAACCATAATCAACTCATTAGCTAAATGTGCAAGCGGGGGTTTTACCCTGACACAAACATCGTTAGCAAAAAGTGTGGGAACATGGCAAGTTTCTAGCGTCGGAAGACTAGGAAAAAACCCAAGCCTAAGAAAAAACCCAAGCCTAGCTAATGTTTGTGACTAGACTGTACGTGAAGCCAGCACGGGGAAAAAAAGGTCCAACCTCTGAAGGCGTAAATCGCCAATAATAAATTTGTAACACCCCCGGGATCAAAATAGGAGGGCGCATTAACCAATTATATGTTTCGTTATATGTGCCTAAGCACAGACCTTAGGTCCACGTGATCGAGGTAGTGGGAGTAACTAATTTACCTATAGGCGAGAGAGGCTTCTCCTCGTCACCTTTTCTTCTCGTATACGATCAAACAAAGTAACTTCTCAAAAACACTGCGTTCCGAGAGTTAGATAAATTCACTTCACATATAGACAATTACTTGCAGTGTATAAAAGTTAAGAATAAACTACTTTTACCAGACATTCTTTACACATTAATTCTGCCCGACGAAGTCCTCGTGGAATCCCGAGATAAGAACCTCGACTCTACCGAATACCAACCGAGCAACCTAAGTTCTCACACATGGAGAACTCCTTCAGTATTCCTAGTGTCACCAAATCCAATCTTTACCTCATTGCCCAACAATAACCCCTTCTCCAAAGTATACTAAACTCTGATTGGATGTTAAAACAATTAACTTTTTGATTTAACAAATCAAATTTAAACATTACATTAACCAATAGAATTTAAATATGACATCATGGGATGTAATAATGTTCTTTAAAATTATGAAAATTATAACAGATTTACGCTATTCATTCTGCATACAACTTTCAACAAACATTGAAGCAATAAGAGTTCTCCTGTTAAAATGTGATATTTAATACAAGAAGAATAGTTGATTCAAGAAAAGAAAATAATTTTATTTTAATTGACGGTGAAGAATAATACCACCTACATTTACTTAATCTGCTGGGAACCTATAAAGTGAATAAATGTGAAATTATTTCTACAAGAAACATTTTTTTATGATTGTGAAGTGTTTTCCTATCCTGTGTACCAACTTCCGACCCGAAGAACAGAATCCAGCTCTACCGAAAATTAAACCCAACCTGAACCAGTAATTATTTTTCTTTTCAAAATGTTACTACAACATCGGGCATGAATAGAGTTAGCTGCTTCAAAACATCGCCACAACATGGGGAAAAAGAATTATTTCTTCAACCACTACGCTACGGCGTGCCCCAAATTATAATGATGATTAAAATTTGTCAAATCCATCGAATATCGAACACGAACCATCTAGTGATTGTAAATAGCATGTGTAATAAACCTAGCATTAACCGGTTTCAAAACAAGCCCATACTAAATAAATTGGTTTTATTTCTCCTTCATAACTTTTAATTCAATTTGCAGGCTTAAGGTCGTCCACCCTACGTAAATTTATAATGACTGATATATCTTTAACATATCTTAATTAATGCAAGCAAGTATTCATGACGAGATATTAAAGGCACCGCAGAAATATAAATTTTATTTTAACTTACACAACCTTTAAAATATTACATTACAGATTTTATGTTTTCTTCTTCGTTGGGTTCGATTCAGTATATTATTTATTTATTTATTCGAAATTACTACTACTGCAAAGCATCCACATGTGTCAATCACCGAGATTGATAAAATCGCGTATTATTCAATATTAAAAATGTAAATCAACAGACCTCTTGTATGTAATAAGAATGCATGTAGATACAAGAATGTTATTTATTATAACTATTTAACTCATGCCCCAAATGGGAGTCAATGACCAATCACATTTCAATGATTTTCGATTTACAACCAATCACAGTCGTGTTTCGCCTAGAATTTACCAACTAAAGTTTATCATAATAAAGAAAGCACCTCCTTTTTAACATTCTGACTATAGCATTATTTTGCAGTGACCGACTCCCTAAGAGATACGGCTACCAAATTGTATATATAGTGCATGAATGTCAACAAATAGCGCATGCAGGAATTAATATAAAAACATTTGTAGAAATTGATTATACCACCAAAAAAATAAACCACTGTTTGCACTTTCTTAAAAGTATTTTTCCCAGGTAATAATCCAGAAAAATATAATTGTTATATTTACATCATACGAAATCAGAAATTAATTAATATACAGTTTGATGTGTTTCATTTTTTCTCCACTAGAGTGCATTCTTACAAGATTGCGTTCCTTTGGCAATAAATAATATGATCTGGTTGCAGTGAGAACAAAAGAAGCAAATGAAGCGTACCAGTCGTATCACATTTGATTTCAAACATCGCCGTTTACATTAAATATATGCATATTTTAAAATAACTATTGTTAAATAATGATTTGTGAGTAAACAGCTTAATTTTATTCTTCAAATAGTCCTAACAAATGCCACTCTTGATTTCCAAATTCTCTAGAGTCGTGAATTTATAGATAATTTGGAAATCACTCGTGGCATTACTTATGATTATTATTATTGCAGATGATCAATTGTTAATTCACAAGATTATGAAGATTTAGAATATCCATCCATAATAATTCTGCCCGAAGACAGGCCATTCACTGCAACAATAGCATTTTCATGCTATGCTTTGCAGCTTTACTAGGGAATTATAGGTGTGGTCTTCTCATTGCTTTCCACGCCGGTGAAAGATGATGATGATAATGATGGCCGGATGATTTTTCGGGGACTGTTATGCCATAAGCTTCCTGAGATTTGTCTTACAGGTGAGGGAAAACCCCGAAAAAAACCTCACCCATGAGCCTCTTCCGACCGGGAATCAAACACCGGCCCGCTGTGTGACAAAGCAGCACGCTACCTCCATACCACAACGGTGGACTGATTATGACTAGAAAATTAATAGAATATGATAAATGGGGATTCATTTTGAACATGAAGAAAACAAAATGTTTATCAATTGGTGAACCAGAACAAAATTTAATTTTGGAGACTGGAGAAACAATTAAATATTGTAGTGAGGTCACATATTTAGGAATTAAAATAAATCAAAATAGAAGTTATGATGAGGAAATAATAAATTGAAATAATAAAGTAAAATGTTCAATTGCTTGCCTCAATTAAATATTGTGGGATAAAAATATAAGTAATAAAAATAAAATGAATATATATTATACAATCGTTAAAAGCATCATTTCTTATGGAACAGAACTTTGGTCATTAACAACAAAAACAAATAAGTATATTTTGGCAACGGAAATGGATTTTATACGAAAGGCAGCAAGAATTTCAAGAAGACAACAAATTAGAAACTCAGTTATAAGGGAGAAAATGAAGATTCTAGATTATATTAAAACTCAGCAGTTAAGATGGTACGGACATGTCCAGCGAATGGAAGAGGATCGGCTACCAAAATGTGTTTTGGAATGAAAACCTGAGGGAAGACGAGACAGAGGAAGACCTAAAACCTTCTGGAGTTAGGGAATATATTTAGACATGAAGGAGGAACACCTATAACCAGGAGATTGGATAGACCGATAAAATTGGCTATTAGGAATCGGACGATGTCAAAGACATTAATAAACTGATCATCTATGTATGTATCTATCTATTATTATTATTTTATTATTATTATTATTATTATTATTATTATTATTATTATTATTATTATTATTATTATTAAATTCAACAAACATTTAGAACAAAACATTATATCAATGGAAGTGGATTTCTGAGGAGAGCAGCAAGATGTTCAAAATTGGAAAAAAATAAGATATAAAGTCATACAAAATATTCAATAGTAGATTATATAAGATAAAAGCAGTTAAATTGGTATGGGCATGTACGAAGAATGCAAGAAGAAAGGTTATCCGGAAAAATATTGGAATGGTGTACACCTGGTAGAAGAAAGAAACTCATGAATGCAAGAAATAACTCGAATGAGAACAAGAGGGCTGGACGACATGGAGTGGTTGGTTAGAGATGAATGGAAAAGAAAAATAAAACTTTAGGCACTGAAAGATGAGTAAACGTTGACAATCTATATATAAATAAAATTATTTTATTATTATTGTTTTATTATTCTCTCCTTGTTTCTTCGAATCGTTATTTCAACTACTTTGACTCAGTCTTTTCCAATATTATTTCATTCCTACATTGTGTTTTTCGTTACTATTTCTCTCATCACTCTATGCCTGTTTTCATTTCAGGTTTCTCCTGAAATTTCCGAAATGTGATTTTCTTCCAAAGTAGTTCCCGCTCTTCAGAATCTTCCTAAGTTATTTCTACTTCTTGAATCGTTACTTCCACTTTCATGATCAATGCCGTTTGTTATATTTTTCCCGATATTAAATCTATTCTAGTTTACCGGACCACATGGCTGAAGAAGGCAATCCCTTTTTTTTAATGTCCTTATTTTCTCTGTATTTGTGTACAAATCATGGTTCTTCGTTTTCCATACTTACCATTTTGTTTATTAGGACCCAAAATGTCTCGTAAAATTTTGTTTTCTTTACTCTTGTATTTATATTATTTTTATATTACCATCATCATCATCATCATTATTTCTCTAGCCAACGCAAATTCAAATGATTACAATCTCTTAACTAGCATATGGCAGTATATTGAGTCATATTCAATAGCTAAGTTACTATAACACAGTTCCTTAATCCATTTTTTTAGCTAAACTAACTGGCGCTATCGAACCTGTAAGCACATGGCCGCGCGGACATATGCTCTCAGTCCATCTCTGTCATGAATTAATATTTTCCAATCATCTCCTGTATAATCTCCATCTCCACGCGCGATAGGTCTAGAAGACCCTTGGCCTACCACCTGGGCCTCACATCCACATGTGTTAATCACAGAGATAGACGATCATCTTGCCAGTGTAGGGGTTACATGTGATCAGCATGTCGGGTACCCCAGCCGTTATAGCTGGTCTTCTCAACCTGGAGCCGCTACTTATTGTAGCTACCCAAATATCTCATGATGCTGGGTGGGCATCGGCCCTATATTGGCCGAAATTCCATGAGAAAATTTCTTCCCCCATGGGGACCCGAACCACCACAGATCCCGTAACTCTACGCCAAGGCTTCTAGCTTTAACCGCTCGGCTACGGCGCGGGACTCCTGTATAATCTATTCTCTCAAATCATGTTATTCTCTCACCTCATTCTTTGTCTACCTACTGGTCGCTTTCTCTCTGGTTTTCCTACAAGAGTTTCCATGCCCCTCTTTCATTCCCCCATTCGTGTCATATGTCCTGCCCATCTCAGTCTATTAAACTTAACTGTTCTTATTATATCTAGTTTCCTATAAAGATCATGTATCTGTTATGAAGTGTTCTCCATTTGCCTGTGTGTTCATCTCTCTTTGGTCCAGAAATTTTCCTAAGAACTTTATTCTCAAATAAACTAACTCACTGGCACTATCGAACCCGTAGGTTCATGGCCGAGCGGACATAAACTCTCTATACATCCCTATCCTGAGCTAATGTTTTCCAATCATTCCCTGTATAATATACTTCCCTCAAATCATAGTTAAAGTTATTCTCCCACCTCATTCTTGATCTACCAAATGGGCGTTTTCCCTCTGGTTTTCCTACAAGAAGCTTCCATGCACGTCTTTCATTCCCCATTCGTGCTACATGTCCTGCCCATCACAGTATATGGACTTAACTGTTCCTATTATATCTGACTTCCTATAAAGACCATTTAGTTCACTGTTATGTAATTTTCTCCATTCACCTGTCTGTTCATCTCTTTGGTCGAAAAATGTTCCTAAGAACTTTATTCTCAAATACTTGTAATCTCCTTTCCTCCCTTAAACTAAGAGTCAATGTTTCGCATCCATATAATATAATTGGTAGAATAATAGTTTTATATATTTTCAGTTTAACGTTCTTTGAAAGAAGTTGGGTCGTTAAGAGTCTCTGTAATGCATAATAGCACGCATTCGTAATATTGTCTCCTCCCTTAAAGATAGACTTGTTATTTTTCATATCAAGTAGCCAGCCATAAGACCATAAAAAATAGATCGAAAATTTGTCGCAAAAGCTCAAATTGTAGGTTTTCTTCTTCTTATTCTTCTTGCTTTCATGTGATAGACCTAGTGGTCTGTTACTGTCTCAATCCAATGTATGAAGGGTCTGCCCGAAGATCTCTTGCCTGGTGGCTGGTAATTTAAGATTTGACGTGGTATTCTTGTTCTGCTCATTCTTCTTACGCGAGATTGCCAGTTGTTTCTGGTATTTTTGTACATATTCCATGACTGATTCTGTTTGTAATTCTCTGAGAATCTCAGAAGTCCTTATATTGTCTGTTCTTGAGTAACCTGCAGGTCAATTATTAATAATAATTGTTTTATTTGAATATCATTAATATTTAGTGGTTATATCATATTAATTCTTGCTATTTAACAATAATCTCAGCCTCGTGCCATTATATGATTAAACCTTGTAATTAATGTCACGGGCAACACTTTTTGTTTATTTGAAGTTTGTTTTGGGCTTCGTTAGGCGCCAACTTGGTCTCTAGGATACGTTTCTCGATCCTCATGTTATTTTTACGTCCTTTACTTGGTTTCAATCTACTGGAATAAAATTCTCTGGTATTGGATAGGTTTCTTTTCAATCAGGAAGCTTCTTGTGTTCTTTCGATAAAATTTACTTCAAATATTTATTTTTAACTACTGTGTGTTGTTGATACTGCACCTATATAAATATGGCATGGAGAAAGAAATAAACTTGGAAAACTAGTTAATATTTTTTTAGTAATTAATTAACGTCATTCATATATTATTTTTCGACAGTGGGATATATGACGCGAGTGATCCAGGTTTTATAAATAAATTAAATACGTCATTTGCGAGTGAATTTATCTTCAGAGAAATAGCATCTCGAGTTGTAATTATTTTGGGTATTTGGTGATTATAATGATCAAATACGATTAGGCCTAGTATATGAAGAGCTCGGAGGGATAATAGAAGCTTACCCACATATTAGAGATATTGAGGTTTATGAATTTATATCGCTTTCAAAGAACGTTAAACTAAAAATATATAAAACTGTTATTCTACCAGTTATATTATATGGATGCGAAACATGGACTCTTACTTTAAGGAAGGAAATGAGAATACGAGTATTTGAGAATAAAGTTCTTAGGAAAATTTTTAGACCAAAGAGAGATGAACAGACAGTTGAATGGAGAAGACTACATAACAGTGAACTACATGGTCTTTATAGGAAGCCAGATATAATGAGAAATGCTAAGTCTCGTAGACTGCGATGGGCAGGACATGTGGCACGAATGAGGAATGAAAGACGTGCATGGAAGCTTCTTGTAGGAAACCCAAAGGAAAACGCCCAGTTGGTAGACCAAGAATGAGGTGGGAGAATAACATTAACCATGATTTGAGGGAAATAGATTATACGGGGACTGATCTTGTGTGGCCGGTACAAATGTCTGAGTCCAGGAACCCGGGCTGTCGTACAGTACTCCGACAGCGAAAAGAGTGGATCGCCACCCGCAAGGATCGTAGGCCACTTCTCGATTGATTGATTATCTCGAATTTAGCAAAATAGGTATATATTCCAAGATATATGGTGCAATACAGAAACGATATATAGGCTATGGAGAATTAGAACGAGCCAGGAATTGAAAGAATTATATAGGAATTTAGATCTGGTAGGATCGGCCGCGGTGCACTAGTGGTTATGCTCCTTGCCTCTGGTCCCGAGGGTCGCGGGTTCAAACCCGGCCGGGGGTCAATTAATTTTTTAGGATGGAAGAATCCAAGGAGCAAGTACTCCAGGAGGGACTTTAGGCCGTGGGTCCCGAGTCTGAAGATTTTCAGGCTCGTAAAAGATCCTTAAGCCTGAATGAAAGGCCTCTAAGCAAAATTTACCGAATTTTCCCGTCCTAGTACTACCTTGGTTTCCTAGATGTCAGTATGAGGCGGAACGCTGACCTCGGACCACTCAAATGACATCTATACGAAAACAAGTATAACTAAATTAGTATGGTTCAAATTCTTCCCTATAGGGGAAGAGCGCATAAATCTCTGTTAAGGGATAACATGGGCTTACAAGAAGAAGAAGATCTGGTAGGAGATATTAGAAGAAGGAAACTGGAATGGGTAGGACATGTGTTGCGGATGGAGCAAGAAAGAGGTGCTAGAAAGATTTTAGAAGAGAAATCGGAAGGAAGGAGAATGGTTGGAAGACAGAAACTAAGATGGTTAGATAAGTGTGAGGAAGACTTAAGACAACTGAAGGTGAAAAGATGGAGACAGAAAGCTAGTAATAGAGAAGAATGGGCAGTTGTTATGAAGGAGGCCAAGATTCTTAGAGAACCGTAGAGTCAAAGGAAGGAGGAGAAGGAGAAGGAGAAGAAGAAGAAGAAGAAGAAGATACATATTCCGAAAATCAGCAAAATGGTACCATAATTTCTACTTGCTGAGGAATTCGCTTACTTTACGCAATTCCTGTGTTACGGACTTTTTTATAAAGTAAAACCCAATTTTTCTTTATTTTCATAAAGCACCATCGCTTAATTTGTCGTATGTTGTATATTTTTATTATACTTTTATTAATGTATCTTTAAATATACTTTTTTATCTTTATGTCGCTTCTAAGAGAAAGAAATAAAACAGTTCTGTTAAGGAGAAGTTATACAAAATCATTAGAGTGTGTCTAAATCATAATTCAGGGATTAGAGGGACGTGACCGTAGCAAAGTCGTAATAGATTTTCAACGTTTACGAATTTTGTCGAGTCTTTTGACTGCAGAAGTGTGAGCAAGAATTTGTTCACAGTGTTAGCAGATACCAAATAGTTATTATATTACATTCCATGATAAATAAAGTTCCCCTCGGCTTAGAGCGTTATTGTGTTACAGTGCAAATGCAATCTATTTTCATGGCTGCATTATACCATTTTATGTTAATTTATTGTCAGTTATGTATTGCTATATATATTACTCTACAAAAAATGAAAACATTGTATCTACGGATGATGGCTCAGACGGTAGCATTTGAGAATCGTATTCTTAAAGTCTCCGTTCAAAATCTGGGACCGTCCATCCTTGCAAGTTCGTTTCTCCCTGCCTGTTAAACTTCCTTCCACATTCCTACACAAGTTGGCTGACAAATATGTTGAACATAGTGTTATTATTATTATTATTATTATTATTATTATTATTATTATTATTCATCCGGTATCATGGCAGCTGCCGCCGTCTTCCGGAAACCAAACGCCATTCCTCTCTATCCATCCATTGATCTTCCTCCATTCCTCTGATATTCATAGCTGCTTGTACCCCTTCTATCCAAGTTTTCTTCGGTCTTCCTCCTTTCCATTGGGATCCATTCCATAACAATTTTTGGCAATCTTTGCTCTGGCATTCGTTTGACATGATCATACCACTGCAATCTTTTCTTTTCTATGATGTCTATGATGGCTCCTCTTCTACACCCATAATTTCCCTTATTTCTTTATTTCGTATTCTATCCATTCTAGATTTTCCAGCTGATCTTCTTAAAACATCCTTTATTATTATTATTATTATTATTATTATTATTATTATTATTATTATTATTATTGATTCTGACTCACTGGCACTATCGAACCCGTACGTTCATGGCCGTGCGAACATGAGCTCTCCATACATCCCTATTCTGAGCTAATGTTTCCCATTCATTCCCTGTATAATCTACTTCCCTCAAATCATAGTTAATGTTATTCTCCCTCCTCATTCTTGGTCTACCAACTGGGCGCTTTCCTTCTGGTTTTCCTACAAGAAGCTTCCATGCACGTCTTTCATTCCCCATTCGTGCCACATGTCCTACCCATCGCAGTCTACGAGACTTAACTGTTCTTATTATATCTGGCTTCCTATAAAGACCATGCAGTTCACTGTTATGAAGTCTTCTCCATTCACCTGTCTGTTCATCTCTCTTTGTTCCAAACATTTTCGTAAGAACTTTATTCTCAGATACTCGTAATCTCCTTTCTTCCCTTAAAGTAAGAATTCATCTTTCGCATCCATTATTATTCATCATCGTCATCATCCAGGGATTAGGCCTGTTGGCTCGTTCCGGTTTCACAAAAGCTAGAATTGTAAAAATTGTTCAGACCATTTTCTGTGTGGGCGTCCAACATTTCTCCTTCGTGCGGTTTATAATTTAGCAATAACTTTGGAAATCTTTCTTCTGGCATTCAATCAATATGTTCTTTCCAGTCGTTCCATTATTATTATTCATTTATTTTGGTAGATTTAATGCCATAAGGCCTTCTTTTCCTCTCAACTATCTCAGATATTCAGAATATAGATTAAATATACCTACATTCTGTGCATAAAAGCTATAAGAAATTATATAAAAGAAACATTATTTTTGGTAATATAAAATATGCTTGGGTATCATCATCTATTCCTGCTGTAAATAAATCCTAATAAACAAATAAAACATGGAAAAAATAAATGTACATATAAAAATTTTGCTTTTATTTTCATAATGATTTAATAATGATATTATTATTATAATTAATAATAATACATTAGAAAGAATTAATATATTAATATATGCACAAATAGGAATGAGATGCACAATGAAATTAAACATAGGCTCAATTCTGGAAATGCATGCTATTATGCATTGCAGAGACTTTTGATGTCCCAACTCGTTTCAAAAAACGTTAAGCTGAAAATATATAAATCTATTATTCTACCAGTTATATTATATGGGTGCGAAACATGGACTCTTACTTTAAGGGAGGAAAGGAGATTACGAGTATTTGAGAATAAAGTTCTTAGGAACATTTTTGGACGAAAGAGATATGAACAGACAGGTGAATGGAGAAGATTACATAACAATGAACTACATGGTCTTTATAGGAAGCCAGATATAATAAGAACAGTTAAGTCTCGTAGACTGCGATGGGCAGGACATGTTGCACGTATGGGGAATGAAAGACGTGCATGGAAACTTCTTGTAGGAAAGCCAGAAGGAAAACGGCCAGTTGGTAGACCAAGAATGAGGTGGGAGAACAACATTAACTATGATTTGTGGGAAGTAGATTATACAGGGAATGATTGGAAAGCATTAGCTCAGGATAGGGATGTATGGGGAGCTTATGTCCGCGCGGGCATGAACCTACGGGTTCGATAGTGCCAGTGAGTAAGTAAGTAAGTAAGTATGCACATTATATAGTTAAGCGTCAAGATATTTAAACCAAAGCTGAAACAATTATTAATGTAGATTTATTTTAAGTTATTCCAACGTTTGATAGCACCAGATTTCCAGTTGCGAGAAGTGGAGAAAGGGCATATGATAGGGAGTGATGAGACGTCCATGTTGAGAAATGTCTTTATTAAAAGAGATGATGATGTTGGGGATCATTGTAAAATGTCAAGCTAATAAGACAGCCAGAATAGCCAGTTACTTGGATCATATAATTTGGGAGAATAAATATTTAAATAAGGAAGTTAAATTATAATTTACCTGTTAATACCCGGCGAGCGCTGCTACGCCTAAATAAATGATTGTGTTTTTACTTGTAGATGAATAAGTAAAAAGACATTTCATAAAGATCTGTGAGAGGTTTTAATTAATTAATTCCGCTCGCCAAGTACATTCCCGAGGTTTCCTCTTTAAATGTCATTATTTTGGAGTGCATACAAACTTCGTCCATTTTTCCGATTTGAACGAATTTACATGAGGTATTTTCTAAATTCAAACCGCACACTCGTAAAGATTGCCCTTGCGCTTTACAGATAGCGAATGGAAGGCGTATTGGAAATTGAAATCGTTTGAATTTCATCACGCGCGAATTCGAATGCATTTTACTATAAAAACGCTTAACTGTTCTTATTACAACCGATTTTTCATAAAGATCATGTAGGTCACTGTTGTGTAATTTACTCCATTCACCTATGTGTTTCGTTTTGGTCTAAACTTTTTCCTTAGCATTTTTTTTTTTCAAATACTCCTAAGCTTTTCTTCTCCTTTGGAAGGAAGTATCCCGTTTCGTAATTATATTGAATAACTGGTATAATAGCTGCCATATATACATATGACATGATAAGCAAAATAAATGCTCGGACGGGACTTCAGCCCGGACCTCTGGATGGATACCCCAGTGCGCTACCGATTGTGCTACCGAGTAAGTCTAGAACAAACATTATTTTTTCTTATATATATACACACTCTTATTATTACGAGATGTAGAGAGAACTCGGTCTCCACTGTCATCTAGTAGCTCCTATCACAAGTGGCAGATGGCAGTGGAAACTGAGTTCTCGCTACATCTCGTAATAATAAGAGAGTACATAAATATATAAGAAAAATGAATGTTTGTACTAGACTTGCTCGGTTGCGTAATCAGTAGTGCACTGGGGTATCAATCCAGAGGTCCGGGTTCACGTCCCGTCCGAGCATTTATTTTTCTTATGTCATATTAAGCTTGCATTGCTCAATGTCAAAAATTTAATTATAATATATATATGATTATGAAAGTTTTCTTGATTTCGACGTTTCGGCATGATCCCACATGCCGTTATCAAGGAATGATAATGTGGGATCTTGCCGAAACTTCGGAATCAGTGGCCAGAGGCCAACCTTGAATCCATGACGCGGGAAACCAGCTATAACGGCTGGGGACTCGACATGCTGACCAGGTCCCGCGCCGTAGCCGAGCGGTTAAGGTAGGAAGCCTTGGCGCAGAGCTACGGGACTTGCGCTGGTTCGAGTCTCCATGGGGGAAGAAATTTTCTCATGGTATTTCGGCCAGTATGGGACCGGTGCCCACCCAGCATCGTGAGGCAATTGGGTAGCTACAATAAGTAGCGGCTCCAGGTTGAGGAACCAGCTATAACGGCTGGGGGACTCGACATGCTAACCACATGTCACCCCTACACTGGCTGTTGATCATCTACCTCTGTGATTGATACATGTGGATGTGAAGGGCCAGCAGCCGGCTGGTAAAAGGGCAACCGCTGAAAAGTGGAAAGACCCTCAATCGGAAAACCCAGAAAATTTTCGTAACCTTACTTATATCCGCGATAATATATATAGGGGCATATTAGAGAAGTCAGAATGGCAAGATTGCTTGAAATGCATAATTGCATGGCTTTCCACAGTTGAGCCCATGTTTAATTTCTTTCGGCACCTCATACCTGTTTGTAACATCATTGTTCGAAGGTATTTCAATGAGCTATGCGGGTAATATTATTTTTGTAATTGAATGCGTTGCAGCTTGTTATGCAGTAACTTGCTTACATACCACATTCCTTTATTTTATTGCTCTAATTTGAACACTAAATTGTATGAGAACATTTCTAATAGCACAGCTGATATTTATCTTACCGATCATTAGTTCAGCTCAATTTATTCAATTTGCTCGTTTATGTACCTTCTTTGTCTTTATTTCATTCCCAGTTAAAAAAATTCATAAATATTCTTATACTCTGTATATATTTTATTGAATTCATGTACAGTGAGTAAATGTATCAACTAATTTATCATTCATTTTGAGAATTTTCTTCATCATTGAGGGTTTTCTCAAACCATTCCTAGTAATTAACATGAGTATTTAAAAAAAATACTAAATGACTACAGACTTATATATTATCAGTTTGTAACAAACATTCACAAATTTCCCTTAATTAAAGTTATCCATTGTTCTCTGTCCTCTGTCTTCTCCCGTTACATCAAATTTCCTCATTGAATTCTGAATGTTGTTCTTCCAGGTTGTTCTTGGTCTTCCTTTTCTATGCCTTCTTTCAATTTTCCATGCATAAACGGGCTTTGGTAGTCTTCCATCCTGCATTCTTCTTACGTGTCCATACCATTTTAGCCTTCTGTGTTCAATCTCATCCATTACTTCTTTCTGCATTCATCAATTTTCTATTTTCTGTGTTTTTAATTATTTCCAGTCGAGATTTTCTGGCAGCTCTTCTCCAAAAATCCATCTCAACTGCAGTTATTTTGTTGATATGTTGTGTCATTGTCCAAGCTTCCGATCCATATAACATTATACTTTCTAGTTTGGACTTACAAATTAGTTGTTTTGTTCTGTTAATGATGTTTTTACTCCATAGTTCAACATTCCTATGGTTATTCTTCCATTGCTGATCATTTTTGCTAAGTCTTTATTTGATGTTCCATCTTTCTCTATAATTGATCCCAAATAACAGAAACTATCGCTTTATCATAAGTAATGCCACGAGTGATTTCCAATTTATCTAGAGAATTTGGAAATCAAGAGTGGCATTTGTTAGGACTATTTAACGAATAAAATTAAGCTGTTTACTCACAAATCATTATTTAACTATAGTTATTTTAAGATATTTATATATTTAATGTAAACGGCGATGCTTGAATACAAATGAGAAGCGATAGGTACGCTTCATCTGCTTCTTTTGTTTTTCACTGCAACCAGATCATACTATTTATTGCCAAAGGAACGCAATATTGTAAGAATGCTCTCTAGTGGAGAAAAAATGAAACACATCAAACTGTATATTAATTCATTTCTGATGTCGTATGATGTAAATATGACAATTATATTTTTCTGGATTGTTACCTGGGAAAAATACATTTAAGAAAGTGCAAACAGTGGTTTCTTTTTTTGGTGGTATAATCAATTGCTACAAATGTTTTTATATTAACTCCCGCATGCGGCATGTGTTGACATTCATGCACTATTTATACAATCTGGTAGCCGTATTTCTAATAGGCTCAGTCACTGCAAAATAAAGGTCAGACCTGTTCAGAATATTAAAAAGGAGGAGCCTTCTTTAATATGGTAATTATAACACTGATAAATATTTCGTGAAACACGACTCTGATTGGTTGTAACAGAGAAATCATTGAAACGTGATTAGCCATTGAGTCCCATTTGGGGCATGAGTTAAATAGTCCATAAAATATTCATGATAAGTTTCCTAACAAAAATGTAAGCCCATCAATTATAAGGAAATAATCTAAATAATGTTATGGTCTTAACTACTGTCAGTTATATGCGCTTTAATTCTCGGGGATAAAATTTTAACACAAGATTCTAAAAAAAAAAAAAACTGAACTCTCTCTCTGTCTGTCTATAAGTCTCATAGACTGCAATGGACAGGGCATTTTACACGATTGGCGAATGAAAGAGGGCCATGCAAATTCTTTATAGGAAAACCAGAGGTAAAACCCCCATTAGGTAGTCCGAAGATGAGGTGGGAGAATAACATTAATCATGATTTGAAGGAGGTAAATTATACTGGGGATGTATTCACGTAGACTTTCACGGCCGGAGTTGGTATGATGATTTGATGAAGGTTTTCGGGCTGTAGGCCGTGGTCGTGAGGCTTGTAGTTCCCCGACGTTTCGCCAAAGACTGCGTATGGCATCCTCAAGGGTCTCAAGACTATCCAAACGCAGTCTTTGGCGAAACGTCGGGGAACAACAAGCCTCAGACCACGGCCTACAGCCCGAAAACCTTCATCAAGATCATCATATACTGGGGATGATTAGAAAATATTAGCTCAGTATTGGGATGTATGGAGAACTTATGAACCTATGGGTGTCAGAGAGTTAATTATATATACACAGAGTAAAAGTGGATGTATAGTTAAACATTTTTTTTTCTAAAAAACCAAAATATTGCCAATTAATGAATATAATTGGTATAAAATAGGTCTGTATTTATCATATGTTTAATGGTACGTTCATATATAAAAAAATAGTTGCATTGCAAACTGAAAATAGAATAAAAAAATATAAAAGTTTAACCATTATTCTACGAATCAGAAGTCATCAATTCGTGAATTTATCGATAATTTGGAAATCACTCGTGGCATTACTTATGATAACTAGATAATACCCGTCGTGCGCTGGTACGTATAACAAATGAAATATTAAGAGTTAATTAAATGGTATGATATATACTGCGACGAACCAAACATGATAGTTGCAATTTTTAACTTCGGATTTTAGGTAATCCCCGTTTCTAACGGTCATATTTCGCTTATATATTTATCTTGTTATAGTATTATTAGGCAATAGCAAGGAGATATTAAGGGCCAACATGCACATTTCATTGAGTAACACTAAGAAATTGGAGCTAGAAGTAAATATTAATCATACTGGATATATGGTTGCAAGTACAAATAGCCCTTTTTTGTATAATAGAAACAAACTGTAAATAACAAACGAGGGAAATTTTGAAGAAAAGGATGACTTCAAGTTCCTTCGAACAATAATTACAAACAGGAATGATGTTATGAAATAAATTAAACTGGTTGCAGTTTATCTCCAACTCTGTTTAAAATTTATCTCGAAAGAGTACTAAGAGACTGGAGGAAAAAATGTAAACAAATGGGCATACCTATCCAAAATACACGTGTATATTCATTAAATTTTGCAGATGACCAGGTATTATTAGCAGAGAACCACGATGACATAGAATATATGGCTAAAAAACTAAAAGAAGAATATGAAAAATGCGGACTTTATATAAACATTGAGAAAACTAAATATCTGTGTATAGGAGAAGAAATGGAAAATATAAATTTCAACAATGGAGAAGAACTAAAACCTAGTATTGAATGCACATATTTAGGAACAAAATTAGACAATTCAGGCGGTAACACAGTGGAAATTAAAAATAGAATCGCACAAACAAACCAAGCAATAAATGCTCTAAACTTTGTTTGGTGGAGCAAAAATATTACAAAAAATAGAAAATTACAAATATATCAAACCATAATTCAGGGCATTTTAACATATGGTGCTGAAGTCTGACAAATTCCTATCAGGGAAATGAAAATAATTATAAGTACAGAAATGGATGTTTTAAGAAGATCAGCTGGAAAATCTAGAATGAATAGAATACGAAATAAATAAGGGAAATTATGGGCGTACAAGAGGAGCCGGACATCATTAGACATTATAGAAAAGAAAAGATTACAGTAGCATGGCCATGTCAAACGAATGCCAGAGCAAAGATTGCCAAAAATTGTTATGGAATGGATACCAATGGAAAGGAGGAAGAGAGGAAGACCGAAGAAAACGTGGATAGAAGGGGTACAAGCAGCTATGAATATCAGAGGAATGGAGGAAGATCAATAGATGGATAGAGAGGAATGGCGTTTGGTTTCCGGAAGACGGCGACAGCTGCCATGATACCGGATGATGATGATGAAGAGGATGACTTCAAATTCCTTCGAACAATAATTACAAACAGGAATGGTGTCATGAAATAAATTAAACATAAGTTAGTCGTAAGTTTGGTACCATAACAAGATACAGGAGATTGATCAATTTATTCTTCCAATTACATCATATGGATGCGATGCATACATTCCTATTTTAAAGGAAGATTGAGGAAAGAGTTCTATAACTAAAGGCTACAATCTTTAGAAAATAAACTATAAGATTATGGAACCAGATAAACGGGTAAAACTCATTTAGAAAGAATTGCAAACGGAAATACTCCCTATAGTGGTTTCATATTTATCAATCTAGAGCATCGTTTCGCAACGTGTGGTTCGCGAACCCCCAGGGGATTCTCAAATTATTTTAGGGAGTTCGCCAAAACTTTTCAGTAATGGCGGGGTTTCCAGGTTAGGTCTATTATTGTTTCCATTATTTCTGCAACATAATAATAATAATAATAATAATAATAATAATAATAATAATAATAATAACAATATTGTTATTAGTATTATTATTATTATTTTAAAATTCAATTAATCATATAATGCCCCTTGTTACATATGTGTCTTCTTCTTCTTCACTTCACGGGCTAGGCAAAAATTGTCTGTTCCTCCTCACAGTTGTCTGTCCATCTTTTCACTGGCCTTCCTACATTCCTTGAACCTCTTGGCTTGTAGTTGAATGCTGCTCTTGGTAATTTTGTTTCATTAATTCTTTCAACATGTGTAAACCATTTCTCTCTATATTCTCTGATTTTCTCATCCAATGGATATATATTTAACTCTGTTCTTATATCTTCATTCTTTATCCGATCCAATACAATACAATACAATACTTTATCCGATCCGATTACATATGTGTAATATCGGGAATTTATCACATTTTTCCACAATAAATTAAAATTTGCCGCGAATACCTAATTTACAGTTATGTAACAACGTTAGGAACGCATTTGATTCCGCTACAACTAGACCTATACGTTGTAACTTTTAAGCCGTAACTAGAGTAACTTTAGGTTTTAACCGTTAAGGGTTAAGTTCATTTAAGCTTATTAAACCTTTTGTTTGTAATTAAATGTTATGCATGTCTACTGTATGTATATTTAAAAGTCAGTGTTTCACCCAACTCAGATCGGTGTGGAAGGGGTTCGCGAGTCGAATAAGATTGGGAACCGCTGATCTAGAGGAAAGAGAGATCTTGGAAGACCGAGAAAGAGGTGAGAGATCTTGGACAACGAGAAATTTGGAGAGATTTGTGATAGTGCAACTAGCACTTGTGTCTACTATGAAGAATATATATCTTAATATATAAAAATTTCGTGTCACGTTGTTTGTCCGCGATGGAATCCTAAACTACTGAACCGATTTTAATAAAATTTTGCACACTGTGTGCAGTTTGATCCAACTTGAGACTTAGGATAGTTTATAACTAAATTTATAGTCGCATTATTTTTTTATTGCAAATTATTTGTTTATTATTTAACAAAGAGTTATAATTATCTGTGAGTTCCACACGATTCTAACAGATGACGGTGTAATTATCTGTGAGTTCCATACGATTCTAACAGATGGTGGTGTAAGGTAATTTGGTGAGGTAATTGGTTTATTATTTAACAAAGAGAGATCCAGATGGTTGTGCTTTTTGTTGCAACCGCGAATTTCAATTGAATTACAAATATTGATTATTTCATAATTTAAGTGTGTTCAGTATTCATTTTATTTTCAATATTATTAATTTCGTGTTTAAGTATTAGTTTTAAGTAATCTGGCTGAAAGACAGCAACTTAATTCAACTTTTTAACGTATACCTTAGCCACAGCAACGCGTGGCCGGGACTTCTAATATATATATATATATATATATATGTCGTTCCGATACAGGTTAGGAAACTTATCGATTAGTATAGCCAGGAGGTTTCAGGGTTCAAATTGTGATCTTAAATTTTACGTCAGGAAACTACCAAAGGTATATTTGTTACATAATAATGATAAATAATTTTGTGTTTTACATAAACAACGTTGACAATGGAGCATATGCATTTACTAAGACTATTTAACTCATGCCCCAAATGATAGTCAATGACCAATCACTTTTTACAACCAATGACAGTCGTGTTTCATCTAGCTCTTTATCGATATCTCATTTTCAGCACCTGCCTTTGTGGTAAAGAAAGCTCCAACTTTTTAATATTCTGAACAGGTCAGAGCGTTACTTTTCTTCAACAAATACATTGAAAATAGCAAATAATGAACATATTCTGTGATTTTACTGACTTGTTTACTAAAATAAATTAATAACTATAATGTTGATTTTAATATACAGTTTGATGTGTTTCATTATTTATCCACTAGGGTGCATTCTTACAACATTGCGATCCTATTTGGCAATAAATAATACTATCAAGTTGCAGTGAATGAACATAGCCTCACATTTTTGTGATTTGTTTTCAAACATCGCCGTTTACATTACATATATAAATATTTTAAAATACCAGTAACTATATTTAAATAACGATTTTTTAGTAAATAGCTTATTTTATTCGTTAAATAGTCCTAACAAATACGACCCTTGATTTCGAAATCCTGTAGATAAATTCATTCGTCACTTCGTGACTCGTGAATTTATCGATGATTTGGAAATCAGTTGTGACATTACTTATGATTACGACTCGTCTGTGCGTACCTTTTTGCAGTTTTAAACTGCTTATACATTCAATTGACGAAGTAAATGCACAAGAAGAAACTACCCCATCGCCTCTACGTTCAGGTACCAAAATGCGCTGCCTGATGAGATATACTTACTTACTCACTGGCACTATCGAACCAGTAGGTTCATGGCCGCGCGGACTAAAGCTCTCCATACATCCCTGTCCTGAGCTAATGATTTCCAATCATTACTAATCTACTTCCCTCAAATCATATTTAATGTTATTCTCCCACCTCATTCTTGGTCTACCAACTGGCCGTTTTCCCTCTGGCTTTCCTACAAGAAGCTTTCATGCAAGTTTTTCATTCCCCATACGTGCAACATGTCCTGCCCTTCGCAGTCTACGAGACTTAACTGTTCTTATTATATCTGGCTTCCTATAAAGACCATGTAGTTCATTGTTAAGTACTCTTCTCGTTCACCTCTTTGTTCATCTCTCGTTGGTCCAAAAATTTTCCTAAGTACTTTATTCTCAAATTCTTGTAATCTCCTTTCCTCTCTTAAAGTAAGAATCCATGTTTCACACCCATATAATATAACTGGTGGAATAATAGTTCTATATATTTTCAGTTTGACGTTTTTTTTAAAGGAGTTGGGACATCAAAAGTCTCTGCAATGCATAATAGCATGCATTTCCAGAATTGAGCCTATGTTTAATTTCTTTGTGCATCTCATTCCTATTTGTGATTATTGTTCCTAGGTTTTTGAATTCAGCCACTTCCTCAAAATTTCCTTCAATTTTCATTAGCTGTCCATTTCCATTATTTAATGAATATCTACGTGTGACCATATATTTAGTTTTATTGATATTTACTTCCAGTCCTAATTTCTTAGTGTTACTCAATAGTGTGGCGTGTTGTCCTTTAGTATCTCCTCGCTATCGGCCAACAATACTACATCATCAGCATAAACTAACAGCTTATTAATACCATTGAGTTGTATAAGCCTTCCTCATTCTCCAAAGATTTAATGGCATGCTCTAGTACAAAATTAAATAGTAGAGGAGATAGTGCATCTCCTTGCTTCAACCCATTCTGGATTTCAAAAGTGTCCGAAAACTGTTTGCCTACACGCACCCTACTCATTGAGCCATTTAGACACATTCGTATAAGTCTAACTAACTTCTTAGGAATTCCGAACTCCAGCAGGATACTATATAACTTCAACCTCTTAATTGAATCATATGCTTTTTTCAAGTCTACATACAGTTGATGTACAGTACCGTTATCTTCCCATTTCTTTTCTAAAATCTGTCTTATACTAAAAATCTGATCTGTTGTAGACCAGTATTCGTACTCTATTCTGCATTACTCACATTGAAATGAGGAATTTTTACTTGCCATGACATGATATCCATTTTTCAATTACCTCATGCTGGGCTTCTCTCTTTTTTTAAAAGCATTTCTACGCCAATCAGTTGTTTCCACTTTCATCTGCTGTCAAATTTATATTGTCAAAGTTAATTTTTATCGAAATATATTGATCAAAATTTCATAACTTTTATTTCTTCATTGGATTAAAATATTCTGAATGTAAGGTATTCACAAACGAATACCTACATAACTTCTCGTTGTTAATTATTTCTATAAACATCAATGTACATTTAGTAAGAGAAAGTGTATAAAAAGCGTCGCGCGTAGGGAGGAGGAGAGGACGAGAGAGAGAGGGGAGAGAGAGAGGCCGAGGGAGGGAGGGAGGGAGGGAGGGAGCGAGAGGGAAAGGGGGAGGAGGGGGGGGAGAGAGAGAGCAAGAGAAAGAGAAAAGAGAAGAGAGAAAGAGACAGAGAAAGAGAAAGAGAGAAAAGAGAAAGGGAGAAAGAGAGAAAGAGAGAGAAGAGAAAGAGAAAGAGAGAGAGAAAGAGAAAGAGAAAGAGAGGGAGAGAGAGGGGGGAGAGAGAGGGAGAGAGAGGGAGAGAGAGGGAGAGAGAGAGGGAGAGAGAGGGAGAGAGAGGGAGAGAGAGGGAGAGAGAGGGAGGGAGAGGGGGGAGAGAGGGGGGAGAGGGGGAAGAGGGGGAGAGAGGGAGAGAGAGGGAGAGAGAGGGGGAGAGAGGGAGAGAGGGAGAGATGGGAGAGAGCGGAGGCGGGGAGAGAGGGAGAGAGGTGGAGAGAGGGGAGAGAGGGGAGAGGAGGTGGAGAGCG
This sequence comes from Diploptera punctata, assembly GCA_030220185.1. Lineage (NCBI taxonomy): Eukaryota > Metazoa > Arthropoda > Insecta > Blattodea > Blaberidae > Diploptera > Diploptera punctata. The sequence continues at coordinate 537,656 of JASPKZ010007519.1, read as the reverse complement.
GGCGAGAGAGGGAGAGAGAGGGAGAGAGTGGGATGGAGAGGGAGAGAAGAGGGAGAGAGGGAGAGAGAGGGGAGAGAGAGGGAGAGAGGGGGAGGGATGGACGAGAGAGAGGGAGAGGGAGAGGGAGAGCGAGAGTAGAGAAGGGGAGAGAGAGGAGAGAGAGGGAAAGAGAGGGAGATGAGGAGGGAGAGAGATGATAGCTCGTTTTATCTCTTACTCTCTCTTGAGTAATCTCTTTCTGCTTTTCTCTCTCTTTCTCTCTTCTCGATATTTCTCTGTGCTCTCTTTTTCTCTTTTGTCTCTCTTTCTCTATTCTCTCTCTTCTTCTATTTCTCTCTCTTTCCTCTCTTTCTCCTCTCTCTCTCTCTCTCTCTCTCAAGGCTCGATAGGACTAAAAGGCACTTGGCCTACAAACCGGCTGCTTGTATCACATCCACATGTATCATTTACAGAGGTGGACTATTATCAAGCCAGTATATGGGCGACTTGTGGCCAGTATGTAGAGTTCCTATCCGTTACTGAAAATTTTCTAAAACCTGAAGCCGCTAGTTATTGTAATTATCAAAATTCCTCGTGATCCTGGGTGGCCACCAGTCCCATACTGGCTGAAATTCCATGAGAAAATTCCTTCTCCCACAGGGTCTTGTATTATCGCCTCACTGTGATGGCTGTCCAGCAGCTCGCTTTGTTTCCCCGCAGCTGTTATATATAATTAAATACAAAGATGCCGACTACCGCCACTATAATAATTCCGCATGTTAATCATTTTCAAGCATCGTCGCGCGGCACCCGCTTTTATATAAAAGGACAACCACCAGAGTGAGGCGATACCGGTGCAAGACCCATAGCTCTGCGACAAGGCGTGATACCTTAACCACTCGGCTACGGCGTGGGACTAGATCAAATCTTACCGCTTCCTAAATAATATTTGTAATTTTCAGATTTTGCAACAACAACAAAAAATGGGTTAAAAAGCGTGTTGGCCTTTAGTACATCCTTGCTATCCCCTAACAATAGCCCTACTATATCAGCATATGCATGGAGATGAAATATCCCCCCCCTTTTTAAACTATAGTTTCATTCAAAATTCGACACACACACACTTGTAAAAGTCTGCCGCGGTGTCTAGTGATTATGTTCCTTGCCTCTAGTCCCAGGTTCAAACCCGGTCAGGATCGATGGATTTTCAGACTTAAAAAATCCAACGGACATGCCCTCCGGGAGGGACTTTAAGCCATGGGTCTCAGTTTGAAGATTTTTAGGCTCGAAAAAGAACCGCGAACCTGAATAAAAAGGCCTCTGTGCAAAATTTAACGGACCTTTATACATCCAAGTAATACGTTAGTTGCCTTACTACATATCTCATTGAGGCGATGTGTTAACCACATGTCACTCATTGTCATCTGTAGGTAAATAAGCGTAAATAAATTAGCTTGGTTAAGAAACCCCTCCTAGGAAGCAGCCTCTCGGGAAATATGGGATATATAGATACGCTTATAAAAAATAAAATCGTGTTACATGGAAATAAAATTCTTCTTTTCCTTCATAATTTGCAGGATTTTCATTTTGTTTATTTCCAAAATCACTCCTCGGAGGAAGACGTATTGGATGTGCATTCACTGTCTATCCATCTCTTGGCTGGTCTTCCTCTTGTTCTTCTCCCGTCCATTGGTCTATCTTCTTTAGCTCTTTTTTGCAAGTCGGTTGTCTTCCATTCTTTCTATATGACCTTTCCAATATTTTCGTCTATCTATAATAAATTTGGTTATGTCCTGAATATGACATTTGCCCCTAATTTCTGTGTTGTGTATCTTATCAAATAATGTTTTCCCCAGATCTTCATTTCACATGCGCTTATTATTTGTTTAGTTTTTGTTGTGTCAGTCCTAGTTTCTGCCCCATATACGATAACTGGTCGAACTATCGTTTTGTATATGTGGATTTTGCTTTTTATTGATATATGACATTTCTATTAACATATATATATATATATATATATATATATCGGCCGCGGTGGACTAGTGGTTATGTTCCTTGCCTCTGTCCCGAGCGTCGCGGGTTCAAACCCGGGCGGGGTCGATTAATTTTTTTAGGATGGAAAAATCCAAGGAGCAAGTCCTCCGGGAGGGACTTTAAGCCGTGGATCCCGAGTCTGAAGATGTTCAGGCTCGTAAAAGATCCTTAAACCTGAATGAAAAGGCCTTTAAGCAAAATTTACCGAATTTTCCCGTCCTAGTAGGCCTATTACCTTGGTTTCCTAGATGTCAGTATGAGGCGGAACGCTGACCACGGACCATTCAAATAACATCTATACGAAACAAGTGTAACTAAATTAGTATGGTTCAAATTCTTCCCTGTAGGGGGAGAGCGCCTAAATCTCTGTTAAGGGAAAACATTTATTTATTTTATTTATTTATTTATTTATTTATTTAGCCTGGTGGAGTTAAGGCCATGTGGCCTTCTCTTCCACTCACCAGGACAAACATATATTACATAAGAATATAACAATCTTAATTAACTCTAATATTAAACACTAAGTAAAAATTTGATCAAAAGATAATATCTAATATACATATTACGATCTATAATACAACCAGTTAATATTAGTTAAAATTAAAACTAAAACTAATAATAAAATGTATACAAGCAAGACATATTAAATGGTCCCTGTCTAGTGTATATAAAAAACAGGAAAATAATGAGATATAGAAAACTAATTTTACGATTATACAATATTTAAAACAAAACAAATAAAAATATTTGTTATTCTTAATATTATTTACATAAATAATTAAGTATATTAATATTGCTAAAAGAATACTATCAGTGAGGTGTATAAGTTAGTTTGTTATTAAATAATTCTTTAGTTTGTTTTTGAAGGATGTTATAGTTTGACAGTCTCTGACATAGGGTGGAAGGGAATTCCATGTTTTGGTAAGTGACACCGTAAAAGATAATGAATAATATACAGTGTGATGAGGCGGGATGTAAAGGACAATGTGCTAATGGGATCGAGTGTCAAGATTATGTGTGTCGGATAGTCTGATGAAGCGGCGTGATAAATAATTAGGCGATGATGTGTGAAGTATTTTATAGAGAAGGGATAGGGAATGGACAGTTCTACGATCTCTTAGACGAAACCACGATAATTGTTCCAGGACGGTGTAACATGGTCAAATTTGCGAATACCACAAATAAAACGTGCGCAAGAATTATGAACACGTTGGACTTACAAGAAGATTATATATATATATATATATATATATATGTATATTCTATATATGGAAATGAAATTAAAACCCAAAATTTGTCTCGCATGTTGTAAAATCCTGTAAAAAAGTGGCATTGGCCGTCTCGGAGATTGAGTTAGCTGACGTACATAAAAAATATGACCTTGGCGTGTTAACATATATAACTTAGAATATTCATGTTGTGTTATATTGTACACATTAAATAAAATTGTAATAGCTTTAGGCATATTGTCGCTCTTAAGTAAAAGGACTAATCGAACTAGTAAACCCTCTGCTCTACATGTGTTCTGTTGCAGTGTAATGTGCAGATTGCTCATGTAACTTACATGAAGTCCGTCATTTACCAGATGTTTAATTTGAAGTTTTCAATAGAATAACGACGCATCTCAAATACTGCCAGAATTTCTCATAAACATAAGAGCCTTGAACAAATCTTCATTTAGATTATGTATGTAGATGATACTGACAATGAATTAAATAGGGGAAACGTAGTAAAAGGCCGGTCATTAACGATATTATTCACTTTGGATGGAAAATAATGTTAATACCAATTAGGTCATTTAACTTTCCCATTTTATCAGTAGTGGGCAAGTTAGAGTGATAAAATGGGCAAATTAGTGTTAGATGGACCCCTTAAGGGAGCTCTGCTCAAATTGGGTTGCCGGACATTGGCATCTTTTAAAAGAAATCTAAATTTATATTTGCTCTAAACTCGACTTCATTATTATCCAGTGTAAGGTATATATATTAATTGGTGTTTCTCGTATAATGTATCATATTTATATTATTATTATAATTATTATTTTATTATCGTATCATTGTTATTACTCTATAAAATGTTGTTTGTACATGAAATTTACATTGCTACATTCAATGTATCTTTAACTGTTTATAATTAGTATAGTGTATATGTATATATATATATATATATTTGTCAAATATGTATTTGTATTTGTGCTGGTTGAGTGGAAGAGAGGGCCTTATGGCCTTAACTCTGCCAGAATAAATAAATTATTATTATTATTATTATTATTATTATTATTATATTATTATTATCGGGACTGTCACTAATCAGATTTGCCTCCCTTAAAACTTTCAGTCTAGCTTATCTCCTCTTACTACTCCGGCTAGATGACTCTTTTGGTATAGCATTGATAATGCCAGTATAGCTCCTGAATTTGTTTAGAGATGTGAGCGCTTTCACCATGAACCAGATAAAAATAAAAATATTAATGCTAATAACAATAATAATAATAATATAATAGTAATAATAATAATAATAGTAATATATTGATAACCCAAAAGAAAAAGGATATAAACCCCATTTTCCCCCAGTTGAGTATTAAGTGGAAAGAGCTTTTTAATCGCACGTGGAATCTTTTTCTAAGTAAAAATCAATTTTTGAAAAAAAAAAATGTAGGTTACAACTTTGTTATAAGAAACAATTGAATTATCAAGCCGCTTCTGCAAAGTTTTTTTTCTGAAACTTAAAATTATATATATATATATAATTTACTCTTTATAGGAAGCCAGATATAATAAGAACAGTTAAGTCTCGTAGACTGCGATGGGCAGGACATGTTGCACGTATGGCGAATGAAAGACTTGCATGGAAGCTTCTTGTAGGAAAGCCAGAGGGAAAACGCCCAGTTGGTAGACGAAGAATGAGGTGGGAGAATAACATTAACTATGATTTGAGGGAAGTAGATTATACAGGGAATGATTGGTAATCATTAGCTCAGGATATGGATGTATGGAGAGCGTTTGTCCGCGCGGCCATGAACCTACGGGTTCGATAGTGCCAGTAAGTAAGTATATATAATGCCCACCCCTTGTGGTCTCGAGGTAGCGTGCTGCCTTGTCTAGCAGCGGGCCCCGGTTTGAACCCCGGTCGGGGCAGTTTTTCTGGGTGAGGTTTTTATCGTGGTTTTTCCTCACCTGTAAGACAAATGTCAGGAAAACTGTAAGGCCCCAAACGGTCTCTGAAATCATATGGCCATCATCATCATCATCATCCTTATCATTAGCATCATCATCATCATCCTTCACCTGTGTGGAAAGCAACGGGAAGCTACCACACCTACAATTCCCTAGTAAAGCTGCAAGCATAGCATGAAAATGCTATGATTGCAGTGAAGGACCTGCCTTCGGGCAGAATTACTATGGATATATATATATATATATATAGAGAGAGAGAGAGAGAGAGGGGGGGGAGAGAGAGGGGTGAGAGAGATGTTTTACCCTTTCTAAAGAGGCTATATTATATTTCACTGGACATGAAATGATTATAGATATATATTCTTTTATAGTGAGAAGCACCTGGCCATCTTAAGCGCCTTATTCCTTGATAATGTTGATCTTTTAAGATTTTACCACGCGGAAGATTTGAGATGAATGTGTATCTACCTTTTTTTTACTCGGATTAGCAATAAATCGCACATTTCATACGGTACATTCAAGGAGATACAAATTCCGTTTTTATCATTACTGATGCAACATTGAACGAATTTTCTGGATCATTGGTGTGAAAATGAAGACTTAAGTCTCCTAATTAGTGTTGATTAATCTTCATAAACAAGAATTTCCTACTACCTTCCACCATTTACAAATATGCTCTTTATAAATTATTAAAACATCTGTATTTACTCGAGCATCCTGGGTCGTGAGATCGTTCCTTCAAGGTATGATGCTTTTTTTTTCAGAATGGTCAGGAAGCTTTACATACTTTATTTAATTTTATAGTATTTTAACTGTTTGGGAAGACCAAAGAAAAGATGGAAACAGCAGCAATTTGGAGCCGGAACAGGCTAGTAAATAAGCCTAAACCGTGATGAAGAGGAAGAAGAAGATTATTTTAACTTTATTATATTCCATGTTTTTCTTAGTATTAGCTAGTATTAGATCATATCACCATTGCCTTTCGTTTAGTCTATATTTTAATAATATCTTAAAATTGTAATAAATATGTAATTTTTGTATAATTTTACTATTCGCTGGTTAAGTGGAAAAGAAGGCATTTTAGTCTTAACTCTGCCAGCTAAAATAAAGCATTATTATTGTTATTATTATTATTATTATTATTATTATTATTATTATTATTATTATTATTATTATTATTATTATTATTATTGTTTTTGTTGTCGTTAAAAGTAGCTCAGATATGTATGATACGTTGTAGGCGCGACAAGCCTAGAAGGCCTTTGGCCTACCATCCGATTGCTGGCCTCACATCCACAATTGTTAATAACAGAGGTAGACGATCGTTGAGCCAATGTATGGGTGATATGTGCTGAGCGATATGACAGCTCTGAAGAACCAAGGGCGACTGAAGTGGTAGATGTAACTGGATAGCAGGACACAGGAATAGGTTAGTTTGTATCCACAATACTTAAATAGTCCTATAACTTTGAGCCAGAGGGAAATTACAGACTTTTCTGCAACTTACACTCTGTCCCTGTTATCAAAATGAAATAACTATTCTTACATGGTTAGCGTAACGCAGTCCATCGACCTTAGTTTCAATTTTCTTTTCTAGATTTCGCTACTTCTCATAACAAATAGCTGCTCTGTTATCCTCACAAAACTAAATAGACACCTTCCAGACCCTACAAAACAAATTCTAGAAGGTCCTGGCATACTATCCGGCAGCTGACCTCATTTCACGTGTTAATAACAGAGGTAGACGAGTATACAGCCAGTTTAGGGATGACATGTGATCAGCATGTTCGGTCCCCTAGAGGTTATAGCTGAATTTCTCAAAACTGGAGCTGTTACTTATTGTAGCTACCCGAATTCCTCACGATGATGGGTGGCCACCGATCCCATACTAGCCGAAATTCCAAGAGAAAATTATTTCCCTCATGGAGACTCGAACCAGCGACTACAACGAGAAAAAAAAGTTTGATATAGCCTACGATGCTAGTACGTAGGACATTCTAATTGTTATCATATACCGTACACACACACACACACACACACACATATATATATATATATATATATATAGATGTTATAACTATATTTTTGACATTTGACAATGAAGGCAAATATGATATGAAAAGAAAAATGAATGCTTGAGTCGGGATTTGAACCCGAGTCTCTAAACTCTGTACGATTAGCACTCTAACCAACTGAGCTACTCAAGTATTCCAACACAAACATACATTTTTCTTATATATGTAGTATTCTCAATTCACACAAGAGGTAGCGGGAAGTCGTTCCAACTGACATCTAGTGGCCACCATAACAGGTATGCAAATTTTTAAAGGGAATATTTTTACTTTATAGCAGTAAACGCTTGTATATTCAGATGTTATAACTATATTTTTGACATTTGGCAATGAAGGCAAATATGATATGAAAAGAAAAATGAATGCTTGAGTCGGGACTTGAAAACAGAGTTTAGAGACTCGGGTTCAAATCCCGACTCAAGCATTCATTTTTATTTTCATATATATATATATATATATATATATCCATCCATAGTAATTCTGCCCGAAGGCAGGTCCTTCACTGCAATCATAGCATTTACATGCTATACTTGCAACTTTACTAGGGAATTGTAGGTGTGATAGCTTCCCGTTGCTTTCCACACCGGTGAAGGATGATGATGATGATGATGATGATAATAAGGATGATGATGCCATATGATTTCAGAGACCGTTTGGGCCTTAAAGTTTTCCTGGCATTTGTCTTACAGGTGAGGAAAAACCGCGATAAAAACCTCACCCAGAAAAACTGCCCCGACCGGGGCCCGCTGCTAGACAAGGCAGCACGCTACCTCGAGACCACAGCGGTGGACTGTGTATATATATATATATATATATATATATATGAAGAACAAGTGAAAGAAGGAGAAGAAAAAGATGATTATGTAAAACAAGACATGAAAGTTATTAAAGTGAATACGGTGCCAAATTAATGTATATTTTTAATTCATTCTAGTTTTATTATTGCGAGAGTTTGTAATCCATGGATTTAATGACATCATTACTTCCCGGGAAATGAACTCAGATTGAAGGGATTATTCAAGGAGTGCGGTAGCGATAGTTTCTCAACAAGTGAAAGAAACACGAAAGACAAGGCGTCTATGAAGATATAATCTCGGGCTAAAGAATGTCACACTTCGTCGTCTTTGTCATTAAGGTCCTGAGTCCCAGGTTATCATTTCGACGTTTCTTGTGTTCTCTCCTGGCATTAGCATAATTCTAACCGACTTCTGAGGTTGGGGCCTAAAAGAGGGGGTTACAGCTGCCCGATGATAGGTGATGATAATGGTGCTTCAGGAGAGTCCTTAATCCTAAACTTACTCAAAGTTTAATATGAATGATGATGATGATGATGATTATTATTATTATTATTATGGCCATATGATGTTATTTGTCTTACAAGCGAGGAAAAACCCCGAAAAAAAAACTCACCCAGGAGATCGATCCCGGACGGGCCCGCAGCGTGACAAGGCAGTAGCTACCTCAAGACCACAGCGGTGGACAGGAATAAAAGTTCAGTAAAACTTCCTCAAAGCGTAATCGTGTGGGACTAATTTTTTATCCGCATTGGACAAAATTCCGCATTATAAAAAAACTAAAGCTTATTATTAATCTTAGATTATAGAGTACCGTATAATGTATTTTTATGTACCTTGGATTAATTGTAATTCTGCTGCCTTTGAAAAGAGACATATAGTATGTACAAACGACTTCAACGGTAAGGCGCGAAAAAAAAAACAGTCCCGTTTCCTCATTTAAAAATGTATCCTGAAATTAAAGTATGCAGTTTCTCTTTGCGCTCACTAACTACACTTTCGTCCACGTCCCTTTGACTCCCCGCAAATTTAATTCCACACTACATTGTGTCGTCTTTTAAAACTGTCCAGTCAACCTGAAGATGCCTTGAAATCATTATTCCCTAGGGATTTAGCAACAGCTAGAGCTTGACTTTGGAACATCGGTCCGGAAATTTGGAGATTTATCTTCACTCGCTTTTACTTTTTTGTTTAATCACAATGATACATACGTTTTAGCCATCTTTATTCTGTAAATTCAGAACGCTACCTGTGAAAGAATTTACGATTTTACAATGCAATGGTTATTTGTGAGTCAGGTATCTGCATTTCGCATAACGGGTGTGCAGTGAGGCCGAAATAAAATTTAAGGTACAGGTAGAATCTGTAATTCATCTGGCAGCAGGAATTATTCCTTATTGTTTTTTTTCCCCTAGCGAGAATTCAATGAAGTGGAAAATAATTAATTTCTCTTTCTTTCTACTTTAGAACTTTTTTCATGAATTGTGTACAAATATCCTTCCGTTTCCGCGTTGGACGTAAAATTACTATTATTCCGCCGTGACCAATAAATTTGTTCACATTGGACAGATTTCCGCATTATTCACGTTCCGGATTAAACAAGTTTAACTGAATTTAGATCTTAATATAAACTTAACGAAGAAGATAAGAATTAAAATTAAGTTCGGAACTCTATGCTCATTTGTAATCAGACCAGTTCTCGAATGCTTTATGGCTCTAATTGTTGACAGCAATCGATAAATCCATACGTGCTTTATAGCTTAGATGACGCAGTAAATAGTAGGAACAGAGGAGCAGCGGTTCTTTAACATGTAGCCCAGTACAGTATCTTCTTTATTGTAACAATTCCCACAATCTAACAATCTTAAATATCCATACAATGCTTAATGACATCACGTCTTGAATTGTAAAACTATGCTTTTAGTCGACTACATAGCATTCCTTATAGGCCTATATTCCGCTATATCAATCGAAAGAGAAACTTTACGAAATACGATGTGGAGAAGTTGACTTTCGTGGTTCAGGAGCCATGCATGCGCTTCTGGTTCAATCCCGGCCAAGGTCGATTATATTTTAGAATGATGAAAATGTGTCTGGAGTAAGAACTTAAGTCTTAGCGATCATAACTGCTCTCGTTTTGAGGCTCATGGGTTTAATGTCTATAATACCCATACATTTTTCTCAAGACTTAAAAATTCTGAGTCGGCCGCGGTGGTCTAGTGGTTATGTTCCTTGCCTCTAGTCCCGAGGATTGTGGGTTCAAACCCGGCCGGGCTCGATGGATATGTTTTAGGATGGAAAAATGTAAGGGCAAGTACTCCCGGCCTCTGTGCAAAATGTTCAGGCCAGGTCAATTTGTAAATGTGTATTACAAACTGATAATCTATAGGCCTAAGTCCCTAGTCATTTTATGTATTTTTTTTAAACTCGTGTTAAATTAAGATCGGTTGGACGAAACCCTCAATGATAAGGAAAATTCTCAAAATAAATTAATGAATTATTATTATTATTATTATTATTATTATTATTATTATTATTATTATTATTATTATTATTAGTGTATCTTTACGTTGTCGTAGTGGAGTGTTTAAAAATCCTAGAGCTATGCCTGCGTTAGAATTGCTGCTGAAAGTGTCACCCATGCCGGATAAGCCAGACGAAAAAAGTACCTTGATCGAAAGAGTGACGAACTTTCACCGTAAGGGTAGAATAAGAAAAGCGGACATACTGTAACATTTCCGGAGCCCAGGATAGGGATGAATGGAGTGCTTATGTCCGCGTGGTCATGAACCTATGGGTTTGATAGTACTAGTGATTTAGTCTTCTTCTTTTTATTCTTCTTCTTCTTCACTTCACGGGCTAGGCAAAATGCCTGTTCCGTCTCACAGTTGTTCAGTCCATCTTTTCACTGGCCTTCCTACATTCCTTGTATCTCTTGGCTTGTAGTTAAATGTAGCTTTTGGCAATCTTGTTACGTTCATTCTTTCTACATGTCTAAACCATTTTTCTATATATCCTTTGAATTTATCATTTAATGGATATATATTTAACTCGGTTCTTATATCTTCATTCTTTAACCGATCCATTCTTGCGCAGCCTTTTGTTCTACTAACGAAGTTCATTTCTAACTTTGTATTCTACTTTGTATTTTTTTGGTCATTACCCAAGTTTCACTCCCATAAAGTAATGCAGGTACTGCCAATGTTTTATAAAACTTCAATCTAGTATTTCTTCTTGTTTCGTGATTTAATGATTATTATTATTATTATTACTACTATTATTATTATTATTATATTATTATTATTATTATTATTATTATTATTATTATTATTATTATTATTATTATTATTATTATTGGAATCATATGTTAATATGTTCTGGAAATGAACATTTGCTGGGAAGTAAAATAACTTAATTGAACATTTCCTTCCTTTTATTAACCCATATGTTCAACCTTTTATTTATATAATAAATATCAAATCGATGGATCAAGAGCGAGTATTATTTGTGCATAAAGATGAGTGATATTAGCATATAATTTTCATATGGATTACCACCCCTAATTGGGTTTGTTATAATACAAAGTGGCCTGGGGTATGTATAGCGCATGCGTGCGTGTGCATGATCTGACAGAGTCATGCAAGCGTCATGCACATTGTGTGCTTTCTCATGCAATACTTCGCTTTCAACTACTGCTTGTTTTCTATTCAGGTCCAAGTCCCCTTCCTAAAAAAAAATAAATAAATAAAAACTTCAAACTCGCCGAAAAACACTTTCATCCTCAACGCCAGTGACCAGAGAACATCAATTTCAAATTACACCTCTGGCAAGTTGTACTTTGTACCAGATGGTACAAAGTAATCTTTCACCAACTTCATGCAGTCTTTATTAAAATATTCAATATTTTCATGGAGTTTTCTTGGTCTCTGACAGAGTCAAAAACCCTAAAGGAACTGACACTTAGTCCTTTTTCTTGAACTCTGACCGAGGCAAAAACTGTGATGGAATTATCCTCGTTGCAAGTTTTACGATTCTCTCATCTTATTGGGCTATCTGGTATCATTATGTTGCAATAGAGAAGAAAGCTACCTTTATACATATTCCTATAGGGGTTTTCATGTGTAGAAAATAGTATTGCTCTTATGGTATACTGTAGCCACTTGGCGTCGTAGACTGAGTGACAGAGAAGGAAATTTATTTCCCTCTTCGTCTTCTAGCAAGGTACAGCACTAACATAACTTTTGCTGCACAATAAATTATCTTCACTATTGCTACTAAATCTAAACCGCGATCACCAGAGCCCGGATTTTATGTAATTACATTTTCTGTTGTTGTGTATGCAGTTATATAAAAAACTAAAATGTCGACTAATTAAACTGAAAAGACCCTTATTCCAAAGTTTTAAAGTACAAATTTTTACATATTTCGAGCTATAATACATATTTCACACCATAGTACATAATTTTATATATTTTAATATTTTTTGCGGAATTATTATAAATTTTCATCAGTTCCATTCATTTTCATTTTCGTTACATATCAAGAAAGGATAAATAATTGTATTTTTTATTGTGCTTCTCGTACATTGTCTTCAATCCTACACGTTTCCGTTGCATTTAAAGCTAAATTGTACTCGATGCGGACAAAAATAACTTGTTTTAAACATTTTTTCTTCCTTGTTCTCAAACGTTTCAGAATTTGTAACAGTCAGTTGCATTTAATTTAACCATGGCACCGGTTGCGTCTTCGTTGTCTATTTTTATTGTCATAATAAAAGATTGATCAGTCATAGTACATTTTCCTATCGATTTTAAGGCATAAACTTAAAATCGTGTATGTGTATAATCGTTTAGAGACAGCTATGTTCACTGAATACTATTCAGAGTTCACATGGCGATATTTTGTTGCTTGCATTTTGGTAGTGTGCTAGATGTCAGAACTCTCCACGTAAAGTGTATACGCAGCTTTCATTAGGGCCGTACTATAATGATCAATAAAAAATAAACTTTGTTTTTGTCTCAGAAAGAAAAATATGTAATTCTGATAGTATTTATTCTCCTGAATTCTAGTATGATATTGGTTTTTCTCCATCACGCAAGGTTTCCGAGAGATACGCATTTATAATTTCAAACACTTTAATATTTTCTACATTCGTAACTACACAACATTCGAACATTCGAACTCACCTAGAAAGTAAGAAATGACGATTTTCTGCTATATTTCGCCTGTGGAGCATCCCTCTTGATGGTCCAACAATAATCGGCCAGCATATTAGGATTCCATTTGTTTTGACCTAGAAAGTAAGAAATGACGATTTTCTGCTATATTTCGCCTGTGGAGCATCCCTCTTGATGGTCCAACAGTAATCGGCCAGCATATTAGGATTCCATTTGTCTTGGTATCTCTTTTCCATAGGTGAAACCATTTGAGTTAGCTCATTTGGTTTTATTTTACAATGGACAAATGGACGAAAAACGTTTATTAAAAAATAATTATTCAAATCCATTAATTTAAATTGAAATAAAAAAAACTGTGGGTGGTGGAGAAATTTCGAATACATATTTGAAAACACGATAAAAAACTGCATTAAGTCCAACTATTGGTACTCATGAGACAAAAATCATGTTGACAACTGTTATCAGAGAATTGGAGGAAGGTCAATGGAATGGCGTTTGATTTTCGGAAGACGGCGGCAGCTGTCATGATACGGATGATGATGATGCTGAGGAAAGATGTTCTTGAACCGAAAACGAGTGAAAGAAATATGCACAGTTCATAGGCGATTATCCCACGGAAGTTAAGGAAGCTGTGTTTCTCCATAAAATATGGCATTAAAGCTGTTTATATTTTGATCCCTATTAGGTTCGTCTTCCGGGCATATAGGCCGTGGTCCAGTCGTTCTTCTACTCGACGTTTCGTCTACTGCTGCGGTAGACATCTTCAGGAGATACTGCGTGCTCTCTGTGAACTCCTCAACAGTCGGCTGCAGACTGGCTGGTCGTTGGAAACTCCCTCCCTATTTATAGGCACGCCCCTGGTGGAGAGGCGGTTTTCTGCGCGGTCCGTGTTGCGTGCAGAAAACCGCCTCTCCACCAGGGGCGTGCCTATAAATAGGGAGGGAGTTTCCAACGACCAGCCAGTCTGCAGCCGACTGTTGAGGAGTTCACAGAGAGCACGCAGTATCTCCTGAAGATGTCTACCGCAGCAGTAGACGAAACGTCGAGTAGAAGAACGACTGGACCACGGCCTATATGCCCGGAAGACGAACCTAATAGGGATCAAGACGCCGGCCGTGAAAGCCTACAGTTATGTTTATATTTTATTTCAATATTTTCAATTATGCTGTATATTTTAACATAAATTCCTTTAAAATGTATTTATTCAGGAATGAGTACATTACTGATAGATCCAGACGTCATGTTTCGCTTTAAGTCATTCTAAACCGGTCAATCAACCCCCAACTTTCACTTGGAAACTGGCTTCCGGCAATCTCTGTTTTAACAAATTAATGCAAATATTCGTAAACCTCCTATTTTTTCTCTGTAGAAGTTGTAAAAAATAGTGATTACTCCGCAGGCCTTACGAGGCCCATGGGGGAGTAGGAGTTTGTAGCTCCCATTTTTCTAGATAATCGGCACGAGATGTTAACCGGGTTGTCAGCCCTGGATGACGGCCCCGTTTGCCCCTAAAACATACTCTGGTACTCATTAATTTAGAGGTTAAGTCTACTGCACTTCTATGATGCTCTCAGAAGGGTCAGACCAGTTTTAATATCCTGTCCTTATCGGAATTCAAACTCGCGACCATTCAACTGCATCATGGCGTGGCCTCCGTATAAAAATAATGTAATAAAATTATTTTTTTAAATATATACGCGCGCAATAGGAACGGCTTAAGGCATCGTACCACCAGAGCTATGTGAATTGCGCTGGTTCGAGTCCCAGTAGGGGAACAAATCACATTGAATTTCGACTAGTATGGAACCAACACCCATTCAGCATCATGAGGCATTTGGGTAGCTAAAATAAGTAATGGCTCTAGATTGAGAAAACCAGATATAACGACTGGAGACCCGACCTGTTGACCACATGACACCCCTATACTGGCTGGCTGATTGTTTAGCAATACTTTTGAAATTCATGTTAAATCACCGTTAAGGTTATGTAATAAGATGTTAATTATATAATTTTTTACCTGGTAAGTCAGTCGTCCTCAACTAAGTTATTAAATTTCAAGTTATTCTAATATGGAGGCCTTTCGAAAACAATGTTTCATCTTCTGCGTTTTAACTGGAACTGATGGTTGATGGTGTTACATAGGTTGTATAATGGATTTATGTCTGCGCGTTCCAGTTAAAACGCAGAAGATGAAGCATTGTTTTCGAAAGGCCTCCATATTAGAATAACTTGAAGAAGTTTAATAACATAGTTGAGGACGAGTGAATTACCAGGTAAAAAAATATATAATTAACATTTAATTGTTTACCTATGTGATTACATATGAATGTGAGGCCAGCAGCTAACTGATACCTTGAGCCTTCTAGAACTGTCACGCAATGGAGGTAGTTACATTTACACTAGAATGATTCATGACATATCGCATTTCGAGTACATAAGACAGTTGTATTTCGTCCACCGCTGTGGTCTCGAGGTAGCGTGCTGCCTTGTCACGCTGCGGGCCCTGATTCGATTCCCGGTAGGGACAATTTTTCTGGATGAGGTTTTTATCGGGGTTTTTCCTCACCTGTAAGACAAATGTCACGAAAACTTTAAGGCCCAAACGGTCCCCGAAATCTTATGGCCATCGCAATCATCATCATTCATATTCATCATAGATTAAGCTTAGGATTAGGGACTCTCCTGGCGCACCACTATCATCATCATCATCACCCATCACATCACCGGGGCAACGTAACCCCGCCTTCCAGGCGCCCCAACCTCGGAAGTGGGTTACAAGTACACCATGCCAGGAGAGGACACCAGGAATGTTAAAAGACAACCTGGGGCATTTGCAAAAAAAAAAAAGTTGCATTTTTATAAGTTTAGTGTTAATTAATTGACCTCAAGTCTGATATATGAGTCCTCTAACTAAAATTTGTCGGCCCTTCCACCCCCAGATTTTAATTCATGTCTCGAGTTGTTTAATAGCGCCATTAAATAAAATACCAACTACGGTACTACTCTGATTCTGTTCAAAGCTTTTGTCCTTGGAAAAAAAAGGGAGGAAATATGTGTAAGACAGACTATTACATCCTAAACGAATGCCCATAGAACGAATATTCGTAGACTATGATGGACAGGACATGTGGTATCAATGGGGAATGAAAGATGCGTATGGAAACTTTTTGTTGGAAAATCAGAGGGGAAATCTCGCAGTATATAGGCCAAGAGAGAGGTTGGAGAATAATATTAGCAAAGATTTGAGGGAAGTGAAATATACAGGAGATGATTGGAAAACATTAGCTCGGGATAGGGATATATGTTCGCGCGGCCATGAACCTCCAGATTTGAAAGTGCCAGTGAGTTAGTTAGTTACGTCACTGAAGTTGTTGCAAAACTGGTTGCTCTTTGTCATAAATAAGCATATTATTAATAATATTAACAGTAAAATGCAATCGATCCATTTTATATACATTCTAGCTAATACCCGGCGTGCGCTGCTACGCCTAAATAAATGAATACTGCCTAAGTGTTTTTATTTCTAGTTGAATAAGTAATAATAGCCTATATTATGATTCGAGGTTGGGAAGTGGTTTTTTACAGAAGCGAGGGAATGTTTAAAAGCCGAGCGATAGCGCTGTTTTTAATTTCCGAGATTCTGTAAAATACTTCACAAACGTGCGTTGTATTATATATATATATATTTTACACGATGATGTTTTCAAAATAATTAATAATAGTAAAATAATAACATGGGGGCACGCCGTAGCGTAGTGGTTAAGGCACTGAGCTACAAGCCGGAGGGTCGATGGTTCAAGTCCCGTTGTGGTCAGGATTTTTAAACTGACCCAAACCCTCTGGCGGCACTATGACCCTGGGGTCGACTCAGCCTCTAATCGAAATGAGTACCAGACGCTTGTTCTGGGGGTAAAGGCGGCCGTCACGCAGGGCTGACAACCCGGCTGACATAAAGTGTCGATTGTCTAGAAAAAGTGGGAGCCTTAACCTCCAACTACCCCAAGGGCCTCCGGGTCTGTTGTGGGATCACTTTACTTAAGGGGGCACGCCGTAGCGTAGTGGTTAAGGCACTGCGCTACAAGCCGGTAGGTCGAGGGTTCAAGTCCCGGTGGTGTCAGGATTTTTAAACTGACCCAAACCTTCTGGCGGCACTATGGCCCTGGGGTCGACTCAGCCTCTAACGGAAATGAGTACCAGGCACATGTTCTGGGGTAAAGGCGGCCGTCACGCAGGGCTGACAACCCGGCTGACATGAAGTGCCGATTGTCTAGAAAAAGTGGGAGCCTTAACCTCCTACTACCCCAAGGGCCTCCTGAGGCCTGTAGTGGGAATACTTTACTTTAAAATAATAACATATTTGTTGGAAATATTTGCGTTCATTATAAACAACTGACTCACGTTAACAGTGTGGGCAATGTTTATTAGTTGAGACTACAGCAGACCGTGACACCAATCAGTTATAAAATGGCGGCAAGTAGGCCTACATATTTATTGTTTTATATTGTTTCAAATAAAGTTCAGTTCATTTAAAATGTAGTGATTGTTTCGTATAATGTAGGCCTATATTAACAGTACCTTCTGGAAATTTTTATATATCATAATTATATATTGAATGTAATATACGTAAAGGACAGTGGTTTTACTTCCTGCACGAGGTTTGTAATATGTAATATTACATTATAGTTATAAAACCTCCTAATCTACTTAAGATTATTCTATGTATATTTTTATAGTGTTTTTATGTTATTGTTTCTATTGTGTATAATTATTGTAAATATGTTAATAAGGTCTGTCATTTGAGTGAATGATCTGTATTTTCAAGTGCCGTGCATTAAATAAATAAGCATTATAGTTATATAGGTTGGCAACCCCGAAATGTGTGAAGTTGAACTTTCAATCATGGTCGCCATGCTGTAAGTACGACAAAACACACTATAGGGATTTTCATAAAGCTCTGTTGAACATTTTAAATAAAATAATTCTGCTCGCGCAACATTTTTCTGGACTTTCGCCTTTAAATTTCATTCCTTTGCAGTGGGTACAAACTTTATCCATTTTTCCGATTTGAACAAATTTACATGTGGTATTTTCTAAATTCAAAACCGCACACTTGCAAATATTGTCCTTGCGCTTTATTGATTATCATAGCGAACGCAAGGCGTATTGGAAATTGAAGTCGTTTGAACTCGAACACACGCGTATTCAAATGCAACGTTGTGTCAAAATTTCAAGTCAATTGTTCGACTACTTTTCGAATTTTGCGAACACAGACATACGCAGGTTGAATTTATATAGGTATATCATTACCATCGTCATCCATGCAAGTATTAGGCATGTGGCCTGTTACGGTCTCGAAGAGGAATTTTCCATCCAGCGCTTTTTTAGACGTCCCAGCGATCTTTTGGCTTGGGGCAGTAACGAAGCATGGCTTTTGGAATTATATGAGATAGCATTTGTATATGTGGAAAGAATTGTTAATGTTTGTGCCAAGTCTAGAATGGTGTAGTGGGCTGCACACCAGTCTGGAGAACTAGAGATCCATGGTTCGATTCCTGGTTCAGACATTAATTTTTCTTTTCACAATATCATTATAATATTATAATATGATCCATTATTGAAACTGTGTTAAAATAAAATTATTGGAAAATTCTTCAGGTAGTTTTGTATATAGTGGACAATGGGTTCTACATCCAACTCTTCCATAATTTCCTCATTTCTTTTATGGTCCCACTTTGTATAGTCTGCTGGGCGGCACACTTCTAAATATAACATATATATAGGCTATATCTAAATATAACATACATATATATATATATGTCCACCGCTGTAATCTCGAGGTAGCGTGCTGCCTTGTCACGCAGCGGGCACGGATTCGATTCCCAGTCGGGACAGGCTCCTGGGTGAGGTTTTTTCGGGTTTTTTCCTCACTTGTAAGACAAATGTCAGGAAGCTTAGGGCCCAACGGTCCTAGAAAATCATCCGGCCATCATCATCTCCTTATCATAATCACCATCATCCTTATTATTATCACAATCATCCTTCACCGGTGTGGAAAGCAACGGGAAGCTATCATACCTATAATTCCCTAGTAAAAAAGCTGCAAAGCATAGTTCGAAAATGCTACGATTGCAGTGAAAGACCTGTTCTTGGGCAGAATTACTATGGATATATATATGTAGGCCTATATATATATATACTTCTTCTTCTTCCCCTACGCATGAAAGCTGGCAGCTTGTTGCGTGTTCATTCACTACAGGTCCGGGGTATGGTGACACCCTTCCATCGTAGTTGTGGTATGTAGGCCTATATATATATATATAATAGAAAACTCATTGACGACACTTCCTAGAAGGACATTGGTCTACCACCCTGCTGTTGGCCTCAAATTCGCATATGTTCATTTACAGAAATGATAGATCATCCAGTAAAAATTATGGTGACATGTCTGCATTTCTGGTCCTTCAGCCGTTATAGCTGGTTCAGTTAATCTAGATCCGCTATTTACTATAGCTATCCGAATGCTTCTTGGTGGGTGGTGGGACCGGTCCCATGCTGGCAGTAAACCGATGAGAAAATTTCTTCCTCCATACAGACTCGTAGCTTGCACCAAATTTAGGAATTCTTAGAGCCCGTTGTCCCGCGCTGTAGCCGAGTTGTTAAGGCAAGAAGCCTTGGCGCAGAGCTACGGGACTTGCTCTGGTTCGAGTCCCCATGGGGGAAGAAATTTTCTCATGAAATTTCGGCCAGTAGGGGACCTGTGCCCACCCAGTATCGTGAGGCATTTGGGTAGAACAAGTAGCGACTCCAGGTTGAAAAGAGCAGCTATAACGGTTGGGGGACACGACATGCTGACCACATGACACCCCTACACTGGCTCGATGATCGTCTACCATGCGGATGTGAGGCCAGCAGTCGGATTTTAGGCCAAGGGCTTTCTAGTCCTGTCACGCTCAGAGTTTTTTTTAGAACCCATTGCTTATTGCTTGGGACAACAGATGTAATGCGGATTCAATTAATTATAAAACTTAAAGATATATAATTTTATGTAATTCTTGGCTGTTAAACTTAAATTATCTGGACCCAAATCAATTTCTGATTGAATAAGAACTGATTGGTTCTATTTTTGTGTATGTTCAAGGAATATTTTTAGGCCAAAGAGTTCCGCAAAGCGTTTCTAATATAATAATTTATAATATGCATGATAGGAATTAATTCTACGTAATTGTGGTCAAATGTAAGCCTTATTTTATTTATGAACTGTAAATATATAGACAGAAAGTAGATTAAAAATATGTTCTTCTTTTGTTTCAAAAGAATATCATTCTCATTAAGACAGAACAAGTGGGTGAGTGAAGTTGACTCAAAGCAACCCTCCAATTAGACAACGCTGCAAAAAGAAAGAATTCCACGCCAACCCCTGTAAACCCTCCCTCATCCCCCTTCATTCCATTTTTACAGCTGCAAGACTCTCTGAGGATCTGCTGTGTTACGTAAAGAGGAAACTTAAATGAGTGAAGCTTTTCATAAAGGGAAAGAAGTATGTAGTAGCAGCAGTAGTCCATTACTCTGCCCTGACAGACTCCATTTTTGTTGTAAAATAGGAGTTTGTATCTCGTAAAATTTATCTATGTCCATTTGTAAAATATGATCGAAAGAAAAACAGTTTTACTGATAACTATAAAAAACACTCTTTCGATTTATTTTTTCAAAGATTTTTTTAAAACAAGATTTGTGCTATTTTATGTAATTTTTTAAATACCCTAAATAGAAATTAACTAACTAATTAAATCTCAGGCACTATCGAACTCGTAGGTTCATGGCTGCGCAGACATAAGCTCTCAATACATCCCTATCCTGATCTAATGCTTTCCAATCATTCCCTGTATAATCTACTTCCCTCAAATCATAGTTAATGTTATCTCCCATCTCATTCTTGATCTACCAACTCGGCGTTTTCCCTCTGGTTTTCCTACAAGAAGCTTCCATGCACGTCTTTCATTCCCCATTCGTGCCACATGTCCTGCCCATCGCAGTCTACGAGACTTAACTGACCTAAATATAAATTACGTTTCATAAATACAATAAGCATGAATGAAACAAATATTTGTTCCTATTTTATAATAATAATAATAATAATAATAATAATAATAATAACTCACCGACATTATCGAACCCATAGGTTCAGGGCCGCGCGGACATAAGCTCTCCACACATATCTATCCTGAGCAAATATTTTGCAAATGCCTCCTGTTTAATCTAATTCCCTTAAATCATAGCTAATGCTATTCTCCATCTCATTCTTGGTCTACCAGCTGAGCGTTTTCCCTCTGGTTTTCCTACAAGAAGCCTCATAAGTATACGCACACTATTAGCGCCATCTCTTTAAATATAGCATATTAATTAAAGAAAAACGTAAACGCCATTAGTTTTATCAGAGAACTACAAACGGCTATGAAACCAGATTCTCATATGTGCTGAACTAAACGTTGTATCATGCTCTTAGATTTTTTATAAAACTGTCAAACAAGGAAATATAACCAGTATTGTTAGTTTGGCGCTACATTAAATCGTGAAGATTGACTTAAACTTTTAAAGTATTTTTCTCGAAAGTTAGATAATACCGGTTGATGCATAACGCCATCTAATTATATATTCGAAAAAATACTTTTTCGATAATTTTAATTATGCATAGTAACTTTATTATGTTCTATGAAATGTATTCATCATTTTAAATTAATCTCCATCCATAGTAATTCTGCCCGAAGGCAGGTCCTTCACTGCAATCAAAGCATTTTTATGCTATGCTTTCAGCTTTACTAGGGAATTGTTGGTGTGGTAGCTTCCCGTTGTTTTCCACACCGGTGAACGGTGAAGCATGATGATGATGATGATGATGAAGATGATAAGGATGACGATGATAAGGATGACTATGATAAGGATGATGGTCATATGATTTCAGGGACCGTTTGGGCCTTAAAGTTTTCCTGACATTTGTCTTACAGGTGAGGAAAAACCCCGATAAAAACCTCACCCAGAAAAACTGCCCCAACCGGGGATCGAACCCGGGCCTGCTGTGTAGCAAGGCAGCACGCTACCTCGATACCACAGCGGGGGACTTAAATTAATCTAATATATAAAAATGAATGTTTGTTTGTTCGTTCGTACTTTATGCGCGGTCATACCGTTGATCCGATTGTGATGGGATTTTTTGCAAAATGTTCAGGAGATTCCCGGAATGAAGATAGGCAATAAGAGAGTTGAGATACTCAACTCCTGCAGCCATAAAAAAAAACACCCTTTGTAGTGAAACACGTGAAAAAGCCCCTTTTTTACCCTTAAATGCCTTACACTGTGTAAACCATAACAAATACACAAAATTAATGTACACAGAATTGAATATTTAAAAAAAAACTCTAAGAAAAAAGTCCGCGACAGCATATGCTTATCTTATACAGATAACACACGATAGCCATTTTTATCTTTCATTCTTGCCAAGGTGATCGGATAAGTAGATTCCCGGGCAAACATGTGCTGCCATACCATTCATCCGATTATCATGGTGCTTTTTTGCAAAATGTTCAGGATTTTCCCGGGAAGATTATAGGTTATAAGAGAATTTTAATTCTCAAGCCCTTCATCCTTAAAAATCACCTTCTGTAGTGAAAAAAAAAATGAAAGAATGTCGCTTTTTGTAAGCTTCAATTGCCTACGCTGCCTAAACCATAACAAATACACAAAATTATTGTACACAGAATTGAATGTCTCAAAAAACTGTACAGAAAAGTCCGGGACAGCATTTGATACATCACAATAACCATTTTTGTCTTTCATTGAAGCCAAGAAGATCGGGATAAGTAAGATTCCTGGACAAGCATGGCAGCGCACGGCGGGTATTCTTTTATAGATAACTCAAATAACGAATTTAGTCTTTCAGCTCATTTATGCCAAGTACATCGGGATGTGTAGATTCCCGGGCAACGCCGGGTAATCAGTATGGGGTATCTTAAAATAGTAACGATATAAATTTGTATTTATTTTTCCTTTTACTTATTCAACTAAATGCCAAAACATATCATGTATTTAGGTGTAGCAGCGCACGCCAGCTATAAGCTAGTAATATATAAAATGTCATAAACGTAGGCTCCAAAAAGAAATTAACTGAAAATATGTGTGGGTGAATGAGGGGTAGTGGCAACGCTGTAGTAATAAGTAAGAAGGGGAAGAATATATAGATGGAAGTCGATTATCTCCCTGTCTTTGTGCAGAAAAACTACGAGGTAAACCTAACCGCATCCCCTCTGTTGGGGGTGGCAACCGGGTGAGTGTCTTCATCTACAGAAAAAAAATCTTTTGACAATAGACAACAAATTCGCGGGCTAATCTCCCTCACGCAATGCGTATTATTCTCCTAAACGAAACAAATCGTCCGTATATTTTCAACCTGTGGTTTACACTCCCATAAAATTTTATTTTAAAAGTTATTAAAAATAGAGTACTGAAGTGTTGTGAAATGTTGTCAAATTATAGAGTTAAATTAATCGAGTGTTGGTAATTAATCTTAAAAAATGAATAAGTACCAGCTAACTAACTCACTGGCACTATCGAATCCGTAGATATATGGCCGCGTGGACTAAGCTCTCCATACAACCCTATCCGGAGCCAATGCTTTCCAATCATCCCCTGTATAATCCACTTCCCTCAAGTCATAGTTAATGTTATTCTCCCACCTCATTCTTGGTCTACCAACTGGGCATTTTCCCTCTGACTTTTCTACAAAAAGCTTCCATGCACGTCTCTCATTCCCCATACGTGCAATATGTCCTGCCCATCGCAGTCTACGAGACTTAACTGTTCTTATTATATCTGGCTTCCTATAAAGTCGATTTAGTTCCTGAAAAAGTACCAAAGTAACCTAAATTAGGGATATACTTATGCGACATCTTGTTACACTTTTTATAATTATTTTCAAATTGGAATTTGTATAGGTACATTGTTCTAATATATAACTCTGGTAAAACTAATATTAATGTATGGCAGTGAATTATGGACCTTATCCAATACCGATATGTCGAGACTGAGTTCATTAAAAAAATGTATATATTAAGAAAAAAAATATGGCCCAAATGCGACAAGGGAGAATGGATGTAACTCTGGATTCAGTTGTAGGGCCTATAAGTCTCCTGATCCGGTTACATCATTTAAAGCTTCAAGATTGCTATGGACAGGGCACGACAAAGAATGACAAAGAAAGTGAGATACCCAAATAATCATGGAATGTAATTGTGAAGAAAAAAGTAATGTGGGACGACCGAGACTGCGTTGGATGGATGGAATTTTTGAGGATTTGAGAATCGAAGGATGAATATTATTTGCTAGACAGAAGTGCCCAAGTCCCTTAGCTCTGCGCCAAGGCATCTTGCTTTAAGCGCTCGACTAAGCCGCGAGTCTCCTTACATATATAAGTAAAGTATTCCCACGACAGGCCTCAGGGGGCCCTTGGGGTAGAAGGAGGTTCTTCTTCTTCTTCTTCTACTACTACTACAAGGTTTAGGCTATGCAGCCTGTTCCGGCGATGTTAAAAGTGGAGTCCATCTTCTGCGTGGTCGGCCAACATCTCTTGTTCCTCTGGGATTATACAGGAAGGTTCTTTTTGGTATTCTTTCGTTGTTCATTCTCATTAAGTGTTCTGTCCATTTCTTATTATTTTCGCTGATTTTATCTTCAATTTTATATATATTTAATTCTTCTCGTATAGTTGCATTCCTTATTCTAATCCGCTCTTGTGCATCCTTTCACATTACGTAAAAACAGCATTTCCGCAGTCTGTATCCTGCTTTTATCCGTTGATTTAATTATCCAATTTTCACTTCCATACAACAACACAGGAACAGCCATTGTTTTATATAATTTAAGTCTCGTATCTTTCCTTGTTTTCCGACCTAAGGTTCTTTTTATGGCTCCACAAATAGCCTGAAGTTTATTTACCTCAAATCATAGTCACCGTTAATGTTATTCTCCCATCTTATTCTTAGCATACCTACTGGGTGCTTCTCTCTGGTTTTCCTGCAAGCTTTTCCTCTGGTTTTCCCACAAGCTTTTCCTCTGGTTTTCTACAAGCTTTCCCTCTGGTTTTCAGAGTTTCCATGGCCCTCTTTCATTCCCTATTCGTACCGCATGTCCTGCTCATCGCTATCTACGAGACTTGACTATTTTCGTAAATTCACTATCAGTTATATATTGGGTATTGTGTGTTAATGATTTAATTATAGATAACACTGAGCAATAAAAAATAAACTTTTTTTTTTGTCTCACAAAGAAAAATATGTGATTCTGATTTTTTCTCCTGAATTCAAATATGATATCGGGTTTTCTCCATCACGCAAGGTTTCGAGAGACAGGTTTTTTTTATAATTTCAAACACTTTAATATTTTCTACATTCGTAACTACACAATATTCGAACATTCGGACTCACTTAGAAAGTAAGAAATGCCGATTTTCTACTATATTTCGCCTGTGGAGCATCCGTATTGATGGTCCAATAATAATCGGCCAGCATATTAGGATTCCATTTGCCTTGATATATATTTTCCATAGCTGAAATCTCCTGATGAAAGTGTTCCCCGTTTTATTTTACAATGGACAAATGGACGAAAAAACGTGTATTAAAAAAATAATTATTTAAAACCATTAA
The DNA here is from genome assembly GCA_030220185.1 of Diploptera punctata. Lineage (NCBI taxonomy): Eukaryota > Metazoa > Arthropoda > Insecta > Blattodea > Blaberidae > Diploptera > Diploptera punctata. The sequence continues at coordinate 511,732 of JASPKZ010007519.1, read as the reverse complement.
TTGAAATCGAAATAAAAAAAACTGTGGGTGATGAAGAAATTTCGAATACATATTTGAAAACACGATAAAAAAAACTGCATTAAGTACAACTATTGGTACTCATGAGACAAAAATCACGTTGACCACTGTAATCCATAATCATATGTAAATGTCAGAATAATTTATATCTAGTGGAGTGGAATAGAATACTTTACGGAATTATGTCACCAAGTAAAATAAATAATTATTATTTATTAGTAATATTTTATTTTCAGTACTACTATTTTTTTAAACTGTTATTTAAATTGTAGTTTAAAACTGTTATTCTTCCAGTTATATGGATGCGAAACATGTATTCTTACTTTAAGGGAGAAGAAAAGATTATGAGTATTTGAGAATAAAGTTCTTAGGAAATTTTTTGGACCAAAGAGTGAAGAATAAACAGGCGAATGAAGAAGACTGCGTATAATAATAGTTAAGTCTTGTAGACTGTGATGGGCAGGACACGTGGCACGAAGGTGGGATGAAAGAGGAAATACAAGTTTTTTGTAGGTAACTTGAGGGAAAACGCCCAGTTGGTAGACCTAGAATGAGGTGGGATATAACATTAACCGTTATTTGAGGGAAGTAGATTATACAGGAGATAATTGAAAAACATTAGCTCACATTAGGAACGTATGGATAGCTTATATCCGCGCAGCCATGAACCTGTGTGTTCAGTAGTCCTTCTTCAAAAAATACACACGATTGGGGTTCTATTCTGTAGTGTTCTGCCCTAGGGCAGGTGCTCCACTGCAATCATAGCATTTTCATGCTATGCTTTGTAGTTTTACTAGGGAACTATACGTGTGGTAGCTTCCCGTTGCTTTCCACACCGGAGATGATGATGATCTGGGATCTTTTGGACCTCAAAGCTACCTGGCATTTGTCTTGTACTCCAAGCGCGACAGGCCTAGAACACCCTTGGCCTATCAACCGGCTGCTGGTCAAACATCCACATGTGTTAATCACAGATCATCGAGCCATTGTAGTGGTGATATGTGGTCAGCATGTCGGATCCCCCAGCCGTTGCAGCTGATCTTCTCAACCTTCGCTACTTGTTGTAGCTACCTAAATGCCTTATGATGCTGGGTGGGCACCGATCCCATACTGGCCGAAATTCCATGAGAAAATTTCTTCGCCCATGGGGACTCCAACTAACGCAAGTCCCGTAGCTCTACTCTTCTTGTCTTAACCACTCGGCTATGGCGCGGAACATTTGTCTTGTAGGTGAGGAAAAGTCCCGGGGAAAAAAAACGTAAACCAGGAACTTATCCCGACCTGGAATCGAACCCGGGCCCGTAGCGTGACAAGGTATCGTGTACCTCGAGACAACAACGGTGGACACGATCAAGATTGACCCATAATACTCTCGTTCCCAGGGGTGAGCATAATAGCCTCTACGCCTCAAGGTCACCGGGACAAACTCTTTAATTTCTTATCACCGCTGTGGCCTCGAGGTAGTGTGCTGCCTTGTCACACAGCGGACCCGGGTTCGATCACCGCTCGGGACAAGTTTCCTGGGTGAGTTTTTTTTTTTTTCGGGATTTTACCAAACGGTCCCCGAACATCATCTGGCCATCATTATCATCAATATTATATTCACCTCATTTAGATTAAGTTTAGGTTTAAGACCTCAACTGGGGTATTATTACCCATCGTCATCACCCATCATATGATTGGGGCAGCGTAACCCCGGCTTCCAGGCGCCCCAACCTTAGAAGTGGGTTACAATACGCCAATGCCAGGAGAGAATACCAGATGTGTCGAATGACAAGCAGGTGGCATTGAACAAAAAAAAAGTTTTTATTGTTGTAAATTTGTATTTATGATACAAAAGTGTTTATTAGTTACGTTTATATAAAAGTTATTTATTCTGCTAGAATGAAGCTGGTAAATTACATCTTTGAAATTTTTTTGTAAGACAAGACTCACTTGTGTTGAAATTTTGTGAACATATGCAGTATAAAAGTTGAACCTGCAGTTTTGAGAGGGTAGCAAGTGAACCGGAGGGGGATGAAGATACTGTTACACACGAATGATGGTGGTTCTTGACTCGAGCTTGGGCAGGAAATACGTTCTTTCCCTTGTGACAGAGGTCACCGAGGTTGAACATAGGAATTTCTTTTTATGTTCGCCAACTTAATGCCTACGTCACTCTCACAGGTAAAGAGAAGGGCGTGGTACCCCAAATAAATAGAGGGTACTAGGTATACACTGCTCCACTAACATTACACTTTCTTTAATATTATACATTGCTTTTCTCAAAAGGAAACTAAAAGCTAACTCACTGGCACTATCGAACTCGTAGGTTCATGGCCGCGCGGACATAAGCTCTCCATATATCCCTATCCTGAGCTAAAGTTTTCTAATCATCCCCTGTATAATCTGCATCCTCAAATCATAGTTAATGTTATTCTCCCACCTCTTCTTGGTCTACCAACTGGGAGTTTTCCCTCTGGTTTTCCTACAAGAAGCTACCATGCACGTCTTTCATTCCTGTTCTCATTATTTCTGACTTCCTATAAAGACCATGTATTCTGTATTATGCAGTCTTCTCCATTCACCTGTCTGTTCATCTCTCTTTGGTCCAAACATTTTCCTAAGAACTTTATTCTCATATACTCGTAATCTCCTTTCCTTTGCTTAAAGCAGGAGTCCGTGTTTCGCATCCATATAATATCTTCTTGTATCTTGTAAGCCCATGTTTCCCTTAACAGAGATTTAGGCGCTCTCCCCCTACACGGAAGAATTTGAACCATACTAATATAGTTACACTTGTTTTCGTATAGATGTCATTTGAGTGGTCCGTGGTCAGCGTTCCGCCTCATACTGACATCTAGGAAACCAAGGTAGTACGAGGACGGGAAAATTCGGTAAATTTTGTTTAGAGGCCTTTTCATTCAGGCTTAAGGATCTTTTACGAGCCTGAAAATTTTCAGACTCGGGATCCACGGCTCGGCCTCCCTCCCGGAGGACTTGCATAACCATTAATCCGCCACGGCCGACTTCATAACTGGTAGAATAATAGTTTTATATATTTTCAGTTCAACTTTTTGAAAGGAGTTGGGACATCAAGAGACTGTAATACATAAGAAAACGCATTTCCAGAATTGAGCCTATGTTTTTGTGCATCTCATTCATCTTTGTGATTATTGTTCCTAGGTATTTGAATTCAGCCACTTCCTCAAAATTTTCCTCATTTGTCATTAGCTGTCCATTGCCATTATATAATGTATTTTTCTGTGTGACTATAATTTAGTTTTATTGATATTAGTGTTACTCAGTAGTGGGTGCGTGTTGTCCTTTAGTATCTCCTCGCTATCGGCCAATAGTACATCATCATCATCAGCATAAACCAACAGCTGAACACGCCGTAGCGTAGTGGTTAAGGCACTGAGCTACAAGCCGGAGGGTCGAGGGTTCAAGTCCCGTTGGGGTCAGGATTTTTAAACTGACCCAAACCCTCTGGCGGCACTATGGCCCTGGGGTCGACTCAGCCTCTAACGGAAATGAGTACCAGACGCTTGTTCTGGGGTAAAGGCGGCCGTCACGCAGGGCTGACAACCCGGCTGACATCAAGTGCCGATTGTCTAGAAAAAGTGGGAGCCTTAACCTCCTACTACCCCAAAGGCCTCCTGAGGCCTGTTGTGGGATCACTTTACTTTTTTAATACCATTGAATTGTAGGCCTTCTTCGTCCTTTAAAGATTTGATGGCATGCTCTAGTACAAAATTAAATAGTAGAGGAGATAGTGCATCTCCTTGCTTCAACCCATTGTGGATTTCAAAAGTATCCGAAAACTGTTTGCCTACACGCACCCTACTCTCTGTGCCATTTAGAACTCACTTTATGGATTCTTATTTTATTTATTTATTTAGCCTGATGGAGTTAAGGCCATGTGGCCTTCTGTTCCACTCACCAGGACCAACAGTGTATTGTAACTATTGTTCCAAAATAATGGTGCCCTTATTTAAATTACTTACTTCAGAATTCCATTCTTTGTGGTATTCTGAATTAAAATTTGTTAATTTTTTAGGTTTTGTGTAGTAATGTTAAATTTCCTTGTTGAAAAAAGTGACTGTCCAATCTTGACATTGTAACCTAATACTATTTTATCTGTAAGAGTGAGAGACCCAGATGGGATGTTGAAGGTGTAAGGCCTGGGAACATTTGAAGACTGTCACAAAAATAATGTAATCTCATAACACACTGTTAAAAAAAATGGCAGGTTTGTTAAATTCTCAAGTATTGGGGGACAATTGGTTTTTGAAATGTACTAAGCATTCTACATATTATGTCCATAATTAAAAAGTTAAAACATATATTACATCAGAAAATAACAATCACAATTAAATCTAATATTAAATACTAAATGAAGATTTGATTAATAAGATAATATCTGTTATATTACGATCTATAATACGACCAGTTAATGATAGTTAAGATTAAGACTAATAATACAATACAATTTTATGGCCATATTAAACGAATGAACTCAAATAGACATCGATACTAGTAAAATTCAAGTTTCCGTTGAAGTCGTTCACAATAATATACTGTACGGTTAAAAACTATAAAATAGTTACCTTGTAGGTCCGTCTCCTCAACTTAAGTTCTATTAAAACTCAAATAGGCTTACAAAACAGATAATGGAATTCTACGAAAACAGAAGTAAAGCTCCAGTGGATACTATGAAGTGGATTGATGAAGTCAAAAAGGACTTAAAATTGGCAGGAATTACTAAAGAAGATATCATAAACAGAAATATATTTAGAATTAAGGTGAATAAGTGGCAAGTTGACCAAGAGGACAAACTGAAAACAAAAACTGGACCAATTTGGACAGATGATAGAAAACAAGCTCATAGCAAAAGAATGAAAGAAATTTGGGCTCAAAGGAAACGCCTCTAAGTACTTTGCGTAGTCCTACATGGGCTCATCCGCAATAAAAAAAATGTATTCAAGCAAGATAAATTAAATTGTTGGTACACTGTCTCTGTCTAATATAGGCCTATATAAAAAAACAAAGAAACATAATGAGATGCAGAAAACTACTTTTACGATTATACAATATTTAAACAAATGAAAATATTTGTTAATCTTAGTATTATTTTCATAAAGTGATCCCACTTCAGACCTCAGGAGCCCTTGGGGTAATAGGAGGTTAAGGTTTCCACTTTTTCTGGACAATCGGCACTTGATGTCAGCCTGGTTGTCAGCCCTGCGTGACGGCCGTATTTACCCCGAGAACAAGCGTCTGGTACTCGAATGACATTGTGTTTTTAGCGAATTCAGAAGATGACCTACCACGTACAGTCCACTCTTTTCACCAAATTGTAATAAACTACAATATGGAAATCTTAACAGAAAAATCTAAAGTCGTGGCTTTCCTAGGAAAGACCCATTTCGCAGTAAAATTGTTATTAATAATAAAATATTAGAACAAACTAACATATGTAACTACCTCGGATACCAAGTTACACACGAAGAAGAAAAATATTTTAGCCAAAAAATTATAAAATTTAACAGAGTAACAGGAATTATAAATAATATTTTCAAGCCAAACACAGTACAGCAACACACACGAACTAGAATTTATAAAACACTTGCCAGACACATATTATGTTACGGCAGTGAGACCTGGACAATTCGCAATGTAGATGAACAAAGACTAACTGCGGCAGAAATGAAATTTATTAGACGTACTACAGGCTACTCAGTAACAGACCATAAAAGGAATTCTGAGATTCTCAGATAATTTCAAACAGAATCAATCATGGAATATGCATAAAAATACAGAAACAACTGAAAATCTCACGTAAGAAGAATGAGCAGAACAAGAATACCACGTCAAATTTTAAATTACCAGTCACCAGGCAAGAGATCTTTGGGCAGACCCTTCAAACGTTGGATTGAGACCGTAACAGACTACTAGGTCTAACACATGAAATGTAGAAGAATAACAATTGATCTGTTAATAATAAATACTAGTTTCTAGAAAAAAAAACTCAGTATGATTTCAAAAAAACGAGTTGACTTTAAAATGAGTAGCATAAAAAAAATTGACTTGCCAAGTGCTTGTCCATGGTTTGGTAAAATCGATAGTGTCTCATCATTATTGAAGCCTGTTTGATATACTGTATGCTTTATTCATCTATTTTTAGTAAACTTCAATTCCTTGTCGTGACCTGGCCCTCGGGTAGATCAGACAATTTGAAGGTAGGATTCGTTGTGAGTCCAAGAACTCCAGTGAATGCAGAACTTAATTTAATATATTTATTAAAGACGATGATTAAAAAGTTACAATATTGTGTCTCTAACTGTCATAGAGACGAGGTCGGAACCATGAAGAATAAGCCCTGATGCCAAGGGCATCAGCCGTTATAAACCCTCTGATAAGCGGGCGTGGCATGGACGCTGAGTTGGAATGTATCACCCTCATTTCCAAATAAGGACATATCTCTTCTAAAGTTACGTATGAAGACTGGAATTTACCAGCCATGTTATCTTACTGTATTCAACTAGGGGATGGAGAGTAATCTTATCTTGACTCGACGCCCTTGTATTAGACTGGGGGATGGTGAGTGATATTATCCAAACTCAACGCCCCTGCCTGTTTCAACTTGAATATCCACATGTAATTATTATTATATATTAGAGTGTCCAGTACGCAATTTCCCTTCATAATATAATATAAATACATTCTGATTGTTAATTCAATACTATAATATATATATATATATATATATGGATTCTATGCTATTGGCTAACAGTGCAATAATTAATTAGTATATGCGGTAATAATGCTACAGCCAGCACATCCTATAGATGCACATATTTGTCAGTATTTTTTTATCTTAACAATTTTTTAAGGCTAATGTGTATTGTGGTATTCATAGAATGAATTTATTTAATATAATATACAAACCTCATAAAAATTGGGAGGAAATGCGCATTTAATTCCTCGAATTCATATGCTAATTTTTTATGTTAAAGAAATCAGTCTTTCAAATAATTCTAAAACATTCTCGTTCTTCACGCAGACAAAAAACGATCGATCAGAGAGAAATGCAATGTCCTTTATAAAAATACTTCTTTATAGTGCTTTATAAAAAACAATGGGCAATTGTATAACTCCTTGCATTAAATTAAATAGGTTTTACTTTTAAATAATCTTTTCAAGGCCTCCGTTACTCTAATTCCAAAACTCTGCTGGTCCAATTAATTCTTATTTTCCTTTTTAATCTCAAGACTGCAAATGAGACTATTTCTCTATATTGCCGCCTTTATTTTGACAATGCAGATATTATACATCGAATAAAAAGCTATGGGCTAAAATTTGGTGAATAAAAGAACACCTGTTTCCATATAAAAGTAAGTACTAACTATAAATTGTTAAAACTGTATAATAGAAAGATATAAAAAATCTTTCGACAGTTGTTGGCAATCTGTTTTAATGCCATCTGTTGGATAATGTTAGAAACAGTCATTTTGATTGTAAGAACTCTCTTTGCCTATTACTTTTCGATATTGTATGCAAATTGTCATGGAAAGTAATTCGTTCAGATATAAAATTATGGAAAGTTTAACTCCCTAAGGAAACGAAGGGTTGTTTATACCTGTAATCACGAATCAAAAGCTTTTCATTTATTTTTTGTATAAGAAGGAAGGGTAAGTATAGTTTAAATAAACAATGCAAGTTTCTTGACTTTCCATCACAATTACCTTTTTACTGTAAACCATTGTATAGTATATATAAATATGTTAAAATATTCTTTCTGTTACTGACATAAATGGATATTATAGGACTCGCCAAAGTTACATCTGCACGAGAAAAATATGCTAAAAATATGCTTTGATTCTCTTCCTTCTCTTTCTGTGTAACACAAGTGGCAACCACTTCCCGTCCTCTGTTCTGTGTTACATGACTGGGAGAACTCTGGCAAGTGCTGAACTTTTTAAATGATCTGACATCTGCAGCAGACGTTGACCAAATTAATGATCCGGCAAACATGTTACTACTGGCAAATGAGTTGTCCTTCCTTAGCCTTCCTCATTACATGTTGCCAATTCCCGTCCCTTATATTGTGTTTGCCCACCGCTGTGGTCTCGAGGTAGCGTGCTGCCTTGTCACGCAGCGGGCCCGGGTTCGATCCCCGGTCGCGGCAGTTTCTCTGGGTGAGGTGTTTATCGGGGTTTTTCCTCACCTGTAAGACAAATGTCAGGAAAACTTTAAGGCCCAAACGGTCCCAGAAACCATATTGGCGATCATCATCATCCTTATCATTATCATCCCTCACCGGTTTGGAAAGCAACGGGAAGCTACCACACCTACAATTCCCTAGCAAAGCTGCAAGCATAACATGAAAATGCTATGATTGCAGTGAAGGACCTGCCTTCGGGCAGAATTACTATGGATGGATGGATATTGTGTTTATATTACTATTTAAAAATAGTAAGCTCTTTTACATTTATTTTTTCAAATTACGTTATTTTTTACATTTCTCTTAACTTCAAGAATATATATTAAAAATAGTATTATCTTCCATTCTTGTTTAATAATGACTTCAAATGTTCAATGTAACTGATAACATTTCTCGTAACTTCAAGAATATGTGTAATCCACCGCTGTGGTCTCGAGATAGCGTGCTGCCTTGTTACGCAGCGGACCCGAGTTCGATTCCCGGTCGTCGGGACAGGTTCCTGGATGAGGCTTTCTTTCGGAGTTTTTCCTCACCTGTAAGACAAATGTCAAGAAGCTTAGGGCCCAACGGTCCCCGAAAATCATCCGGCCATCATCATCATCCTTCACCGATGTGGAAAGCAACGGAAAGCTACCACACTTACAATTCCCTAGTAAAGTTACAAAGCATAGCATGGAAATGATTGCAGTAAAAGACCTGCCCTCGGACAGAATTACTATGGATGGATATTGTGTTGTGAGGCTGTTAATAGAGAGATGACAAACACTGTGATTTAAATGATCCGATACCTTCAGCAGTCGTCGACTAAATTACTAATTTGACAACCATTCATTGATTTTTCACATGTGTTTAGGTATTCTCCCTTCCATAGAAAAATATTTTGGCGACACTACCGCTAACACACATCCCCTTTAGCCGTGCAGACTTAACTTAGGCGACTAATAAATTCAAAGCCTGAATTGTCACTCAGAATATACTTACGATTTAATAGGCTGAAATGCAGGGAAAAAGAACAACTTATACTAAATTAATTTCATTAATATTTTTAAAAAGTTAATATAAAGAATTATTGAAATTCACTGACGTCTTCTTGGGCAAATATTCCGTAATAGTATGCTCAGCTTATATCCACATTCTATAGGTCTTATTTGGTCGATGTGACTAATTTCTTATACCTACCAATATTGTTGTTATTGGAAGTAACTCAACGTTCCCACATCTAACCAAGTTGCTATGCAAACAAAAGAAATCGCAATGCTGATATGGACTCAAAAAGCACACGTTCGGTAAGTAAAATAAAACATTTTCTTGAATGTTTTGTACACTAACTCGTATCTTTCTTTAGACTTTTCCTGAATTAATGCAGAACATCCCACTCTCCAGGCTTCTTCAATCTCTCTATCTACCATGACTCCTTCCGTAATAAAATTATCAAACAAATTCTATTCACGGTACTGCATATAAAAATGTTTCCACAGCCAACAATCCTTGCTTATATTATGAAAAGCTACATAGCAACGATCACCACATGTTTCTTTCTCATATAAGTAATTTACATCCAACCAATATTTTAATTAATTTATTACTATATTTAATAAAAATTAGTCACATCGACCAAAAAATAGTATGCAATACACATGAGGTAAGCACGTAACAGATCTCGAAAATTGAAAAAAACTCGGCGCAAGCGCCTCGTTTTTTTCAAACTTTTTCTCGATCAGTAACAAGTGCTTACCTCACTTGTATCGCAATATAGGCCTACTATTTCCACACGTCTTTTGTCTCCCACCGATACTTATAATTTTAATGTAAGTAAATAGATCGTGTTAAGATCTGTTAATAGTTATTTGCCATATATATAAGTATTAATAACAAATATGAACTTTTAATACACAAGTGATCTTCTTGGTGATAAAATATTAAAATATATATGCAGTCAATATGCCCATTTCACCAATTAATGTTTTAAAATGGTCAACAAGTCAATATCTGGTCTTGAGAATGACAGCTTGGCTGTAGAAACTTGTTGACCATTTTAAAACATTAATTGGTGAAATGGGCATATTGACTGCATATATGAACTTGAAATAGATAGAAATAATTATATAATTGAATTTATATTTATATAATCCACGCCCAGTTGATAGACTAATAATGAGATGGGAAATAACATTAACTATGATTTGAGGGAAGTAGATTATACAGGAAATGATTGGAAAACATTAGCTCAGGATAGGGATGTATGGAGAGCTTATGTTCGCCCGGCTATGAACCTACGGGTTCGATAGTGCCAGTGAGTTAGTTAGTTTGAGTTAGTTATAATCCAATTAAATTTAAATATATCCTTATTATATAATCATTTACATATTATTAGGATGTTTAACTTTCTGGGTTAATGCCAATTCGATCTCTGACAGGACCAGAAATCTTCCTTAATGCATTTCCCTAATCCATTGTTTGGGTTGAATAGTTATGATTTATAAATCATGGACTGAACGAATGCAAGAACTATGAACTACTCTTGATTTATATTACTGTATTCCATAATATTTACGGTATTTTTAAGGCATCTTCTTTCTCTTTGCTTCCCAGTTAAATTAATACAGTTAACCGGTTACAAGACCTCCCTTCATTTTTTCACCTTCGCAATTATGGCAATAATATATTCAATATTACAACATGGGAAACCTCAGAGTAAAGCCAATTACCTATGCTAACACATAAAGTCAAAAAATGTTACAGATTTTAGGTCCTTCAATTAATAACAACAACAATAATAATAATAATAATAATAATAATAATAATAATAATAATAATAATAATAATAATAGCGTTATTTTACCTGACAGAGTTAAGCTTTGTCTACCACTCAACCGGGTTTTAAAAAATACAAAAAATATTCTTTCATCTAAATTACAATAAACAAAATTATTCCATTGTAGGCCTATATCTGAAATACAATTATTATTTATAATAAATATTATATTCACTCTAGATTTTACGAATGAAATATAAAATGTATAAGATAGAAAAATAAAAAAAATATTATTATTAATGACATAGAATAAATTTAGTTGTGGAGAAAAATTAATTATTTAACAAGTAATTGTATAAGCGTGACTTAAAAGTGTCAAGTGTGCGACTACCCGGTGTTTTGATGGAGGGATGTCCAGGAACGGGCAGAGGCTAATGTGACAGAAATAGAATAAGAGCAAGTGTCATTATGGAAAGGGATAGTTAGCAGACTGTTATCTTATGATCTAATATCAATATTGTGGTAAGAAGATAACTTCTCAAATCTGAACGCCAGATAATTAGAAGTCCGGAAGACTTGCGGCATGTAAAAGTACCTGTAGAAGGAGAGGTTAAACTAAGGTAAAGAAACAAAGGAAATGTTCTCGTTGGTCATGGATAGCCTTCAACGTTTATAGAATTTATGAGCTTTTTTTCCCATGATAATTAGAGTCGTTCTAATACAATAAAACAAGTGTTACTCAAGTACTGAAAGAAATTTTCAGACATATAATAGTGACACCATTACTTGCTTTGCAAATTATAATTCCTCTCGCAAAGAAAATTGTTATTGCTTCTGTGATTTCATTAATTAAACGTAATTACACTAATTTGACTCACAGCGTTATCCAAATTACCATTTCGCAGAGGAAACAGACTTCTTTCTTTGCCAATGATATCATAATTAGAACCAGTTGTTCTCACTCGCAGCCTCCATTTTACAATTTACTCTAAACTTAGAAGATATATATTTTTTGTTGTGCATTTAAAACATTTCATTCTCTGCACATGCAAGTGAAACAACCTACAATTCAATAAATTTCAGTAAATTGACTGTACTATAAAAATACTAAGGTTCAGATATTTGAAGCAGATTTAAGGTGAACACTCCAGGTATGTAGAGTTTTTGTTTAATTACTAGAGACCGGATGTTAGGGAAAATGCCTATAGTTATTTATTATAGATATTGTAAAAGTGACTTCATATAAGTTCATACCGACGACCCTAGAGTTGTTTTCATTAAGTTAATTTTTCCTATAAATGCCTCTTTCAGCTTACAATGCCTATAAATGCCTATTTATCATTTTTTCTCGAAATTAACTTACTATTTCAATGAAATTCACAAACTTCATGACACATATCATTGCATAGTAACCTTTAAGTGACTGGCAATATTATTTTTGATGTTGGTAACCCTGAAATCAGTCGGTAGTCCTCGTTCACAGACAGATGCTTCAAAGACAAAGTGGTGCGACAAGTGTATGTGTTTTTTTTTTTCTTTCTTCCCTTTAGAACAGTTGTTTTACGATGCCTAAATAACGGACAACAGTAAACAGTAAGACAAACTGACCAATTTCGTGAAAGAATTTGGTGCGGAAATATTCTCAAGTGACGGTTCAACATTGTTTTACTAAGTGTGTAAAATTTCAGTGAATCGCGCGAAAAAGTGTCATGTTTCGCAGCACGTACACACTGCAAAACATACATATGCTCTTTGTAAAAAGACAAAACAAGTTCCAGAATCATCTTTGATATCTTCGTATGTTATTGATAGCATATGTTTATATTCTTTACGTAAGGCTGTAAAAATTTATGTTGTATTCCATTTTTTGTAAGAGCCTATTTTGAATGTTTAGTGCCTATATTAATGATTTTTAGTGTATTTTTGCCTGCCTATTTCGAATTTTTAAGTGCCTAACATCCGGACTCTATTAATTACGCTCTTTAATAGCTGAGGTCACTGGCAAGTAGTTAAAATGTGCGCATGAAAACACAGACATATTTTGCCCGGAGACTCTTATTTAATGATTGACGTTATTTTATAATAACAAAGAGAGAAGGTGCGCCTGAATACGCATTAAGAATATTTCAGCTTTTTGATCTTGCTGAGTTCGGAGATAGATTTTTCTCTTTTTCCACACTTCAGGATGTGGTATCTTTCACCATGTTTTTTGCACAGTTCACATACACAACTTTCACAGGGCACGTGGTATTTTTTTTTCGCACAATTCGTGGTGGAAACCATGGGTCGCTAATTTCACGATAATATGTCTCTGGGGTTGGTTTTCCTTGGTTCAGGATCTGTCCAGCATCGCACTTGAGCAATCAAAATCTTCGTGGATCTTCCTCCTCTATGTCATCCTTTCTTCTATCAGTTCATTGTATAGGCCGGTGGATGGTAGCAAGATTGCGGTCTAATGTGTTCCAAGAAGGTCTCTTTGGCGAGTTCATAAACTAGCCGGGATTTGATGTTTGTCCATATGCCCAGAGCTTTCTTGAGATATCTTTCTTTTACTTGTTCTAGCCTGTTGAGGCCTTTATTCAGTCTCTCCCATATCATTTCTATTCCATATATTGTGATGGTATTATTTTCGCATGAAATAGAGTCATTGCTGTATGAAGTGCTAGTAGTTGTTACTTATTTATGTCATAAATGGCTTTGATAGCAGCAGCTATAATGTGATGCTATTTTATGTCACACACACACACACACACACACACACACACATATATATATATATATATATATATATATATATACACTAGCTAATACCCGGCGTGTGACTGAGACGAACCAAATATGGCGTTCAGGTAAACCTCCACTTCTAATTGTCGGATTTCACTCATTTTTGGATAATACCTACTTCGGTTTATTTTAATACGATATACTGAGTTTCGTTGTGATACATCGAAAATTCTGACAGCTAGAGCAATTTTTAAATTTTAACTTCAGATGAACTTCTACACCTAATAGTTTTAGAGGGTACAATTGTGAATCTAAATTATCCAGGGACCCACTCAAATACACAAAAAATTTCATCAAAATCGGTCCAGTCGTTTAGGAGTAGTTCAGACACATACACACGTACAGAAGAATTATATATATATATATATATATATATATATATATACACGCATATGTGTGTGTGTTTTGTCCGGGCATTGTTTTACTTTTTTTCGAAAAGGAGCTGAACTTAGGATATTTACGCCCTCGACCAAGGCCGGGTTTGAACCCGCGAACAACGAAACCAGATGAGAGCATGGTAACCAATTGTTCACCAGGATCGTCTCTAACACTTAAAGTTCGTCTTACGTAATTTGCTTTAATTTTATATTAGATTCTACATGGATCTCCTCTGTGGAGTAATGGTTAGACTGTAGAATTGTGGTATAGTTAAATCTTTAAAAAATTATAAATTTCTTTATTAGATTCAACCGCAGTTGGGGAGGGAAATATGGAATTAATGGATTAAGATGAAACATAGTACAATTCACTAAAACGGGAACATTTACTGTAACCTTGGCTTGATGATTCATAACCCTTGTAAGGTACATACGTTAATTGGCATTTCTTATTAATTTATATACTTATACTATTATTATTATTATTATTATTATTATTATTATTATTATGTTTATCATATAATATATTGTTTGTACATGAAATTTACATTGCAACATCTAATATATTTACAATTATTTTTAATCAATATAGGGCAGATATAATCTATACTGTAAATATGTATTTGTAAATTGTGCTAGTTGAGTGGAAGAGAAGGCCTTATGGCCTTAACTCTGCCATAATAAGTAAAACATTATTATTATTATTATTATTATTATTATTATTATTATTATTATTATTATTATTATTATTATTATTATTATTATTATTATTATTATTATTGTTATTATGGGTTTGTGGAGAAAAGCTGCCAGGAAATCTTGACTGGAAATAATTAAGAAATACGGAAGTTAGAAAATGGATGAATACAGAAAGAAGTATAATAGATGAGATTGAACACAGAAGGCAAATGGTATGGACACGTAAGAAGAATGCAGGGTGGAAGACTGTTAAAGGCCGTCTATGCATGGAAAATTGAAAGAAGAAGCAGAAAAGGAAGACCAGGAACTACTTGGAACAATAACATTCAGAATTCAATGAGGGAATTTGGTGTAACGGACGAAGACACAGAGGACAGAGAACGATGGAGAACTTTAATTAAGGGAAATGTGTGAATATTTGTTACAAACTGATAGTCTATAAGTCCATAGTCATAGTATATGTATTTTTTTAAAACTCATGTTAATTATTAAGAATGGTTGGAGAAAACCATCAATGATGAGGAAAATTCTCGAAATAAATGATTGAATTATTAATTGGAATAGTTTAGAACGATCCTACCAGTTATATTATATGGATGCGAAACATGGACTCTTACTTTAAGGGAGGAAAGGAGATTACGAGTATTTGAGAATAAAGTTCTTAGGAAAATGTTTGTACCAAAGAGAGATAAACAGAGAGGTGAATGGAGAAGACTGCATAATACTGAATACATGGTCTTTATAGGAAGTCAGAAATAATGAGAACAGGTAAGTCTCGTAGACAGGGATGGGCAGGACACGTGGCAGGAATGGGGAATGAAAGATGTGCATAGTAGCTTCTTGTAGGAAAACCAGAGGGAAAACTCCCAGTTGGTAGACCAAGAAGAGGTGGGAGAATAACATTAACTATGATTTGAGGATGTAGATTATACAGGGGATGATTGGAAAACATTAGCTCAGGATAGGGATGTATGGAGAGCTTATGTCCGCGCAACCATGAACCTAAGGATTCGTGTCAGTGAGTTAAGAGTTTAGAAGAATATGTCGATATTTTAAATATTGTAATAAACTTCCTCTCAACTTTTATGATGACCTGTATGTACATCTGCATCCGGATGGCAAACCACTATACCCTGATGGATTTTGGGCAAAAGGCAATGCAAGAGGCCGTTAAAGTCAGACCTTCACCATCATCCCTCCCCCTTCCCCCTCCACTAGTTCAACCGCAAACTTACTTTGCCTCCCTCGGCCTTTTTCAATGCTTCTATTATTTCAAGGACAAGTTACGTATAAAAAATGTACATAAAAGATAGCAGGTTTCGGTTTAGAAGGAAGAGAAAAAAATGTTACAACCCTCCCTGCTGTGTGAATGTTTTAATAATTTAGTGAAGCATAAGATGGGGGATGAGCACGCGTCCCTTCTGACTTCAATCATCCCTTAAGACTTGATATCCACCCCCTTCCCTAACCTCAATTCCGATTTTTTATAACTAATAGCGTGCATTAATATTTTTCCAGAACATCTGCAGGTACTTGCATCAGCTGCCCTCTTGTTACTCCGGTCTAACCCTTAAAAGCCATGTTAGCTCAGTAAGCAAGGTGTAAACATTGTCGAGGGATGAACAGTCTATACTAGGCAAATTTTTGTGGCTTTTTGATGACTCTTACTAGAATATTTTTCTTCTTCTTCTTCTTCTTCTTCTTCTTCTTCTACTTTCATGTGATAAGCCTAGTGGTCTGTTACGGTCTCAATCCAACTTTTGAAGGGTCTGCCCAAAGATCTCTTGCCTGGTGGCTGGTAATTTAAGATTTAAGATGGTATTCTTGTTCTGCTCATTCTTCTTACGTCAGATTTCCAGTTGTTTCTGTATTTTTGTACACATTCTATGACTCTGATTGAAATTATCTGAGAATTTCAGAATTCGTTTTATGGTCTGTTCTTGAGTAACCTGCAGTACGTCTCATAAATTTCATTTCTGCCGCTGTTAGTCTTTGTTCATCTACACTGCGAATTGTCCAGGCTTCACTGCCGTAACATAATATGGGTGTGGCCAGTGTTTTATAAATTCTAGATCGTGTATTTTGCTGTACTGTGTTTGGCTTGAAAATATTATTTATAATTCCTGTTACTCTGTTAAATGTTATAATTTTTTTATTAAAATCTTTTTCCTCTTCGTATGTAACTTGGTATCCGAGATAGTTAAATGTGTTAGTTTGTTCTAATATTTTATTATTAACAATTTTACTGCGAACTGGGTCTTTTCCTAGGAAAGTCATGACTTTAGATTTTTCTGTTGAGATTTCTATGTAGAATATATTTTTAAATAATATAAGTATCTGTTTATATTTGAGGGCACGCCGTAGCGTAGTGGTTAAGGCACTGCGCTACAAGTCGGAAGGTCGAGGGTTCAAGTCCCGGTGGGGTCAGGATTTTTAAACTGACCAAAAACCTTCTGGCGGCACTATGGCCCTAGGGTCGACTCAGCCTCTAACTAAAATGAGTACCAGACGCTTGTTCTGGGGGTAAAGGCGGCCGTCACGCAGGGCTGACAACCCGGCTGATATCAAGTGCCGATTGTCTAGAAAAAGTGGGAGCCTTAACCTCCTACTACCCAAGGGCCTCCCGAGGCCTGTAGTGGAATTGCTCTGCTTTGCTTTATCTGTTTATATCTGTCATCCTTCATTAGAACGGATTTTTGTTTGAAAAATGTTGTTAATTATTAAACAAAAATCAATTCTAATTGAAGAGGATAGATATGAAAAGGTACTTATATTATTACTTTAAAATAATTAACACACAACCTCACTTATGATAACAACAAAATTTAAAAAAAATATATTAACAACTCTTATTACGAGGGGTAGTTTCTATTATATCATAATAATCGGTCCTGGTAGACTAGATGTCATCTTACTCGTCGTGATTCCGAAGTTCGCGACCACGGCTTAACTTCCTTTCGAATTGTAGGAATCGAACAGAACTACTCCTTACTGCAAGCTTCCTGATCTACAAATATTTTTAACCCATAACGAGGATACAAAATGTTTGTGTTTGTGTGATTTCTCATGAATTGTATGATCTCAACTAAATAATATTATGAACTGGGGCCTGCTAATGAAATTCAAATCTTAGCAATTGTCTTAACAGCTGAGAAAAACCAGGAAACTGTTTCAATCAGGTTGGTGGACACCGGGGTTTGAACTCGGTCATTTTTTAAATAAGAGTCTCAAACTCTATGCCTGAGGCAACTTCGTTTTGCGTTATTCCACTTATAAAAACACTAAATTTCGAACTGTATTGGTTATTTGTTACTTATAATGATTTACACAGTATCTTTCTCATAATTTTAATGAAGTCTGAGAGCTGTAATGAATGGTTGGACGAAACAAATACGGTTTTATTTTAATATAATTGAATACAATTATAATGTAAAAAAGCTTAAATGATTTTATGGGACGGGAAGACCCTACAGAGTTTAATATACAAGATAATAAAATAACATCAATATCTTAGAAATTTAAAACATGAATTTCAATTCAAAATATAATAAAAATATTGGAATTGCTACAAAATATACTGTAATTTTTGGCCTTCGGGTGTCCTAGGAGTTGAGTTTCTTGACTCTCATTCTCGGGGATCGCGGGTTTAAACTCGATTGTGGTAGCCTACATGGATTTTTAAGAAGAAAAATCAAAGGGACAATTCCACGGAGAGGGATTTTAAGCCGTGAGATCCAGGACTGAAGATATTAGTGCTAGTAAAATAACCTCAAGTCTAAATTGCAACTTCTGAGTAAAATTTAATCGGTCTTTCCTATCCAAGTAATATCACGGTTGCTAACTAGAGGTGTCTTTGAGGCGAGAACTAACCACTTTTCACTCCCGACATCCGTAGTGAAAGAACGTAATTAAATTAGCTTGGTTAAGTAACGCCCAGATATAATTCTAAAATTTTATAAAACAATGGCTCTTCCAACTCTACTTTATGGTTCTGAAACCTGGACTCTTACTACAGGTAAATTAAATAGGATAGTAGCTGCAGAAATGAAGTTATTAAGACCTTTAGCGGGTTATACGCTTTATGACCACATGCGTAATGAAGATATCCGCAAAGCTCTCAACACACCAGCAATAACTGAAACCGTTCAAAAATATCAAAATAATTGGCATGAACACCTTCTTAGAATGCCAAACAATATACTACCTATGCAGCTATTGAACTTACAGACCCACAGGGCGAAGAGACCCAGGAAGACCTAAGAGGAGATGGAGGGATCAATTTCTATCCTGAAGCGGAACAGGCCAATGGTCTAATCCATGCCTGCAATTGATGATGATGAAGTAACTCCCCCATGGAAGCACTTTTGCCCTGAATAAGGTTGTACGGATATAGACATACTTAATATAATTGGAACATTAGAAAAATAGTTTTATAAAACATTTTTTATACAAATGCAGGGGACGTGACATAAAACATTGTCCATAATTATGTGTAAACAACTAACGGTAACAATGAATTAAAACAATAAAACATCATAGCAAAATAGAAAGTTTGGTTCTAGCTTCTCAGTATATATCCTTCGAAGTAGCAGAGTGAAGTGCTGACACTGTAGCAGGTGGTTTCTTTCCATGTTGGTGTTCGTGGAGCACAGTGGGCAATGAGTTCTTCTGTAAATGCCAATCCGATGAAGATGAGCTGCAAGACAATCATGTCCTGTGTTTAGTCGAAAATATGCTACAGCTTCCTTCCGAGGTGCGTCTGGTGTAGTGTGGATTGTGTTTTTCCATTGTTTTTCTTGAATTCGGATCTGAAGATTGGTCGAGAACGTGTTTTTTGCCGTTTGTTTGATATAAATTACACTGGTCAACATGATTTTTGTCTCATGAGTACCAATAGTTGTACTTAATGCAGTTTTTTTATCGTGTTTTCAAATATGTATTCGGAATTCCTCCATTACCCACAGTTTTTTTATTTCAATTTCAATTAATGGATTTAAATAATTATTTTTTAATAAACATTTTTTCGTCCATTTATTATCTTGCCTCAGTGAGCGATGAGCACGGGGAACACATTCATCAGGAGATTTCAGCTATGGAAAAGATATGTCAAGGCAAATGGAATCCTAATATGCTGGCCGATTATTGTTGGACCATCAAGAGGGATGCTACACAGGCGAAATATAGCAGAAAATCGTCATTTTTTACTTTCTAGGTGAGTCCGAATGTTAGAATATTGTGCAGTTACGAATGTAGAAAATATTAATGTGTTTGAAATTATTATAAATGCCTGTCTCTCGGAAACCTTGCGTGATGGAGAAAACCCGATATCATATTTGAATTCAGAAGAAAAAGTGCTATCAGAATCACATATTTTTCTTTCTGAGACAAAAAAAAAGTTTATTTTTTGTAACTCAGTGTTACTGCTGAGCGATAAGGTGTGTTTGAATAAGGTTGCTGTAAACACATTGCTCCTCGTTTTGCCAGCATATCGGCTCACTTCATTTCCATTGATCTAGTTACTTTTATTTAATTATGCTCTTTAACTTCTTCTTCTTCACTTCCTGGTTTAGGCAAGAGTTGCCTGTTCAGTCTTTACTAATAGATCTAAGACCATGTCTTCCGAGGACGTCCGACATCTCTTCTTACTCTTGGAAAATAATGGAAGATTTTATTTGGTAATCTACTTTCTTCCATTCTTTCTACATGTTCTTTCCACTGTATCTTGTTAAATATCTTTTCTTTTATGGAGTAGATCTGCAGTTCTTCACGGATATCCTCGTTTCTTATCTGGTCCATTCTAGTGCAGCCTTTTACTCTTCTTAAAAATTTCATCTCTGCTGCTTGGATTTTACTTTCTTGTTTGGTAGTGGTAATCCAAGATTAACTCCCATGCAAAAGGACAGGGACAGCTATTGTTTTATAAAATTTTAATTTTGTTTGTTTATGGGCTATATTATTCAATGTTCTATTTATTGTACCACAAATAGCTTGAAACTGATGTATGCTCTTTAACTTCTCTGGTAATTAGCGTGGCAAATCAAATTTGAGTCTAAAAGATAGGAATAAATACTCAATGGCGCGACAGCTCTAGCAGGTCCTTGGCCTACCAAATGGGCTGGTTATTTCACATCCGCCTGTAATTTACAGAGGTAGACGATCACCCAATCAGTCGGTTTATCGAGTCTCCTAGCCGTTATAGCTGGTTTTCTCAACCTACAGCCGCTACTTATTGTATCTACACATATTTCTCACTATGGTGAATGAGCAGGCTGATATTTCATGAGAAAATGTTTCCCCTCATGGAGACTCGAAATCAGTGCAAGTCCCGTAGCTCTGTACCAAGGTATCAGGACTGAAACAACTCGGGTACGGTGGAGTGAGTCTAAAAGATTGACTCTATTGCGCGACAGGTCTAAAAGGCCCTTAGCCTAACAGCCTGCTGTTGGCCTCACATCCACATATGACGATCAGAGAGGTAGGCGATTATCCAACAAGTGTAGGGGTGGCATGTCAGCATATCGGGTCCCCAGCAGTTGTAGCTGGTTTTTTTCAACTAGAACGACTATTTATTGTAGTTACCCAAGTTCCTCACGATGTTGGGTGGCACCGGTCCCATCCTGGCACAAATTTAATGCGAAAATGTCTTCCCCTCTTGAAGACTGGAACAAGCGCGAGTCCCGTAGTTCTGCGCCAAGGCATTTTGCCTTAATCACTCGGCTACGGAGTCTAAGAGGCTCGGTATACTTTGTTTAGAGGCCTCTTATTTCAGATTTGACATTCTTTTACGTGTCGTAGTAGTAATGTTACGATGCGAGATTGGGAAGTTGCTTTTACAGAAGCAAGGAAATATTTAAAATTCGAGCGATAGCGAGGTTTCTAAATTCCGAGATTCTGTAAAACAATTCACATACGTGCGTTGTACATTTTTTTTTTCGCCATTGTGTTTTCAAAATAATAAATAATAAATAATAGTAAAAATAAATAATAAATAATAGTAAATTAATAACATCTTTGATGGAAATATTTGCGTTCATTATAAATAACTGATTAACGTTAAACAGTGTGGGCAATGTTTATTAGTTGAGAATACAACATTCCGTAACACCATTCAGTCATAAAATGGCGGCAATTACGTACTTATTGTTTTATATTATTTCAATTAAATTTCAGTTAATTTAAAATGCAGTGATTTATTTCGTATAATGTATATTAACATTACCTTCTTGATATATTTTTGTGTAATACATTGTACATAGTATACATAAAGTGCAATGATTTTACTTCCCGCACGAGGTTTGTAATATTACAGTATAGATATTTAGGTTGGCAACACCGAAATGTAGGGAGTTGAACTTTCAATCATGGTCGCCATTGCTGTAAGTACGACAAAACGCACTATCGCGCAAAAAACAACGTTACAGGATCCAGGATATATATACACACACACACAGAATCGACCCAGGAAGTTGCTGTGTGTTTGGAATAGGTAAATGGGTTGCCATTTTAACAGTATTTTCTTGAGGGAAATCCTTATATAAAACTGAAGATTGCAACACAGCAAGTACATAGTTGTAAGTTGTAGCCATCCAAGCCCTCCATGGTATCTTTACCTTGTCGTGGTGGAGTGGCTTGCGTGCTTAAATGATCCTGAGAGCTATGCCGGCGGTAGCATTGCTGCCGATAGGGTTACCCATGCCGGACTGGTCAAAGTGATAAGCCAGACGAAAAAAGTACCTTGGGCGAAAGAGTGACGATCTTTCACCGTAAAAATACAACCGTCAAGAAATGCGGACAAGGGTTCAACTGGGGTAAAATTTTCCGGAGGTCAAATAGTCCCCCATTCGGATCTCCAGGCGGGGACTACTTCAGGGAACCCATGCCAAAGGCTCAAACACAGGGACATGTTCCTAGGAACATGGAATGTTCGGACTTTATACAATAGCGGGGCACTAGAGATATTAACGCGGGAATTAGATAAATCGCCCTTGGATATAGTCGCTTTACAGGAAGTTAGGTGGCCAGGAGAAGGTAGTCAGGAATCAGGAAGCTTTGCATTATACTACGGGGGTGCAGAAAGACCTGCATTTGGAACGGGTTTTTTAGTCAGAAGGAGGATCTTATCCGCTATCCGAGATATTAAGTTTGTTAGTGATAGGGTATCATACATAATTCTAAAGGGTAAACAACATGATTTTATAATTGTAAATGTACATGCCCCCACAGAAGATAAAGATGACAACATCAAGGATGAGTTCTATGAAGAATTAGAATGCTTATTTGATAGTCTTTCACGATATCATATGAAAATTATCTTAGGAGATTTTAATGCAAAAGTGGGGCGGGAAGACGCCGTAGCCGAGCGGTTAAGGTAGGAAGCCTTGGCGCAGAGCTACGGGACTTGCGCTGGTTCGAGTCTCCATGGGAGAAGAAATTTTCTCATAGTATTTCGGCCAGTATGGGACCGGTGCCCACCCAGCATCGTGAGGCAATTGGGTAGCTACAATAAGTAGCGGCTCCAGGTTGAGGAACCAGCTATAACGGCTGGGGGACTCGACATGCTAACCACATGTCACCCCTACACTGGCTGTTGATCATCTACCTCTGTGATTGACACATGTGGATGTGAAGGGCCAGCAGCCGGCTGGTAAAAGGGCAACCGCTGAAAAGTGGAAAGACCCTCAATCGGAATCGGGGCGGGAAGATATATTCAAACCAACAATAGGCAAATTCAGTCTCCATGAAGATAGTAACGACAATGGGGTTAGATTAGTCACATTTGCCACATCAAAGAATCTCATTGTTAAGAGCACAACATTTCAGCATAAGGATATTCATAAATACACCTGGACGTCCCCAGATGGAGATACTCGGAACCAGATAGATCATGTATTAGTGGATAAACGCAGGCACAGTAGCATCATCGATGTTAGATCAGTTAGAGGGACAGACTGCAATTCGGATCATCATCTGGTCAGGGTGAAAATCAGACAACGGCTATCGCTTATGAGAGGAACAAACGCTAAAGATGATTCTGTAAAATTTGAATTAAGAAACTTGAAAAATGATGAAATGCGGCAAGAATACCAAATCAAAATTGCTAATAGATTTGAAGTACTGGAATCTTCAGATGACAATGTGGCAAACGAAGAAGAAACTGATATAAATAAAGAATGGGAGGCTGTAAGAGATACTATTAAATTGTCAGCATCAGGAAGCATTGGTTGTTTAAAAAGAGGAAAAACAAGAAATGGTTTGATGAGGAATGTGCCGACATTGTAAAGAAAAGAAAGCTAGCAAAAATGAAATGGTTACATGAGCCAAATGAGGTAAATTTAGAGCAATTGGGTAGTATTAGACGGGAAACCACCAAGTTACTAAAGAGTAAAAAAAGGGAATATTTTAGAGAGAAGATTAATGATCTTGAAATGAATGCAAAATGTAGGAACATTAGAGAATTATATCAGGGAATTAGTATAGAGAATAAAGGGTTTCAGGCTAGAACAAAAATAATTCCAAATGAAAATGGGGATATGATTGCAGATTCAAGGAGTATATTAAAAAGTTGGAAAAGTTATTTAATACACAAGTGATCTTCTTGGTGATATAATATTAAAATATATATGTAGTCAATATGCCCATTTCACCAATTAATGTTTTAAAATGGTCAACAAGTTTCTACAGCCAAGCTGTCATTCTCAAGACCAGATATTGACTGAAGACAGAATTGATAATAAGTAAAGAAACAAATTCAGTTAAAAACAAACTACGTATACCTCAGACGCTGAGTTACTTGGAAGACTTACTACTACATAATAAATTGGAGCCCCATATTGTAAATCAATATATCAAGTTAACGGAACTTTGCATGAATCAGAACATTTTTCAATTTAATAATAAGTTTTATGAACAAAAGGAAGGAACCGCAATGGGTAATTCATTGTCTCCTTTCCTAGCTGATCTTTTTATGAGCAGATTTGAGACAGAGCTTGAGAGGGAATTAGATTACTTTCCCAGGTTCTGGCTCAGATATGTTGACGACATTTTTGCTATTTTTGATACCAAAAAATGCAATGTACAGGAATTTGTTGAAATATTAAATGACCGGACTCCCAGCATAAATTTTACTTATGAAGAGGAGGAGAATGGAAGGCTGCCCTTTCTAGATATGATAATAATTAGAAATAATTATAGATTAGAATTTGATATTTATAGGAAAGAAACCAGTACATTTAGATATATCACGGCAGATTCGTACCATTGTAATCAACACAAAATGGCCAGTTTCAATTTTTTAGTTCACCGTCTTACCACTTTTCCGTTAAGTAAAAATAGATATAATAAGGAATTACAAACCATTAAAGATATCGCTAAGTGTAATGGTTTCAATGGAAATATTATTGATAATTTGATTCGTAAATTTGAATTTAGAAAATTATTACTGATTCTACAGCCTTCCATTCTCCTATTAATAAAGCTAATTTTGCGATTTTGCCGTACGTTCCCTCTTTAACTAGAGGTTTGAACAAGATATTCAAAGGACTAGATACGAAATTGATTTTTACTTCCACTTTGACATTAAATAGTGTACTTGGAAACCCTAAAGATAAAGTCGATTGTATAGAGAAATCCGGTATTTATGAAATTGGATGCAATGACTGTGACTTGAAATATGTTGGGCAAACCAGAAGATCCATTTTAACTAGATTTAATGAACATATTGCCCATTTCAGACTCAACAGAATTGAAAAATCTGGAGTTGCCCAACATATTTCTGAGTACGGTCATGCTATCAATAAAAGTAACCTTAGGCTGGTTCGTTCGGTCAGGGATTTCAAATTCCTTAACGTCCTTGAAAGTTTGGAAATTTATAAAAATAAGGATAAAATAATGAATAAAGACAAGGGCCCTATTCCGTACAGCGCCCTCTTTTCTCTACTTGAAACAAAAGAGGATTAGTTTTAGTATGTTTTATTGTTCACTTATGAATGATTGCGTCATGTGACGTAGTTTGTTTTTAACTGAATTTGTTTCTTTACTTATTATCAATTCTGTCTTCAGTCAATATCTGGTCTTGAGAATGACAGCTTGGCTGTAGAAACTTGTTGACCATTTTAAAACATTAATTGGTGAAATGGGCATATTGACTACATATATATTTTGGAAAAGTTACTTCAATCAGCCATTAAATGTACATACAGAACAGGACATTGAGGAGGATAATTTACAGACAGCAGAAATGCTAGTCGCAGAGCCAAGTGCATTAGAGGTTGAAATGGCGATTGAAAAATTGAAGCTGTATAAAGAATCAGGTTCAGATGAGATCCCAGCAGAACTGATAAAATCAGGGGGAGAAAAATTGATGGACAAGATATGCGGGTTGCTTAGTATGATTTGGGAAAAAGGAGCTATTCCAGATGAATGGAAGGAATCAATTATTGTACCAATTTATAAGAAAGGAGATAAAACTGATTGCAACAACTACAGGGGCATCTCATTACTTTCAACTTCATACAAAATTCTAACAAATATATTAGTAAGCAGACTTACTCCCTATATTGACATTCTAAGAGATCTTCAATGTGCATTTAGAAGAAACAGGTCTACAACAGATCAGATTTTTAGTATAAGACAGATTTTAGAAAAGAAATGGGAATATAATGGTACTGTACATCAACTATACGTAGACTTCAAAAAAGCATATGATTCAATTAAGAGGGAGAAGTTATATAGTATCCTGCTGGAGTTCGGAATTCCTAAAAAGTTAGACTTATACGAATGTGTCTAAATGGCACAAAGAGTAGAGTGCGTGTAGGCAAACAGTTTTCAGACACTTTTGAAATCCAGAATGGGTTGAAGCAAGGAGATGCACTATCTCCTCTACTATTTAATTTTGTACTAGAGCATGCCATTAAATCTTTAGAGAATGAGGAAGGCTTACAACTGAATGGTATTAATAAGCTGTTAGTTTATGCTGATGATGTAGTATTGTTGGCCGATAGCGAGGAGATACTAAAGGACAATACGCGCACACTGTTGAGTAACACTAAGAAATTAGAATTGGAAGTAAATATCAATAAAACTAAATATATGGTCACACGTAGAAATTCATTATATAATGGAAATGGACAGCTAATGACAAATGAGGGAAATTTTGAGGAAGTGGCTAAATTCAAGTACCTAGGAACAGTAATCACAAATAGGAATGAGATGCACAAAGAAATTAAACATAGGCTCAATTCTGGAAATGCGTGCTATTATGCATTGCAGAGACTCTTGATGTCCCAACTCCTTTCAAAAAATGTTAAACTGAAAATATATAAAACTATTATTCTACCTGTTATATTATATGGATGCGAAACATGGACTCTTACTTTAAGGGAGGATAGGAGATTACAAGTATTTGAGAATAAAGTACTTAGGAAAATTTTTGGACGAAAGACAGGCGAATGGAGAAGACTACATAACAATGAACTACATGGTCTTTATAGGAAGCCAGGTATATTAAGAACAGTAAAGTCTCGTAGACTCCGATGGGCAGGACATGTTGCACGTATGGGGAATGAAAGACTTGCATGGAAGCTTCTTGTAGGAAAGCCAGAGGGAAAATGCCCAGTTGGTAGACCAAGAATGAGGTGGGAGAATAACATTAACTATGATTTGAGGGAAGTAGATTATACAGGGAATGATTGGAAAGCATTAGCTCAGGATAGGGATGTATGGAGAGCTTATGTCTGCGCGGCCATCAACCTACGGGTTCGATAGTGCCAGTGAGTAAGTAAGTAAGTATGTAGCCATCCAAGCCACCCCCTCTTAAAGAAAAAAAAACACAGTTACCACTTGTCACTGAGCTCTTGCGGATCTGTACCATTCTGTGTGAAAGTGTCGACTCTCATATTTAATATAAAACTAGTTTGCATGCCGTAAAAGAAAATCTATTTTTTTAATGTATACTACATAGATTTGGAAAATGTACTGATAACTTTGCCCCTCCACCCCTCCTTAACAACATCTTAGCAACATCTACCCTCTGTAGGTAGGGGGACACTGGCATAGACCATAAGGTCTGTAGTAACTTCCTGGGTTGAATTAGAGTGTATATGTGTGTGTGTGTGTGTGTGTGTGTGTGTGTGTGTGTGTGTGTGTGTGTGTGTGTGTGTGTGTGTGTGTGTGGTCAGGAGTTAGAGTCCCGGTGGAGGCAAGGTTTTTAAATTGGACTAACGGAAATGAGTAACAGGCACTTGTGCTGCTACTCATTCCGATTGTCTAAAAAGGTTGAAAATCTTAACTTCATACTACCCCTAGATAATCTTAAGGCTTGAAATGACATCACATTACCATTTTTTTTTTGTATGTCACAGCCACTAAAAGTCACTGATTGTTACCTAAGTTCCCTGTAAAAACCTTCATAAACTAGCATCTGCAGCTACTTGCAGCAACTGCCCTGTTGTCCCTATGTTTTCATGTAATATGCTCAAGTTATTTCTATGACATACTTACATATTTGATCTCTAAGAATAAACACATTGTTGGTATATTTCCAGCTATTATCTCGTTTTGCTTTAAGTTTCTATCTGAGGAAAGAGAGAGAGAGAGAGAGAAAAAAAAAGAGAGAGAGAGAGAGAGAGAGAGAGAAAGAGAGAGAGAGAGTGTTTTCACAAGTTAATTAATTATTTTGATCCACCTCTGTGATTTCGGGAGCCCCAGTCGGGACAGTTTCCTGCGTGATGTTTTTTTTTAGGGTTTTTACTTGCCTATAAAACAAATGTCAGGAAATATAAGGCCCAAACTAACCCTGAACATCATCCGGCAATCATTAATCATAATTATCATATTCCCCATGTTTAGTATGATTGTTGAGACTAGCCTCATGGGCTAGTGGTCACAGAAGAAGAAGCCATAACTTACAGAATCCAATATTTGTAGGCCTAAAATTAAAGCAGACCCGCGCCGTAGCTGAGCGGTTTAAGGGATGATGATTTGGTGCAAAACTGAGGAACTTGCGCTTCTTCAGATCTCCATATTTTCTCACGGTATCTTGGTCAATATGGGGACCTGTGCCCACCTAGTATTGCGAGGTAATTGGATATTAGTAGTGAATGGAAAAGGAATACCCCATTTTAAGTATCCTGTCCACCTCCGTCCCCCAAATCCAGGCCCGCGGAGCCAGCTGCGCCCCTTTCGGTTACTTAGCCTATCACATATCCTGAACCAGGTGGGTCCCAGCCCGGGATTTCATAGGGTGGCTCCTATCCTATTCCTGGGAACGGTGCTTTTCTTCTCCCGTTCCGGGCGCCGGAGGGAACGTACCTTCCTGGTTGCTTTAGGGTCCTATTATGCCCACTTCTATCCCTTGGTTTTATTTCGTTGCAGTATATTTATTCTGAGATCATCTGCTGCTTCAGAGTGTCTAAGCAATAAAAACAGAACTCATATCCAAATATTTGGGTAATTACAATAAATAGCGTCTCCAGTTGAGAAAACTAGCTACAACGGATTGGGGTACCCGACATGCTGACCACATGTCAATCCCATACAGGCTGGATGATCGTCCAGGTCTTTGATTAACACATGTGGATGTGAGGTCAATAGCCTGCTGGTAGACTAAATGCCTTCTAGGACATTATCAGGATTTTTATGGTTTGAAAATTCCATTGATCCTTACCAGATTTGAACCCGCGAACCTCGTAACTAGAGGCTAGTTTGTTAATCATTAGCTCACGGGTCCGACTGTCAGATTAATGCGTCCAAGAAATGTTAACTTTTTTTCTTTGCTGGAACGATGTTAAACGTTAGACATTTTTAAAAATTTGCATTTGTAGGTCCAAACTACAGTCCAGTTCTTGAAACTGTAGCCATCCAGGTCAAACCAAAGGCGCGTGGCAGGAGGAAACATTACCAACTGAGGGAGGGAACTAGTAGCCACGCAAAAAGACACTTTCTTATTAGGCCTATTAATAACTAGCTAATATCCGGCGTGAGCTGCTACGCCTAAATAAATGAAAATTAATCTGCTTTTATGTTTAGTTGAATAAATGAAGGGAAAAATAATTATAAATTTATATTTTTAGATACCCCGTGCTGATTACCCGGCGTTGTCCGGGAATCTACTCATCCGGACCTTCTTGGCATAAATGAGCTGAAAGACAAAAATTAATGTACTTCTTATGATTAGTTTAAATAATTAAAATGAAAAAAATTATAAATGTATATCGTAATTATTTTAAGATTCCCTGTACTGAATATCCGGTGTTGCCCGGGAATCTACTTAATTCGATCTTCTTGGCATAAGTGAGCTAAAAAACAAAATTCCTTATTGTGAGTTATCCGTAAAAGAATTACCCGCCATGTGCTGCTATGCTTGCACAGGAATTTACGTACTTGCCTCGATCTTCTTGGCATCAATGAAAGACAAAAATGGTTATTGTGAGTTATCCGTAAGAAATAAACATGTGCTGTTGCGGATTTTTTTGTAGAGCTTTTTGAGATATTCAATTCTGTGTATATTAATTTTGTGCATTTGTTATGGTTTAGGCAGCGTAAGTGATTTAAGCGTCCACAAAGTTACTTTTTTCACGTTTTCCACTAGAAAGGGCGATTTTTAAAGGTGTAGGAGTTGAGTATCACAACTCTCTTATAGCCTATGTTCATCCCGGGAATCTGCTGAGCATTTTGCAAAAAGCCTCATCACAATCGGAATAACGGTATGGCCGCGTATAAAGTACAAACATGCCAATAAACAAACATTCATTTTTTATATTAGATAATTGAATACATTGTTATAAAAACAGCGCTATCCTATAATGAACACTCCAAACTTATTAGACAACAAAAGTAATCACTAATACAGAACTAGTAGATAAGAAAACGCAACATGTAGTAACTGTTTTCTAAACTGAGGGTAACACGCCCTCCGCCCTTACCGCACCATACACCATTGACTCCACAAAAGCGGCTAAAGAAGCCAGAACTGTACTGTAGACTTGTTAAAGGCGCGTCAGTTGTTCATAACTGTAACTTCTGCGCAGTACGCACTTCCTTCATCTTAAAAAAAAGGTCAAACCACATAATTACAGAATAACGCAAGACATGTCTCATGTAATTCTGCATAAAAAATTCAAGTTTTGATATGTTTTATTCCATTGCTTACGGTAATAGTCAACTTGGATGTACCGCGAACAACATAATAGATAGGCAAAATATCTGGACAGTGATTATTCATCTGTGACCAAGAAAACCTGAATTTCCATTACTGTACTTGTAAATTGAACTGCTTTCACAAATTGTTCACATCCTAAAAACTAATTATATCGGTATATTTAATTTTTACTTCTTCCTTTACTTTGTCAAGTTTTAAAATGTCAATTCGTTCCATTTTCATCCTAAAAGCTATCATCTTCGGAGTAAATATAGCATCCATGGGAATATATTACATACGTACATGGGGCACGCCGTAGCGTAGTGGTTAAGGCACTGAGCTACAAGCCGGAGGGTCGAGGGTTCAGTCCCGTTGGGGTCAGGATTTTTAAACTGACCCAAACCCTCTGGCGGCACTATGGCCCTGGGGTCGACTCAGCCTCTAACGGAAATGAGTACCAGACGCCTGTTCTGGGGGTAAAGGCGGCCGTCACGCAGGGCTGACAACCCGGCTGACATCAAGTGCCGATTGTCTAGAAAAAGTGGGAGCCTTAACCTCCTACCACCCCAAGAGTCTCCTGAGGCCTGTTGTGGGATCACTTTACTTTACTATATATTCTTAGTCAAACAGCTCCGAAATACCAGTTTTGATTGATGTAACTGGCAAGCAAGTATAAAATATTCTTACACATTACGATAACTCTCCATTATATCCCTATCCTGAGCTAATGTTTTCCAAACTTCCCCTGTGTAATCTACATCCCTCAATTCATAGTTAATGTTATTCTCGTACCTCATTATTGGTCTCCAACTAGGCGTTTTCCCTCTGGTTCTCCTATAAGAAGCTTCCACGACCTTCTTTCATTCCCCAATCGTGCCATATTTTCTGTCCATCGCAGTCTACAAAACTTAACTGTTTTTATTATATCTGGCTTCCTATAAAGATCATGCAGCTCACTATTATGTAGTTTTCTTCATTCGCCTGACTGTTCATCTCTCTTTGCTCCAAATATTTTCTTATACTCCAACTCAAGCGCGACAGGCCTATTGTTCGTCTGGTTTAACTTTGCAAGAAATTTGTAGAAAGAGTCAACGTGCTCTCCTCTTTCCTTCGCACCAGTGTTGTCGGTGTTTCTTCACCTGATGTTTATAGGGACAAGGGGAAGACGAAAACTGACAACAGGGTATCTTTGCCAAGTTACGCCATATATACTATAGAATGCGCGACAGGCCTAGAATGCCCTTAGCCCACCTTCCGGCTGCTGTCCTCACGTCCACATGTGGTGATTACAGAGGTAGACGATCATAAGCCAGTGTAGAGGTGACATGTGGTCAGCATGTCGGGTCCCTCAGGCGTTAGAGCTGGTCTTCTCAACCTGGAGTCGCTACTTATTGTAGCTACCCAAATGCCTCGCGATGCTGGGTGGAAACCAGTCCCATACTGGATGAAATTCCATGAGAAAATTTCTTTCCCCATTGAGGACTCGAACCAGTGCAAGTCCGGTAGCTCTGCGCCAAGGCAACTTGTCTTAACCACTCGGCTACGGCACAATACCATAAGCTATATTTTATTTTCTCCTCATATTCTGGTTACGTCATATGTTAGTAATAGCGCTCGTTTGAAGATAATGAAACCACTTTAATTTGTTTGTGCAGGTTGAGAATGGAGCCTCCCCCATGCGATCAAGGTGTGACAAATGCTGCGAGACCCCGTTACTGGCCTTCGGCTATGCAGACCAACATCTTATGAATGGAACACAAGGTAGGGAAAAACTGACATCAATATGTAGATCTGAATCAACCAGTTGTTCCTAGAAAAGAATAAGAATTCTTGTTTCTATTATCTCTAAAATATATTCACATGAGTGTTTTTTTCATCTCCACATTCCGTATACACCTTATGGCTTCTGAAAATCCTCGCTAATGAAAAAAATAATTTTAATATAATATACAATTGTCCCGCATTGTAGCCGAGTGGTTAAGGAAGGAATTCTTGGCGCAGAGCTACGGGTCTTGCGCTGGTTCGAGTCTCCATGGGGAAGACATTTTCTCATGGTATATCGGCCAGTATGGGACCGCATCGTAAGGCATTTGGGTAGCTACAATAAGTAGCGGTTCCAGGTTGAGAAAACCAGCTATAACGGCTGGGGGACTCAACATGCTGACCACATGTCACGCCAACTCTGGCTAGATGATCATCTACCTCTGTGATTGACACATGTGGGTGTGAGGCCAGCAGCCGGATGGTAGGCTAAGGGCCTTATAGGATTATCGCGCCAGGATGAGGAGTTGTGTACAATTTTTTCATTGGTTTTTATATGTTTTCCCCCCAAGAAATCAAATCAGAAGGCAATTAACAAAATATAGCTAATAGAAAATATTCTTCTTCTTACTCATAATTTGTAGGATTTTCATCCTGCTTATTTCCAAAAAAAAACTCTCCTCAGAGGAAGACGTATTGGATGTGCATTCATTATCCATCTCATGGCTGGTTTTCCTCTTGTTCTTCTCGCGTCCATTAGTCTATCTTCTTTAGCTTTTTTTTGCAAATTGGTTGTCTTCCATTCTTTCTGTATGACCTTTCAAATTATAGAAAATAACTCTCAAAACGAGTTACAGTGGGTTACATGCAAAAAAAGCAGTTTTAAAAATATTTTTATGAGATTATGTTTATATCGTCGATAAATAATTTAACAGGTAAAAAAAATGTCTAACCCTTTACTGATAGTGTTTTTTTATTTAATTAGACCTCATTGACAAAGTAACTGCCAATCATTGCATGTCGAAACCTACCTTTTATCGAAGTAGCATTGTGACGTAGAAAGGTGTGTCCAAAAAAATTCTCCCTTTTTAACTGCAAGGTACTAAAATCCAGCGCCAGATCTCTCATTTAAGCTATAGGGAAGAAATACAACTCTTGATTTGGTTGATTGGATAACACTCATTGCCTGATATCCGCGCCGCTTTTTGCTTCACACCCTCCGCTCTTACTCAAGCAGGGACGTACATCTATTTTGAACAGTGGTTGTCATTGTTGGATTCTGAATTCGATTTCTGTGCCTTGCAGTTAAAAACGGCAGTTTTTTGGACACGGCCTTGGTACATCTTAACGCTTCTCTGAGAGAAATTTCAAAGTAGGTTTCGGCATGCAATGGTTGTTAGTTCCCTTGAAAGACGTGTAAATATCATATGATACTGTATTTAAAGTAGAGTATTGTAACATATTCTCTCAACCACTATATATATATATATATATATATATATGTGTGTGTGTGTGTGTGTTATAATTGATTTTTTTACATTGAGCAATGCAAGCCTAACATGGCATGAAAAGAAAAAGAAATGCTTGGACGGGGATTTGAACCCGGACTTCTGAATTGATACTTCATTGCGCTGCCACTTACGCTATCAAAGCAATCTTCTCACAAACGTTTATTTTTCTCTCTCTCTCTCTCTCTCTATATATATATATATATATATATAATTGTCAGATTGTGCAACAGATGGCTGAATTAAATTCAAAACTCCATATTTAATATGTTGAGAAGGCATAATGTAGTGTTGAAAATTATTTCATTCTCGTGTGGGAACGTTAAACCCTGTGGTCCACTTGTTTTTCGATCAGGAGTACGCATGTCCTGGTACCGGATATCACCTTCTCGCTATAGTCATCATCTTTCGTTCAATACACTTTGCAGTTACAAACACTCATGATACACTCCTTTCTGACACAACACATATGTAACGTTGTCTGCCAAAGTAGTATGTAAATTGAAATAGACAAAATTAACGCCAAAATAATTAAACTAAAGATAAATAGATTTATACAAACTGAACTGATTTTTAAATTACTAAAATTGATATTATAATATGACAAAAATAACAAAATACATCAATTAACTTGCTGAGAGATCAATTGAAAAAATATGATTTTCTTTATTTAAAGGAAGAATTTTCCCGAAGAGATTGAATGTTAAATAAAACAATAAGACAAAAAATGGCAATTAAAAATAATATTATGGAAGATATCTCAACAAGACAATTTGATGTAAATGGCTGAAGAGAGGTTACCAATATTGGTTTATGAATGATTTCCATTAAGACGACGGAAAAAAGACCATGGACAACATGGATAAAGTGTATCTGGGAAGCAATGGAGAGCATGCATCTAAGATAAGATCAATGGATAGACCGAGTGGATTGGTTCGCAGCGATTGATGCCATATATAATTATTTTTTTTATTTGTTATGTTATGTGACTGATTGTATTGTATTGGTATTTGGCTGTCAGAAGATGTGAAAACATTGTCATTCAACACCATCTTCACTTCAAGGTTTAGTCGATTCGCTTGTTCCGAATTCACAATTATTCCTTCCATCTCTTCCTAGGTCTTACTACATTCCTTAATCCCTTTAGGAAGGACATAGGAACTACCTCACAACAATCATCACAAACATTCTTCAATTCAACAATGTAATCATAGATAACAATCTGGAGAAATCTGAACCAATATTACAGACAAATGGAGTCCTCCAAGGAGACCCCCTAAGCCCGGTAATATTCAACATAGCAACAGCAGACGTCATAGAAGCAACTATGAAAGAAAATAGTACCACAAAACTATACATTTATGCAGATGACATGGTCATCAAAGCTAAAAACGGTAAACCAATACAAATATCTTGGAATCACACTACAAGCATCAGGGACCACATTTAATATACATGTCAAACAGAGAGCAATTGCAGCTATTATAGCAATGTATAAAATAAAACAGCTTCAATCACTCTCCCTGAAGACAGCAATGAGAATATTCAGACCAAAGATAACGCCCGTACTCACATACAGAATACAAATAATATGGGAGCATCTTAAGAAGAGAGACCTGCAAACCCTTGAACACGTCAAAACAACATTTCTAAACAAAGTCCTAGGTGTCTCAAAGTACACACCATCCAGGATCACATACTTACTAACTCCTAATAGAAGAAGTGCGCTTGACACTGCTATTGCCATCTACTCAGGTATACCAGAGTCTCATGACGGAATATCTAGAAAAAAGGGACGACATAGAAGATGAATTCTACATCACCAGCGCGATGACAGATAGAAATTGGCCATGGGCGAACCAACAGATGAGGAGTACAGTCAACAGACTCGCAGTACACGGCTTCCATCACAAACTATGCAACATAAACACCTTTCACACCGTATCCGAGAAATGTGTATGCAAACTATGCGGACTAAAATGCGACAAATACCCCGTTTTGAAATGCAAGAAGAACACAAAAACTGTGATGGTTCTCAGCACAGAGCACTGATTCTAGTGCCTACTCTACTCTTATGCACACTTGTGCGCGTTTCCTACTATTATATTAATCCCTTTGGTTTATAATGATATGCTATTTTGGGCAATCTTGTTTCTTCCATTCTCTGAACATGCTCTTCCCAGCCGACGCGGCGTTGTTGAATTCTATCATTTGTTGAACATATTTCTAATTCACTTCTTATTTCTTCATTTCTTATGTGGTTCCTTTGATCGTTCATAGAAAAGTAATTTCTACACTTTGTTTTCTACTCGAAATCCTCTCATTTGCTACCTACGTAGGACTCATTACCGTATAAAAGCACCGGTACCGCCATTGTTTTGATGTTGTATCCTTGTTTTATGTTTTAGTGTTCTATGAATGGTGCCACATATCATTTGAAATTTTGATAATTTATTGCCTATATCATTTCATGTTCCATATCCAGAAGACAATTCATAACCTAGATAATTAAAATTTAACACTTGTTATAGAGGTTTATGTATATTATTATTTTCGATCTTTTGAGCGATTTTCCTAAAAAGGCCATTATTTTTTTCTCTATAGAAAACATTGTAACCTGACTAAATAATAATAAATGTAAATTGTTTGAATAAATGACTTTGACAAAAGTACAGAATAAAAGACGTGCATGGAAACTTCTTGTAGGAAAGCCAGAAGGAAAACGCCCAGTTGGTAGACCAAGAATGAGGTGGGAGAACAACATTAACTATGATTTGAGGGAAGTAGATTATACAGGGAATGATTGGAAAGCATTAGCTCAGGATAGGGATGTATGGAGAGCTTATGTCCGCGCGGCCATGAACCTACGGGTTCGATAGTGCCAGTGAGTAAGTAAGTGAGTAAGTAAGTAAAGTACAGTAATGTGTGACTGAAATGAAGGGTAGGCCTATAGACAAAGAACCAGATAAGTTGCTTTCTTTTTTTTTTTCCGATATGGAATTTGTGGTGTAATTAGATTCTCCACGGAAATCATCATTTAGAAATATAAAACAGTAAAATATACAATTACGAAGTAGTCATGAGTTTATTTTGGCATACAGATAAGAAAAAATTTCAAGGAATGAAACTAAAATGTTAGCATTCAAAGGACATGATACCTTAAGAGCAAAAATAGTAATTGATAATAAAATTTTAGAGCGAGTGAACAGTTTTAAATATCTAGGTTTCAATTTATCATATGTTAAAACTGAAGATATTAATGAGAAAATAAATAAATTTAATATTATGTGTGGCACTATAAAAATAACCCTTAAAAACACAAGAAAAGAAACAAAAATGAAATTTTATAAAGTAATGGCTGTTCCTGTATTGACGAATGCATCAGAATTTTGGACGATCACTAAGACAAGAACAAAGATTGGAAGCAGCTGAGATGAGATTTTTAAGAAATATAGCAGGATATACTCTGCTGAATAAGAAAATGAATGAAGATATAAGAAAGGAACTAAATATTTTCAAACTTACAGACTAAATAATTAAATACAGGAACGACTGGAAAGAACATATTGATAGAATGCCAGAAGAAAGATTTCCAAAATTATTGCTAAATTATAAACCGCACGGAAGGAGAAATGTTGGACGCCCACACGGAAGATGGTCTGAACAATTTTAACAATTCTAGCTTTCATGAAACCGGAACGAGCCAACAGGCTTAATCCTTGAATGATGATGATGATGACAGATAAGAAAGTATATGTATGTTGTACAACTAAAAGTACTTTTCTGAGTTTCAAGAAAAAAATATTTACCTGGTTTTATCCCTTGCACCTTCAAATAACATATTTTACCTGTATACATTTTGATAGAAATCATTGAAGTAAGAAGTAATTGCTGAACAATTACATTGTTGAGTTTTACTTCAGAGTCCAAGGTGC
Source organism: Diploptera punctata (assembly GCA_030220185.1). NCBI lineage: Eukaryota > Metazoa > Arthropoda > Insecta > Blattodea > Blaberidae > Diploptera > Diploptera punctata. The sequence goes on along the minus strand of JASPKZ010007519.1, from coordinate 473,554 downwards.
AAAGGCTAGACCTATTGAAATATGACACCCATCATCTTCCTCGTAATTTACAAATTTTGACAATCTTAGTATTTTCCCTTTAACTTATTCATGGAAGAAATAATGAGTAGAAAATGTGACATGTTAGAATGATTCTGTTTTGTAGATTTTTTGTTTACCGGAAATGGTTTCTTATTCAAAAACCTCGTATTGAAAGGGTTGTTTACTTGAACCATTAAAGTTTTGAAGTAGGCCAACTTGTTACTTTACAATAGAAAAATCTCGTTAGGAAGTTCACAATAGTAGTAAATGCTTAAACTCTTTAAAGTTATGACACTTGACAATTTGCTCGCACTTTCCTTCAATCTTGCGTTTACCGCTAATGCTGTTTAAAAATATATTTGCAGGCATTAATGGACAATTTCTTTTCAAAAAGCAGACATGTTTTTTTAGTCCACTTAAACTACCAATGTCGCCCGCGGCCGTCTAAAGGTTATAATAATAATCCATCCTGCCATAGTAATTCTGCCCGAAGGCAGGTCCTTCACTGCAATCATAGCATTTTCATGCTACGCTTGCAGCTTTACAAGGGAATTGTAGATGTGGAAACTTCCCGTTGCTTTCCACACCGGTGAAGGACGATGATGATGATGATGATGATAATGATGGTCATATGATTTCGGGGACCGTTTGGGCCTTAAAGTTTTCCTGACATTTGTCTTACAGGTGAGAAAAACCCCCGATAAAAAGCTCACCCAGAAAAACTGCCCCGACCGGGGATCGAACCTGGGCCCGCTGCGTGACAAGGCAGCACGCTACCTCGAGACCACAGCGGTGGACATAATAATAATAATAATAATAATAATAATAATAATAATAATAATAATATATAATAATAATAATAATAATAATAATAATATAAATTTCAACAATGGAGAAGAACTAAAACCTAATATTGAATGCACTTATTTAGGAACAAAATTAGACCATTCAGGCGATAAAACAGTGGAAATTAAAAATCGCACAAACAAAACAAGCAATAAATGCTTTAAACTCTGTTTAGTGGAGCAAAAATATTACAAAAAATAGAAAATTAGAAATATATCAAACCATAATTCAGAGCATTTTAACATATGGTGCTGAAGTCTGGCAAATTCCTACCAGGGAAATGAAAAGAATTTTAAGTACAGAAATGGATGTTTTAAGAAGATCAGCTGGAAAATCTAGAATGGATAGAATACGAAATAAAGAAATAAGGGAAATTATGGGTGTACAAGAGGAGCCGGACATCATAGAAAAGAAAAGATTGCAGTGATATGGTCATGTCACGCGAATGCCAGAGCAAAGATTGCCAAAAATTGTTATGGAATGGATCCCAATGGAAAGGAGGAAGAGAGGAAGACCGAAGAAAACTTGGATAGAAGGGGTACAAGCAGCTATGAATATCAGAGGAATGGAGGAAGATCAATGGATGGATAGAGAGGAATGGCGTTTGGTTTCCGGAAGACGGCGGCAGCTGCCATGATATCGGATGAATAATAATAATAATAATAATAATAATAATAATAATAATAATAATAATAATAACTTATAATAATACTTGCTAACTGGCACTATCGAACCCGTAGGTTCATGGCCGCGCGGACATAAGCTCTCCATACATCCCTATCCTGTGCTAATGCTTTCCAATCATTCCCTGTATAATCTACCTCCCTCAAATCATAGTTAATGTTATTCTCCCACATCATTCTTGGTCTACCAACTGGGCGTTTTCCCTCTGGTTTTCCTACAAGAAGCTTCCATGCATATTTTTCATTCCCCATACGCGGAACGTGTCCTGCCCATCGCAGTCTACGAGACTTAACTGTTCTTATTATATCTGACTTCATATATAGGCTATGTAGTTCATTGTTATGTAGTCTTCTCCATCCACCTGTCTGTTTTCTCTCTTTGGTCAAAACATTTGCCTAAGTACTTTATTCTGAAATACTCGTAATCTCCTTTCCTCCCTTAAAGTAAGAGTCCATGTTTCGCACCAATATAATATAACTGGTAGAATAATAGTTTTATATATTTTCAGTTTACCGTTTTTTGAAAGGAGTTGGGACATCAAAAGTCTCTGCAATGCATAACAGCACGCATTTAATAATAGTAATATAATAATAATAATAATAATAATAATAATAATAATAATAATAATAATAATAATAATAATAATAATAATAATAATATAATAGTCCATTCTCTTACTTCAAGCCTGGTGTTCACTTTATGTGATGTAAATATAAGATTGTACGGCTTCACGTCTCTTACGAAGAAAGCCATATGCAAAATGTTGCGCCTTTACGAATCATTTACCCGGTCGGTTTGAACACACGACCTTGGAGTCAGAAGAGAAAAAGGATATAATTTTTGCTTTGATAAAAAATTATAGTTGTGTCAGGATGCTTAGATTGTTGAATATTAAATTTAGCACTATAAAGTTGTCATTAATATAGTGGACTTAATTGGACGAGAATTTTGTTTGAGTAACAGTTATCTTGCCGTCTCGGTAGAAGCGTGGCCAGCATTCGTGGCTGCCCGACTGGGATCCCTGGTTCGAATCATGGCGGTTCCAGAAGGGTGGTGGGCCATACCGAGATTTTTTGAGGTTTCTCGGGGTTCTTCCATTTCTGGAATTTCATCTAAAAAAATCTCCAAGCGCGACAGGCCTAGAAGGCCCTTAGCCTACCAGCCGGCTGCTGGCCTCACATCCACACATTTTAATCACAGAGGTGAAGATCATCTAGCCAGTGTAGCATGTGGTCAGCATGTCGGGTCCCCCAGCCGTTATAGCTGGTCTTCTAAACGTGGAATCGCTACTAATTGTACCTACCCAAATGCCTCACGATACTGGGTGGCCACCGGTCCCATACTGGTCGAAATTCCATGACAATTATTTTTTTTCCCCGTGAGGACTCGAAACAGCACAAGTCCCGTAGCTCTGCGCCAAGGCTTCCAGCCTTAACCAATCGGCTACGGCGCGGGACTATTTTCATCTCTCCACTACTTACTCTCTCCATTCTCCATATTCTCTACTTTATGTCATTTCATTTCTTATTCATTCATTTCATATCACTCTTCTCCTCATTTCATGTTAAGAAATATAATTTGTTTGGCAATGCATAGGTTTTGAAAATACATGCTTGTGGCGATCTAGTGGGGTCCCACCAGGGTCCTGCCTCATGATTCCGAGCCTGAACAATAATAAAAGGACAGAAGGGGTCAGCGAGAAGGTTATAGTTCCCACTCGCGATCACCGGTCCATTCCAAAAATGGCAGTTTGGGTCAAGGGAGAAGAATCTTGTGTGTCAGACCGGAAGACGGCCTAAAACTTGTATATCACCTAGAGTAGATTTTCTTTTCACTCATATATATATAATACTGGGATAGCGCAATAGATCTTTGAGGTCGAGGTGCTCAGGGCAGTCTGACCTCCTGGTCTGAATAAAGAACTAAATAATTACAGTTATTTGTTAGAGGGATGACAAAAAGAAATAAATTGAAACTGTTTTACAGGTTTAATTTGAGATTGCCGGAATGCATTTAAACATTGTACTGGTGGTATAACTGCACACTGTACGTGAACAAAATTGAGCAAGTGGACTAAATTGTAATGAATGTACTTCTTCTTGTTTTAATTGCTACCTGGATTGTCCTGGGGTGTTCTTATATTTATGTAAAGAATTCAGCTCATTTTAAAGTACGAACCTACTGTACTAAACTACTTGAAGCAAAACAGTGTTAATTACCTATCAATTAAACAGCACATTAGTACTGGACATTCTTTTAGTTACTTCAGTGATGAATAGACACAAAAGAAATTACGGATCAGCCTACTCTGAAAACTCGTTACTTAGGAAAACAAAGAAAGATTTATTGGAATAGAATTGCGTCAAGTTATGTAAGTAAAAGCGGCTTATAAAATACAATAAAACAAGTGCAAGTTCTCTTTAAATTAATTCAACTTTTTTTACTTGATTTCAAGGGCATGAGTTGCATTCCAACACTCCAGGGGCTGATTTAACAACTGTATTTATACAAAGTACGCAACATTGTAATCTTTATTATTATAGCAATATTTTATTAATGCTGTAAGAAAACATAATTACCATACGATACTGATATTTCACTGTCAGATTTAGAGCCTTTTTAATTTTTGGCAAAGATACTGGTCGGGTGGAACTTTTTTTATTCTCTTCTTGGGCAGTCATATCAGCATATTAATCATTACGGCAACCTTATGTCTACGGTTTTCATTCAGCAGGATCCTACTCATTTCAAAGTCGATCCATTTTTTTATCGTAAAATTGGTTTCAGACATCCTGCTACATATATTTGGAGTTTTTTTTATTCAGTGTCCCAGGTTGTCGTTTCGACGTTTCTGTTCTCTCCTGGCACTGGCGTATTTGTAACCTACTTCTGAGGTTGTGTGCCAGTAGAGTCCATAATCCTAAACTTAATCAAAGGCAAATATGAATGATGATGATTATGATGGCCTTATGGTATTCGGGGGCCATTTGGGCCTTAAAATTTCCTGAGCAGCTAAGATTTTACTCAACGATGACACTACCAGTGGCGATGTGTGGAAGTGAGGCCTGCGTCCTGAAGGAAAAATAAAAAAAGTAAAATTCAGACAGCGGAAATGAGATTCCTACGGACTGTGAAAGGCTGTACAACAGAACATATAAATGAGAACATTAGAGAGGAACTAAAAGTACAATCACTTCTTCAACAAATAGAAGAACACAAGAACAATTATTGGATGGAACATCTACAAAGAATGACAGAGGATAGGATGTCAAAGATGGCATTGATGTATAATCCTGGTGGACGAAGATCGGTAGAAAGACCAAGAAACCGCTGGGCTGAACAGATGTGATATCGGAACAGGCAAAGACCTAACCCTTGAAGAATCATGATGTTGATGATGAAATTTCCTGACATTTGTCTTACAGGTGAGGAAAATTTGCGGAAAAAAAAAAACACCCAGGAAACAAACGGGATCAAACCCCAGCCCGCTGCGTGACAAGACACCACGCTACCTCGAGACCATAGCGGCGGACTTATTTCTGGAGAGTGGATTTGATACATAAAGTCTTGATAAGAACACCTTAAACCAGGCACTGTTAATAAGTGCTCACTAGATGTGAAAAGGCAATATATTGCTCCTACCCCGCATACAGGTGCACTCCCAATGAAACAATACAACTGACTACTCAGTAGTAGTGTCTTACCTTGTCAGCCTATCCGACATAGGGTTGAGTAGGAGGAGCGAGGCGTCTTTCCTCACCTATTGAGCACTTATTAGCAGGCCTGCCTGAGGCATATCGTTTCTACGTATAATGATACTATGACGGAATCGGGGAAATTAAAAAAAAATTCACTCTTCACGACAGACAATCGAAACTCACAGAATGACGACACCATCGCCAAACGTTTTTCCAATGTAATGGTGCACAGTTTTCACAAGAGGTCCGAATACATATTGAGCGAAGGTTCGAGAAAGATGGATTAATTCGAGATGGAAACTTTTCAAGCATCTTTCATTAATCAGACTTATTTAATTAATAACAAAAAGAAGAAAGTGAAAATTGCATTGTTTCAATTCCTCTCTTAAGTTTATTATATTAATTCAAATTTTATTTTTAACTCCTTAAATATGTTTAAGAATATTAATAAAGGTAGGATATTCATCTTTATATAATTATTTTCAATGATTCTATTTAACAATTTTTGGATTTATTCCCAACAACATAATCTCCGGTTCTATCTGTGATAGAAACTAATATGGTTCGCACAGGTTTGGTTCAAATCATATAAGAATTTAAATGTCGAACAGACTTATTATTGGAAAATTATTCTTTAAAAAATGTTGAGTATAAAAATAAGTATATTTAATTAATGTTGGGAAGTAAACATTATGAGGTATAATCATTAAAATTCATCGGAGAACATATTGTTTAAACAACTCACCTCATAGGATTCATGCTTCCATGATATCGCGATTTCAAACATAGTCATGTTCATCATCAGCCATAACTCCGACTGACGAAATTCTTTGGCCGTCAACTATTCTATTGTCGCCATCTTCAGTGCTGCCATCTATGGTTGAATTTATGAACTTCGAAATCAATGTAATTTCGAAGTTCATAAATTCAACCATAGATGGCAGCACTGAAGATGGCGACAATCACAGAGTGACAATAGAATAGTTGACGGCCGAAGAATTTCGTCAGTCGGAGTTATGGCTGATGATGAACATGACTATGTTTGAAATCGCGATATCATGGAAGCATGAATCCTATGAGGTGAGTTGTTTAAACAATATGTTCTCCGATGAATTTTAATGATAAAAATAAGTGTTCATTTATTAATATCGGGCCACAGATTTTTCAAAATGTAATTTTTATAACGTAAAATAAAAAAAAAATATTATATAGAGTGTTGAAATGGAAAAAAAAAAATCATGTGTAATTGGTTATGTAAAAGTAAAATATAAAATATAAAATTATGGAATATTCAATATTCACCTGAAAGGTCCGTTGAGGAGACGTTGTAGTGCTTTCGGGACTTGTCCCATCATCCATGCCCATGTTTCATTCCCCTTCGTGGCATATGTCCTACCTAGAGCAGTGTATGAGATTTAATTCTTCTAATTACATTTGTTTTCCCTTCATGTACGTAATTCACTGTTACTTAGTTTTCTCCATTAATCTGTCCATCTCTTTGGTCCATTAACTTTCGTAAGCATTTTGTTCTCAATAGACTACTCGTAATCCTTTCTCCTCTCTTAGAGTAAACCACCATGTTTCGCATCCATATAATATAACTGGAAGAATAACAGTCATATATATTTTATTGTAACTTTTTTAGAGGAGTTGGAATGTCAATACCAAAAGTTCTGTAATACATTATATTATGCATTTCCAAGGTTTAATGCCTTTAGCTTCGGTTACACCAACAGAGGTAACTGCATTACGCCAGTTTAGGCTATGATTATACAGGAGGAAACTGGCGTAATACGGTTATCTCTGTTGATGAAACCGATCCTTATAACATAAATATTTGTTAACCTTGTCTAAAGTTTTGATTAAAAAGTTTTATTAATCCATATATAATCTATTAGAATTTAGTATTTCTTCCAATTTTCTTTTCTTATATTATTAGAAGTCCACCGCTGTGGTCTCGAGGTACCGTGCTGCCTTGTCACGCAGAGGGCCCGGGTTCGATTCCCGGTCGGGATAGGCTCCTGGATGAGGTTTTTTCGGGGTTTTTCCTCATCTGTAAGACAAATGTCAGGAACCTTAGGGCCCAACGGTCCCCTAAAACCATCCGGTCATTAACATCATATTTATCATTATCATCATCATCCTTCACCGGTGTGGAAAGCAACGAGAAGCCACCACACCTATAATTCCCTAGAAAAGCTGCAAAGCATAGCATGAAAATGCTATGATTGTAGTGAAGGACCTGCCCTCGGGTAGAACTACTGTGGATGGATATTATTAGAATGATTATTAACTAGCCTAGTTATACACAGTTATAACCTTTTGTCTTTATTTGTTATATTTTAATACGCCAATAGATAAGTTAATTATTTAATATATCACTGAAAACATCAAACAAAATAATTTCAAAATGGTTAAGAAATGGGATTGTCTCGCGCCGTAGCCGAGTAGTTAAGGCAAGATGCCTTGGCGCATAGCTACGTGGCTTGCTCTGATTCGAGTTCCCATGGGGGAAGACATTTTCTCATGGAATTTAGGCCAGTATGGGACCGGAGCCACCCAGCGTCGTGAGGCATTTGGGTAGCTACAATAAGGAGCGACTCCAGGTTGAGAAGACCAGCTATAACGGCTGGGGGACCCGACATGCTGACATGTCGCCCCTACACTGGTTCGATTATCGTCTACCTATGTGATTAACACGTGTGGATGTGATGCTTGCAGCCGGCTGGTAGGTCAAGGGCCTTCTATGCCTGTCGCGCCCGAGGAGTTTTTTTTTTTTTTAGATATGGGATTACAACTTTCATTGGTTAGTTCCGAAAGGTATAAACATATTCTCAGATTGTTGAATTGTTTGCCCTACTCATAATTTATTTACATTTGTGAGAGGTAAAATTAGATTTAAAAATTGTCTTGTTTTAAGGTGGACAAGTATCGTTTATATAACTGACGATTTGAGGTCAATAACGGCGATTTAAATGCTCAGATTGAACGAATTCAGGTCCTACATGCACAGACAGACACGTGCAAATCCCATTTCTGATTCCGTATGCATTCCCGAGTTTTGCCGTTTATTAATTTATTCATCAACAAGACTCGGTACTGAAGAATTGTACGGAATTATATCGAATTTTGTCCATTGTTATAGTCTCGAGATAACGTCTTAATCCAGTGGGCTCGGGTCCGATCCCCCTGATTTGAACTTTCACGAAACCTCAAACGCTGATGTTACGACAGACCACACTTTTCTTCAATTTACTGGAATTTCAACTAACTAACTCACTGCCATTATCGAAGCCTGAGGTTTATGGTCGTGTGGAAATAACCTCTCCATACATCCCAATCGTGAGCTAATGATCAGCTAATGTTTTCCAATCATTCGCTATATAATTAAAAAAACTTCATGGCGCGATAGGCCTAGAAGGCCTTTGGCCTACCTACCGGCTGCTGGCCTCACATCCGCAATTACAGATGTAGATGGCAATCGAGCCAGTGTAGGGGTGATGTGTTGTAATCATGTCGGGTTCCCCAGCGGTTATAGTCGGTTTTCTCAACTTTGAGCCGCTACTTATTGTTGCTACTCAAATGCCTCTCGATGATGAGTGGGCACCGGTCCCATACTGGCCGAAATTCCATGAGAAAATTCTTTCCCCATGAAGACAGGTCCCGTAGCTCTGCGTCAAGGCATCATGCCTTTAACCACTCGGCTATAGTGCGGGACTGCTATATAATTAATCTCCCTCAGATAGTATTATTCCACCCCACAGATAATATTTGATGAAACTAATATTAGATATTTAGATGATTGGGACATGTAGAAAGAAGTAATGAGAGGCCTCACCCTTTAGCACAGAACTACAGGACATGGGCTGATTTGAATCCCCATGGAGGAAGAAATTTCCTCTTGAAATTTCGGCCAATAAAGAAACCATGTCTAACCAGAATCATGATGAATTTGAGTAGATGCAATAAGTAGTGGTTTCAGATTGAGAAAACCTGTCATAACAGCTGCAGGGACTCGAAATGCTGATCACCCTATTACGGCAGGATGATCATCTATCTCTCTATCTATCTTCGGGTTTTTACAGCTGCTGCCGTCTTCCCGTGCCAAACCTCCAAAGCCTACGGTCTTGGACATCTTCGATGCTTAGCCCTCTAGCTTGCATTACTGTCTTCATGTTTTCCTTCCATGTTAACCTTGGTCTCCCTCTTTTCTTCTTTCTGTGCGGATGCCATTCATATAGTTGCTTTGGTCATCGCTCATCTTCCATTCTTAAGACATATCCTAACCACTTTAATTCCTTCTCCTCAATTCTTTCAATTATGCTTTCTTCTGCTTCCATTATGTTTCTAATTTCCTTATTTGTGACATGTTCTAATCTAGACTTTCTGGCACTTCTCCGTAAATAATCCATTTCTAGAGCTATTAGTGTATTCTTGTTGTACTTATTGATTGTCCATACCTCACTTCCATACATTGCAACAGATTCCACCAATGTTTTACCAATATATTTTTTGTGTCTTTCCAAATACGCTTATCCCACCATATGGAATTTAACGATGATATTATTTTGCTACTCAATTCAATTCTATGTTTTATGTTCTCTTTGCCTATACCTTGAATGTTATCCATAATTATTCCCAAATATTTAGTTTGTTTCACTTGCTTTATTTGGATTCCTTCATCCAATAATACATTATATAATGGAAATGGACAGCTAATGACAAATGAGGGAAATTTTGAGGAATTGGCTGAATTCAAATACCTAGGAACAATAATCACAAATAGGAATGAGATGCACAAAGAAATTAAACATAGGCTCAATTCTGGAAATGCATGCTATTATGCATTGCAGAGACTTTTGATGTCCCAACTCCTTTCAAAAAACGTTAAGCTGAAAATATATAAAACTATTATTCTACCAGTTATATTATATGGGTGCGAAACATGGACTCTTACTTTAAGGGAGGAAAGGAGATTACGAGTATTTGAGAATAAAGTTCTTAGGAAAATTTTTGGACCAAAGAGAGATGAACAGACAGGTGAATGGAGAAGACTACATAACAATGAACTACATGGTCTTTATAGGAAGCCAGATATAATAAGAACAGTTAAGTCCCGTAGACTGCGATGGGCAGGACATGTTGCGCGTATGGGGAATGAAAGACTTGCATGGAAACTTCTTGTAGGAAAGCCAGAAGGAAAACGCCCAGTTGGTAGACCAAGAATGAGGTGGGAGAACAACATTAACTATGATTTGAGGGAAGTAGATTATACAGGGAATGATTGGAAAGCATTAGCTCAGGATATGGATGTATGGAGAGCTTATGTCCGTGCGGCCATGAACCTACGGGTTCGATAGTGCCAGTGAGTAAGTAAGTAAGTAAGTAATATTAAATTTTCTCGTTCATTGCTATTTATTGCCAGATATTCTGTTTTTTGTAAATTTACTGTGAGACCCCATGATTCATATGTGTTTTTCAACCTTTTTATCATGAATTCCATATCAAATTTGTCTTGCGCTAAAACCAATTGATCATCGGCAAATTGTAATGTCAGCAAAAATCTGTTACCTATTGGGATCCCCATACCTTTGCAGCTTTGTTTCCATTTCATTAATATGGATTCTACATAAATATTAAATAAAATTGGTGAAAGACTGCACCCTTGTTTCAATCCCTTTGTGGTTTTTATAGGATTAGACATTATATTTCCAATTTTAACATAAGCGGAGTTATCTTTATAGATTTGTTTAATAATTTCTATTAGGTTTCTATCAATATTGTATTTCTCCAATACTTCCCATAATTTGTTCCTCGGAATTGAGTCATACGCTTTCTCTAAATATATCATTGCCAAACGGGTTTCTTCTCCAACTGCAGTCCGTTTTTCAAAGGATGATCATCAACCTCTCTAAAAGTAGTATATGGATATGAGGCTAGCAGACGAATAGTAAGTCATCTCTCATGTCATTGAGTTTTATAAGTGACGATGTTTCACAACCGTAGGACCACAGACAAGCAAGTCGTTTTATTAACACAGAGTTACATGTGCAAGGGAGAATCCTCGATTTAAACATCAGTTACCATGCAAATTGACTGTCTTAATGCAGATGATTGCAATTGCACATTAATACCCTAAATCCTTCACTCTGGTACTATGTAATCTAAACGAATTCTTCAGCTATTCGAATTTATGCCCGATTTTGCTGATGTAACTAATTAATCCCATGGTGCGACTGACTTAGAAAGCCTTTGGCCTACTAGCCGGCTGCTGGTCTCACATCCGCACGTGTTCATCATAGAGGTAGACGATCGTACAGCCAGTATAGGGGTTATATGTGGTCAGCATGTCGAGTCCTCCAGCTGCTATAGTGGTTTTCTCAACCTGGAGCCGCTTTTTATTGTAGTTACTCAATTACCTCAAGATTCTGAGTGGGCATCGGTCCCATACTGGCCGAAATTCCATGAGAAAATGTCTTCCCTCATGGAGACTCGAACCAGCGCAAGTTCCGTAGCTCTGCGCCAAGGCATCCTACATTATCCACTCGGATACGGTGTGGGATATTTTGCTGATATACGTAATTTATAAGAATATACCACGTTTCATTGTGAGGAAACAAAAACCTTCATCCTATAGAGCGTTTAAAATGTTCCCATAAAATTTTCGGCTTTTGTGTTAATCCCACCCTTAATAACCCGATTCTGTTTATTAACAAACTCTATCTTACTTTCCATATTCAAATATTACACGGCGTTTCGTTGCGAAAAAAATGGTGGCCGTTACAGCTACTTTTAATTTCGTGCTTCAAGTAAACCTCACTTCTAACAGTCGGATTTTCGGATTTTTTGTCGAATAATTTTCGTTTTATTTCAATGACATATACCGAATTTTGATATTTTTAAACTCTATGGCGTGACAGGCCTAGAAGGTCCTTGGCCTACCAACGGTTGCTGTCCTCATATCCACATGAGTTTATTACAGAAGTGAATATCATCAGACATATAGGGGGAGACATTTAGTCAGTATTTCAAGTTCCCAGCCGCTACAAATTGTTTTCTCAACCTGCAGACGTTATTTATTATAGCTACCGAAGTCGTCGCGATGCTGGGTAGGCACTGATCCCATACTGGCCGAAATTCCAGGAGAAAAGTTCTTCCTTATGGGAAGTCCTTTAGCGCAAGTCTAGTAGCTTGCCTTAATCTGGTCAGCTATCACTGAGGTTTGTTACGAAAAATAAAAAATGCAGCCGTTAGAGCGATTTTTTAATGTTCTCTTTATTTTAATTCCCACTACTCATGGCCCAATTTTGCTCCTTAACGAACTCGACCTTACTTTTTTAATTTGTTGCTACATGTCGAGTTGGTTCCAAAAATATGGCACTTAACTGACACACACGCATATATATATAATTGTTCATATTCGGTGTCTTCTTAGTAGCTTATATGAAGATTTGTAAATAAAAATCAGAATCATTTTTTGTGAGAACAATCTCAATAGCTACATTCCTTCGGAATTGCCTAACAACCAACTTGAAGAGATTTGGCCTAGGTCCAACGTCACAATCTTCATGTTTAACTTCTCGTCATTGAATTATGCATTTTTTACATCATTTTTCAACTATTTGGGCTGCGATATTAGCTAAAATATGAGAAGAGATAGGCCTATTGATTCCAAAATAAATACATTTCAGACGGTATGTGGAACAAAACAAAGAACTTTCAAGAATAAAATAAAAAAGGAAACAAAAACAAAAATGATTAGAATTATGGCAATTCCCTCAATATTGTAAGGATGTGAAATTTGGGCTCCAACGAAAAAAACAGAAAAGTAGAATACAGCCGCCGGAGTTGAAGTTCCTCAGACAAGTTAAAGGAAGTAAAGAACTTAATAAAATTAGAAATGAAGATAGAAGATAAGAATTAAAAGTGTAGCCTTTATTGGACAAAGTCACGAATTATAGACAAAAGTGGATTGATCACATGAATGGAATGAGTAAGGAGAGATGTCCACTGCTCGAAGCAAGAAATTATCAAGCAAGAGGAAGACGTGATGTCGGAAGACCTAGAAAACGTTGGGCCTGATGGATCGCACTGAGCAACAAAAAACATTTTTTTTTGTCTCAGAAAGAAAAATATGTGATTCTGATAGTATTTCTCCTGAATTCAAATATGATACCGGTTTTTCTCCATCACGCAAGATTTCCGAGAGACAGGTTTTTATAATTTCAAACACTTTAATATTTTCTACATTCGTAACTACACAATATTCGAACATTTGGACTCACCTAGAAAGTAAGAAATGACGATTTTCTGCTATATTTCGCCTGTGGAGCATCCCATTTGATGGTCTAACAATTATCGGCCAGCATATTAGGAATCCATTTGCCTTGATATCTCTTTTCCATAGCTGAAACCATTTGAGTTAGCTAATTTGGTTTTATTTTACAATGGACAAATGGACGAAATAACGTTTATTAAAAATAATTATTTAAATCCATTAATTGAAATTGAAATAAAAAAACTGTGGGTGATGGAGAAATTCCGAATACATATTTGAAAACACGATAAAAAACTACATTAAGTGCAACTATTGGTACTCATGAGACAAATATCATGTTGACCAGAGTTATCAATCAAGAGGAAGACGTGATGTCGGAAGACCTAGAAAAAATTGGGCTGATGCATTATGAAGTCGGAACAGGCAATTGCCCACTCCTTGGAGTTTTGATGAGGAGAATGACATCATGGATGAGTCGATGAAAGTTACTTCATAAAAGAGTAACAAAAAATTGCATTTTTTCCTTATTTTCTACCTAATTACGTAATATAAGAGTCATTAGATTAATTTCTTCTGAATTAATCTAACACGAGAATATCCTACTTAGTAAACGTTCACATCAACCTAAGCATTCTGTTAATTTTGTTTTAATTATTGCCTTAGAGATATAATAAAAATCCCTCTGGAGGGAATTTAGAATAAAATTGAGGAGGTCAAGACAGCGAAGTGTGTGTTTGGAAATTTTTCATGTAGGTATTTATCTGTACATGGTTATTACGTCTATTAGAATGAACCCTGGTAATTGTTTTATAATGATGGGACATACCACGTGCCAGTGTTTACATCTAAACTGTCTCTCTACTCTAATTATTTCTATCATTAACGACATTTTTTGTTGATAATCTATTATAATAATTTCATTGTCTGGAATAAGAGAAGGAGTCTTAAGTGTCTGTAATTTGAAAATGATAATAATGCCTTAATTTTATGGGACAAACAATAAAAATAAACTATTTAATTATTCATGTATTGTGACTTTGCTTTCAGTTGAATCGGAAATTTTATGTACTAAGATTCCAATATAGGATAATGAGAAGTTAGACTTATGATTGTCTTTTGTTTTGGTTTCACATACAAACAGTTGAATTATATTATGACAAGTAAGACATCTGTCTTTTATCTTGGTTTCACACAAAAAAATTCAATAATATATACTATCTGTATTGCGATCTTATCTTTTATTTCATGAAAATCCTGACTGTAGCGATCAGGCATTACCTTGCCGCAGAACTAGAGAACGCTTGCTCGTTTGAGTCCCCATAAGGGAAGAAATAGCATGATCATAGAATCCCAAGAATGATGCTGGATTGGAATACTGAAGGCAGGAAGAGGAGGAGCAAACCCAAGGGAACAGTGGATGGATGAAGTGAAAAGAAACATGATCAGCAGAAACCTCAAAGAAGATGATGCTAAGGATAGAAATCTGTGGCGGAACAAAATACATTAGGGCTGAAGGATAACTACTGTACTCGTAAAGTAGAGAAAATAATTTATAAAAATAGTAAATTTACGAATTTAAGTCATTTGTTGACAATTTTCGGCCTCAATAGAAATTCCATCCAAAAGTCTTTTGAGTGGACGTCCTGGTCTTCTTCTTCCTGCGGGTTAATAGCTTAACATATCTTGGATATTCTCCATTTGATGAACATGTTGCATCCATCTTGACTTATAATCAGAATTTTTGTTTTCTTCAGGTTCCATGTGTAATTCTTCTAAGATGTATTTTTTAATGATCTTTAGTGTGTATCCAGGGAAGAAATGTCCCCATGGAATTGAATTCCAATTACTGTACCGAGAAGGTGTAACATTCAACATCCTGATGAATTTGGGTAGCAAAGATATGATGACCACATGTAGCTCTTAAACTTGCTGGATAGTTGTCCATTTCTGTTATTAACAAAAATGGATGGGAGGTTAGTAGTCGGATGGTAAGCCAAGAACCGACTAGATCTTTCACATCAAGAGACATATATATATATATATATATATATATATATATATAGAGAGAGAGAGAGAGAGAGAGAGAGAGAGAGAGAGAGAGAGAGAGAACTTGACTTGTGACTCTTTAGCATCGTGATCTATCATCTATGACTATGATACATGATCTATTAGAGAACATATAAAAATTGCTAAAAGAAATTGTCTCAAATTAACGTGAAAATAGGAGTAAATATATTCTAGTGTTAAATGAAGATTTAATTTAAATAATTTTATTTTTAAACGGTAAAAAATAGCAAGAAAATAATGAACTTGGTGTATTAATGAAACACTGTAAAAAAATTGCATTTGGAAAGGTAGCTCCAATAAGTATATATACTGGATCACTCTCCACCTATTAACACAAGCAAATGTAAGGCGTAAGGCTGGTAGGCCTGACGTTAACTAGCATATTACACCTTATAAACTCATATGGTCAGCGTGACGTCACTGATGATTAATTTAATTTAATTTCAGTAATATCAACCGAACTTCCTTATATTCCATGTAATACGAAAGATCTGCGAAAGTGTTAATTTTATCAGATTTTGTAGACTTACAAATTTTGTAACTATTTCTTTAATAACCTTATTCTATTTTTTTCTTTAGGCATTATGTTTTAATTGAAATTGAAATTTTCTTAACAATGTCTTTCTGGTTGTTCCAAGTATGTATATGAGACAATTTCCGATTTCCAACTTCTTGTTATCCATAAGACAATCCATCTATCTATGATTGTTTTGTATTTAAAGGTCTCCAGTTATTTACATTTTATCAATTTTATCATCTCCCATAGAATTTGCATGCTTGAATCAAATTAGTCTTTATGGTTTAATATGATTCCATAGATTTTTTTTTCGAAGTAGCTAATATCCGGCGTGTGCAGCTACGCCTAAATAAATTAAATATGTTTTTATGTTTAGTTGAATAAGTTAAATGAAAATTCTTCTTCTTCTTCCTTCCAAGTATTGGGCTAAGGTCTGTTACGATCCTATAGAAAATTTTCCCTCCAGCGTCCTTCCGGGAAATTCTCGTATAAGACTTGAAAGCATAATAATAGTCCCTTCGATTGGTTGCTGGCCAAAGGAAGGCAAGGCCAGTGATGGGGATGCCACCTTATAGCCTCTGGTCAGGCTTTTCTGGAGAAGAAAAGAAAATAAAGGAAAGAAGAAATGGAAGAAAGGAAAGACTCCCTAGCCCTCGGATGCCCTAATAGCATCGGGGTCGAAAAAACAAGAGTTAACCAAGAGAGGTTAGATAGTAAAGTTAAAAGAGACTGGTATAAGTAAGTGGAAGAAAGGAAGAAATACCAGATCGGTTAAAGATAAAAGTAAGGAGCAAAACACAAGTAAGTGGAAGCAATGTTTTGCTCAGCTTGGGCACCTTGTGGTCGCCATCCACATATCCCCTAGATGGGGACCAATTATACATTTATACCGTAATTATCCTACGCGGCGTTGCCCGAGAATCTATTTATCCCGATCTACTAGGCATCAATCATAGTGTTCTGCTCAAGAGCAAGTCTTTCACTGCAAACTCAGCAATCTCCACTAAATCCTTAACACAGCTTTGTACTTTTACCGTGGAAAGACTCATCATGCCATGTTTGCAGCTTTACTAGGGATATATAGGTGTAGTAGCTTACCGTTTCTTTCCACACCCCACTCTCTCTTTTGCATCTTAAAATCTTAAAAGATATTAAGAAGGTCCCGAGGGGCCCCAACTTGGAGGTGAGGAGAGTGGATTTGGCTAAGTTAGACCCACTGGACTTCACCGAAATTCACCCCAGAGGTTAAATATCAGTTCCATCAGGGTTTTTGACCAGTTTAGACCTACTGTGGGGGACTTTTTTTGTAGAGTTTTTTTATATATTTAATTCTGTATACATTAATTTGGTGAATTTGTTATGGTTTAGGCAGCGTAAGCCATTTAAACGCCCAAAGAGCTGCCTTTTTAGTGTACTGATACCCTTTTTTTATATCCGGCCTTATAGTACATTCGTTAATATGTTATACACGTTAATTGTCCCAGGAAAAATTCTCTAAATGATGGTAAAAAAGGTAAAGTGATCCCACAACAGGTCATAGGAGATCCATGGGGTAGTACACAGTAATATAATCTACGGTTAAAAACTATAAAATAGTTACCTTGTAGGTCCGTCTCCTCAACTTAAGTTCTTTTGAAACTCTGTAGGCCTTTCGGACTAGTCCCATCATCAGCAGAATGCATTAGGTCTGTTCTTGTTGACCCTTGTTGAAACACTGACTTGGTTGTGAGAATTTTGTACAGAGGATTGTGTGGATTAGGTGTGTATTCATTGAGAATCAGGTTGTTGTTGATTTCTCTTAGGATTGCGATTTCCATGGGGTAGTAGGAGGTTAAGGCTCCCACATTGTCTAGACAATCGGCACTTGATGTCAGCCGGGTTGCGTGACGGCCGCCTTTACTTCCAGAATAAGCGTGTGGTACTCATTTTTGTTAGAGGCTGAGTCGACGTCAGGGTCATGGTGTCACCAGAAGGTTTGGGTCAGTTTAAAAATCCTGACCTCACCGGGACTCGAGCCCTCGACCTTCCGTTTGTAGCGCACTGCTTTAACCACTACGCTACGGTGTGTCTCCCTAAATGATGATAAAACCCCCATTCAAATTGGTGAAGTAGTTTTTAAATACATAAAGGACAGACAGACTCACACTCCTTTTGTATATAAAGATCAACGTATTTGATTCACTATTCTTTTATCATCATCATCATCATCATCATCACTCCAGGGATTAGGCAATTGCCCGTTCCGACTTCATAATGCATCAGCCCAACGTCTTCTAGGTCTTCCAACATTACGTCTTCCTCTTGCTTGATAATTTCTTGCTAACAATGGATATCTCTCCTTACTCATTCCATCCATATGATCAATCCATTTCTGTCTGTAATTCTTGACCTTATCCAATAAAGGCTGTACTTTCAATTCTTCTCTTATATCCTCATTTCTTATTCTATCAAGTCTTGTACATCCTTTAACTTGTCTTAGGAACCTCATCTCCGCCATCTGTATTCTATCCTTCTGTTTTTTCATTGGAGCCCAAGTTTCACATCCATACAATATTGTGGGAAACGCCATAACATTATACATTTTTATCTTGGTACTATTCTTTTAATTTCCTTAATTTCAACTGCATTTCGTGTGAGAACGATTATTCTTCGTCATAATCTTTCAATTACGAAAAGTTACTTTTTTTTAGTTATTTTTAACACCTATGTATGTTTCAGAAGCATATATCACTATAAGATAGATTATTGTCTTATATATTTTAATTCATTTAATAACCATTAAAGAAAACAAAAGGAAAGTATGGTCCGAGAGTTTAGAGGAGACAACTTGTGTATGCTCTAAATCATTCGGAAAAAAGCAAGACTAAAGTCTAACCATATAGCATTGAACAACTTCTCTCACAAAAAAGGTAGTCCGATCAGAGACAATGTTGCTATTTTCTTTCTCCATTAACATTGTAAAGACAGGCGATACCACCAGTAAACAAAGGATACTATCAAACGGGCGTCTTTTCTAAATTCACAAAATTCAGGGGATAATTCTGAAGCAATGTTTTTTCTTGAAAACTAAATATGCTCTTAGGTCAATTAAGCATAACGGGCTCAATATAAAAATTTGCTGAATATTCCTTCAATAATCAGGGATATGACTGCACTATTTTTCAAATTTTATATTAAGACAAAAATAAGTACTTTTGAAAACCGTTTCTTATATATATATATATATTTAATCTCCTCAAGAAATGTGTAAATAAAATAGAAATGTTCATACACATTTCTTTATCTTAAGTAATGTCACGAGTGATTTCCAAATTATCGATAAATTTACGAAGTGAGGAGTGAATTTTTCTAGAGAATTTGGAAATCAAGAATGGCATTTGTTAGGACTATTTAAGGAATAAAATTAAGCCGTTTACTCACAAATCATTATTTAAATATATTTATTTTAAAATATGTATATATTTAATGTAAACGGCGATGTTTGAAAACAAGCGAGAAACGTTTGTTCTTTCATTTGTTTATCACTGCAACCAGATCATGTTATTTATTGCCAAAGGAACACAATATTGTAAGAATGCACCTTAGTGGAGAAAAAATGAAACACGTCAAACTGTTTATTTTATTAATATCTGATGTCATATGATACTAATATGTCAATTATATTTTTCTGGAACACTAATTCCTGGGAAATAATACGTTTAAGAAAGTGCAAACAGTGGTTTCTTTTTATTGTGGTGTAATCAATTGCTATAAATGTGTTTTCTATTATAACTCGCAAAGCAGCATGTGTTTACATTCATGCACTATATATACAATTTAGTAGTCACATGGAGTCACTGCAAAATAATGCTATGACCTATTCAGAATGTTAAAAAGGAAGGAGCTTGATTTTAAAGTGATAAAATTAAATTGATGAAATCGAGGTGAAAAACGACTGTGATTGGTTGTAAATAAAAAATCATTGAAACGTGATTGGCCATTGACTCCCATTTGGGGCATGAGTTAAATAGTCTATTTAAAATAATTGTTAGTTTCAAACCCTTCCCAATGTTAGATCATATTTGTACTAGAATATTTCGTTATATTGTATATCTTTAGTTCTTTATTCAAACTGGACGGACAGACTGTCCTAAGCACCGCGAAAGATGTATTGCGCTATCCCAGTACGTTATGGATGAATGGAATGAAGTCTACTCTACTGTTCAATGTGAGTTTTAGGTTGTCTTTCGGGTCCGACACACCAGGTTCTTCTATCATGACCCATACCGCCATTTTTTAAATTGGAACCGAGACCGCGAGGGGAAGCTACAACCCTCCCCTTGTCCTCTTCAGATATTTTTATTAATCAAACTCGGAGTCATGAGTCAGTATCCTGGTAGTCTCCCCACTAGATATTTGCAATCACATATTTTTTAACACCTGTGGGTGCTAACCAAACTATTTTTCCTTACATGATGGTGAAGGGTAATATGAAATGAAGGAATGAATGGAATATGAAATGACATGAATGGCAGGGAAAATAGAATGTTGGTGCGATGCAATTCGGTAAACGGGAGAACCCCGAGAAAATCCCGAAAATCCCTGTATGGACTACTACCAATACCCCTCCGGAACTGCCAGGATTCGAACCGGGATCCCAGTCGGGGCAGCCGCGTGTGCTAGACACGCGTATGCCAAGACGACTAATGTACCAATGTCATATTTCTATTACTATAATTTCCTTTCTTAGATTGTCTTTGTCATAACCAGGGAAAGTACCTTGGTTAGCATTGTAGTGCTCTATAGCGAGCAAAAGTTAACTGAAACCGGAGTATGCATGCGATGTGACGGTACAAGTCAGCATCGCAGCCTAATGCGCAGCTGCGGTGCATACGAGAGTGAACAGAATACAGACGCAATGGTTCTGTGTATGTACTCTAATTCAACCCAGGAAGTTACCACAGATCTTATGGTCTATGCCAGTGTCCCCCTACGTACAGAAGGTAGATGTTGCCAAACTCATAATAACGGTATTTATTTGTTTAGGGAGGGGTGAAGGGGCAAGGTTAGCAGTACTTTCTTCAACTCTATGTACTATACATTTAAAAAAAACATAGTTTCTCTTTTCCGGCATGCTAACTAGTTTTATAGTTTTATAGTAAATATGAGAGTCGACACTTTCACACAGGGTAGTACAGATCTGCACGAGCTCAGTGACAAGTGGTAACTGTTTTTTTTTTTCTTTAAGAGGGGGTGACTTTGACGGCTACAACTTACAACTATGTACTTGCTGTGTTGCAATCTTCAGTTTAATATAAGGATTTCTCTCAAGAAAATACTGTTAAAATGGCAACTCAGTTCCCTATTCAAAACCCACAGTAACTTCCTGGGTTGAATCTGACTGTAGTACATCTCATTTCCCAACCAACTAAGGCACTTTCCCTGGTCATAACTATTATTGGTTTACTTAATCATTTTACATATAACAGTTAGGCCTATACGTAGGCTGTAAAGATATCGCCGTAGCCCAGCGGTTTAAAGCATGATGCCTTGGTGCCATACTACGGGACTTGCGCTGGTTCGAGTCCCCAGTGGGAAAGAAATTTCCTCATGAAATTTCAGCCAGTTTGGGACCGGTGCCCACCCAACACCCTGAGGAATTTAGGTAACTGCAATAAGTAGCGACTCCGGTTGAGAAACCAGCTATAACGGCTGGGAGACGCACATGCTGACCACATGTCAGCCCTATACTGGCTGGATGAACGTCCATATCTCTGATTAACACACATGAATGTGAAGTCAGCAGCCGAATGGTAGGCTAAGGGCCTTCTAGGCCTGTCGTGCCCAGGAATTTTAACATAAACTTCATACATTTGTTTTTACTGACATTTGTAACTTTAAACTGGCTGAGAGTTTTTGCTACTCGTTGAATACCATGGAACACTGTTATCCAGTTTCATCATAGGTTTAAAATGTTACAAGTACAATATGTAAATACATAACTTTATGAGTTAAAATAAATTGAACCTCTTAGTGATTTGTTCCTATAAAACTTTATGAGTACTGAAAATATATAAAACTATTATTCTACCAGTTATATTATACGGATGCGAAACATGGACTCTTACTTTAAGGGAGGAAAGGAGATTACGAGTATTTGAGAATAAAGTTCAAAGGAAAAATGTTGGACCAAAGAGGGATGAACAGACAGGTGAATGGAGAAGACTTCATAACAGTGAATTACATGGTCTTTACAGGAAGCCAGATATAATAAGAACAGTTAAATCTCGTAGTCTGCAATGGGCAGGACATGTGGCACGAATGGGAAATGAAAGACGCGCATGGAAACTTCTTGTAGGAAAACCAGAGGGAAAACTCCCAGTTGGTAGACCAAGAACGAGGTGGGAGAATAACATTAACCATTATTTGAGGGAAGTAGATTATACAGGGGATGATTGGAAAACATTAGCTCAAGTTAGGGATGTATTGAGGTCTTATGTCCGCGTGGCCATGAACCTGCGTGTTCGATAGTTAGTTACAAAAAGGAAGAAAAGCATCCATTTATGTTATATCGAAAATAATTTTCTTCTTTTTTCTTCTTCTTTGTCATGATTTAGACTTTTTTTTCCTAGCCTGTTCCGTCTCCAAATTGCTACCCTTTCCATCTTTTGTTTGGTCTTCTTCCTCTTGGTGAATAGTTGTATGCTGCTTTTGGTATTCTGTTAACAGTCATCCTTGCTAAGTGTTCTTTTCAGTTTGTTCTGTATTTCACTACTGTTGTGTTTAATTCCTCTGCTTTTAGTTGCTGTCTTATTTGTGTGTTGCGTTTTTTGTCTGTTCTTTGATATCCTGCTATTGGTCTGAGGAATTTCATTTCAGCAGCTTGGATTCTGGAAGATTGTGGTGTTGTCACTACCCATGTTTCGGATCCGTAAGTAATAATAGGAACTGCCATAGTCTTGTATAATTTCATTATAGAGTCTTCTCTGGCTTTATTTTTCAAAGTTAATTTTAGTGTTCCTGTTACATAATTAAATTTATTTAGTTTGTTATTTATATCTGTTTCCGCTGTGTATGATATTTCGCAACCTATGAAGTTATATTTTGTCATTTGTTCTATTATCATTTTCTTACTTTTGTTTTATAAATAATTATGAATTCATTATTAATGGTGGAATATATTGTCGAGTATATCGTTTGCGGAGGATTCCGATGGAATTTCTTTAAATTAACGCCATAGTTTCTTTTACACAAAATTTCCAATTTCACTTTATTTATTTCACAGAATTTCACTGATTTTCATAAAGAATTTGCTGTTAATTAAGTGTCTTGCTTTACAATGTATTTGGTCGTACTATTGTTTGTACTCGACCACATTAACTTTTTAGCCAGTGTGGGGAAGCAATGGCGCTAGTGTTGAAGAGGGGAAAAATGTCTCGTTCCACCGTTGCGTTGGTACAAGCAAATGACTGGGCAAGTGGAATAATCAGTGGCAAAATATAGTGGTAGGGCTATTTGAAATAGGAGATGAAGTTAATGAAAGATCATCGCAGTTTGTATGCCTACGGGTTTCTGGATAATGTGACGTCAGAGAAATTAAATGAGCACTGTTTTCCAACTACTGTCTGGTAGACTTAGTCACTAACAAGTGGCTATACACGACTGACAGATAATAAACACTGTCACTGCAACCTGAGACAATGGTCGACTACCTCCAACCCCTACTCAGCCTTACCATATTATTTTAGTTCACACTTTTTCCGCATTGGAAGTTTACGTTGCCGAGTAATAGATATACTTCTCGTTTTGGCTCTGGAGTTCACCTCATTAGTACACTATTCGAACGCGACTACAACTGGCTGGTCCTTTACTTACACACATGGAACGACAAGTGCGGCCTTTGCAGGCGGATATGTTAGTTCCTTTTGGATGATTGATTAATTTAATCAATGCATCCGCGGGTTCCAAGGCAAATCCTTCTAGCTCCGTTAATTTTGAAGTGGAGCCGAAAATGAAAATCAAAAGGCGTGATTAGTGTGAAAACCAATGGCAACACGTGGGTGTTGTTAATGAGTGTTTTATCGGATCGGTGAGCAGCTGTGATGTTACGTTTATTAGGTAGGTTCCTTAAGGATCGTGTTAAGCCCGAAGAAATGAGGTCGGTCCTCCCGCAGGGGTGGAGTGGTATTAGTGTCTAATTAGTTATGTGGTGTATTATGTGTTTTAATAACACTGGTCAACATGATTTTTGTCTCACGAGTACCAATAGTTGTACTTAATGTAGTTTTTATCGTGTTTTCAAATATGTATTCGGAATTTCTCCATCACCCAGAGTTTTGTATTTCAATTTCAATTAATGGATTTAAATAATTATTTTTTTAATAAACGTTTTTTCGTCCATTTGTCCATTGTAAAATAAAACCAAATGAGCTAACTCAAATGGTAACAGCTATGGAAAAGAGATATCAAGGCAAATGTAATCCTAATATGCTGGCTGATTATTGTTGGACCATCAAGAGGGATACTCCACAGGCGAAATATAGCAGAAAATCGTCATTTCTTACTTTCTAGGTGAGTCCGAATGTTCGAATATTGTGTAGTTACGAATGTAGAAAATATTAAAATGTTTGAAATTATAAAAAAAAACCTGTCTCTCGGAAAGCTTGCGTTATGGAGAAAACCCGATATATATTTGAATTCAGGAGAAAAAATACTATCAGAATCACATAGGCTATGTGTCTTTCCGAGACAAAAAAAAAGCTTATTTTTTGTTGCTCAGTGTTATATTACATGATGCCCAATTTTGTGTTATTGTTTAATTTGTTGTAGAGTTTGTGAGATGAGTTATTTTGTTTTATTTGATGAGCGAGGATGGTATTGGTGATCCATCCCATAACCATGAACGGTCGCCCATCCAATTGTAGGGACGGTCACCCATCCCTCAGTCAGCCAGGCTCGTTGTTTATTTTCACCGAGGGCCCGTGTCCTCGGCTGGCGAGTACAGTCGCTGTGGGGTTAAGGGGTACCCTGTGGACGATGGATGATGATATGTTGTCGAGACTTAGAAACATTTTGATGAATTTTCCATAGGCATGGACCGCGTGGAAAATAAATAACTTAGAACATTTTGGATGTTTTCTTGATGTGTCGGCTGGTACGACCCTAGCATCTTTATATATACGATGTTCAGAACCATCTGGAATCACAGTCGAGACACTTCTCTGGTCGAACACACAAGAATCGACTTTTCCAGAATGGAGGGATAGACGCTTGTGGTTTCCGATTAATGAGTCGACAGCGTACGAATGCTTCTCTACCATGTAAAGTGACACCCGACAATCACTGCCGCCTGCAGATTCAAGTGGGTCACTATCATGTAGTAATTAAATTCCTGTGGGTTACCGTAGCATAGTTGGTTAAGTCAATGGGCCTAGGTAAATTGGGTCCAGGAGAATTTTCGTTTCTAATGTGGTCGGTTAATTGGGTTCTGGGTCCAGGTAGCATTTTCGAATTTTCTTACCTATCTTCTTCTTCTTAAACATAATTTGTAGGATTTTCATCCTGTTTATTTCCAAAATCACTCCTCGGAGGAAGACGTATTGGATGTGCATGCACTGTCTATCCATCTCTTGGCTGGTCTTCCTCTTGTTCTTCTCCCGTCCATTGGTCTATCTTCTTTAGCTCTTTTTGCAAGTCGGTTTTCTTCCATTCTTTCTATATGACCCTTCCAATATTTTCGGCTATCTATAATAAATTTGGTTATGTCTTGAATATGACATTTGTCCTTAATTTCTGTGTTGTGCATTTTATCAAATAATATTTTCCCCTGAATAGTTCTTAAGATTTTCATTTCACATCTTACCTGTGTTGTTTGTTAATTTTGTACGGTACTATTAAGTTGTTGCAAATTTATATATTTTTTAAATTCCGAAGCTAACATTTTTTTTTTGTAGAATTTCAGCAAAGCTGCCTGAAAAATTATGAAAAATGAATCATCATTATCATCTTCCAAGGTATGGACCGGTTGGCCCGTTCCGCTTCCCGGTGCAGGAAAATGAATAATTTATTAATGAGTAATTAACACTGTTAACAAAGGGATAGATTAGTACGTTCGACTTTGTAAAATAGCTGAGTTTTAAATGTTTACCATCAGGCTGAAATAGTTTTAGACCTAATTTTTAACATCGTAAATTTTTGGTGGATGATCCAGTCAACCTTCATCGGTGTTCCCTAATAATGCTAATAGGTGGGATCCAATTTTCTTATTACTACCATTTTTTTTTACACAGGACACAATTTACTTAAGTTACCAACTTTTTCGACCCGGAACCCCAATTTACAGTATTTCGTAGGATTGGAACCGGCGCCGAAGGTAATATGCTACAAGCCGGAAAGTTGAGGGTTCGAGTCCCGGTGGGGGTTAATATTTTTAAATTGGTCTAAAACTTCTGGCGGCACCGTGGCCCTGGGGCCGACACATCCTCTAACGAAAATAAGTACCAGATACTTCGTCTGGAGGTAAAGGCGGTCGTCACGCAGGGCTGGCACCCCGGCTGAAGTCTCGTTCCGATCGTCTAGAAAAGTTGGAACCTTAACCTCCTTCTTCTCAAGGGCCTCCTAAGGGCTGTAGTGGGATCACTTTATCTTTAATTAAATTCCATCTTTCACATTTTGCTTTGATGACTGAGATGAACTATGGCAAAACACCCAGTCAGGTAAGTCGCTTCCTGGTTTAGAAATTAGGTAAGATAAAGTGATCTATAGACCTTAGTAGGCCCTTGGGGTAGTAGGAGGTTAAGGCTACCACTTTTTGTAGACAATCGGCACTCGATGTCAGACGGGTTATCAGCCCTGCGTGACGGCCGTCTTTACCCCCAGAACAAGCGTCTGGTGCTCATTTCCATTAGAGACTACCCCAGGCCTACAGTGCCGCTAGAAGGTTAGGTCTGTTTAAAAACCCTGATCCCACCGGGACTCGAACTTCTGGCTTTTAGCATATCACCTTAACTACTACGCTACGGCGTGACCCTTAGAAATTGGGACCTCTCGAAACACCAACTGAGTCATTCTTTCAAGTAAAGGAAGGGATATTGATAAACAAGCATTATGATTAAAGTTTGTACTGTTGCTGTGAAATCGATTGGAAACGCACGTATGAAATAGTCTCTAGTTTGGCAATGCATCGAGTGAAATAAAATAAATAAAAACAAAGAGACGTTTGTTTGGTTGTTACATGAGAGATTTGCATAGCTGCCGAACTGCTTCTTGCCCCCGTCATTGTTAAGTTCCAAACTTGGTGACAGGACTACGACATATGGCTGGTAGGAGCCATTGCAACTAGAAGTTTGGGGGGAGGGAAAGAATGCTCTTATATCGTGCCCCTCTTTCCGCCCACTGCGTGATGAGCATGCTACCGCATTACTTTTGTTTTCTTATACTCTCCTATTTGAGTTTATACAAAAAAAAAGGGGCACTGAGGAAAAAAAAATAGTTTCTGAGGTTTTTTAAGGGAACATAGAAGTAAGCAATTATTGCACCTATGCATTGTACTGTCATTTTCAAAGATTTCCATGATTGTTGATGCTATCACGAAAAAGTGAAATTAAAAACTTACACAGAATAGTAATAAAATATAATGTATATTTTTAACAAAACGACAGGTGTTCAATTTGACGTAATAAACCAGTTATGCATTTTCTTTTGTTTTTTTATTATATACTGCAGCTTACAAAACGCAAAGTAGCTAGCTAGCTAGTTCCTTCTCAGCATTTTTATGTCTTTTGTTAGATGAAAATGATAACATTTCTTTAGAACGGAACATTCAGCACTGTTGTCCGGTGGTGTTGGAGTTCTTCTTTTTGATAGAAAGTTTGTAGATTCGTTCCCAACCAAAGTCGATGAAACTTTTTAGACGGTAAAAATTCAAGGACGAGGAATTCTTTATGGATAGAAGTTAAATGCCAACGGTATCGTATCTCAAAAGCACATTGTGGGATCTTTGTTAGGGAAAATATGTGACCGGTAATATTTCCAGAAATGAGAGTTCATCCCATGGCGATGGCGCGGTGTAACGATTTAACGCAGTACCACAATAGGCCATGTTAAACTCACTAACAAAGGAAGTTTCTGACATATCATGTTTCTGTAATCTATATAGGATAAGTAGAATTTGAACTTAGAATATATCAATATGTATACCTGATAAATTGTAATGTTAAGTTTAGGTCAAGTAGATACAAGATTAATACTCCCATCTTATGTATATTATTACATTGTATTAGAAATAAAATTATATTAAGAAACCATAATGTAATATAATGGTAAACACCTTAGATTAAGTTTCAACTAGCCGCACTCTGTAAAAGTATAATGAATTAAATAAAGAAACTACCCTAGACAAGAGGGACAAGAGCAGACCTGGAGATATGGACATTAAGCCCGAGGAAACCCAGGGGGATAGTGGTGGGGCTCTTAAATAAAAAAATCTATATAAATCCTGACAATCAACGTGTACTTATTTCAATTGAACGAGGTACCAGATATATCCTAAATTTTGGTATGAACAAGTATCCTTATAGTAGAGGAGGGATATTGGATTTGGGAGGCATTAGCATTCGAGGTCATACCAGATCTCTTGTGTTATCCGTTGAAGATCTATAACAGCTATTAGATACAGGAACCAAATCCTTAGAACGGTTCCTTATCCGGGAGCATTGGTTGCGTCAATCGTTCTTATGGACTAAAATGCTCGACTACTTAGTGCAGAGTTGGTGTCCATTACTTTTGATGATGAAGCTATCCTGGTAATGAATTGGCCACCCCGATTTCCAGACTTCAACTCAGTCGAACATGTTTGGGATGATCTAGGAATGAGAATTGCAGAGAAGACACTACAATGACCTTACAGCAGATAGAATGCTGTCTTCAAGGTGAATTCGTGAGGAATGTCTAAATAATCTTACACTGTCCGATAGACGTGAAGTTTTTCTAGCTGTAGGAGGTTACTAAACTTCTTATTAAGTGTTTCTTTATATTTTTTTTAGAGAAGTATGGATGGCTTGACGCTCTGCAATGCATAATAGCATGCGTTTCCAGAGTTGAGACTACTATATTTAATTACCTTTTGCACCTGTTAATTTAGACACTCGATCCCATCAGCAGACTGTCCTCTATACCCTTCCTCAACACACTGTATATTACTCGCTATCTTTTACAGTTTTACTTGCCAGAACATGGAATTCTCTTCCGCCCTATGCCAGAGACTGTCAAACCATAACTAGTTCAAAACAAACTGAAGAACCATTTAATAACAAACCAACTTCTCATGATAGTATATTTTTAACAGTTAATAATGATTTAAATTATTTTTTAAAAAATAATATTAAGATTAACATATATTTTCAGTTGTTTTAAATGTTGTATAACCGAAACATAATTTTATTATGTCTCATTATTTTTTATTCTTTTTTCATGTATGTTAGATAAGGATTGTCTACCAAACAATTAAATTTATCTTGCTTGTGTAATTTTAATTATTAGTTTGTCTTAATTTTAATTATCATTAACATTCTTGGTCCCGCGCTGTAGCTGAGTGGTTAAGGCAAAATGTCTTGGAGCAGAGCTATGAAACTTGCGTTGGTTCGAGTCCCATGACGAAAGAAATTTCCTCATGGAATTTCGGCTAGTATGGGACTGGTGCCCACCCAGCATCGTGAGGCATTTGAGTAGCTACAATAAGTAAGGGTTCCAGTTTGAGAAAACCAGCTATAACGGCTGGGGGACACTACATTCTGACCACATGTCACCCCTGGCTAGATGATCATCTACCTCTGTGATTAACATATTTTGACGTGAGGCCAGCAGCCGGTTGATAGGCCAAGGGCCTTCTAGGCCTGTCGCGCTTGGAGTTTTTAACATTATTATGATTTCGATCCTACTCTGATACATATTAGTCTATCTTGTTGGTCAAGTTTTCAATTAGTAGTTACTACTAGTGTTAGTTGTGATTGCTATGTTCTAATATAATATATGTTTGTCCTGGTGAGTGAAAGAGAAGGCCACATGGTCTTAACTCCACTAGGATAAATAAATACAATAGAATCATACTACCACATCTAATATATAAAAATGAATGTTTGTTTGTACTTATGCGCGGCCATACAGTTGATCCGATTGTGATGGGGTTTTCTGCAAAATGTTCAGGAGATTCCCGGCTATAAGAGATTTGTTATACCAACTCCTACACCCTTAAAAACACCTTTTGTAGTGAAAAACGTGAAAAAGTCCCTTTTTTACCCTTAAATGGTTTACGCTGCCTAAACCATAACAAATACACAAAATTAATGTACACGGAATTGAATATCTCAAAAAAACTCTAAAAAAGTCCGCGACAGCATATGTTTATTCTTTACAGATAAAACACAATAGCCATTTTTGTCTTTCATTGATGCCAAGGAGATCGGGCGCGATAAGTAGATTCACGGGCAAGCAAGTGCTGCCATACCATTCATCCGATTGTCATGGGGCTCTTTGCAAAATGTTCAGGATTTTCCCGGGAAGGTTATAGGTTATAAGAGAGTTTTAATGCTCAAGCCCTTCACCCTTAAAAATCACCTTCTGTAGTGAAACAACGTGCAAAAATGTAGCTTTTTTGTAAGATTAAATGGCTTACGCTGCCTAAACCATAACAAATACACAACATTATTGTACACAGAATTGAGTATCTCAAACATCTCAAGAAAAAAGTCCACGACAGCATATGTTTATCTTTTAAGGATAACGCACAATAACCATTTTTGTCTTTCATTGATGCCAGGAAGATCGGGATAGCAGCGCATGGCGGGTATTCTTTTATGGATATATCAAAATAACGAATTTTGCCTTACAGCTCATTTATGCCAAGTAGCTACATCGAGATGCGTAGATTCCCGGGCAACGCCGGGTAATCAGCACGGGGTATATAAAAATAATAGCGATATAAATTTATATTTATTTTTCCTTTTACTTATTCAACTAAATGCAAAGACACACTGTCATTTATTTAGATGTAACAGCGCACGCCGGGTGTTACCTAATGGTATATAAAAAACATTCCTGTTTGTAATTCTTTTTTCCTAGGTATTTTAAAACCATTACTTTTACCCCGGAGATAAATTAATCTGTTTAATCAATTTAGATTTATTTATTATTATTTTATGTTTATATACTGTATCAGTAGTCATAATCATGTATATTGATGATAGATATACATGAACAAGATCTGCCCCAGAATGTTTCTAACTTAAATAAGTTCGGCGTGATAAAAAAATGAATGGAGGCCCATCATATAGACGATCTATCATACTTACGAATCTCAGGTATGTTTATAAATTCATTTTATTTTAATCAGATTAAATAGTCCTGACTTTATTCATATATTCTCATTTGTAAATAAGACCTTCACGGTGGGTGTTCTTCCTGTTCGCTCCGTAATAACAGTGCATTGCCTCCGTAAATCATGTAATGCCGGAAACATGTGCTAGATGTCACTGAAATCAGCATAATGGCTTTCATAATGGTACCTAATTATTCATTTTAATACACACAAATTAAAGATATATTACACAGGGTATTTCGAAGTGATATCGGAGAAGTGAAAATAAAGTGAAGCAAAAACGTTTCATAAGTAATTGCCACTAGTGATATTCCAATATTCTCTAGATCGACTTTGGAAAATAAAGAGTAAAGGAACTTTCTTGGGATTATTTAACAAATAATATTACGCTGTTTACGCACAAATCCTTTATTAACTATAGTTATTTTAAAATATTTATATATTTAATGTAAACGGTTGATGTTTGAAAACAAATGAGAAAAAACGATTGGTAGTCTGTCATCTCTTTCGTTTTGTTTAGTACTGCGACACAGATCATATTATTTATAGCCAAAGGAACGCGAATAATTGTAAGAAGGCAAATCTCTAGTGGCAGAAAAAATAAACCACAACTCAAACTGTAAATATTACTTCATTTAACTGTATGTCGTAGAAATGGATTTAATATAACAATTATAAAATTTTTCTGGGATATTACCTGTGAAATAATACAGTTAAGGAAGGTGAACAGAGTGGTGTTTTTTTGGTAGTATAATCCATTGGCTGGGCAAAAAATGTTTTTATATTAATGAACCCTCAAGCGCTATGTGTTTGACAGTCATGCACAATAATACGAAGTCTAGGTAGCCGTTTTTCTTACGGAAGAATCAGTCAAAGAAGATAGCCAAAAAATATCTGAATTCCTTCCAAAATTATTCATTTATTATAAGATGAACTTATATTAGGTAAAGTTTTAGAAGGCGAAACACGACTGTGGTTGGTTGGAATAAAAAAAATCATTGGAAATGTAAATGGTCATTGACTCCCATTTGGGGCATGAGTTATATAGTCATTGAAAATTATTTCGGAAATTAACCAGGAAACGAGATAAGTGTAATTATTATTATTATGGTATTTTTAACTTGGAATTCGGTATTAAATTAAAAAAACGGAAAATTATTTGTATTTTTAAGCTGTTGTTTCCCTCAACTAGATATAGGCTCTCCCCCTACAGGGAAGAAATTGTACCATACTAATTTATTTCCACTTGTTTTCGTATAGTATGTAACATTGGTAGTGGCCACGTAAGGGTTCAGCGTTCCGCCTCATACTGACATCTAGGAAAACCAAGAGAGTTACTAGGACGGTAAAATTCGGGTCAAATTTGCTTATATGCCTTTTTATACAGGCTTAAGAGATCTTTTACGAGCCTGAAGATACTGTGAGACTCGTGGGACCGCCATGGCTTAAATTTACCCCCTCTCGACATGACTTGTTCCTTGGATTTACTCCATCCTAATGTAGATCAGCAAGTATAAGAACTCGTGAGTATTTAAACGGTACCAATTAATTGTAAGGGATAGACATGTAAGGCGGCACAAAACGTTGCACACGAGTCTATTACCAAACATAGAAACCTAAACGAATGGTAACTACCCCTCTAAGCTTATAATGAATAACAGATACACCTCGGATGATGGGATGGCAGACTTTATGGGAGGAGTCATCGCACCTTATAAAGCGAGGACTCGTTTGAAAACACTCTCACGCTCCTACGTTCTACAATAGTCAAGTTATGTCAGTAACCGTTTCGCGAAGGTGATATTAAACCACGTGGTCGAAAGTAATTCATCAACGGGGGTGGGGGTCCAACACCGAGTGAAGTAATAAAAACACTGTAACACATACAATGTGTGTAGTGGAATGTATCCAATAACCAACTAAATAAAATAATTTTATAAATTTAACCAAAAAAACATCCTGAGGTGATTCATATTCTTACCCTGAGCGGACCGGCACACTAATACATTCCATAAATAATAAATACTAATTCTAACAAACAGCCATGGAGAAGGGGAGTTATTGTTAACCATCCATAAATACAACCAAATATTCGATGCCCCAAACTCAATGGTTTAGATACTATCTAAAGAACTACCGAGAAACGCTATTAAGGAAGTGTTCATCTCCTGAATACGCTACCCCGTAATTTATTGCTCGCCCAAGTTAAATCTAGCACTTCGGAAGAATATGCTAGGAATGTGCTGTCGATTCTCTTTTTTCTTTCACTGTTTTTGCCTCTTCCTGTCATATGTATTGTGTTTTTGACTGGGGGGGGGGAAGCGCTGACAAATAGTGTGGAAAATTTTTAAATGATTCAACACGATATACTACTCGATGACCAAAATGAAATCATCCAGGCAACCGTGCTACTAACTTGTGAATGATCAGTCCCAATCCTGATTGACACTGATCAACCCTGAGGTTGAGTTTGTGAGAGAATAGTAATAGAGATATGACAAACACTGTGATTTTAAATGATCCAAAACCTTCAGCAGTCGTCGACTAATTTGACAATCGTGTAATGAACTTTCTCACATATTTAGGTATTCTCCCTTCCATAGAGAAATAGTTCGGCGACACTAACGTTAACACACTTCCCCTCTGTGTGCAGACTTCACTTAGGCGAGTAATATAAATTAATTTATAGTAAGATGCACAGCTGAAAACTTCAAGTAATCCCTGAAAATATGTGAACTACTGATCTGGCCTCTCTGTCACTCCGTGAGGCACCGATCCTTTTGAGAGGATGTAAAAGCTTCACAGCCAATAGAACAAACCTCTACACAGTATTCCCACAAGAACTGTTTCTTCACTTCTTCCTTGAATGCAATCGAGAGAAGGTCCATAAAAATAGCATTGAAGCGGACTTGTCGACAGTCGTTTTTTGTTTTTATTAGGCTTGGCAAACTATGTCAGTACTACACAGAGAGTATAACCACAACAGAATTAGCATCCTTGAAGATATAGAGATTCTGAAAGAAGCAAAGAATACAGACCTACTCAATGAAAACACCCGCAGACATAAACCCGTTGTACAACCTGTACAACATCAGTACCAGTTAAAATGCAGAAGATGAAACATTGATTTTGAAAGGCTTCCGTATTGGAATTATTTAATAATTTAGTTGAGGACGACTGACTTACCAAGTACCAATTTTATATTTAACATCTTAACAAACTGTTTAAAAAATCTTCGTAAATACGTAAGGGAAATCTACGTTGCCAAAATCTTTCGAGCTCGCTCAATAGCTGTTTATAAGTAATACAGTAATGGCAATACCGCAATTTTATGTTTGTCTCTTTCTCTATCCTCTTTTTCCCTTTCTCTCTCTCTCTCTTTCTCTTTCTCTTTCTCTCTCTCTCTCTCTCTCTTTCTCTCTTTCTCTCTCTCTCTCTTTCTCTTTCTCTCTCTCTCTCTCTTTCTCTCTCTCACGTTCTTGATATGGGTTAAACTCAAGAGTTTTAGGTTCAAGTCTGGTAATAGAATTGGCTAAGCTAAGTTTATGTTGTACTGTCAGTTGACCTACCTTACTACATTGCCAGTATTTTACTACTCGATAATTTACGTGTTTCTCTGGCGTTTAAGTTAGAATGGGCATACAGAAGTTACTGTATCATCCATTCAATTATACAGGGCTTCCAATATAAAACCGGACACGCCTCACGGGGTTTCACCCGTCAGGCTGCGCTCTCTCCTCGTCCGCATTTCACTCTGCCAGCCGCATAGTGTCCGGTTTTATACTGGAAACCCTATACTATTGAGCTTAGTGTACAGGTAGGAATTAAACGTAGAATTCTAAACCAATACATTACGTTAAACAGTGATTTTTAAGTCAAAACTTACGTATTTGATTATCATCATCATCATCAACACTCAAGGTTAAGCTCATGTGGCTTGTTCCAGTCTCATAGATTCTCATTCAAAAAGTTGAATCCATTTTTTTTTTTCGGTCTACCAACAATTCTGTCTCCTTTTGGTTTGTGATTTAAAGTATAATTATTGGTATGCGTTCATGTTTCATTATATAAACATGTTCTTTCAAGTTTTTTTTCTAGATTCTTTTATTTTATCTAAATATTTAAAAATATTTAGCTCATTTCTAATATCTTGACTTCTTCTTTTATCTAGAAGTTTGCAACCAGCCACACTTCTCAGAAATCTCATTTCAGCTGCTTCTACGATCTTCTCTTCTCTTTTAGTTAAAACCAAAAATTCACTTCCATACAAAAGTAAGGGGACTGCCACTGCTTTATAAAATTTTAGTTTTGTTTCCTTTCTTGTATTTTTAAATATTCTCTTAATTGTGCCACGTGTATAATTAATAAATTAAGTTTGTTAAAAAATCTTCATTTTTAAAATAGGAGATTTCATAACCCAGGTATTTAAAATGGTTCACTTGTTCAACGGGTTTCCCCTCCAGAATTATTTTAGCTCTTATGAACGTATTTGATTATTATTTTATTATTATTATTATTATTATTATTATTATTATTATTATTATTATTATTATTATTAAGGAATAATGGTTGAGTCATGCGAACTGTGGGCCACATATTGTAAATCTTCTGGTAGAAGTGTGCTTAGCTACGCCTCTGGAGTCTCGGAGGCTAACGTGTGGTTTCACACACACACATGCACGCACACACGCAACCTCAAAGCACACATAATTATTGCCTAGTTACAGACACAAAACATTCTCGTAACTTGCACAATCATTTTCATAAGCTCGTCTTTTACTTCGCAATATCGGCAGATTGTTCCTCCGAGGATCGCCTGCAGGTGTCCTCCATGGACCACATTGCACTGTTTTCGTCATTTTCTCACATGTTAGAAAACATTTGGATAAAAATACGTATCGTTGTAAATTAATTAAAATAATATTTTACCTTCATCTGTTTCTCTTTTACGCTTATAATTAGAAGCCAAGCTTATTGTGAGGATAATTCGAAGACGCGGATTCCATCGCAAAGGAAATTAAACGGTTTCAATAAACAAATCATTGATAAACTTATAAAAAAAAACAAAACAAAAATGACATAAATAATATAACAAAACTTGAAAGAGAATCAGTTAATAATAAAACATGGGTAACATTAACATACACAGGAAATGAAACCACAAAACTAGCTAGAACATTGAAAAAAAAAAAAACAGAAACATAGCTTATAAAACCGGAAACAAATTAAACAACATAATATACAATGGCATAGAAGAACATAGCAAATTTAACAATAAGGGAGTCTACGTATAAACTAACATGTAAAGATTGTAATACGTTTTGTATAGGCAGGACGAATAGAAACTTTAAGACAAGATACAGTATAAAGAACACCTTACAGATTTTATGTACGCGGGCGGTAAATCAAACTATGCGAAACACATCATTAACGAAGGTCGCCGAATGGACACAATAGAAAACACTCTAACGATAGTCCATAAAGAAAACATTCCAGCAAAGATAAATATTATTTGAAGACCTTGAAGTTATAACAGAAATAAACAACACCTTACTACTTAATGAGAACGCACCCCAGTCGTACTATACGAAATCGTCAAAAACAAGTTAGTTGCTACTAAAGGCACTTCGAGAATACAACGTCGTAAACAACAACAACTAGTAGCAGATACTCAACCTGCTGATGATGGAAGTTAACTTCAGAAAAGCCTCCAGATAACATTTTAAATTCAATATTTTAACACAGTTCAGGACTTATCTTATAAGTTTACTATGGTTAGTTCTATATTATGTTTCACACCGAACCCGAGCGGATTAAGGAATCATGCTTTTGTACAGAGCTACAGGACTGGCGCTAAATCGAGTGTTCATGGAGGAAGAAATTTTCTCATGGAATATTGGTCAACATGGGAACGGTGCCCGGCCAGCAACGTAAAGAATTTGGGTAACTACAATTAAGCAATGGCTACAGGTAGAGAAAACCAGCTAAAATGGCTGGAGGATTTGACATGCTGTTTACATATCGCCCCTATATTGGTTGGATGATCCTAGTATTACTCTGTGATTAACACAAGTGGATGTGAGGCTAGCAGCAGGCTAGTAGGTCAACGGCTGAGGGGCTCTTCATGCTGACCATATATCAGCCAAATACTTATTAGTAGAGTCCGGATGTTAGGCACTTAAAAATTTCAAAATAGGCAGGCAAAAGGCACTAAAATCATTAATATAGGCACTCAAAAAATCAAAATAGGCTCTTACAAAAATGGACTAGAACATAAAATATTACAGCCGTACGTAAGGATTATAAACATATCCTATCAATACCATTCGAAGATATCAGAGATGATTTTGGAACTTGTTTTGCCTTTTTTACAAAGAGCATACTTATATTTTGCAGTTGCAGTGTATACGTGCTGCGAAATATGGCACCTCTTCGCGCAATTCACTGAAATTTTATACACTTCGCAAAACAATGTCACTTGAAAATATTTCGGCATCAAATTCTTTCACGAAATTGGTTAGTTTGGCTTTTACTGTTTTACTGTTGTCCGTTCTTTAGACATCGTGAAACAACTGTTCTAAAGGTAAAAAAAAGCCACAAACACTTGTCGCACAACTTTGTCTTTGAAGCACCTGTCTGTGAACGAGGACTACAGACTGAATTCAGAGTTATCAACATAAAAAATAATAGATATATGTCATGAAGTTTGTCTATTTCAATTAATTTCCGTTGAAATACTAAGTTAATTTCGAGAAAAAATGGCAAATAGGCATTTGTAGGCATTGTAAGCTAAAATAGGCATTTATAGGCAAAATTAACTTCATGGGAAACAAAGGGTCGTCGGTATGAACTTATATGAAGTCACTTTTACAATATCTATAATAAATAACTGTAGGCATTTTCCCTAACATCCGGTCTCTACTTATTAGAAAACAAAATAGAGTTATAATATACTCTTTATGTTATCATATCTATAATACCATTGATATTAGTAGTTTCATGTACCGGTTGTGTAAATGTGAAATGGTATAATATTGCATATTTGATACCACATGGAGAGACTGACATGCTCCCTTGCTAGCAGGGGTAAATAGTGTAATTGTGTTACCTCCTTGAAGATTTACCTCCTTGGTTGTGAATTAAGTGCATGGCTGTCACATCTGAATAACTCAGCAGGGGAACTGTTTCCAAGTACATTTTCTTTCATTTTTAAATTCGTCGGTTTGATATTATATATTTAATTAAACAAACAAATCCGTGTACTGCTGCCCGAAGTAACCGATTGAAATGGTTGTTGTCACTGGATAGCAGATGACAAATGAAAATTCCATGGTTAAAGTTAGGCAGGCAGTGGCTAAATTCAGATACCTAGGAACAATAATCACAAATAGGAATGAGATGCAGAAAGATATTAAACATAGGCTCAATTCTAGAAATGCGTGCTATTATGCATTACAGAGACTTTTTATGTCCCAACTCCTTTCAAAAAACGTTAAACTGAAAATATATAAAACATCTACCAGTTATATTATATTGATGCGAAACATGGACTCTTACTTTAAGGGAGGAAAGGAGATTACGAGTATTTGAGAATAAAGTACTTAGGAATTTTTTTGGACCAAAGAGAGATGAACAGACAGGTGAATGGAGAAGACCACGTAAGAATGAACGACATGATCTTTATGGGAAGCTAGATATAATAAGAACAGTTAAGTCTCGTAGAGTGCGATGGGCAGGACATGTAGCACGTATGGGGAATGAAAGATGCGCATGGAAGCTTCTTGTAGGAAAACCAGAAGGAAAACACCCAGTTGGTAGACCAAGAATGAGGTGGGAGAATAACATTAACTATGATTTGAGGGAAGTAGATTATACAGAGAATGATTGGAAAGCATTAGCTCACGATAGGGATGTATGGAGAGCTTAATACCGCGCGGCTATGGACCTATGGGTTTTATAGTGCCAGTGAGTAAGTAAGTAAAGTTAGGCAGGCCCTCAGTCATGTTTTCGGTTTTTTAAACAGGATTATTCTACTTCATACAAATCTAGTTGTTCAACTGTCATCACGAATTTTAGTGGCCCTTTTCCAGGCTTAAGATGTCCTAGGCCTACCAGCTGACTGCTGACCTCACATCCACATCGTTAATCATAGAGTTATTACTCGACAACGTTAACTTTCAATGCGGACAAACTGTGAACTAAAAGAATGTGGTAAGGGTGAGTAGGGGATAGAGGTAGTAGACCCTTGTCTTATATAGCAGTGACAGTGTTTATTTTTCGTTTATCGTGTATAGTCAGTTGTTAGTGACAATGTCAAGTGCGAAAGTTAGACCTTTTATTCACAGTATATAAACATTTAAGTCTAGCAGACAGTAGCTGGAGAGCAGTTCTGATTTAATTTCTCTGTATGCAACATTTATCCAGAAACCTGTAGGCACACAAACTACGACGATCTTTCACTAACTTTATCTCCTATTTCAAGAAGGCCTACTACTATATTTTGCCACTGATTATATCACTTGCCCAATCATTCGCTTCTAGCAAAGGTAGAAGGAGATGCTTTTACCATCTTCACCACTAGAGCCTTTGCTTCCCCTCACCGGCTAAAAAGTTAACGCGGTCGAGTAATAGTCGATAATGTAACCAGAGATAGGGTAACATGTGGTTCGGGACGCAGTATGCAGGAGCCTTTATAGCTGGTTATTTCAACCTGAAACCGCTAATTACTCTAACTCGCTGGCAATATCGAACCCCTAGGTGCATGGCCGAGCGGACATGAGCTCTTCATACATCTCTATCCTGAGCTAATGCTTTCCAATTATCCGCTGCATAAACTGCTTCCCTCAAGTCATGGTGAGTGTTATTCTTCCACATCATTCTTGCCCTACTTACTAAGCGATTTCCCTCTGGTTTTCCTCTAAAGAGCTTCTATGCACGTCTTTCATTTCTCATTCGTGCCACATGGCCTGTCCATCGCAGTCTACGAGTCTTAACTCACTGTTATAATCTTCTCCATTCGCTTGTCTATTCATCTCTTTTTTGGTACAAAGTGTTTCCTAAGAAATTTATTCTCAAATACTCTTAATCTTTTCTCCTCTCTTAAAGCAAGAGTTCATGGTTCGCATCCATATAATGTAATGGGAGAATAAGTTTTATATATATTCAGTTTAATGTTTTTTTTAGAGAGAGCCTGGGACGAAAAGGGGTCTTGTAATACATTTCCAGAATTGAGCCTATCTTTAATTTCTTTGTGCACTCATTTCTGTTCGTAATTATTGTTCCTAGGAAATTGAATTCAGCTACTTCTTCAACATTTTTCTTATTTGTCATTAACTTTTCATTTCCATTATAAAATTTATTTTTGTGTGTTACTATGTTTGTTACTATAGTTGTATTGATGTTTACATGCAGTCCCAATTTCTTAGTGTTGTTCAATAAGGTGTGCATGTTGGCCCTTAGTATCATCTCGCTATCGCCTAATAATACTATATCATCAGCATAAACTAGCAGTATATTAACAACAATTGAGTTGTGGGCTGTCTTCATCCTCTAAAGATTTGTTGCTATGTTGTAATACAGAATTGAATATTAGAGGAAGTTTAACCTATTGTAAATTTCAAAATTATCTTAAAACTGTTTGACTGCACGCACCCTACTCTTTGATTCACGCAATATAAATTATGGAACCTTATTATAACATGATTTATTTGAGAATGCGTGAAATTTCTTTTAAGTCTAAAAGTATTTGTGATTAAAAAGTTTTGGAAACATCGGCCTATTGCATTATTATTATTAACAATATGATATTAATAAGTAGGATCTTCTTGGTGACTATTTAACTCATGTCGCAAATGGTAGTCAATGACCAATCACGTTTCAATGAATTCTGTTTTACACCAATGACAGTCGTGTTTCACCTCGCTCTTTATGGATTTCCCTTTATAAGCTCCTGCTTTTGTGATAAAAAAGCTCCTCCTTTTTTAATATTCTGAACAGGTTAGACCATTATTTTTCTTCAACAAATACAATAAATATAGCAAATAATGAATTCAGTGATTTTACTGAGTTGTTTATTCAAAATATAAATGATTAACCTATAATGTTGATTATAATAGTTTGATGTGTTTAATTATTTCTCCACTAGAGTGCATTCTTACAATATTGCGATCCTATTTGGCAAAAAAATAATATGATCGAGTTGCAGTGAATAAACATAACCTCACATTTCTAATTTGTTTTCAAACATCGCCGTTTACATTAACTATATAAATATTTTAAAACACCGATATCTATATTCAATGAATTATTTTTTAGTAAAGAGTTTAATTTTATTCGTTAAATCTTCTTCTTCTTCTTCTTCGTCAGGCTCTACGACTTCCAGTGGAATGTCTTGGCCTTCTCAACTACTTTACGCCATTTCTTCCTATCTTGTGCAGTAGATTTCAAATCAAAAATCCACATCTCTCTCAAATCTTCAATTACGTCATCCTCCCATCGATCTTTGGGTCTTCCTTTTGGCATTCTTAGTGTATGTCCAAACCATTGTAATCTTTTGAATTTGATGAAACTGACTATATTTTCTTTATTATTCTTGAGGTATAATGAGTTATTCCTTCTTAACATCCAAGTTCCATTTTCCTTTACTGGACCTAGCACTCTTCTAAATATTTTCCTCTCAAACGTTCCGATTCCGATTGAGGGTCTTTCCACTTTTCAGCGGTTGCCCTTTTACCAGCCGGCTGCTGGCCGTTCACATCCACATGTGTCAATCACAAAGGTAGATGATCAACAGCCAGTGTAGGGGTGACATGTGGTTAGCATGTCGAGCCCCCCAGCCGTTATAGATGGTTCCTCAACCTGGAGCCGCTACTTATTGTAGCTACCCAATTGCCTCACGATGCTGGGTGGGCACCGGTCCCATACTGGCCGAAATACCATGAGAAAATTTCTTCCCCCATGGAGACTCGAACCAGCGCAAGTCCCGTAGCTCTGCGCCAAGGCGCAGGACGTCAAACGTTAATAGCCTTAATTTATCTGCTTCTTTTAGTACCCAGGTTTCAGCTCCATAACATATGATTGGTCTTATTATTGCTGTATATAATTTGAATTTAACATTTTTTTATATTAATTTGCTTTTGAATATATCGAAATTACCAAATATATGCTGTATTCCCTTGCGATATTCTTGTTTTGATTTCTTCTTCAACAGTATTATTATCGTTTAGTATTGTGCCTAGGTACTTAAAGGAGTTAATTTGATCAATACAGTCACTATTTATAGTTAGTTCATTCAAATTTGTTTTATTTTTCATGCATTTATTCGTTAAATAGTCCTGTGAATTTATCGATAATTTAGAAATCACTCGTGGCATTACTTTTGAGATAAAATTGTATTAAACATTCCATAGTAATTCTGCTCCTCATTTGTCCTCAAATAAATGAAATAAATTAATAGAAAGAAACTATAAAACATTTTTTTTTCACATAACTGGCAAGGGATTTGTTTGGGTTTATGTTACATTGTTAGAAGGTCTTGTTCGTATTAGAGTTTTCACATGAAGTTACTAAAGGAGCGTAAGTATAGTTACATTACTAGGAGGAAGGAAGTGGTAAGATGCCAATACATGTGTTTCTGAGAATAACCGTAACTCGAACATTACGAGTCTGAGAAAATGACTTCCACACACATCAAACTGCAATTAAATTATGTGAAACAACAGCTCTGTATTACATGGTCTTCCTTTAGCTCTCTCGTAAACTCTTCGCCCCCAGACACAAAACATTAACACACAACACCAAAAGGAGTATAAAATATGTTCAAGGACACACCCAGAATCTTCGTAAACGCAATATTTTTATTATCGTTTAATTAATTTATTTTTAAATTATATAGTATATTTAGCAAAAATATTAAACTAAATATATGGTCACACATAGGAATACATTACGTAATGGAAATGGGCATAATGACAGTTGAGGATATTTTCAGGAAGTAGCTGAAATCAAATACCGGTACTTAGGAATACTTACTTACTTACTCACTGGCACTATCGAACCCGTAGGTTCATGGCCGCGCGGACATAAGCTCTCCATACATCCCTATCCTGAGCTAATGCTTTCCAATCATTCCCTGTATAATCTAGTTCCCTCAAATCATAGTTAATGTAGTTCTCCCACCTCATTCTTGGTCTACCAACTGGGCGTTTCCCTCTGGCTTTCCTACAAGAAGCTTCCATGCAC
The DNA here is from genome assembly GCA_030220185.1 of Diploptera punctata. Taxonomy (NCBI): domain Eukaryota; kingdom Metazoa; phylum Arthropoda; class Insecta; order Blattodea; family Blaberidae; genus Diploptera; species Diploptera punctata. Next base: position 429,851 of record JASPKZ010007519.1, on the reverse strand, counting down.
GTCTTCCATTCCCCATACGCGCAACATGTCCTGCCCATCGCAGTCTATGAGACTTAACTGTTCTTATTATATCTGGCTTCCTATAAAGACCAAGTAGTTCATTGTTATGTAGTCTTCTCCATTCACCTGTCTGTTCATCTCTCTTTGGTCCAAAAAAATTCCTAAGTACTTCATTCTCAAGTACTTGTAATCTTCTTTCCTCCCTTAAAGTAAGAGTCCATGTTTCGCACCCACATAATATAACTGGTAGAATAATAGTTTTATATATTTTCAGCTTAACGTTTTTTGAAAGGAGTTGGGACATCAAAAGTCTCTGCAATGCATAGCCTAATAGCATGCATTTCCAGAATTGAGCCTATGTTTAATTTCTTTGTGCATCTCATTCCTATTTGTGATTACTGTTCCTAGGTATTTGAATTCAGCCACTTCCTCAAAATTTCCCTCATTTGTCATTAGCTGTCCATTTCCATTATATACTGAATTTCTACGTGTGGTCATATATTTAGTTTTACTGATATTTACTTCCAGTCCTAATTTCTTAGTGTTACTCAATAGTGTGTGCGTGTTGGCCTTTAGTATCTCCTCGCTATCGGCCAGTAGGTACTTAGGAATAATAATTACAAATAGGAATGAGATGTACAAAGAAATTAAACAATTCTGGGTTTCATGCTATTGTGCATTAGGCCTGTAAGGATTCTTGTCTCAAGTGCTCTCAAAAACGTTAAATTGAAAATATTAAAAATGTTATTCTCTTAGTTAGGCCTATATTATATGGGTGCGAAACATGGACTCTTACTTTAAGGCAGGAGAAAATATTAAGAGTATTTCGGAATTAAGTTCTTAGGAAAAATTTTGGACAAAAAAGAGATGAATAGATAGGCGAATGGAGAAGACTACATAATAGAGTACTACATGATTTTACAGGAAACCAGATATAATAAGAACAGTTAAGTCTCGTAGACTGCGATGGGCAGGACATGTGGCACGAATGAGGAATAAAAAGGGGCTCGGAAGTTTCTTGTAGGAAAGCCAAAAGGAAAACGCCCAGTTGGTAGACCAAGAATGAAGTGGGAAAATAATATTAACCATGATTTGAGGGAAGTTGATGATTGGTAAACTTTAGCTCAAGATAGGGATTGCGGAGAGCTTATATCTGCGCGGCCATGAACCTACAGGTTCGATAGTGCCAGTAAGTTAGTTTATTTAGGTCTCATCATCATCATAGTACATTCACGAATTTAGGCCATTTGTTGACCTTTTTCGGCCTCAAGAGAAACACCATCCAGAAGTCTTTTGAGTGGACGTCCTGGTCTTCTTCTTCCTGCAGGTTGATATCTTAACATTTGTTTGGGTATTCTGTGATCTTCCATTCGATGAACATGTTGCATCCATCTTGACTTATAATCAGAAATTTTGTTTTCTAAAGATTCCATGTGTAATTCTTCTAAGATGTCTTCATTTATAATTTCAAACACTTTAATATTTTCTACATTCGTAACTAAACAATATTCCAACATTCGGACTCACCTAGAAAGTAAGAAATGACGATTTTCTGCTATATTTCGTCTGTGGATCATCCTTCTTGATGGTCCAACAATAATCGGCCAGCATATTAGGATTCCATTTGCCTTGATATCTCTTTTCCATAGCTGAAATCTCCTGATGAAAGTTTCCCCGTGCTCATCGCTCACTGCGCCAATGGACGAAAAAACGTTTATTAAAAAAATAACTATTTAAATCCATTAATTGAAATTGAAGTACAAAAAAAAAACTGTGGGTAATGGAGAAATTCCGAATACATATTTGAAAACGATAAAAAACCGCATTAATCACAACTATTGGTACTCATGAGACAAAAATAATGTTGACCAGTGCAATCAATAATATTGGTTTCATAAAGTGAGTTTTAGGTTTCCAAGAGTAGGCCGATGGATTACAAAAGCGGTTTAAGGTAACTTGACTTAGTGCGGAGCTATGGAACGCGCTCAAGTTCAAGTTCGACTTAATTAACTAACTCGCTGACACTATCGAACCCATAGGTTAATCGCCGCGCGGACATAAGCTCCCCATACATCCCTATCCTGAGCTAATGTTTTTCAATCATCTCTGTATAATCTATTTTCCTTAGATCGTAGTTAGTAGTATTCTTGCATCTTATTCTTGACTTGTCCACTGAGCTCTTTCCTTCTAGTTATTCTATAAGGAGTTTCCATGCCTCTCTTTCATTCCCCATTAATGCAACATATTATGCCCATCGGTTTCTAGGAGACTTAACTGTTCTTATTATACCTGGTTTCCTGTAAAAGCATGTAGCTCTTCTCCATTCGCCTGTCTGTTCATCCAAAAATGTTAAGAGCTTTATTCTCAAATACTTGTAATCTTTCTCCTCCATTAAAGTAAGAATCCATGTTTCGCATCCATATAATATAACGGACTAATGGTTATGCTCCTTGCCTCTGGTCCCGAGGGTCGCGGGTTCAAACCCGGCCGGGGTCGATGGATTTTTTGGGATGGAAAAGTCCAAGGAGCAAGTCCTCCGGGAGGGACTTTAAACCGGGGGTCCCGAGTCTGAAGATTTACAGGCTCGTAAAAGATCATTAAGCCTGAATGAAAAGGCCTCTAAGCAAAATTTACCGAATTTTCCCGTCCTTAGTTTTCTAGATGTCAATATGAGGCGGAACGCTGACCACGGACCACTCAAATGACATCTATACGAAAACAAGTGTAACTAAATTAGTATGGTCCAAATTCTTCCATGTAGGGGGAGATCGCCTAAATCTCTGTTAAGGGAAACATGGGCTTACAAGATTACAAGAAGAAGATATATTTTCATAAGTAATGCCACGAGTGATTTCCAAATTATCGATAAATTCACGACTCACGAAGTGAGGAGTGAATTTATCTAGAGAATTTTGAAATCAAGAGTGGCATTTGTTAGGACTATTTAACGAATAAAATTAAGCTGTTTGCTCACAAATCATTATTTAACTATAGTTATTTTAAAATATTTATATAGCCTATTTAATGTAAACGGCGAATTTTGAATACAAATGAGAAACGATTGTTACGCTTCATTTCCTTCCTTTGTTCATCACTGCAACCAGATCATAATATTATTTATTGCCAAAGGATCGCAATATTGTAAGAATGCACCCTAGTGGAGAAATGTATAACCAACGTAATAGGTATTAATTAATTTGATGTCATATGATGTAAATATGTCAATTATATTTTTTTGCAAAGTCATTTCCTGGAAAATAATTCGTTTAAGAATGTGCAAACAGTGTTTTTATTTTTGGTATAATCATCATCATCATCATCATCATAGTACATTCACGAATTTAGGCCATTTGTTGACCTGTTTCGGCCTCAAGAGAAACACCATCCAGAAGTCTTTTGAGTGGACGTCCTGGTCTTCTTCTTCCTGCGGGTTGATATCTTAACATTAGTTTGGGTATTCTGTGATCTTCCATTCGATGAACATGTTGTATCCATCTTGACTTATAATCAGAAATTTTGTTTTCTAATCAATTGGTATAATCAATTGTTACAAATGATGTTATATTATCTATCGCATGCACTTTCTGCTGACATTCATGCACTATATATACAATCTGGTAGCCGTATTTCTTAGAGGGTCAGTCACTGTAAAATAATGCTATGACCTATTTAGAATGTTAAAAAGGAAGTGCTTTCTTTATTATGATAAATTTTAGTTGGTAAATTTTAGGCGAAATACGACTGTGATTGGCTGTAAATAAAAAATCATTGTAACGTGATTGGTCATTGACCCCCATTTGGGGCAAGAGTTACATAGTCAGTTTAATATTGTTTGTTCCTTTTGGAGAAATAAATTTTCTCATGAAATTTCGGTCAGTTATGCGATCAGTACCAACCTATCATCGTGAAGAGCTATATTATATAACGACTCCAGCTTGAGAAAATAAGCTCAAATGGCTGGGGACCCAACATGCTGATTACATGTCACTCCTATACTGGCTATAATCGTTCGCTTTATTATTGGTACATGTGCAGATATGAAGCCAGCGACCTAGCGATAAGCCAAAGGTTTTCTAAGCCTGTCTTACTTTGGAGTTTTTAACCTAGGCTCACTTTCAAATTGCCTCTTTTTAAATAGGCTTTTACTTACGAATTTTACTTTGTAATATTCACTTTCTATTGACAGTTACATATTAATAAATTTATAATTTGATTGATAAATTATAGGATTTCGACATTGCTTTATTTGATAACCCGCAACTCCATTTTGTTTTCTATACAACATGACCGGAGTTATAATTGAAAACTGCGTACTCACGTGTTATTAGACAATTGAAAACGGTTGGACAAAACAAATTAATTAACAGAGGTATTGTCATTGATTTTCTTATAGTTTCAGCTGTCATTTCAATGCAACAAAATGTAGGGCAATTCTCGTGAACTTCAGTCTTTAAGCTTGTTTAAATCATTTCCTGTTTCAATATGAATTCTGTAACACATAATAAAATTAATTTTATGACATGAAAGACATGGGTGGATGGCAGATTTAAGGTTTTCAGAATTTAAATGTCTGCTCATTAAGATTTTTATAGGAATTCTGACAATGTCGTCCGAATGATTACACTGAGCAACAAAAAATAAACTTTTTTTTTTGTCTCAGAAAGGAAAATATGTGATTCTGATAGTATTTTTTCTCCTGAAATCAAATATGATATCGATTTTTTCTCCATCATGCAAGATTTCCGAGAGACATGCATTTATAATTGCAAATACTTTTAATATTTTCTTCATTCGTAACTACACAATATTCGAACATTCGGACTCACCTAGAAAGTAAGAAATGACGAATTTCCTGCTATATTTCGCCCGTGGAGCATCCCTCTTGATGATCCAACAATAATCGGCCAGCATATTAGAATTCCATTTGCCTTGATATATCTTTTCCATAGCTGAAATCTCCTGATGAAAGTGTTCCCCGTGTTCATCGCTCACAGCGCCAAGATTTTCCGGGAAGAAATCTATGTTTATTAAAAAATATATTTAAATCCATTAATTGAAATTGAAGTAACAAAACTGTGGGCGATGGAGAAATTGCGAATACATATTTGAAAACACAATAAAAAACTGCATTAAGTACAGCATTGGTACTCATGAGATAAAAATCATGTTGACCAGTGTTATTTATTGTTATCGATACAAGTTCTTAGGAACATTTTTGGATCAAAGAGAGATGGACAGGCAGGGGAATGGAGAAGACTACATAAAAATAAGCTACATGATCTTTATAGGCAACTAGATATAATAATAATAATAATAATAATAATAATAATAATAATAATAATAATAATAATAATTAATAGCTTTATTTTACCTGGCAGAGTTAAGGCCTTAAGGCCTTGTCTGCCACTCAATCAGGTTTTTAAAAAATACAAAATACAAAAAAAAAATAGTCTTACAACTACATAAACAATTACATGTTATAAAAATAATACAATGCAATCAATATTTATAATCTATTTTGATTTACTCTAAATTTAACGAATTAAATATATAATATGTACAAGGTATACAAAAATGAGAAAAAAATTATTAATGACATAGTATAAATTTAAATAAATAAAGAGAAATTAACTATTAGACAACAGGTAACTGTATAAGCGTGACTTAAAGGTGCCAAGTGTGCGGCAACCCCCGATATCTTGAGGAAGGAAATTCCAGTAGCGGGCAGAGGCTACTGTGAAGGAAGTAGAATAAGAGGAAGTGCTATGAAGAGGAATTGTTAGGGTAAGTCGGCCGCGCTGGACTAGTGGTTATGCTCCTTGCCACTGGTTCCGAGGATCGCGGGTTCAAACCTGGCCGGGGTCGATGATTTTTTTAGGACAGAAAAATCTAAGGAGAAAGTCCTGAGTTTGAAGATTCTCAGGCTCGTAAAATATCCTTAAGCCTGAATAAAAAAGCCTCTAAGCAAAATTTACCGATCTCAACGTCCTAGTAATATCTTAGTTGCCTGTTAGATGTCTATGAGTAATTAAGGTAATAAAAATTAACTTGGTCTAATAACTCCTTACAAAGGAGAGGTTATGGCTCAACAATGGGCTCGCCATTATAGGTATATAGATAGATATAATAAGAACAGATTGCAATGGGCAGGACTTGTGACACGAATGGGGAAAGAAAGAGGGGCACGAAGGCTTCTTGTAGGACAACTAGAAGGAAAACGCCCAGTTGATAGACCAAGAATCAAATGGGAAAATAACATTAACTGTGATTTGAGGGAAGAAGATTATAAGGGAATGATTGGTAAACATTAGTTCAGGATAGGGATGTGTGGAGAGCTTATGTCCGCGCGGCCATGCACCTACGGGTTCGATAGTGCCCGTGAGTTAGTTATTGATGAATAGTGTATGTTTTTATAATATTTTTTTCTTATTATCTATCTTTATTTTTTTAACCTCTTACCTTATTACATTTAAATTTCCCACGTTCCCCTGCCATTCAGTTGCACCAGGGATGTTTTAAACTTTGGAACACACACTTACTTTGTGACCACACAAGGACGTAAAGGGTCTCCCCTAATGAGTGATCAGCTGAATCATGTGCCTCCTCTGAGATAACACGAACATTTAAGAGAAGCACACCACTCAGTCTCACATTCTTACCCATGGTGAATAGGCCAATGCTAATGACTATTTAACTCATGTCCCAAATGGGAGTCAATGACCAATCACATTTCAATGATATTTTATTTACAACCAATCACAGTTATGTTTCGCCTCGAATTTGTCAACTAAAGTTTATCATATTAAAGAGAGCACCTCATTTATATTATTCTGAATAGGTCATAACATTATTTTGCAGTGACAGCCCATAAGAAATACGGCTACCAGATTGTATATATAGTGCATGAATGTCAGCTAATATAGCATGCGGGAGATAATATAAAAACATTTGTAGCAATTGATTATAGCACAAAAAAAACACTGTTTGCATTTTCTTAAACGAATTATTTTCCAGGGAATGACGTTGCAGAAAAATATAATTGATATATTTACATCATAGGGCATCAGAAATTAATTAATACCTTTATAGTAGTAGTAGTAGTATTCAAATGTTCTAAAGATCTTGATTTATCATTCGCTTGTTATAATGTTGGTTATAAATTTCTCCGCTAGAGTGCATTCTTACAATATTGCGATCCTTTGACAATAAATAATATGATCTGGTTGCAGTGATGAACAAAAGAAGAAAATTAAGAGTACCAGTCGTTTCTCATTTGTTTTCTAAAAATCACCGTTTACATTACATATATAAATATTTTAAAATAACTATAGTTAAATAACGATTTGTGAGTAAACAGCTTAATTCTATTCGTTAAATAGTCCTAACAAATGCCACTCTTGATTTCAAAATTCTCTAGATAAATTGAACGGGTGAGTGGAAAAAGGATAACATTCCAAAAATTTGAGAAATTAAACTGAAATAGCCATTTTGTAGATCTTTGCTTAAGCTATCCAATGAGTGTAAAAAGGGTTATATTCCAGTATTATATATTGTTAAAACCAGCATTGAAATTTTAGTTGAGTGGATAAAGGATAACATTCCAGGAATATTATCTTTTTTCTACTCAATATTGTGTATTCATGAAGTTGGCATTATTGTCAGTAACAAAATTAATAACCTGGAGTTCATTGTTGTTATATTACTCACTGTATAAAGTTGCATATCACAGTTCTCTGAATAAAAGCAATGACAATAATTATTATTGTCATTGCTTTTATTTTATATTTTACATTATTTTGTAGTTCTGTTGTAAGACAGGGTATTGTGTCCTAAAGTATGTGTGACTCCGAGGAAGAATATGAAACCTGAACGAAAGAGAGGTAAGGCTAATAAAGACTTACAATGTAAAGAGAAAGAGAAACTTGCTAGGCAGAAAGGCAAGGAATTTGTTTCATGTAAAGGTTTATTAGTTGAAGCTAAAACAACTGGTCCAGATTGTAACTGCCGTAAAAAGTGTATGGGAAACTTCAGTGTTGAGGAGAAGGGTTCAATAATTGATAATATACAGGGTGGACCGCTCGAATGGACCTAATTTCAATTGCTTGTTACTGGCAAACGGTTGAAGATAGAAACTTAAAACAACGTTCATATTACAGAAAAACTCACCAAGTTTTGATATCCAGATCACCACATCTCTATATGAGCCCCAGCAGTCACTGTGACGATATCAAAGCGATGAACAATTTCTTGCCAAGTACGTTGGAGTATGTCCTCTGGAATGTTCTCAATAGCCTCTATGATGCGCTCACGAAGATCACGAAGGTCTTTGACTGGGGTGGTGTAAACTTTATCTTTGACATAGCCCCAGAGAAAGAAATCCAGTGGTGTTAAATCGGGAGATCTCGGGGGCCACGCGATTGGTCCTCCCCTACCAATCCAACGGCCAGGGAAAATGTTGTCCAAAGTCGTACGAACTTCATTGGACCAGTGGGGAGGAGCACCATCTTGCTGGAAAACGATGTTAGGCTGCAGTTGTTCAATTTGTGGAAAGAAGAACTGCTCCAGCATGTCAAGATATGTGGTACCACGAACAGTTTTCTCGGCGAAGAAAAACGGTCCAATGACCTTATTATGTGACAAACTGCACCAAACATTCATCTTCGGACTATCACGAACATGCTCTTGAATAGCGTGAGGATTCTCCGATCCCCAGATCCGCACATTATGCCGGTTTACCTTGCCTGACAAATGGAAAGTGGCTTCGTCCGAGAAGAAAATCTTGGTCATGAAGTCAGGATCAGCGCCGAGACGGTCCAGCATCGTATTGGCGAATTCCACTCGTTTCGGCATGTCATTCGGCTCCAGACGTTGCACTAACTGCACTTTATATGCGTGCAGTTTGAGGCGTTTGTGGACAATCCGTGTTGTAATGTCGATTTTGGTATTTGAAGTTCCCGCGAAGCTCTTCTTAATGACTTCCGGGGGCTTCGCTCAAATGCGGCTTGAACATTTGCTACCATTTCATCGGATGCTCTGCGACCACCACCATGCTTCTTCAACACAGATCCTGTAGCTAATAATGTATCACGCCACTTCTTTATGCTTCTAGCAGTTGGAGCATCACGGTTAAACACACGCCGGAACTCCCTTTGAACTCTAATGATTGATTTAAACTCCGCATACCACAAAACAGCTTGCGCTTTCATCTGCGGAGTCGCCATTTTCACAAACAATTAAATCTAAGAACGAGAAACGTATCTTTGTGCCATCTACCGACAGGATTCGAAACTTGGTGAGTTTTTCTGTACTATGAACGTTGTTTTAAGTTTCTATCTTCAACCGTTTGCCAGTAACAAGCAATTGAAATTAGGTCCATTCGAGCGGTCCACCCTGTATACAATGGTCGTCCTAAAAATGAAAAGGATACATTTCTTATGGGGCTGATAGAAAGATATGATGTTGCTCGACACCGTCCATTAACAAAGAATTCCAAACAAAACTTGTCGTCTTTCAAGTACTTTGCCATTAAAGGGACAAGCAGAGTCGAAGTTTGTCGAAATGCTTACATAAGTTTGCATGCAATCTCCAGCAAAGTAGTCCAACGCCTAACCAAGCTTGTTGCAACTAATCAGTCACCGGTTGATATGAGAGGGAAGAGCCAAAATCGGGGGAATGAAACACTTGATGCACACATTGTCATAAAAATAGATGATCATATATCCTCATTTCCTAAAAAAGAATCACATTACTCATCTCTTCCAGTCACATATTTGGATTCAAGTTTGACAGTTTCAAAAATGCATGGTCTCTTCATTAAAAAACATCCTGATCTGAAGGGAGTCATAAAATATGAGTACTAAATGAAACATTTCAATGACAACTACGGGTACCGATTTGGTAGGCCACAAGTAGACGTTTGCTCAACCTGTGAAGACTTAAACACAAAAATAAAGTCTTCAACTCTGAACGATGTGGCAAAAAGGGCTGCTGTTGCCGAGCTACTAGTTCATAAGAGGCGAGCAAAGAAATTTTACAGTAAGATGGAGAATGTCAAGAATATCTGCAAGGAAAGAAATGATGTCATGACTATTGCGTTTGACTTCATGCAAAACATGCCTCTCCCTTTCATTCCTGTACAAGAAATGTTTTATCTCCGTAAACTTTGGTACTATGTATTTAATATTCATGATATTGGCCGTGGTACTTCAATTTTCTATACGTACACAGAGGGTGAAGCTCTAAGGGGTCCTAATGAAGTATGCAGCTGTCTTCTGGATTTCATTAACCAGATCTCTGAAGAAGTAAAGATCCTGTATGTCTTCAGCGACGCATGTGCTGGCCAGAATCGCAACCACACATTAACTAGGTTGCTTGCAACGCTAACAATGAATGGTAGATTCTCAGTTATTCACCAGTTCTACCCAATCCGAGGCCATAGTTTCTGCCATGTGACAGAACATTTTCAGTCATTAAACGACAAGTTCGAAGATTGGATCGGATTTACTCTCCAAACCAGTATGATGACATCATTCGAAATGCCAGGAAACTCAACCCTCCATATGAAGTAAAGAGGCTTCTAAACAACCAGGTACTCAACTTCAAAGGCTGGTGGCCACAGTATTTCAAGAAAACATGTAAAGATATTGAAAATAAAAATTTGACATTCAACATCAGTAAGTACAGACAACTTGTATTTACTCAGAAGATGAAAGGCTGTGTCGAGGCTTCCGAATACATTGATGGTCTGCACCATGGAACTTTCAGGTTGAAAAAAACAAGATTATGTGGAACTTCCTACTACTGCAGCATATACTGGGAAACTTGGAATCAACATCAAAAAGATACAAGACATCTCAAAAGTCACGCACTACATACCTGATGAGTACAAGTCATTCTATGAAGATATCCTTAAGTATCCAACTTCAAATACAGCAGACAGTGATAAGGATGAATGAAGACTCGTATCATGGTCAGCATTGTGTAAAGTAAAAACAGTTTAAAGTGTTTTTTTTTTACTATTAAAATATTTATGACACAAAAAACATAATAGTTAATTATTTTTATCGATTGACAAAACATTGAGTGGAAAAAGGATACTATTCCAACAGATTTAATAATTAATAATTACTAAACAAGTAAGTATTTAACTATGAGATTTTTTGAGCGAACACTTAATGATTAGCTCTACAATTCACTAATAGTAAATTTTCCGATAGCACTCTTAGCTTTTTCTGTAAACTTATTTTTTTTGTTTTCCCACAAACTTGGAAGTTGGAATGTTATCCTTTTTCCACTCACCCGTTCAATTCACTCCTCACTTCGTGAGTCGTGAATTTATCGATAATTTGGAAATCACTCGTGGCATTACTTATGATGATTACGATGTCCAGATGATGTTCGTAGATCGTTTGGACTTTAAAGCTTATTGACATTTGTCTTACAAGGGCGGTGAGAGGATGCAATACTTGCCGACGCCGCTACTATTCTTTGGAGGACGGTGACTAGGAACAGGGAAGACTGGTGGAGGAAAATGAGGGAGGCTAGGGTCCGACACGAGCTGTAGAGCTATATGATGGATGGATGGATGGATGGATGGATGGATGGATGGATGAATGGAATTATAAATATTACCTGCCATGGGGCATTAATTTATAAAATTTAAAAGGGATCCATGACTTTAAGTTACATTTATAAAGTTTCATTTTAAGGGGGGTCGAGTTTGATTTGGAATATATCTAAATTGTAATCTAAGTTTTGGTGAAGTAAATTTAATTTTTTAGGGTGTTTCCTATCTTATTTCAAAATGGATACATATAATGTATATCATTGTTTATAATCTTTATCGACATTATCAATTTCTAATACTCCAGGGTGCAAGATATCTTGAAAAAAATAGTTTTTTTTAACGATCCTACATCAGTATAGGGGCGCCATGTTGGCAGCATAAAGAATATGATGACTTTAACCGCTCGGCAACGGTCCGGGACTATCGGACATCTATAGCTGGATATAGTACGTAGATTACAGAATTCAAATGACTTGTAATTTTACTTATATAGAGTGATTAATTCGAAGAATCAATACGCTGAATTTTTGTAGCCTACTGGAATGATGCAGTTATATCAGGACATGAAAATCCATGGGGGCATGTATACAAACATATGATTCTTAGTCAATAACACGAGAACGAGTTGATTCTCTTCCTATTGAAACAATGCCCTTTAGTTGACTTTTTCCTTAGGAAATATCTAAATACTGATATTTTGCAGGCTCTATGAGTCTCAGGAACTATTTGGACACGAATGAGCTGAAGAAAAAGTCCCAAGCCTCAACTGTCCGAATCGAAAACAGGTCGTCCCTTTCGTAATCACATATCTGGCCCATATCAGTATCATCAACATCTTTGATACTATACACGGAAGATCGAGGGTTCGAGTCCCGGTAGGATCAGAATTTTCTGGTGGTACCATGGCCCTGGAGTAGACTCAGCCTCTAACAAAATTGAGTATCGGACGCTTGTTCTGGAGATAAAGGCGGCCGCCACGCAGGTCTGACAACCCGCCTGACATCAAGTGCCGATCGTCTAGAAAAAGTAGAAGCCTTAACCTCTTACTACCCCAAGGGTGTCCTAAGACCTGTAGTGGGATAATTTTACCTTTTATCTTTGGTTCTACAGCTTTTAAAATTTAGCCTTGACCTTCCGAACAAAGGTCGCCATTCTATTCTGCCTTTACTTTCTGCCTCCAATTACTGTTTCCAGTTATTTTCAAAATCACTCTCTAGGTCATCCATCTATCTAATCTTGGGTTGACCACGTCTTCTTTTAGAGACAAGTTTTGCCACCAATGATAAATCATTATTGGGATGCGTATTACAGAATTTACAAATTCCGCATGGGATGTGATCTAAAATTACCAGATATCAACTTGAAAGTTGTGTTCTTTTTATCTTTATAAAAGCGAGAACTAGTTTGAATAACATGCGGACATTTAAACGACGATTAATAAAAGAAGAAACTTTAATGTTCGCTATATTACCGACAGCATTTGTTAAAACTTGTAACTTTCAGTTAACGCATTTTATAAATATAGTACTTTTAAAATTAATGAGGCGTAAGTTGTTAATTAATCGCCCTCCATCTATGGCTATCGACTTTGTGTCTCGGGTACTCCATGTGAGGTTGGTGGTGGACGAATCATAGCCAAAACAAGTTTTTCTCCAGTCTTCTCCAGTATCTCCCTGCCAAATTCTTCATTCCACGTGTTATCCATGTCGTTTTATTTCGTTATCTGCTCCCTACGATGTTGCGACAGACCTAGTTAGCCGGTTCCTTGTTTATCACAGATCTTCATTAATAGGGCTTCATCTTTTTTCATCGCACGATCTGGCATTACTCCGGACACGAATAGAGGGTTCACTTTATTAACGAAATTAAAGAGGTTTTAGAGAGTAAAAGCATAATATGTAGACTTGGTACATAACTTTGTACAATTAGAACGTAGAACTTACTTACTGAAAATAATTTGCAGTACTCTTTACATCAATTAAATCAGTTATGCCAAGAAAATGATTTTAAAATATCAAAAGAGAAAACGAAAATGATGGCATTTTGGGGAAGTGAACATATAAGATCAAAAATCATAATAGACAACAAACCTCTGGAACAAGTAACAAATTTCAATTATTTGGGTTGTAATTTTACTATACTTACTTACTCACTGGCACTACCGAACCCGTAGGTTCATGGCCGCGCGGACATAAGCTCTCCATAAATCCCTATCCTGAGCTAATGCTTTCCAATCGTTCCCTGTATAATCTACTTCCCTCAAATCATAGTTAATGTAGTTCTCCCACCTCATTCTTGGTCTACCAACTGGGCGTTTTCCCTCTGGCTTTCCTACAAGAAGCTTCCATACACGTCTTTCATTCCCCATACCCACAACATGTCCTGCCCATCGCAGTCTACGGGACTTAACTGTTCTTATTATATCTGGCTTCCTATACAGACCATGTAGTTCATTGTTATGTAGTCTTCTCCATTCACCTGTCTGTTCATCTCTCTTTGGTCCAAAAATTTTCCTAAGAACTTTATTCTCAAATACTCGTAATCTCCTTTCCTCCCTTAAAGTAAGAGTCCATGTTTCGCACCCATAAATATAACTGGTAGAACAATAGTTTTATATATTTTCAGCTTAACGTTTTTTGAAAGGAGTTGGGACATCAAAAGTCTCTGCAATGCATAATAGCAAGCATGCATTTCCAGAATTGAGCCTATGTTTAATTTCTTTGTGCATCTCATTCCTATTTGTGATTATTGTTCCTAGGTATTTGAATTCAGCCACTTCCTCAAAATTTCCCTCATTTGTCATTAGCTGTCCATTTCCATTATATAATGAATTTCTACGTGTGACCATATATTTAGTTTTATTGATATTTACTTCCAGTCCTAATTTCTTAGTGTTACTCAATAGTGTGTGCGTGTTGTCCTTTAGTATCTCCTCGCTATCGGCCAATAATACTACATCATCAGCATAAACTAACAGCTTATTAATACCATTAAGTTGTAAGCCTTCCTCATTCTCTAAAGATTTAATGGCATGCTCTAGTACAAAATTAAATAGTAGAGGAGATAGTGCATCTCCTTGCTTCAACCCATTCTGGATTTCAAAAGTGTCCGAAAACTGTTTGCCTACACGCACCCTACTCTTTGTGCCATTTAGACACATTCGTATAAGTCTAACTAACTTTTTAGGAATTCCGAACTCCAGCAGGATACTATATAACTTCTCCCTCTTAACTGAATCATATGCTTTTTTGAAGTCTACATATAGTTGATGTACAGTACCATTATATTCCCATTTCTTTTCTAAAATCTGTCTTATACTAAAAATCTGATCTGTTGTAGACCTGTTTCTTCTAAATGCACATTGATGATCTCCTAGAATGTCATCAATATAGGGAGTAAGTCTGCTTACTAATATATTTGTCAGAATTTTGTACGAAGTTGAAAGTAATTAGATGCCCCTGTAGTTGTTGTAATCAGTTTTATCTCCTTTCTTATAAATTGGTACAATAATTGATTCCTTCCATTCATCTGGAAGAGCTTCTTTTTCCCAAATCATACTAAGCAACCAGCGTATCTTGTCCATCAATTTTTCTCCCCCTGATTTTATCAGTTCTGCTGGGATCTCATCTGAACCTGATGCTTTATACATCTTCAATTTTTCAATGGCCATTTCAACCTCTAATGCATTTGGTTCTGCGACTAGCATTTCTGCTGTCTGTAAATTATCCTCCTCAATGTCCTGTTCTGTGTGTACATTTAATAGCTGATTAAAGTAACTTTTCCATCTATTTAATATACTCCTGGAATCTGCAATCATATCCACATTTTCATTCCGAATTATGTTTGTTCTAGCCTGAAACCCTTTCTTCTCTATACTAATTCCCTGATATAATTCTCTAATGTTCCTATTTTTTGCATTCATTTCAAGATCATTAATCCTCTCTCTCAAATATTCCCTCTTTTTACTCTTTAGTAGCTTGGTGGTTTCCCGTCTAATACTACCCAATTGCTCTAAATTTACCTCATTTGGCTCGTGTAACCACTTCATTTTTGCTAGCTTTCTTTTCTTTACAATGTCGGCACATTCCTCATCAAACCATTTCTCTTTTTTAAACAACCAATGCTTCCTGATGCTGACAATTTAATAGTATCTCTTATAGCCTCCCATTCCTTATTTATATCAGTTTCTTCTTAGTTTGCCAGATTGTCACCTGAAGATTCTAGTACTTCAAATCTATTAGCAATTTTTATTTGGTATTCTTGCCGCATTTCATTATTTTTCAAGTTTTTTAATTCATATTTTTCAGAATCATCTTCAGCATTTGTTCCTTTCATAAGTGATAGCCGTTGTCTGATTTTCACTCTGACCAGATGATGATCCGATTTGCAGTCTGTCCCTCTAACTGATCTAACATCGATGATGCTACTGTGCCAGCGTCTATCCACTAATACATGATCTATCTGGTTCCGAGATTCTCCATCTGGGGACGTCCAGGTGTATTTATGAATATCCTTATGCTGAAATGTTGTGCTCTTAACAATGAGATTCTTTGATGTGGCAAATGTGACTAATCTAACCCCGTTGTAGTTACTATCTTCACGAAGACTGAATTTGCCTATTGTTGGTTTGAATATATCTTCCCGCCCCACTTTTGCATTAAAATCTCCTAAGACAATTTTCATATGATATCGTGAGAGGCTATCAAATAAGCATTCTAATTCTTCATAGAACTCATCCTTGATCTTGTCATCTTTATCTTCTGTGGGGGCATGTACATTTACAATTATAAAATCATGTCGTTTACCCTTTAGAATTATGTATGATATCCTATCACTAACAAACTTAATATCTCGGATAGCGGATAAGATCCTCCTTCTGACTAAAAAACCCGTTCCAAATGCAGGTCTTTCTGCACCCCCATAGTATAATGCAAAGCTTCCTGATTCCTGACTACCTTCTCCTGGCCACCTAACTTCCTGTAAAGCGACTATATCCACGGGCGATTTATCAAATTCTCGCGTTAATATCTCTAGTGCCCCGCTATTGTATAAAGTCCTAACATTCCATGTTCCTAGGAACATGTCCCTGTGTTTGAGCCTTTGGCATGTGTTCCCTGAAGTAGTCCCCGCCCATAGAACCGAATGGGGGACTATTTGACCTCCGGAAAATTTTACCCCAGATGAACCCATGTCCGCATTTCTTGACAGTTGTATTTTTACGGTGAAAGATCGTCACTCTTTCGCCCAAGGTACTTTTTTCGTCTGGCTTATCACCTTCGACCAGTCTGGCATGGGTAACCCTATCGGCAGCAATGCTACCGCCGGCATAGCTCTCAGGATCATTTGAGCACGCAAGCCACTCCACCACGACAAGGTAAAGATACCATGGAGGGGTAATTTTACTATAAATACAAAAACTGAAAAAGACGTAAATGTGAAACTGTCAAGATTTCAAATGATATGTGAAACTATACATAAAACATTAAAGAACAAAACAAGAAGAGATGAAGTTTTATAAAACATTGGCAGTTCTTGCATTACTTTATGGGAGTGAAAAAAATTACAAAGTAGAATACAAAGTGTAGAAATGAACTTCCTTAGAAGAACAAAAGGCTGCACAAGAATGGATCGGTTAAAGAATGAAGATATAAGAACAGAGTTAAATATATATCCATTAAATGATAAAATCAAAGGATATAGAGAAAAATGGTTTAGACATGTAGAAAGAATGAACATAACAAGATTACCAAAAGCAGCATTTAACTTTAAGCTAAGAGGTTCAAGGAATGTAAGGTGGCCAGTGAAAAGATGGACAGAACAACTGTGAGGCGGAATAGGCATTTTGCTTAGCCCGTGAAGTGAAGAAGAAGAAGAAGATGCATACTTACTTAATTTCGTAAAATTTACAATATAAAAATAGAATACCTGAGATCTCAGTCTTCTTTAACTTTGGATGTAGGATGTGGAATACTTTCGGAGCATATGCTCCATCTTCAGCTTGTAAATCGGTACTGGTTGTTCGTATCGTTTCTTAATTTCGTTATGTATATGCAACTAAGAGCTAACGAAATGGCTAGCGACGCGATGTACAAACGACAGGAAAAAATTGTATTGTTGGGATGCTATTATGCATTACAGGGACTCCTGTCGTCCCAACTCCTCTCGAAAAGCGTTAAACTGAAAATATATAAAACTGTTATTCACCCTGCAAGGACTATATTATATGGATGCGAAACATGGGCTTTAAGGAAGGAAAAGAGATTACGAGTATTTGAGAATAAAGTTCTTAGGAAAATGTTTGAACCAAAGAGAGATGGACAAACAGGCGAATGGAGTTAACTTTATAACAGTGAACTACATGCTCTTTATAGGAAGCCAAATATAATAGCAGTTAGTCTCGTAGACTGCGATGGGCAAGGCATATGGCAGTAATTGGGAATGAAAGAGGGACATGGAAACTTCTTGTAGGAAAACAGAAGGAAAAAGCCCAGTTGGTAGACAAAGAATGAGGTGGGAGAATATCTTTAACCATGATTTGAGGAAAGTATATTATACAAGGGATGATTAGATAACATTATCTCTGATAGGGATTTATGGAGAGTTTATGTTCACTTGGTCATGAATCTATGGGTACTAGCCAATAAAAATAATTTGTATAAATCGATTTACTAAAACTATGATCAGTATTCACTAATTTATATTCGATATGACCTTTGGCACCCACTTATTCTAACAAGAAATACGATGTCCAGAACTTTAGTTGAGATAAATACTGCAATATCGTAGGGCTCTGACTCCATTCCACACCGTCGTCGGTTAAGAATAAATGTTTACTTTCTTCCATATCCACATGGACCTTCATGGTCATGTTAAAGAAATATATATATTACACGAGTAGTTAAATTAATCTACATTCAGAGTATTTTAGTATATGTTGTATATTTAGTATATTTAATGAAATGTATTTATTGCGGAAACGATATGTTTAGAGAAAGAGTAATGTGGGCTTAAAGAAACACGACAAGTCAAAAAATATTGTTGTTATATTCTGTAGTTTTTGAAGCTAGTTTCGTATGTGAATTTAATGTAAAAATTAGCTGAGAAGATATTTTTACGGTTCATGAGCAAAAATTTTAAAAGCAGTCCAAGTTGCCACTATTAATCTACTTCCAGAAAAGTCAAGGAAAGTTTATTTATATTGATATACGAAATGATCATTAAAGTGTATTTTACTTTTGGTTAACCTGTATGATATTTTATGTTTTGATAGTGTGTTTTGTGTTTTTTTTTTGTTAGAATATAAAGTATAGGTTTTGTTGCCTAGTAATTACGAACTAAAGTGTCACTGATTTCTTTAATACATGTAGTAAGTAAAAAAGTATTTAATTTTGTATCATAATTGTCGCGATCCACAACTTATAAACTGTAATTGATGACTCGAGATTCCAAAGCAAGGCGTTGTCCAATCAGTGGGAACGAGTGGTTGAGATTGAATTATCATTAACTGGATCATGAAAGTAATATTTACATGTGAAAGTAGATCTTCTTGCTTCATGTAACAAATCATTTCGAGTAACATGTATATCTGTTTGCCTGTCTATTTATACCCATACCCCATACATCATGTGGTGCTTGCTTATGGTAGTTACTTAACCAAATAAATTTATTTAATCTTCGCTTATTTCCCTACAGATGTAAGCGAGTGTCAAGTTGTTAGCTCATCGTCTTAAAGATACCTAATAGTATTACTTGGTTGGCAAAGACCGATTAAATTTTATTCAGAGGCTCTAATTTAGGCTTGGGGTATTACTAACAGTAAAGGATTCTTAATATTCGATTGGAGGATTTTTCATCCTAAAAGATCAATCGACGTCGGTCGGTTTTCCGTGTAACATAGAATTTGTAAATTGTAAGAAAAGTTTACACAATTATCTATGATATCCATCCATCCATAGTAATTCTGCCCGAAGGCAGGTCTTTCACTGCAATCATAGCATTTTCATGCTATGCTTTGCAGCTTTACTAGGCAATTATAGGTGTATTAGCTTCCCGTTGCTTTCCACACCGGTGAAAGATGATGATGATAAGGATGATGATGATGGCCGGATGATTTTCGGGAACTGTTGGGCCCTAAGTTTCCTGACATTTGACTTATAGGTGAGGAAAAACCCCGAAACACCTCACTGGAAGCTTGTCCCGACCGGGGATCGAACCCGGGCCCGCTGTGTGACAAGGCAGTACGCTACCTCGATACCACAGCGGTGGAATATCTATGATATAACACTCAGAATTGGTTGGCTGGGACATTTAATAAGAATGGACGATCAGAGATTGGTTAAGAAATTCTATAAATGGAAACCTATAGGAGGCAGAGCAAACGATCTAAAGAAAATGTGACTAACTTGAATATGGCAAGAGACAGATTGACATGGAGGATTGTTGAGAAGGCCAAAACTTTCACCTTTGAAGTTGTCGCGCTTTAGGATTATGATGATGATCTATGATGTAAATATAAATATAGGCCTAAGTATCTATAAAACTCATTTATCTAGTATTTCTACACTAGCGTGTAAGAACTCTTACTGACACTAACGTTTATATAACAAACATTTTAGTTTCATTGCAGTCTGGCACTTTATGTCTGTGTTTTTTGCAATCGTCTTTTTACTTCCCCTACCAAGGAAGTTGTAGTTACGTGTTTTCAATCCAATTGATAGAGGGTATATAAAATGTATAACAGTTGAAGCGATGAATAATTACACTGGTCAACATGATTTTAGTCTCATGAGTACCAATAGTTGTACTTAATGCAGTTTATTATCGTGTTTTCAAATATGTATTCGGAATTTCTCCATCACCCACAGTTTTTTTTATTTTCAATTTCAATTAATGGATTTAAATAATTATTTTTTAATAAACGTTTTTTCGTCCATTTATTATCTTGGCGCAGTGAGCGATGAGCACGGGGAACAATTTCATCATGAGATTTCAGCTATGGAAAAGAGATATCAAGGCAAATGGGATCTTAATATGCTGGCCGATTATTGTTGGACCATCAAGAGGGATGTTCCACAGGCGAAATATAGCAGAAAACCGCCATTTCTTTCTTTCTACGTGAGTCCGAATATTGTGTAGTTACGAATGTAGAACATATTAAAGTGTTTGAAATTATAAATGCCTGTCTCTCGGAAACCTTGCGTGATGGAGAAAAACCGATATCATAATTGAATTCAGGAGAAAAAATACTATCAGAATCACATATTTTTCTTTCTGAGACAAAAAAAAAAGTTTATTTTCTGTTGCTCAGTGTAATTTAATGTCCCTATGCATTTTAGAGAGAAAATCATTTAGAACTTTTTTTTATTGCATCCACTGTAAAAGAAACTGCTCCCAATAATATATTTTTTAAATCTATTAAGATTTTGATTAAAAATATTTTTGAAATGATACAGACCGTAATTTTTTGGTACTATTCGCTTATTTATATTTTATTTGAACAAGTTTCTTGAATTGATCACTTTACTTTTCCATTACGTTAGACAAAGTAATGGCTCCTTGTGTTTGTTTTATTCATAAAATCAGAAATAGAACATGATAGAAATCAATACAACCTAGTTTTCGCTTCACCAAAGTTTAGAGAGAAACTTTACGTGCGAGAAATATTTTTTGACAAGTATTTTATTCAGTTTCGAAATTGTCTTTACTGGCTCAATAGTGGTTACTGTGTTCGCCTCTGGTTTCAAAATTCGCGAGTTGAATTTTGGCCAAAAAAACACTGAATACTTCTAACTCCAAGCGCGACAGGCCTAAAAGTCCCTTGGCCTACCATCCGGCTGCTGGCCTCACATACACATGTGTTAATCACAGAAATAGACGATCATCTAGCCAGTGTAGGGGTGACACGTTGTCAGCATATCGTTACCCAGCCGTTATAGCTGGTTTTCTCAACCTGGAATCGCTACTTATTGAAGCTACCCAAATGCCTCACGTTGCTGAGTGGGCACCGGTCCCATACTGGCCGAAATTCCATGAGAAAATTACTTCCATCATGGGGACTCGAACCAGTGCAAGTCCCGTAGCTCTTCGCCAAGGCTTCTTGCCTTAACCACTCGGCTACGGCGCGGGACAAAACACTGAGTACGATATGACTTAATTCGGAAGGCAAGTAAAACTTTGGAATCCATGTCTTAGATTTACGACACGTAAAATGGCTTCAGGTCTCTGAGCTTTTTTTTTTTAATTTTTTTAAACAATTATTTCATTTTAATTTCACGACTCTAATTAACTATCAACTGAGTTGTTAAATCATCATCATCATCTTAAGCCACAACTTCAAAAGTGAAAGTTTTGGCCTTCTCAACAATCCTCCTCCATGACAATCTGTCTCTTGCCATATTCAAATTAGTCACTTTCATTTTCCTTAGATCGTTAATTGTGTCATCCTCCCATCTGATCTTCGGTCTTCCTACAGCTCTGCCTCCTATAGGTTTCCATTTACAGAGTTTCTTGATCAGCCTCTGATCATCCATTCTTATCATTACGTCGCCTTCGGAGATCAGTCTGTTGTTTCTCACTTTTTTTCCGATACGGAAAATGGCTGTCCCGAGTTATACATGCGCTCCTATCCTGTAAAAAAATTACTTTTCTCTTCTGTCGTTCCTTGTTTCTTTCCTCTAAGGGTGGATTTCCAATCAAAATCTAAACAACGACCGCGGTTTTACGATTTTTTATTGTTTCCGTCATCATCATCATCATCTTAAGGCACGACAACTTCAAAAGTGAAAGTTTTGACCTACTCAACAATCCTCCTCCATTCCAATCTGTCCCTTGCCATCTTCAAATTAGTCACTTTAATTTTCTTTAGATGGTTCATTGTGTCATCCTTCCTTCTGATCTTGGGTCCTCCAACAGTTATGCCTCCTATAGGTTTCCATTTGTAGAATTTTTTGACCAATCTGATCATCCATTCTTATCAAATGCCCACGCCAACCAATTCTGAGAGATCTTATATGGTTAAATAAAACTGTCAAATGGGTCTATATCATTAATTTGCAGAATCAAATAATGTTACAAAGGTTAAAAAAATTAACCTTAAAAGCTGTAGGCCTCTCGGAAACCGGCTTCCATCATGAGCAAAAATATGTGCGCTACTATAATATACCTGGCTTAACTCGGCAAAAAGAGAGATGGATATATAAGGATATATCCTTGACCGCTTTCGTCCAGTTACAAAAGAAAGAACCCACCCTATTGTCAGTTTTCCTCACCCCCCCCTTTCCCCTAACAGCATCTGGTAAAAAAAACGCCGACAACACTGGTACGAGAGAGAGAGGTGAGTACAGCTGTCTCTTTCTACAAATTTCTTGCCAAATTAAGCCACGGAGACAATAACAGTTGTTGTTTTGCGACGCTTTTAACGTCGCCGTCCTCCAACATCGTCCCGCGCCGTAGCCGAGTGGTTAAGGCAGGAAGCCTTGGCGCAGAGCTACGGGACTTGCGCTGGTTCGAGTCTCCATGGGGGAAGAAATTTTCTCATGGTATTTCGGCCAGTATGGGACCGGTGCCCACCCAGCATCGTGAGCTACATTAAGTAGCGGCTCCAGGTTGAGAAAACCATCTATAACGGCTGGGGGACTCGACATGCTGACCACATGTCACCCCAACACTGGCTGATGATCATCTTCCTCTGTGATTGACACATGTGGATGTGAGGCCAGCAGCCGGCTGGTAGGCTAAGGGCCATATAGGCCTGTGGCGCCAGGAGAAAAAAAAGTCCTCCAACATCATCGGTAGCTACGATTAAAATGTGAACGAAATTCATATATTACAATAAAATAAAATTTATCCAAAAACCCCATACGTATAAAAATTATTTGTTTCAGACTTAAAATGGCTTAGCGTCCATTATTCAAGCCATTATAACTAGTCCTCATTCATCTGTCCACTTCCAAACACCAAATATTTTCTACCAACTATCAGCATAAGTTAGGTCTTGTTAGCTATAACTAACTCACTGGCACTATCGAGCCCGTAGGTTCATAGCCGCGCGGACATAAGCTCTCCGCACATCCCTATTCTGTGCTAATGTTTTCAGTTCCCTTAATTTTAATTTTATTAATTAAAAAGGTAAAGTGATCCCACAACAGGCCTCAGGAGGCCCTTGGGGTAGTCGGAGGTTAAGGCTCCCACTTTTTCTAGACAATCGGCGCTTGATGTCAGCCGGGTTGTCAGCCCTGCGTGACGGCCGCCTTTACCCCAGAACAAGCGTCTGGTACTCATTTCCGTTAGAGGCTGAGTCGACCCCAGGGCCATATTGCCGCCAGAGGGTTTGGGTCAGTTTAAAAATCCTGATCCCAACGGGACTTGAACCCTCGACCCTCCGGCTTGTAGCTCAGTGCCTTAACCACTACGCTACGGCGTGCCCCCAATTTTATTAATAACTTTGTGTATATTAAATTAATAAAGAATCGCAATATTTTTTTCAATATTTCTGCGTTATTCATATATTTATGTTTTAAACATTTACTAATATTATGAATCGCTACAGCCTATAATCCTGTATCTATATCTAGATATGCAGCTGAAATAAGAGCTTCGTGAAACGCACATAAGTAAGTAAACAATTCATGAGATTTAAATTAAATTCCTTATTAAGAAATTAATACGAAACTTATTTTATGTTTGCCAACCTCGAAGAGTCTCATCTGTTCTATCTAATATATCAAAATATTTGTTTGTTCGTACTTTATGCGCGGCCATACCGTTCATCCGATTGTGATGGGGCTTTTTGCAAAATGTTCAGGAGATTCCCGGGATGAACATAGGCTATAAGAGAGTTGTGATATTCAACTCCTACACCCTTAAAAATCGCCCTTTGTAGTGGAAAACGTGAAAAAAGTAGCTCTTTGGACGCTCAAATTGCTTACGCTGCCTAAATCATAACAAATACACAAAATGAATGTACACAGAATTGAATATTTCAAAAATCTCTACAAAAAAAGTCCGCGGCAGCATATGATTCTCTCTTATGGATTCCTGTGCAAGCATAGCAACACATGGCGGACATTCTTTTGCGGGTAACTCACAATAACGATTTTTTTTCTTTTAGCTCATTTGTGCGGGCGATAACCCACGCTCTGCGCCGCCGTGTATCGTCTTTTGTTTCCGTTACATATATTAGCGTAGAGTTCACATCCAAAGTTATTAATCAAAAGTCTTTGCCCGGGCCCATAGAGGCAAAGATTGATTCATCTTTCTTTACTAAACACTTAAACATAAATCAGCAATAGATCTCAAGACACTAGAGTAATCTTATGATTGTTATTTAAACTGAATGTATCATTATTGTTATTAACCATGAAAGCTAGACGGAAAAAAGGAAGCTAGAATGATCTCCTAAATAAGTAAGTTACAGTACGGGAATATCAAACAGCAGCATGCACATAAATAATTTGAACATTAACCAGGATGTATATAAAAATGATGTTTAATGTAAACAAGACGTCTGAAGTATAAGAAAAGTATAACAACTATAAATACTGATGATCATTCTTGATTTTAAACAAAAAAATAATAAATAATAATCATTAACATCAAAAAACTATATCATACCTCACACAACATTCATACAACAGTCCAAGCCAGGGTGGCTTTACCCGGTCCTCCGGACCAAAAACTTAAACCACGCCACTCGCGTGCTCCAGACGACGTTGTCTCAACTCAAAGTTCCGATCGAATGATAATGTTCAGAATGTGCATAGAGTATTTGAGCGTTCCGAGGTAGAAGGGGAGATGCGCAGCACAAACAGCGCAACAGGAGAGGTAAAAAGGAGAGTGGGGGTAGATGCATAGAGAAGGGATATTGGCATAGTTCACGAATCTTTCTATTCAAGGAGGATAACGGCACTGCAGTAGCGAACCGAAAATCGTACTTTCGGTCACATTTATGCCAAGAAGCTCGAGATAAGTAGATTCCCGTGCAACACCGAGTAATCAGCACAGGGAATTTTGAAATAATTACGATATACATTTATAATTATTTTTCATTATACTTATTCGACTAATCATAATAAATATATTCATTTTCGTATTTCTGCTCATTTATGTCAAGAAGATCAGGATAAGTAGATTCCCGGACAACGCGGGTAAACAGAATGGGGTATCTAAAAATATTTACGATATAAATTTGTCCTGTTACTTATTTAACTAATCATAACACATATTAATTTTCATATTTCATCTCATTTATGTCAAGAAGATCGGGATAAGTAAGATTCCCGGGTAACGCCGGGCAATCAGCACGGGGTATCTAAAAAAAATATAATTTATAATTATTTTACACTCTACTTATTCGACTAAACATAAAAACACATTAATTTTCATTTATTTAGGCGTAGCAGCGCACGCCGGGTATTAGTTAGTTGTAAATAAAAAATGGAGCAAATGGAGGACGAATAGCATAAAAAGTCATCAATGGAGATAATACAACAAACAAAGAGGCAAGTTTGCAAGGGACATTCCTAAGTTAGAAATATTCCAAAAGCGTACGTATAATTTGCATAAACCCATGGCCTTCTCCTCTCAAACCCAAATCCATTACATGTACGCCCAACGTCAACCCGGTCCGTTATATTAATTCCATTACAATTATTTACAATTATTATTATTAATCTGTATTGTACAGTTGTATCCAATATATTCAAACTATTAAATAAAATTGACAATACAGAGATGAATTGATGGACCACATAAATAGAATGGATAACAATAGAATTCCGAAACAGATTCTTCATTGCAAGCCACTAGGGCAAAGAAATGTAGAAAGACCCAGTAAAAGATGGACAGACCAATTCTAGCATGAGACCGGAACAGACCTTAAGGTCTAATCCTTGATGATGATGATGATGATGATGACAATTATTTACCGAATTTCTCGTATTTGAACTTGGGTATTTTCTATTTAAATCAAATGTCATTTGAACTTGTAGTCTTGGGTACATCGACTTTATACATATGACAATATTCATAAAACTGGTTAATGAACGCTTTCTGAATACAGAATTGTAATTACACCTTATATTACAACACTTTTTTTAGAAATCAACTTCATAAATAACATCCATACAATTAGCTGTAGGTTATGTTGCCTTGGCAATTATCTAGAAGTTTCACTTGTATAACTAACGATACGATCGGCCGTTTCTTCTGACCTCCAGAGCGTCATATTTTATACAGCTTTATTAAATATTGAAACATTGTTGCTATCTTATTAAAATTATTTTGTATCGTGCAGTGCAAAAAGTTGTCTTCTTACTGATCAAATTTTATTAGCCTATACCAATTCAAGTTTTTTTACGAATGTTTCCAAGAACTAAATTAGTGTAGTAGTATTAGACTTGGACTGAAAGACCACTACAAGCTCCCAAAGTACTTCTATATTCCAAAAGATATTACCGGTAAAGAATATTGATTGATAAATAGCGATCCGCGAGCCACTTTCAACCCACAAATGCACTTTTTCCGGACGAAGTATCATTTATTGACAAACTCCATCGCGCGATAGACCTAGAAGGTCCTTGGCATAAGCTGGCTGCTGGCCACATTTCCACATGTGTTTATCATAGATAGTAGAGATAGTCGATCATCCACCCCAGTGTAGGGGTCACATGTGATCAGCGCTACTTATTGTAACTACCCAAATTCCTCACCGTGCTGGGTGGGCACCGGTCTCATACTGGCTGAAATTCCATGAGAAAATGTCTTCCCCATGGAGACTAGAACCAGCGCAAGTCATGTAACTCTGCGTCAAGGCATCTTGCCTTAACTACTCGGCTACAGCGCGGTACAAGCATAATTCATAGAATCGATTAAATTTTGCTATTCATTTTATCAACAAATATTATCACTCTAGCTATATGAGCTGCAAATTTCAATCTCCTGCACTTAATGAACCCAGGCTCTTTAAGAAAAGCCGCGAATACATAAACACTGAACTGTATTTTTTTGTAAGTTGATCCGATTACAGGCCTTAGAAGACCATTAGGGTAATATGAGTTTAAGGCTCCTATCTTTGCAGAAATCGGAATGAGATGTCACTTAGGTAGTTGACCCTGCGAAATGGCCGCCTTTGCCCCCAGAACATTCGGTGTGATATTCACTTCAGTTAGAGGCTAAATTCAGCCCCAGAGACACGATGCCGGCAGATGGTTTTGGCCAGTTTAAAAGCCACGAAGTATCAGAAATTCAATTCTCCCAGCTCTTGAGTATTTCTCTAACTACTGTGTGTCGACGTGCCACATTGAACTGAACAGAAACACGTATTATCTGGTTTAATTTGGTACGTAATTTCTTCAGTATATTATTTTGATCTATTAACAATGATCACCTCATTTATAGGAATAAATTTTAATCTTGTATGAAATGGTGTTGTGTTATTATATTGATCATATCACCGCATGCATTGAAATATATTATTAATATTTTTGGTGATATTTTTAAATAATGCTTGCACTTACCTGACGAATCACGCTGCCAGAACTATCGCTAAGGCTGCCGCCTGTAGATCTTTTGTATTTTTTCTTGTGCTTTGTTCCTTTGCCTCGATTCTGTAATCATTAAAATACATTTATTTTAAGAATATTTTGAAATAAATGTATTTATTCGCTATGATGAATCTAGATAAACAAATTCACGCTTTTTTAATATTTACAATATAGATTGTAGGTCGAGTTTACTGTGGGGTCCGGGTGGCGTGTGGCATATAAAAAGTACTACTATACTCCCCGAGAAAGAAGTTCCCAAGAAGGAATGCGGATGAGCCGAACACCACGCGAGTTTAGGTTGGATTTTACACTTCAAAAACATATTTTGGCAATGCGCTGTAAGTATAATTAAAAACTAATGAAACTAATATAATAGTTAGTATAACATTTTAAACTAGTATGACGTCATATGTATATAATAGGCAAATTAGCACATTAAACCTTGCTCGTTAGCAGAAATCTGTACCAACTAATCTAATTTGTTATGTGTAGTACAACGGTACAAAAATCGCCACTACTAATGGTATTTGAAGAGTCCCGAAATATCCTCTATATTAGACTTAAAATAGTGTATTTTAACATATGAGTCCCATAACCTATAAATTAGTTCTAAAAAATAATTCCCTGCACGTAAATTCAACATTACCCGTTACGCACTAGATCGTCATCCCCTTGTGGGGACTTAATTTTAGTGGGATACTGGTTATATAAGTTAATCGAATGAAACAACTTAGATCTAACTTCAATAAATTGCTTATTCCGAATCTTATTAGAGCTCAAAAGTTACAGCTTAAATTTCCTTAGAGTCTAAATACAGTCTAATATTGTTATATTTAGATAGATCATCGGTTGATTAATGTCTTTGATATCGTCCATTCCTAATAGCCAATTTTGTCGGTCCATCCAATCTCATGGTTGTAGATGTTTCTCCTTTATGTATAAATATATTCCCTGACTCCAGGAGGTTTTAGGTCTTCCTCTGCCTCGTCTTATCTCAGGTTTCCATTCCAAAACACATTTTGGTAGCCGATCCTCTTCCATTCGCTGGACATGTCCGTACCATCTTAATTGCTGAGTTTTAATATAATCTAAAATCGTGTCTTCAGCATTCATTTTCACCTTTATAACTGAGTTTCTAATTTGTTTCTCTATTTATGTATTTATTTACTCATATTTCTTTTGTGTGCTTTCTTACGAGATAGTCTCCTTCAAGTCAGTACCGTTCTTGATTTTTATTTATTTATTCTGAAATATCTACAGTATCGGCCGCGATGGACTAGTGGTTATGCTCCTTGCCTCTGGACCCGAGGGTCGCGGGTTCAAACCCGGCCGGGGTCGATGGATTTTTTTAGGATGGAAAAATCCAAGGAGCAAGTCCTCCGGGAGGGACTTTAAGCAGGGGGTCCCGAGTCTGAAGATTTTCAGGCTCGTAAAATATCCTTAAGCCTGAATGAAAAGGCCTCTAAGCAAAATTTACCGATTTTCCCCGTCCTTAGTACTACCTTGGTTTCCTGGATGTCAGTATGAAGCGGAACGCTGACCATGGACCACTCAAAAACATCTATACGAAAACAAGTGTAACTAAATTAGTATGGTTCAAATTCTTCCCTGTAGGGGGAGAGCGCCTAAATCTATGTTAAGGGAAACATGGGCTTACAAGATACAATACAAGATTATCTACAGTCCAAGAGCGTCTAGATTTTCTTATTGTATGAAGTAAGCAGCGAGATTCATTGATATGCTTGTCACATATTTTGTGTAGAAGATCTCAAATTTAATTAATTGACACTGCATTATAAAATGGTGATTATGATAAAAACGTTCCTGGCAATGAAATTTCAACCCAGCCCCTTGATGACAGAAAAAATAGAAAATGTCAGGTTAATCGGCAATAGATTTTGAACTCTGTATCACCTGAATACGGATATCAAATGTTACCGCCTTTACTAACTCTCTCGGTGAAACCATTTTACTGGTGCGAAAATGTCTGAAATATACAGAATGTCATAAAAATCTCAGTACTTAGAGAGAAAATGGAACAAAATACAGTAAAACTTGTGTAATGCGGAACGTGAATAATGTGGAAAGCTGTCCAATATGAACAAATTTATTGGTTCCGGCGAAATAATAATAATTATACATGTATTTATTTTGTATAAAACGGAATCTGTCCTACACGGAAATGGAAGGTTATTTCTACACAATTCATGAAAAAATGTTTATAAGACGGAAAGACAGAGAGAGAAATAAATTAGTTTCCACATTCCCGATAGGCGAAATAACATAAGGGATGATTCCTGCCGCCAGGTGAAGTAGTTTCTACCTGTATCTGAAATTTTCTTTCGACCTCACTGCACACCCGTTTTGCGAAATACAGGTTCGTTTAACAAAAATTTGGCGTGTGACATACATCTTACAAATAACCAGTGCACTGTAAAATCTTAGCCTACATTAGTTTAAGATCTGAGACCGATTATGTATGTATCTTTCACAGGCAACGTTCTGAATTTCTGGAATAAAGATGGCTATCTCGCATGTATAATTGTCATTAAATGAAAAGTGAAAGTGATTGAAGATAAAGAAAAACTCTTAGTACGCCAAATATTGTAGAAAACCCAAATTTATGACATTATATGAAAAAATAATTAATTAATGGATTCAAGGAAATGATTAAACAAAAAAAAATTAAGAAATCAATAAAGTAGTGTGGGAGTGTTTTTCAAGCGCACGATCAAAAAATCTCCAAATTTCCGAACCTACAGTAACATTATATTACTACCTAAGAATTTCTTATTCATCCTTTATCGTTCTAGGGAGAGACCATTGCTCCAAAGTCAAGCTCTAGCTGTTGCTTAGAGAATAACGATTTCAAGGCATCTTCAGGTTGGCTGACAGTTTTAAGAGACGACACAATGTAGTGTGGAATGAAATTTGCGGAGAAACAACGGATGTGGTCGAAAGTATACTTGAGGTGTGGAAACCGAAACTGCATACTTCAATTTCAGGATATGCGCCTAAGAGACATTTTTAACGCTGATGAAACGGGATTGTTTTTTTGCTCGTTACCGTCGAAGTCGCTCGTACATACTATATACTTCTGTTCAATGGCAGCGGAACTGCAATTAATCCAAGGTATGTACAAAGACATATACGGTGCTCTATAATCTAAGATTGATTCATTTTTTCATCATCATCATTATTATCCAGGGATTAAGCCTGTTGGCTCGTTCCGGTTTCACGAAAGCTAGAATTGTTAAAATTGTTCAGACCATCTTCTGTGTTGGCGACCAACAGTTCTCCTTCCGTGCGGTTTATAATTTAGCAATCATTTTGGAAATCCTCCTTCTGGCATTCTATCAATACGTTCTTTCCAGTCGTTCCTATATTTAATTATTCGGTCTGTAAGTTAGAAAATATTTAGTTCCTTTCTTATATCTTCATTTCTTTTCTTATCCAGCAGAGTATATCCTGCTATATTTCGCATCTCAGCTGCTTCCAATCTTTGTTCTTGTCTTTTAGTGATCGTCCAACATTCTGATCCATACATCAATACAGGAACAGCCATTATTTTGTAAAATTTAATTTTTTGTTTTGTTTTTTATAATGAGGACTTTTGTCTAATGTGGAAAAAAATTGGTTCCTTGCGATTCCGCTCTGAATAAGTTTTACTGTATCCTATAAATTACCATAACTCCAAGATTCGATACATGCAAATGTTTAATAAAAAGTGTTGTATCTCCCGGCTAATCAACTTATAATCTAACACAGGGAACTTCATTATTTTACTTAGACAGAGCTTTGCAGTTACAAGAATGATGATCAAGTGAGCGACTGATGAAGTAAAAACAGTACCAGGAAACCAATGGAGAATAATTCATTATGTGTTACTTTATCATCATAGTTGGCACGAAGACCAACAAATGTCCTGCTATCCCAAGAAATGTATAATTGTAGGCTTTCACACCCGGCGTCTTGATCCCTGTTTGGTTCGTCTTCCGGACTAAATGTCCGTGGTCCTGTTTTCTTGTCACTCGACGTTTCGTCTACAGTTGCGGTAGACCTCATCAGAAGATTCGGCGTGCTCTCTGTGAAATTTATATAAATAAGGAGACAGTTTCCAACGACCAGCCTGTCTGCAGCCGACTGTTGATGAGTTCAGAGAGAGCACGCAGAATCTCCTGATGAGGTCTACCGCAGCAGTAGACGAAACGTCGAGTGACAAGAAAATCGGACCACGGCCATTTAGCCCGGAAGACGAAACAAACAGGGATTCCAAGGAATGTTCACCATTCTGCTCTTTATTTTTCCTTTACTGGTCCAATAACACGCTCCAATGTTTCTGGCATCCTTTTCCACACTGACCTCACATCTATTTCAAGGTCTCCTTTTGGTTCTCCGTCTTCCTGGGTAATTTAACAAGACTTTTTTTTTGCCAGTCTTGAATCTTCTTCTTCTCCTCCTTCTTCTTCTTCTTTTTCCTTTGGCTCTATGGTCCTCTAAGAACCTTTGCCTTCATAACATTAGCCCATTCTTCTCTATTCCTAGCTTTCTGCCTTCATATTTTAACCTTCAGTTGTCCTAAGTCTTCCTCAACCTTATCCAGCTATTTTGTTTCTGTGTTCCAACCGTTCTTCTTCCTTCTGGTTTCCCTTCTAAAATCCTTCTTGCACCTCTTTCCGGCTCAGTCTTGAATCTACCATTCTTATAAAATTCCCTGTTCATCTTAATCGATCAGCGATTAACTATTGTGATGTTTGGTTACTTATATAATTTGTATAGTTTACTATTTAATCTTATTCTCCATTTATTTACTTGGATTGGTCCAGAAATTGCTCTTTGGGTTTTCCTTTTAAAGTTATTTAAACTATTTATATCCTCTTGTTAAGTATCGAAGTCTCAGATGTATAAATAAGCCCCTTACTAATTAGTTTTATATTTATTATAGTCCACCGCTGTGGTATCGAGGTAGCGTACTGCCTTGACACGCAGCGGGCCCGGGTTCGATTCCTGGTCAGGACAGGCTCCTGGGCGAGGTTTTCATGGGGGTTTTTCCTCAACTGTAAGACAAGCGTCAGAAGCTTAGGGCCCAACGGCTCCTCGAAAATCATCCGGTCATCATCATCATCCTTATCATTATCATCCTGCGCCGGTGTGGAAAGCAACGAGAAGATACCACACCTATAATTCCCAAGTAAAGTGCAAAGCATAGCATAAAAAAATGTTATGATTGCAGTGAAGGTCCTGCCCTCGGGCAGAATTACTGTAAAATAAGTAATTTTACTTTTGATAGTAATTTAGATTAATCAGTTTTATGAGTCCGTAATAGTATCTGATTTCGGTGAATATTCTTTACTTGATTTCAGAATTTGTTTCTTTATTAAGCAGTATTATTTTGCAAATATAACATCATGTAAGAAAAGCGTAAGAGCGATAAGTAGGGCCTACACATCAGTAATTCAAAACATACAAATTGTAAATCGCAAAACGTAATTAGGCTACACCTTACGTTATAACACGTCTGTTCCGCGACGTTTGATTTTAACGTCAGTATTTTTTTTTTTTTCTCCATGCCGCGATTGGCCTTGAAGGCCCTTGACCTACAGCCGGGTGCTGGTTTGACATATACGTGTGTTAATCACAGATATGGGCCATCATCCAACCAGTGTAAGGATAAAATTTGATTAGCATGTAAGTTCTCCAGCCGTTATAGCTGGTTCTCAATCAAGAACCGCTACTTATTTTAGTTACCCGAATTCCTTACGATGCTGCTTGAAATTTTATGAGAAAATTTCTTCTCCGCGGGAACTCGACCAGCGCAAGTCCCAAATCTCTGAATCAAGACATGATAACTTACTCACTGGCATTATCGAACCCGTATGTTCATGGCCGCAATATATCCCTATCCTGAGCTGTTTTCTAATCATTCCCTGTATAATCTACTTTCCTCAAATCATATTTAATGTTATTCTCCCACCTCATTCATGATCTGTCAACTGGGCGTTTTCCCTCTGGTTTTCCTACAAAAAGTTTCCATCCACGTCTTTCATTCTCCATTCGTGCCACATGTCCTGCCCATCGCAGTCTACGAGACTTAACTATTCTTATTATATCTGGCTTCCTGTAAAGGCCATGTAGTTCACTGTCATGTAGTCTTCTCCATTCAAATGTATTTTCATCTCTCTTTGGTCCAAACATTTTCCTAACAACTTGATTCTCAAATACTCGTAATCTTCTCTCCTCCCTTAAAGTAAGAGTCCATGTTTCGCATCCATATAATATAACTGGTAGAATAATATTTTTATATATTTTCAGTTTAACGTTTTTTGAAAGGAGTTGGGACGTCAGGAGTCTCTGTAATACATAATAGCACGCATTTCCAGAATTGAGCCTATGTTTAAATTCTTTGTGCATCTCAATCCTATTTGTGATTATTGTTCCTAGGTATTTGATTCAGACACTTCCTCAAAATTTCCCTCATTTGTCATTAGCTGTCCATTTGCATTATATAGACCTAACGTATTTCTATATGTGGCAATATATTTAGCTTTATTGATGTTTACTTCCAGTCACCTTAAATAAATCGGCTAGGGTCAGGTTCATGAGTATACTAGACCTATTTATCACTGTATTGAAATATATCATTACGCCATCTTCGGAGATCAGTCTGTTGTTTCTCACTTTTTTCCGATACGGAAAATGGCTGTCCCGAGTTATACATGCGCTCCTATCCTGTAAAAAAATTACTTTTCTCTTCTGTCGTTCCTGGTTTCTTTCCTCTAAGGGTGGACTTCTCAATTAAAATCTAAACAACGACAGCGGTTTTACGATGTTCTATTGTTTCCGTCATCATCATCATCTTAAGGCACGACAACTTCAAAAGTGAAAGTTTTGACCTTCTCAACAATCCTCCTCATTCCAAACTGTCTCTTGCCATGTTCAAATTAGTCACTTTCATTTTCTTTAGATGGTTCATTGTGTCATCCTTCCATCTTATCTTGGGTCCTCCAACAGCTCTGCCTCCTATAGGTTTCCATTTGTAGAGTTTCTTGACCAGTCTCTGATCATCCATTCATATCAAATGTCCAAGCCAACCAATTCTGAGTGATCTTATATGGTTTACTATATTCTGATTTTTTATTAATTTGTTTAGTTTGTTATTTGTTTTGATTCTCCAACAGTTATCAGTTCCTGTGTTTGGTCCAAATATTCTTCTTAAAATTTTTCTTTCAAAAACTAGTAATTTCGGTGTTATTGTTTCTTTTAGGACCCAAGTTTCATAAGTATGTGCAACTACTGGTCTAATGAGTGTTTTGTATAACCTTATTTTTGCAGTTTTTATATTAATTTTCCTATTAGACTATCCGGCTGATTCATGTTGAGATTTACAAGCATTTTTCTTTTACTGTGCTAGGGAGCCAACATGGAGGACCAGGAAATTTGATTTTAGCCATAACAACCATTGAACTGTAAATCCTGGCTGTTAATTTTAATAACAAATGTCTGAATCATGACTACCGTTTCAGAACAATTTCTGTGAATTTTCAGTCTTTTTTTTTTTGTGTGTGTGTTACGGAAACAATAAAAACAATTGGAAACCCGTGGTCGTGGTTTAGACATCATCGGTTAAGAAATCCACCCTAAGTCTCATAACTTCCTATTTAGAAATGAAATCGGGATGATCATTTTGATGACCTATTTCCGTTATGTTGGTGTTATTTTGTGCCAGTGGTTGTCTTGTGAATGGAGTCTTATGCAAGTTTAAGCTACGGGATATCGATGTGCGTGTGAAATAAAGTAAAGTTGCGTTTTAAAGTAACGGGGGTTGACGTCACAACAGAGGAATGAGTATTACAGTTTATCAGTATCGATTAACATGACGTACGGAGCTTGTTAAATGTGGTTCTTATCGCAAAAACACAAACATCCCCTGGCGTCTAATGAGCATTTTCACTTCCGTAATGTGTCTCTTCACAATTATCATCATTCCATCGTATTCGTAAGTTCCTTAATGACTCTTTGTTATTTTTCCTTAATTTTATGTCGTAAGATAACTTACTTGTAAGCACAGAAGTAATATTTCTTCCTCTTGGTTTTATTTGAATAACAGCTTTTTTTTTAGCAATGCCATCAGGTAGTCATCATATTTCTGGTATTGTAACCTACTTCTTGGCGCAGAGCTACGGGACTTGGGCTCGTTCGACCCCCCACGGGGAAAGAAATTTTCTCATGGAATCTCGGCTAGTATGGGACCAGTGCCCACTCAGGATCGTGAGGCATTTTGTAGCTACAGGCGGCTCCGTGGCGCAAGCTGTTGGACGCTCGCCTCTCACCGCTGGGGTCCTGAGATCGAGTCTCGGCCACTCCATGTGGGTTTCGTGGTGGACGAAACGGAGTTTGCGCAAGTTTTTCTTTGGGTTTCTCCCGTTTTCCCCTGCCACAAATTTAATTCCACCACTTCTCCATGTTCATCTCGTTCATTTCGTTTCATTTCATTCATCCGCCCCTGTGACGGTGCGTCAGCAGTGGTCGGCCGGCGCCCTTGTTGCTTACAGACCTCTATAAATATAGGGGCTTCATCACATCTCATTCCTCGATCCGACCCCGAGTTGAACACAAGTTGAAAGTGTATAGGCTATATATATATACAGGGTGGACCGCTCGAATGGACCTAATTTCAATTGCTTGTTACTGGCAAACGGTTGAAGATAGAAACTTAAAACAACGTTCATATTACAGAAAAACTCACCAAGTTTTGATATCCAGATCACCACATCTCTATATGAGCCCCAGCAGTCACTGTGACGATATCAAAGCGATGAACAATTTCTTGCCAAGTACGTTGGAGTATGTCTTCTGGAATGTTCTCAATAGCCTCTATGATGCGCTCACGAAGATCACGAAGGTCTTTGACTGGGGTGGTGTAAACTTTATCTTTGACATAGCCCCAGAGAAAGAAATCCAGTGGTGTTAAATCGGGAGATCTCGGGGGCCACGCGATTGGTCCTCCCCTACCAATCCAACGGCCAGGGAAAATGTTGTCCAAAGTCGTACGAACTTCATTGGACCAGTGGGGAGGAGCACCATCTTGCTGGAAAACGATGTTAGGCTGCAGTTGTTCAATTTGTGGAAAGAAGAACTGCTCCAGCATGTCAAGATATGTGGTACCACGAACAGTTTTCTCGGCGAAGAAAAGCGGTCCAATGACCTTATTATGTGACAAACTGCACCAAACATTCATCTTCGGACTATCACGAACATGCTCTTGAATAGCGTGAGGATTCTCCGATCCCCAGATCCGCACATTATGCCGGTTTACCTTGCCTGACAAATGGAAAGTGGCTTCGTCCGAGAAGAAAATCTTGGTCATGAAGTCAGGATCAGCGCCGAGACGGTCCAGCATCGTATTGGCGAATTCCACTCGTTTCGGCATGTCATTCGGCTCCAGACGTTGCACTAACTGCACTTTATATGCGTGCAGTTTGAGGCGTTTGTGGACAATCCGTTGTAATGTCGATTTTGGTATTTGAAGTTCCCGCGAAGCTCTTCTTAATGACTTCCGGGGGCTTCGCTCAAATGCGGCTTGAACATTTGCTACCATTTCATCGGATGCTCTGCGACCACCACCATGCTTCTTCAACACAGATCCTGTAGCTAATAATGTATCACGCCACTTCTTTATGCTTCTAGCAGTTGGAGCATCACGGTTAAACACACGCCGGAACTCCCTTTGAACTCTAATGATTGATTTAAACTCCGCATACCACAAAACAGCTTGCGCTTTCATCTGCGGAGTCGCCATTTTCACAAACAATTAAATCTAAGAACGAGAAACGTATCTTTGTGCCATCTACTGACAGGATTCGAAACTTGGTGAGTTTTTCTGTACTATGAACGTTGTTTTAAGTTTCTATCTTCAACCGTTTGCCAGTAACAAGCAATTGAAATTAGGTCCATTCGAGCGGTCCACCCTGTATATATATTTTTTTTATGTCGTAAGATAACTTACTTATATATATAATAAGTACGTCCACCGCCGTGGTCTCGAGGTAGCGTGCTGCCTTTTCACGCAGCGGGCCCGGGTTCGATCCCCGGTCGGGGCAGTTTTTCTGGGTGAGGTTTTTATCGGGGGTTTTCCTCACCTGTAAGACAAATGTCA
This sequence comes from Diploptera punctata, assembly GCA_030220185.1. NCBI lineage: Eukaryota > Metazoa > Arthropoda > Insecta > Blattodea > Blaberidae > Diploptera > Diploptera punctata. The sequence goes on along the minus strand of JASPKZ010007519.1, from coordinate 391,588 downwards.
GGAAAACTTTAAGGCCCAAACGGTCCCAGAAATCAAATGGCCATCGTCGTCATCATTATCATTATCATCAACAACATCATCCTTAACCGGTGGAAAGTAACGGGAAGCTACCACGCCTACAATTCCCTAGTAAAGCTGCAAGCATAGCATGAAAATGCTATGATTGCAGTGAAGGACCTGCCTTCGGACAGAATTACTATGAATGGATATAATAAGTAGAGACTCCAGGTTTAGAAGACTAGCTATAATGACTGGGGGACCCAACATGCTGGCTAGATGATCGTCTAACTTTGTAATTAACACAAGTGGGTGTGAGGCAAGCAGCTGGCTGGTAGGCCGAGGGCCTTCTAGGCCTGTCACGCTTGGAGTTGTTTTTTTTCTTACGTTAGGACGGAGATAATTAATAGTATTATGAAACCATATTTATAACAAAGGAACACAAGATTACGGCTTTATAAGGTTCTTGCAAGATCAGTATTAAGATATGGTAGTGAATCATGGACAATACGAAGAAGAGATTAATGCCGAATAACAGAAAATGAGATGCGATTTATACGCCGTACAGCAGGCTACACAAAGTGGGACCATAAAATAAATGAAGAAACTGTGTAGCAGTTGGGTGAAGAACCCATTCTCCATCACGTACAAATCTAGCAAAAAAACTGGAAAGTCCATCTTCAACGAATGCCATCTCACAGAATTCCAAAATCTATGCTTTGTTACTACCCTAAAAGCAAAATATCGCTGGGACGTCCAAAAATGCGCTGGATGGAAAATTTCTCTTTGAGACCTTAACAGGCCACATGGCCTAATACTTGCATGGATGATGATGATGGTCCTTAAGTTGGGGCGCCTGGAAGGCGGAGTTACGTTACCCCGATGATATGGATAGGTGATGAATAATAATGGAGCATTAGGAGAGTCCTTACACCTAAACTGTATCCAGACCATGGGCGATCACGGGAATAATTTCCTCTAAGAAAAAATTCCTGTGGTCTGACCGGGAACCGAATCCGGGACCACATGAACTTGTCAGAAACTCTGGCTTCTAGCCCATAAGATTGGTCATTTTAATAACACATATGAGAGACCCAACATGCTGACCATATGTCGTCCACCTCTTACATTAACGTAGGTGGATGTGCGGCCAGCATGTAGCTGGTATTTCAAGAGCCTTCTAGGGCTATCATGACATGGAGTAATGTAAACATGCAGCATACCATTTTAGAAAAATGAGAGTTCTACCTTTAGTCAACACTTAAAATTCATATTAAAGCATCGTTGAGGTTATGTAACAAGTAAGGGGCGGATTTCAATTATCTAAAAAATGGAAAATATGCATGCATTTATGACCTAAAAAAAGGTTTAAATATGACCTAAAAAAGGCAAAAATATGACCTTATAATTGAATTTTTTACCCATATTATATTAATTGTTCATTCATATACATTGTCAATTGTATCATAAGAAAAAGGAAATCTTCTATTGTCCAGTGCAAATGTTTGCTACCTCTTAACAGAAACCTTCCAAACAAGTGTACTGTGAGACTGACGATTTTTATACAGATGAAATGCTGGTTATTGCCAATCGTCTGATGAATAGGCTAATAAAAATAACCCATAATATGACCAAAATATTACTTTATCATAGAAATAAGCAGGAGTATGATCAAAGATTTGAAAAAGTGAGAAATATGACTTTTAAGACCCAATAAAAACCACTTAATCTTAATAATAAGACATATATAAATGTTTTACTTACTTGAAACTTAGAATATAAGCTTTGGTAAAAAAACATGGCATGTCATAGGAATCCGCCCCTTAGTAATAAGATATTAAATTCATATTTAATATCTTCTACCTGTAGTTAGACTAATTTAGTTCTTCGCGTTGGCTACGTTATCAGCTGGTTCAGAAATATTCGTTTTATAGAAAACACGCCATTACGAAATAAAAGAAAATCACTACAAATTATATTAACAAAATTTATGATAAAATTCCGGTAAGGTATTATCATAAAATTATAATATATAATTATAAAACTGCTACCTAATAGGTACGTCTCCTCAACTTTGGAAACTATTAATTTAGAGAGAATAAAAGTTTAAAAAGTTGAGGAGACGGCCTATTAGGTAACAATTTTATATTATAATTATAAATTGTATAATAAATAAGTCCACCGCTGTGATCTGAGGTAGCGTGCTGCCATGTCACGCAGCGGCCCCGGGTTCGGTTCCCGGTCGGAACATGCTTCCTAGGTGAGGTTTTTTCGGGGTTTTCCTCAGCTGTAAGACAATTGTCAGGAAGCTTTGAGGTCCAAACGGTCCCCGAACATCATTTGGCCATCATCATCATTATCATCCACGGTGTAGAAAGCAACGAGAAACTACCACACCTTTAATTCCCTGGTAAAACTGCAGAGCATAGCATGAAAATGCTATAATTGCGGTGAAAGACCTGCCCTAGGGCAGAACACTGTAAATATATAATAAATACTTCTCCGTACCCGAGTGGTTAAGGCAAAATGCCCTGGCGCAGAGTTACGGGACTTGCACTGGTTCGAGTCGCCATGGAGGAAGAAATTTTCTAATGGAATTTCGGCCGGTGTGGGAGCGAGTCCCATCCAGCATCGCGAGACATTTGGGTAGATGCATTAAGTAGCGGCTTCAGGTTGAGAAAACCAGCTATAATGGATGGGGGACCCGATATGTTGACATATCATCCCTACACTGGCTGGATGATCGTCTACCTCTGTGATTAACACATGTGGATGTGAGACCAGCAGCCGGCTGGTAGGCCAAGGGCCTTCTAGGCCTGTCGCGCCATTGATGAAAAATGCTTCTTTTACACTGGTCAACATGATTTTTGTCTCATGAGTACCAATAGTTGTATTTAATGCAGTTTTTTTTATCGTGTTTTCAAATATGTTTTCGGAATTTCTCCATCGCCCACAGTTTTTTATTTCAATTTCAATTATGGATTCAAATAATTATTTTTTTAATAAACCTAGATTTCTTCCCGGAAAATCTTGGCGCAGTGAGCGATGAGCACGGGGAACACTTTCATCAGAAGATTTCAGCTATGGAAAAGATATATCAAGGCAAATGGAATCCTAATATGCTGACCGATTTTTGTTGGACCATCAAGAGGGATGCTCCACAGGCGAAATATAGCAGAAAATTGTCATTTCTTACTTTCTAGGTGAGTCCAAATGTTCGAATATTGTGTAGTTACGAATGAAAAAAATATTAAAGTGCGTGTCTCTCGGAAACCTTGCGCGATGGAGAAAAACCGATATCATATTTGAATCAAGGAGAAAAAATACTATCAGAATCACATATTTTTCTTTCTGAGACAAAAAAAAGTTTATTTTTTGTTGCTCAATGTTAATTTGGAATTAAAGTTATGCAGGGAATATAAATTATACCGCTGAGGTGGAAGGCAGGGAATTGACACCTACGCGACGGCTGCGTATGAACGAACAATTAACATAATTTATCTTGATTAATAGACCCAAGAAATAACTAGGCTTGAAACACATGTCATTAACCAATTTCTTAAACTGTATCTTCTGCTCCAATCTTTACTGAACTGCTTTCTATTATTCTTGCGATTTCCTTGAAATAGAACGGAAGCACCTGGTATTTACAGTCAAGGCCATGGGTTTGAATCCAGGAAATGCCATACTGTAAGCCCAACTTCACAAATAACATTGATACATCTTAAAATGGAGGGGGGGGGAGCGATGCACAACGTCTGGTTTCTCCTTAAATTTCAACTTGTCGACATGTGGCGCTCCATCTAAGAATAGATTATTCTTCAGTATTCCAGTTTTGTGCAGTAAGTATAAAAAGATGATGGGACATTATTGCATGTTGTGTAAAGAGGCGGGCAGATTCGTTTCTAAGTAATGGTCGCTTATCGGCGAGGAGGGTTAAATGAAAGCGATGATGTCCCACTTCAAGCCGTGAAGGTCATTACGTTAATTAAATTTTGTTATTTTTTATCTCCTTTTTGTGTACTCCATATAGTTCCTTTCCATTGCTACTAAACCTTGCATTCCTCTTGTTCACTGTTTCAAACGCATTCATTCTATGACTACCAAATCGTCAGGTTTCTGCATTTCATATTTTTTATTATTCATCTCCATCCAAAAACCTCGAAACTTTTTGTTAATTTGCATTTTAAAATAATAATAATAATAATCTTCTTCTTCTTCTTCACTTCACGGGCTAGGCAAATTGCCTGTTCCGCCTCACAGTTGTTCTGTCCATCTTTTCACTGGCCTTCCTACATTAATCTTGATACATTTATTCTTCCCACATGTGTAAACCATTTCTCTCTATATTCTCTGATTCTCTCATTCAATGGATATATATTTAACTCTGTTCTTATATCTTCATTCTTTATCCGATCCAATCTTGTGCAGCCTTTTGATCTTCTAAGGAAGTTCATTTCTGCGCTTTGAATCTTCAGATTTAAGACCCACGGCTTCAGTTCTCCCCCATAATTTTCAATCTTAAAAAATCTATTGGTCCCGGCCGGGTACAATAACTTCAAATATCTTCTATAATTGACCATATATCTACATATAGGCGTAATTGGCAGCAACATCTTAAATCGGATGGATCGAAATCCTATCCCTCATCAGATTTTAACCTACCATCCAGAGGAAAGAGATGTTTAGCAAGACCATTTGGAAGATGGCGCGGGATACTAATAGGCCACCAGCCCTAATACATAACAGAAAGAAGAAGATGATGATGATAATGAAGTAACATAATTGGTAGTGTGTTGTGTGGACAAAGATGTAGGAAATACCACATCATAACATGTGAGAAAAGAACAAAAACTATTACAGACTACAGTAAAGACTAAACAACCACTAATGCTCAACCTGAGTGCACATTTCTTATTATTATAATTGGTAAATAAATTCAACTGTCATTTTAAAGCTGCAGACCCAGGATAAATAGAAGAAACTTAACAAACCGCATCATTGCATGAAATAGTTGTGACCTTAGAAAAATCATTAGAGATTCTTTCAAGACATGAGATTAATCTCGCAAGATAAAACATTACAAGGGGAGGGTAGAGAAAATAACGGTTAAAAAGTGTTTGGGTGTGTAGAAGATTTCAGGTAACAAAGATAATATGATGCATTCAAGGCTTTGAGATATTACCATTTGCTTTACTTAAACTTGAATTCCTTATTCGCATCAGCAGCGGCTCTTCATGTTTTTTGGTAAACTTGACGTTTGTAAGTCTTGATCTGAAGTTTTTCAAGGCGATTCATAATACAGTTATAGTTATTGGATATTTAAATTTATCACATGTTAAAATTGAAGATATTAATGACAAAATAAATAAATTTAATCTAATGTGTGGCACTATTAAAAGAACTCTTAAAAACACAAGAAAAGAAACAAAAATTAAATGTTATAAGGTAATGGCTGTTCCTGTATTGATGTATGGATCAGAATGTTGGACGATCACTAAAAGACAACAAAGATTGGAAGCAGCTGAGATGCGATTTTTAAGAAATATAGCAGGAGAAGTTATATAGTATCCTGCTGGAGTTCGGAATTCCTAAAAAGTTAGTTAGACTTATACGAATGTGCCTAAATGGCTCAAAGAGTAGGGTGCGTGTAGGCAAACAGTTTTCAGACAATTTTGAAATCCAGAATGGGTTGAAGGAAGGAGATGCACTATCTCCTCTACTGTTTAATTTTGTACTAGAGCATGCCATTAACTATTTAGAGAATGAGGAAGGCTTACAACTGAATGGTATTAATAAGCTGTTAGTTTATGCTGATGATGTAGTACTACTGGCCGATAGCGAGGAGATACTAAAGGCCAACACGCACACCCTATTGAGTAACACTAAGAAATTGGGACTGGAAATAAATATCAGTAAAACTAAATATATGGTCACAAGTAGAAATGCAGTATATAATGGAAATGGACAGCTAATGACAAATGAGGGAAATTTTGAGGAAGTGGCTGAATTCAAATACCTAGGAACAATAATCACAAATAGGAATGAGACGCACAAAGAAATTAAACATAGGCTCAATTCTGGAAATGCATGCTATTATGCATTGCAGAGACTTTTGATGTCCCAACTCCTTTCAAAAAACGTTAAGCTGAAAATATATAAAACTATTATTCTACCAGTTATATTATATGGGTGCGAAACATGGACTCTTACTTTAAGGGAGGAAAGGAGATTACGAGTATTTGAGAATAAAGTTCTTAGGAAATTTTTTGGACCAAAGAGAGATGAACAGACAGGTGAATGGAGAAGACTACATAACAATGAACTACATGGTCTTTATAGGAAGCCAGATATAATAAGAACAGTTAAGTCTTGTTGACTGCGATGGGCAGGACATGTTGCACGTATGGGGAATGAAAGACGTGCATAGAAGCTTCTTGTAGCAAAGCCAGATGGAAAACGTCCAGTTGGTAGACCAAGAATGAGGTGGGAGTACAACATTAAGTATGATTTGAGGGAAGTAGATTATACAGGGAATGATTGGAAAGCAGTAGCTCAGGATAGGGACATGTGGAGAGCTTATGTCCGCGCGGCCATGAACCTATGGGTTCGATAGTGCCTGTGAGTAAGTAAGTATAGCAGGATATACTCTGCTGGATTAGAAAACAAATGAAGATATAAGAAAGGAACTAAATATTTTCAAACTTACAGACCGAATAATTAAATATAGGAACGACTGGAAAGAACATAATGATAGAATGCCAGAAGGAAGATTTCCAAAATTATTGCTAAATTATAAACCGCACGGAAGGAGAAATGTTGGTCGCCCACACAGAAGATGGTCTGAACATTTTTAACAATTCTAGCTTTCATGAAACCGGAACGAGCCAACAGGCTTAATTCCTGGATGATGATGATGATGATGATGGTTATTGGATATTGTACCTTGTAGAATATTAGTCCAAGATCCGGCTGCAAGATTACTACGTTCATCCAGTGTATGAACAAAATCAATTTTTTTCATAAAATTGTGAATTACTGAACATATTTTTTCCGAGTTGCCTATTGCAATACGTCCTCCAGTGTGTTTAATTAATATATAATTAATTTATTTATTCGAAATAATTTGATTCACTTGTTATTAAAATAAATTATAATCCAGTTCGCAGAAATCGATGTATAGAGCTTGAAAAGTTTTGGTTGCCACTGCACACTTGGCCGTAACCTCCTCGCGGCTACAACAGGTTGTGACACCAATCAGTAATAAAATGGCGGTAAGCACGTATTTATTGTTTCATATTGTTTCAAATAAAGTTAAGTTAATTTAAAATGCTATGATTTGTTTCGTATAATGTATAGTAACACTATATTTTGGATATATTTTTGTATATACATTGTGCGTAGTATACATAAAGGGCAGTGTTTTTTACTTCCCGCTGCGAGGGAACAATATAAAACAATAAATACGTACTCACCGCCATTGTATTACTGATTGGTGTCACAGCCTGCTGTAGCCGCGAGGAGGTTTACGGCCAAGTGTGCAATGGCAACCAAAACTTTTCAAGCTCTATACATCGATTTCTGCGAACTGGATTATAATTTATTTTAATAACAAGTGAATCAAATTATTTCAAATAAATAAATAAATAAATAATATTTTAATTAAACATACTGGCGGCCGAATTTTAATAGGCAACTGAGCAAAAATGTATTCAGTCATTCACAATTTTATGAAAAAAAAATTGATTTTGTTCATACACTCGATGAACGTAGTAATCTTGCAGCCAGATCTCGGACTAAATGGAAATGTGCACCTTTCTGAGTTCTTGTTGACCTTTTTTTCTTGACTTCCAGAAATGTCATCCTGCAAAATGGTACAATAAGCGTATCCATAATTATGATGAACATTTTGCAAGTACGATATAGTTCTCACATCTCTTGCAATTTTGTTTTCATGACCTGTAAACAATTTTTAAATGAACTTCGAATGTAAGACAGAATGCCAAATCTCACGTTTTTAAATGTGTGGAAAAATTGGAAGAACATTCAGAGTTTATACATAGAAACAAATTTTAAAATAAACTGCGGAGATAAAATTAGTAAACAAAAAATAGAAATAAACCAGGGAGTAAGACAAGGGTGTCCGTTGTCACCAGTATTATCTAATTTATACTTGGACCATGTCATAAATGAATGGCAAGAACAAATTAATATAAACAGTGTATTGACAACTCTGCTTTTTGCAGACGATCAAATAATAATGACAGCATCAGAAAATGCTTTACAACAATTCCTTTATACTTTAAATAATATCTCTCTAAAATACAATTTAAGAATACCTACATCTAAAACAAAACAAAAAATACCTCTGAAAGGAAAATGTGCAATAAGAACAAATATAGTGATAAACAATGTAATTATAGACCAAGTTCAGAATTTTAATTATTTGGGATGCCATTTAGGTAATGACACAAATTTAGATAAACACACTAAAATACAACGATTCAGTTATGTATGTGGCACAGTTAAACGTACTTTATCGAATAAAATTAGAAAATAACTATTTTAAAATTTGGCAGTTCCATCTCTTATCTATGGATGTGAAACCTGGAATTAACTAAAGCAGATATTAAACAAATGGAGACTGCAGAAATGAAGATGTTGAGAGCAATAGCAGGATACCAAAGGACCGATAAAAAGAAAAACGAAGATATAAGAACAGAACGTAATGTATTTAATCTCTGTGAAAGAATAAAATACTATCAAAATGCTTACCTTCAGCATGTATTACGAATGAATAAACAGCGCATACCAAGAAGAATGTATAATTATAAACCAAAAGGGAGAAGATTGTTGGGAAGACCATTGAAGAGATGGAAGGTCCAATTCGACCTATAATGAGATCGGAACAGACCATTGGGCTTAATCCTTGTTGTTGATGATGATGATGAAGAAAAGGCACTCAATTAAAATGTTATAAAACATTAGCTGTGCCATGGAGGGACCAATTTCTATCCTGAAGCGGAACAGGCCAATGGCCTAATCCCTACTGTTATTGGTGATGATGATTAGCTGTGCCATTATTTTTATATGGCAGTGAATATTGAGTACCGAATAAAAATTATGAGAAAATAAATGCAACGAAATTGGCATTTTTAATAGCAGTAAAAGCATGCTCATTCAAAGACCACATTAGAAGTTAAGATATACTGTAGGTACATACGAGTAATTGCAAATTACACACATCCTAAATAAAGTTAATGTTTACAGAACAAAATGGATTCAATATCTTGATATAATGGAAAAGCACCGAATACCCAAGAGAATCTGGAAACATGCACCTGTAGGCTAGAAATCCCAAAGAGCACCAAGAAGGAGTGGAATGAAGAACCGTACGATTTTTTCAGAACTTTTTCTTTATTCTATTTTATTCTGGAAACTTAAAAAAAATTGAGTAAATTAAACTAAAGTAAACTCCATGGTGTGACAGGTGTAGGAAGATCCTTCACCTACTAGGCATCTGCTGGCTTCACATACACATGTGACAATCAGAAAGGTGAAGATCATCTAGCCGTTATTGGGGTGACATGTGGTCAACATGTCGGGTCATCCAGCCATTATAACTGGTTTTCTCAACCTGGAGCCGCTACTTAATTGTGGCTACCCAGATTCCTCACGATACTCGGTAGGTACCGGTCTCATAATGGCCAAAATTCCTTGAGAAAGTATCTACCCCCTGGGGACTCGAATCAGCGCAAGTCACTGTAAGACGAACAAAATTGTTGGGTATGTTTTATGATTTCATTGAATATTTTAGTGAACATTCATGACTTGTGGATTTTCTCTTTATTATTCGGGTTTTATTTATTTTTTTATATTTAATTTTATTAATCGGGTTGTTATTAATTGTAGTATAATTTTTAAAATTATTTAGTTTATATTTTTGCAGTGTTTTCCTATACTGTTTTTGTATTTATTATATATGTTGTATATGTTAATAAGGTCTGTCATTTGGGTAAATTAACTGTATATCACGTGCCCTATATTACTTACTTACTTACTCAGTGGCACTCTCAAACCCGTAGGTTCATAACCGCGCGTACATAAGCTCTCCATACATCCCTATCCTGAGCTAATGCTTTCTAATCATCCCCTATATAATCCACTTCCCTCAAGTCAAAGTTAATGTTATTCTCCCACCTCATTCTTGGTCTACCAACTGGGCGTTTTCCCTCTGGCTTTCCTACAAAAAGCTTCCATGCACGTCTTTCATTCCCCATACGTGCAACATGTCCTGCCCATCGCAGTCTAAGAGACTTAACTGTTCTTATTATATCTGGCTTCGTATAAAGACCATGTAGTTCATTGTTATGTAGTCTTCTCCATTCACCTGTCTGTTCATCTCTCTTTGGTCCAAAAATTTTCGTAAGTACTTTATTCTCAAATACTCGTAATCTCCTTTCCTCCCTTAAAGTAAGAGTCCATTTTTTCGCACCCATATAATATAACACGTGCCCCATATTAAATAAATACAATAAATAAAAATACATAATCGCTAATCATTATGTATAATTACCACATAAAATTCGATAGATATTATTCACAGTAGCTATATTAATTACTTTGGCTGTAAATTAGCAATATGTTAACATAAAGTGAAGTAGTGATGTGCGGGAAATAGAACCGTCCCAGCGTCCTCCACTACAAGATGTATCACGCTTTCAGCTTTCAAAACTTAGGCCTAGTCATTCAGTTGTGATAGCCTTATATCCGTAATACGAAGTAAACTGCTCTTGTTATTTGGTTTCGGTTTGACGGTGAGACAATACCAAATATATCATGCTGTTAGTGGAGTCTTTCTTAGAGGAAAGTAACTTAAATTTATTAGCGTAACGGTATGAAAATAACAGACCTGGGAAATACGATATAAAAATCTATATTAGCTACATTTCGAGTCAGTCTCCTGGTGCACGTTCTTTGAGCATTTCTTGTGCTCGCGGAGATAGTTTAGGGCAAACTTTTATGAGCAGAAGTATACCGATATGCAATATAAACTCATACTGTGGTTCAATGTACTATACTTTTTTTTATTTGTACAATACGGATAGTACAAGATGTACTAGAATATGATATGTGAAAGGGTAATTCTGAAAATATACTATAGGGGCAAATCAAGAACCAGGATTTATTATATGTTTCTGAAATAAAAATGGTAGAGTGTAGGTCCTACATAGTTTCTTTAAATTCCCTCCTCACATCATATTATGCCATATTGAAATTGTGTCCACCGCTGTGGTCTCGAGGTAGCGTGCTTACTTGTCACGCAGCGGGCCCGGGTTCGATTGCCGGTCGGGGCAGTTTTTCTGGGTGAGGTTTTTATCGGGGGTTTTCCTCACCTTTAAGTCAAATGTCAGGGAAACTTTAAGGCCCAAACGGTCCCCGAAATCATATGACCATCATCACCATCATCCTTATCATCCTTCACCGGTGTGGAAAGCAACGGGAAGCTACCACACCTACAATTCCCTAGTAAAGCTGAAAGCATAGCATGAAAATGCTATGATTGCAGTGAAAGACCTGCCCAAAATTACTATGGATGGATGGATATTGAAATTGTATTAGATTACAATACTTAGTAAATTATACCTGAACGTTTTAACTTATATGTAGGCCTAAGTAGCTTATGAAGAAAGAAAAAAATATATATATATAATTTTTTTGTATAATATTGCCTAAGTATGAAACATATTTTACATATTACGAATAATTGTCTTTCTTAATCCTTTAGCTATGTTAGTTCTGCGAAGCGGAAAATACACAATTTTCAGAAAAAACAAATTGTAAATTTTTAAACTTAATTTCCTATCAGTTTTATTTCATAAGATGGATACGGTGAAAAAGAGGGCAAGTTGGTATTAGATGGGTAAGTTAGTGTTAGTTTTGACAACTTATGATTTAGAAAATAGGCGAGTAAGTACACCAGAGTTGTTTAGCGTTCACTTGATCGTTACCGTGTTTTTGTGATATGCTGGGTACACTATCTGAGAAATGACTAATACACATTTTACACGCTTTATATTAGCTTGACCTGAATCTATCTATCTAACGGAATCTTTCAACGCGATTTTCACCCACTTAAAATCATTGGATCGACTTGAAACTTTGTATACTTGTAAAGGACCCGTGACAATACAAAAATTTCATATTTGTTTTCTAAAATCCTGGCCAGAATCATCAGAAAATAAAAAAAAGTGTCTTCGTATCTAGGTAACGGAACCTTTGAACACGATTTTCACCCACTTAGAAACATTGGATTGACTTGAAAATTTGTATACTTGTAAAGGACCCGTGACAATACAATAAGTTTATATTTTGTTCCTAAAATCCTAGTCAGAATCATCAGAAAATCAAAAATTGAAGAAACTGAACTGGTATAATAGGTTGCGGACTGGTCGACTTTTTAGTCAATCGTTGTAAGAGCTCAGTTGATAGAGCGGTGAACTCTAGTTGTATATAATTTCAGTAGTCCATAGGTCGCTGGTTCAAATCTGGCTGGGAGGATTTTTTTTAGAAGAATATTACTTTTAGCTCATACTACAATAGTATGGAATTTAAAGATATTTACATTTTTATCTTATTCTGTAAAATATTAAAACTAAAAAATAAAAAATAAATAATAGTTTTAAAAAACTAAAACAACACGCTTTATTTGAAAACCGAAGTAAAAAATGAAAAATAATTTTAATTTCCAACATGCTTGAGATAAAATTAAAGTGGTCAACAAAAAAATCATCTCCAACACACACAGAATAAAACTAGAGTTATCAATAAAAAGAAAATAATTTTACCATCGAAAGCGTGGAGTGCTCTATTAATATATTTGATAATAAACAGATATTGGTAAAAGTAAAGTCTCTAAGAAGAAAATGCAAAAATTGTAAAAAGCACTCCACACTTTTGATGGTAAAATTTTCTTTTTTTTTGACTATTTAACTCATGCCCCAAATGGGAGTCAATGACCAATCACGTTTCAATGATTTCTGTTTTACAACCAATCACAGTCGTGTTTCACCAAATATTTATTAATATTAAATTTACCACATTAAAGAAAGCTCCTCCTTTTTAATATTCTGAACAGGTCTGACCATTATTTTGCAGTGACTGACTCTGTAAGAAATACGGCTACCAGATTGTATATATAGTGCATGGATGACAACACATATCGCTTGCAGGAGTTAATATAAAAACATTTGTAGGAATTGATTATACCACCAAAAAAAGAAACCACTGTTTGCACTTTCATAAATGTATTTTTTTTCCAGGTAATAACCCGGAAAAATATAATTGTCATATTTACATCATACGACATCAGAAATGAATTAATATACAGTTTGATGTTTCATTTTTCCTCCACTAAAGAGCAATCTTACAATATTGCGTTCCTTTGGCAATAAATAGTATGATCTGGTTGCAGTGATAAACAAACGAAGCAGATGAAGCGTACCAATCGTTTCTCATTTGTTTTCAAACATCGCAGATTACATTAAATATATAAATATTTTAAAATAACTATATTTAAATAATGATTTGTGAGTAAACAGCTTAATTTTATTCGTTAAATAGTCCTAACAAATGCCACTCTTGATTTCCAAATTCTCTAGATAAATTCACTCCTCACTTCGTGAGTCGTGAATTTATCGATACTTTGGAAATCAATCGGGGCATTACTTATGATAACTCTAGTTTTATTCTATGTGTGTTGGAGATGATTATTTTGTTGATCACTTTAATTTTATCCCAAGCGTGTTGGAAATTAAAATTATTTTTCATATTTTAGTTCGGTTTTCAAATAAAGCGTGTTGTTTTAGTTTTTTAAAACTATTATTTGTTACATTGCAAATATGCTGATTTAGGTTACTTTGAGCTCAACTTCTCACTTAAGGCATTTTACATTTATTTTGCGGGGGAAAAACATATATTTCTCCCAGATAATTATTAACATGCTACAACAATAAATTGTGTTTTCTGTAATTTTTGTATGTGAATTTATATAGGTGGCATGGTGTCATAGGATCCCAACCTAAAATGTTGTGATAATTATGTATATACTTTTTTTGCTCACGAGCCATCTGAGCAACAACTTGGCTTCAAGTATTGCATGCCTCATTTTTTTTAAGTGTACATGGACCAACCCTCTAATGATGTTTTTACCTGCTTTTGCCTCCCCTATCTGCAGGTGAACTGACAGGGCAGGTATGTGAAGCATTCTTACACAATTTCACTTCCCTTCTTAGTACAAGTCATTTCGGAATGTTGTAACTCCCACCGACTCAATTCTCACATTCATCCTCTTTGTTAAAATCAGCAATGTATATAGTCTCTCACTAAAATATATTTCATTCGTTTTTTCAGTATAACCTATTATCCATTAAGAATTCTGTAGTTTGAAATCCTTGTGGAAGATATTTTCCTTTTATTTCTTCAATGACACAGGTAGAGGGGAAAGAAAACACTTCCACTTCTTGTCAACTCATTTGGAATACGGTTATGGGTCCTAAACTTTCCGTGCTTAGAGTTCCGAATATGTGGATTTAATGTTATCATTTTCAATTTACGTATCATTTTGGCACATCACGTTAGGTAGATAACTTGTATTTATAATATTGTTTGAAGAGAACTGATTATCAAGAGAAGGAAAAGTGAAACCCTGTGCCAGCATATAGCGTATCCCTATCGAAAAGCATCAATTAGACCGCCAGGCTTAAATTCTTCGTCCAACGAACAAATCGATATCAATACCCCATGTTTTGTCAACATAAGCATTGCGGAGGGTGTTTAGATTTTTAACAAGACATCTGGTACACGATCTAGCAATTAAAAATTGTACACCACCACTCCAAATCTCGAGATTAAAATTTTGCAGAATAAATTTCCAATTATCGGGATGCGAACCGGACCCACTAAGTCAGGAGGCAGGCATGCTACCACCTGAACTAGCGCGATCACCAGATAAAATTCAAGTAATGGACAATTATTTATATTTTTTTATTTATATACAGAATTTTTATGTTTAACATCTTTCTGTGCCTAAAGTTTTATTTTTCTTCTCCACTCGTCTCTCTCCATCCAATCCATGTCCTCCAGTCCTATTGCTCTCATTCCAGTTCTTATTTCCTGCATCCACGAGTTTCGAGGTCTTCGTCTCTTCCTCCTTCCAGGTGGACACCATTCCAATGTTTTCCTGGGTAATCTTTCTTCTTGTATTCGTCGTACATGCCGATACCAATTTAATTGCTTATACTGTATATAATCTACACAATTATTTATAATAACAAAGATGAAAATAAACTAAATACTGGTGTAAAATATTAAGAAATATAATTAGAAGTTGAAAAAAAATGTTTGTTCCTTTCTAAACAACTTAATTGCAAATATGAGAAGTTTTTTTCATGGAATTTGCCCAGTTATGGGGCTAGTGCCCATCCACTATCATGATACATTTGGGTAACTACGATAAGAAATGATTTCAGGTTTATAAAACCAGACCTAACGGCTGGGGGACTCAACATGGTGATCACATGTCATCCCTACACTAGCTGATTGGTCGCTCACCAGTATGATTAACAGATACGGATGTGAGGTCAACAGCTGGTAGTAGACTAAGACCTTCTAGGCCTGTCGTGCCATGGTGTTTAGTTTTGTTTTTACTGTTTTTCAACAATTTATGTTGTAAATGTGTTATTATTTGGAGTACTAACATTAAAATTACTGTACTCATTAGAGTAAAAGCTCCTTATTCGTGGAGGATATGTTCCGTAAATATGCTGCGAATACAGAAACCGCGAATATGGAATGGCAATTTGTATAGGTATGTAGGGAATACGTTCCAAGATTACAAAATAAAATAAAAATCATCAAAATAAAATCTATTAATGAGAGATTTGTACAATTTCTGTTAATTATTACAGTCAGATTTGGGTAAGGGCTTAAAGAACTTAGTTTTTTTTTTCTACTGTTTTGCCGCTTTTAAAATATCTTTCAATTAAGATTGATACTCAACTGTGAATTCTACAATAGAATTCCTTATTTTGTCTTCGGATTTCTTGATTCATTAGCATTGAAACAGCGTGATATAGACGCAAACGACTCGCCAACGCGTCAACGGTCAAGCATTTATATTTTTACTTCAAGCAGCAAAACTACTTTTTTCCGCTTCGGATCTAATTTTCTTTCCTTTTAATCGACATTATAAATTGGCAACAAAGCTGAAGAGACACGTGTTATTCAATAAAAATTATTGCAACGATTGACAATTTGAAACAATACAACATCGATCGTGGCGGGGGCGGCATTTATCAACGGACATAGCGGCATGTGAGATACTGCGGCGGTGGCTTTTAACAACAAACTTTATGCTTAGTGACAATAAGGTTTGTTTTACTCTGATATTAATGTGTCCACTTGGTTTGAACCACTCTTCGTAAAAGCCGCCTTGGCACGTGCCTGCAGTAAAAAAAAAAGTTGCCGATGCATTAATAATATACCGACTGGATCCGCGAATTTTTTAACCCGCGAATAAAGAGTTTTTACTGTATTATATTAAAATTCCTGTCTTCCTTAAAACTAGGAATTAATTTAGGCTGAGGGGCTTTTAACCCTTAAGTTAGCAAAGCTCAAATGTTTATCCCAGATTATAATATCTCCAAACTCCATGGCGCGACAAGCCTAGAAGGTCCTTGGCCTACGAGCCTTACATCTACATGTGTTAATCACAGTCATCCGGTCAGTGTAGGGGTGACATGTGATCAGCGTGTCGGGTCCCCCAACCGTTATAGCTATCTTCTCAACTTAAAGCAGCTACTTATTGTAGCTACCCAAATGCCTCACAATACTGGGTGGGCACTTGTCCCATACTGCCGAAATTCCATGAGAAAATGGCCTTCCTCTTGGAGATTCGAACCAGCGTTGAGTCCCATAGCTTTGCGCCAAGGCATCGTGCCTTAACCACTCGGCTACAGCGCGGAAAATATTATTATAAGTAAATAAAATAATTAAATATTTATATCTTTCGGCAGAAACTACCTACTACGGTGTCAGGCTCTTCACTCAGCTACGCTGAAGGATAGATACTTTTGCTATGATGATTTATTGTTTTAATTTACTGTTATCAGATATTTGTTTATTCATAATTATGGGTAATACTTCTGTCAAGTCCCCTGCATTTGTATGAAAAAAGTAAATACATTTCGGAGTGCAGTGAAAACAAATCAGGCATAAGTTATTATCGCATATTGTTGTATTATTTGACACAAATTCAAATCATTTCTACTGGTTTATTTTTGTCATTGCTATATTAAAAACATTAAATAAATTAACCCATGATATCTTATAGGAAACATTACAAAGTATAATAGTAGGATTTGCTTTATTTAGCTTTGGGCTTTATTTTTTCCTCTGCCATACCCTCCAACTCTGACACGTTTCGTAGGTAGGGTTTCTTTCAGTGGTTTTCCTCACCTGTAAGAATATTATTATTTTCAATGCCCCAGGTTTTCATTTCGACATTTCTGGTGTTCTCTCCTGGCATTGGCTTTATTGTAACCCACTTCTGAAGTTGGGGCGCCTGGAAGGCGGAGTTACGTTACCCCGATGATATGATGGGTGATAAATGATAATGAAGCGCCAGGAGAGTTCTTAACCTAAACTTAACCTAAATTCCAGACCATGGCAACCACAGGAATTATTCTCTTTAAGGAAAAATTCCCATGGTTTGACCGGGAATCGAACCCGTGACCTCATGAACAGTAGTTAGGAACGCTGACCACTAGCCCATGAGGCTGGTCACCTGTAAGAATATAATTGTCAGAAAACGTCAAGACCCTTAATGGTCACTGAACACCTTCTCTCTCACTCACTCACTCACTCACTCACACTATCGAACCCGTAGGTTCGTGGTCACACGGACAATAAGCTCTCCATACTACTGAACACCTTCCAGCCACCATTATCAGCAGTACCATATTAGCTTTGTTTGATATTTATGGGAAACCGTATAGCCTATAGTTAGAACTGTTAAGTCACGTAGACTGCGAAGGGCAGGACATGTGGCACGAATGGGGAATGGAAGAGGGGCATGAAACATTATTGTAGAAAAACCAGATGGAAAATGCCCAGTTGGTAGGTCAAAAATGAGGTGAGAAAATATCAATAACCATGATTTGAGGGAAGTAGACTATAGAGGAGGCACGCCATAGCGTAATTGGTTAAAGCAATACGCTACAAACCGGAAGGTAGAAGGTTCGAGTCCCGGTTAGATCAGGTTTTTTAAACTGACGCAAAACTTCTGGCGGCACTATGGTCCTGGGATCCACTCAGCCTCTAATTGAAACGAGTACCATATGCTTATTCTGGGGGTAAAGGCGGTCGTCATGCAAGGGTGACAACCCAGCTGACATCAAGTGTCAATTGTATAGAAAAAGTAGGTGCCTTAACTTCCTTCTACCCCAAGGCCCACCAATGTCCTCTAGTGGGAATACTTTACCTTTTTTTTTAGATTATACAGGGGATTATTGGAATATATTACTCAGAATAGCTTAGAGCTTATGTCCACGTGATCCATAGAGTCAGTAAGTTAATATTAGTCTATAAATACATGTGTGAATGGTGTGTCTAGTCTTATATCTTCTATTGTCGAAAGTGGCCCTGGCATTAAGCTGATCAAGGGAAAGTTTTCGATATTTTTGTGTAGTCAAAAAAAAAAAAAGTAAATTTATCCAACTACAGACCATAGGAAACCCTCGGGGTAGTAAGAGGTTAAGGCTTCCACTTTTTGTAGACAATCGGCACTAGACGTCAGCCGGGTTGTCAGCACCACGCAACAGCCGCCTTTAACCCAGAACAAACGTCTGGTATTCATTTCCGTTAGAGGCAGTGTCCACCCAAGGGCCATGGTGTCACCAGAAAGTTTTGGTCAGTTTAAAAATCCTGACCCCACTCGTTCTCGAACCTTCGACTTTTCGGTTTTTAAAGTACAGCCTTAACCAATTACGCTACGGCGTGCCCCCGTGTAGTCAAAAAGTATGTATTTATCCAGAGTTATAGTCCGCTGTAGACAGACCCTGTCCCTATGAGCTCCGGATGGCGTAGGACTTGTAAAAGTACATGTAAATACTTACTTACTTACTCACTTGCACTATCGAACCCGTAGGTTCATGGCCGCGCGGACATAAGCTCTCCATACATCCCTATCCCGAGCCAATGCTTTCCAATCATTCCCTGTATAATATACTTCCCTCAAATCATAGTTAATGTTATTCTCCCACCTCATTCTTGGTCTACCAACTGGGCGTTTTCCCTCTGGCTTTCCTACAAGAAGCTTCAGTACATGTAAATAGAAAGGTTAAACTTAAAAAAAAATGGATGTCATGTAAGTTAATTTGAGTTGCCAATCAGAAGAATAACACTTTTTTTTTTTACTCTATCATGTAAAAACACCAGAGAACATGAAACTACTATTAACTACGAAGTTTGAAATCGGTGACTCAGTTTTTGCTTTTTTTTTTAAAAAAAATTACCTTATACTAGAATAGCTTTAATATATACCCAGAATTCCCAGAATTACTATCAGGTTTTCTTGGGAATTTGATCTAACTATGTACCGTTACAGTTCACCCCCACCTTTATTCGGTAATTAACCTCCCCCAACACATATCGATTTTCAAGCCCCTAACGTTACTTTCCCAGCCCTTGGCTAAAGGAGTCACATGTTAAGCAATAACTGACCTATCTTTAATACGAACATGTGTATACCGGGATAACAATGACATACCTCCCCTTCCATAGTACCTGATGGAGATACTATGATAATACGACCTACTTCCAGGTTGCATGCTTCATTCCAGGGGTGGTAATCTTTACACGCCCACGGCTAATCAAACTTATTATATATTCTAAAAAGACTATTAGAGTGGAGACGAGGTTGTCCAACTTCTCCCGCGCATTGAATGACTAATAAAAAAATCTCACATTAAAATAAATTTTAGTTATAAAAATATATATGCTCTTTGGTTGATTTTTTTAATAAATCTTCTTCTTCTTCTTCTTCACTTCACGGGCTAGGCAAATTGCCTGTTCCGCCTCACAGTTGTTCTGTCCATCTTTACACTGGCCTTCCTACATTCCTTGTCCCGCGCCGTAGACGACTATTAAGGCAGGAAGCCTTGGCGCAGAGCTACGGGACTTGCGCTGGTTCGAGTCTCCATGGGGGAAGAAATGTTTCTCATGGTATTTCGGCCAGTATGGGACCGGTGCCCACCCAGCATCGTGAGGCATTTGGGTAGCTACTATAGGTAGCGGCTCCAGGTTGAGAAAACCAGCTATAACGGCTGGGGGACTCGACATGTTGACCATATGTCACCCCAACACTGGCTGATGATCATCTACCTCTGTGATTGACACATGTGGATGTGAGACCAGCAGCCGGCTGGTAGGCTAAGGGCCCTCTAGGCCTGTCGCGCCAGGAGTTTTTTTTTCCTACATTCCTTAAAGCTCTTGTAGTTGAATGCTGCTCTTGGTAATCTTGATACATTCATTCATTTTAATCTATCGATTACTATTAGACTTCCATTCCATAGTAATTCTGCCGAGGCCAGGTCTTTCACTGCAATCATAGCATTTTCATGCTATGCTTTGCAGCTTTACTAGGGAATTATAGGTGTGGTAGTTTCCCGTTGCTTTCCACACCGGTGAAGGATGATGATGATAATGATAAGGATGATGATGATGATGGCCGGATGATTTTCGGGGACCTTGGGCCCTGAGCTTCCTGACATTTGTATTACAGGTGAGGAAAAACCCCGAAAAAACCTCACCCAGAAGCCTGTCCCGACCGGGAATCGAACCCGGGCTCGCTGCGTGATAACGCAGCACGCTACCTCGTGACCACAGCTGTGGACCTATTAGACTTATTATTATTATTATTATTATTATTATCATTATTATCATTCCAATAATTACAAATAGGAATGAGATGCACAAAGAAATTAAACATAGACTCAATTCTGGAAATGCGTGCTATTATGTATTATAGAGACTCTTGATGTCCCAACTCCTTAAAAAAAATAAAAACGTTAAACTGAAAACATATAATACTATTATTCTATCAGTTATATTATATGGATGCGAAACATGAACTCTTATTTTAAAGGAGGAAAGGAAATTACGAGTATTTGAGAATAAAGTTCTTAAGAAAAATTTTGGGCCAAAGAAAGATGAACAGACAGGTGAATGAAGAAGACTTTTCAAAACAGTGAATTACACTCTCTTTATAGGAAGCCAGATACAATAATAACATATAAGTCTCGTAGACTACGATGGGCAGGACATGTGGCACGAATGGGGAATGGAAGACGTGCATGGAACTTCTTGTAAGAAAACCAGAGGGAAAACGCCCACTTGGTAGACCAAGAATGAGATGGGAGAATAATATTAACTAAGATTTGAGGGAAGTAGATTAAACAGGGAATGATTGGAAAACATTAGCTCAGGATAGGGATATATCGAGAGCTTATGTCCGCGCGGCCATGAACCTACGGGTTGGATAGTGCCAGTGAGTTAGTTACTTGTTATAATTCGGCGGCTCCGTGTCGAAGCGGTTAGACGCTAGCCTCTCACCACAGGAGTCCCAAGATCGAGCCTAGTCCTCTTTCGAGGTGGATGAAATGGAACTTGGTCAGGTTTTTCTTCCGCTTTTCTTCCCCTGCCATAATTTCATTCCATCATTTCTCCATACTCATATCACCCATTTAGTTTAATTTCGTTGATCTCCCCCGTGAAAGTGCGTCAGGCGTGGTCGGCCGGAACTTTGTCATTCACAGACCTCTGTATAAGAGGCTTCATCTCGTCCTTCGTCCCGACCCTGAGTTGGACACGAGTTGAGGATATAGCCTATATATATATTTATATTATTTATTATTATTACATTATTTCTCCTTCTTCTTCTTCTGCTACTGTCCCGCGCCATAGTTGAGGGGTTAAGGCAAGATGCCTTGGCGCAGAACTAAGGTGCTTACCCTGGTTCGAATCTCCATGGGGGACATTTTTTCTCGTGGAATTTCGCCCAATATGGGATCGGTAATCATCCAGCATCGTGAGGCATACAGTATGGTTAGCTACAATAAGTAGCGGCTCCAAGTTGAGAAAACCTGCACTGGGGAAACCGATATTCTGACCACATGTCACTTCACTGTGGCTGATTGATCATCTATCTCTGTGATTAACAGATTAACACTGTGGTTGTCAAGCCAGCAGTCGGATGGAAGGCTAAGGGTCTTCTAGGCCTGTTGGCCATTGAGTTTATTTGTACCTCCTGGAATTAGGTCGTTGACCTGTTGCCACATCAAAAGATTTCCTTATGGAACGATCAACATTTATTTTCTCTTTGAGTTTATAATAAAATAAAATGTTTGGAATTTTACATTGCGACATTCTTTCAATGTGTTTGAACCAATTATTTCTTCATATTACACTGTTGTCTGTAAAATTTATATTCCTAGTTAATTTCTTTGGTCTGTATCTTCGTTGTATTTTTTAGCAATGATTTGCTTAAACTATTATTTATTATTATCATAGTTAGGTGATCTATATTAAAATATAGATTTACTGTGTTTACGGTTTAAAAGCGGACAAATAATTTTATTTTGTAAAACGTTATTTTTTCTAGTTTTATAATATAATAAAATTTTATTTCTGTATCCCTATAATTCGTACTTACGTGTGGCTGAGAGGAAGAGATGACCTTAGGGTATAATTCTACCAGATTAAATAAAACATCATTATTATTATTATTATTATTATTATTATTATTATCATTATTATTATTATTATTATCATTATTATTATCATCATCATCATTATCATTAAGAGATAAGCCACTTCTAAGCTTAACTTTAAGGGTATCACTGTTTGTGAAATTGTTCTAGAATTAATTTATTAAAGCTAAAATACGAGGATGTAAAGATTTAACCCAAAGTCCCACTAATTTTAACCTACGTGTTGATTTAGGATACCCCTCCGAAATTCATGATTTGCCTCCAAAGAAATTTATATTTTTCTTGGTCAGGTGTCTAGAAACATTCTTATTTTTCCGTCATTGTCGAATGTTTTTTTTTCCCCAACAAGGTCTCCTCTTCAGAAATTAATTTCTTTGGAAGTCTCTTTATCTTTTTCCTTCCAGCGATTGTTTTTATTACTTTTCTTCCCTCATATTATCAGGGTGTTATTTCCAAATTTTTTTTCCATCCCTAATAAATTAACCATTTTTTTTAATATTGCAACTTTTTTTTTTGTAATTTCTGTAATACTTACTAAAACAGTGTTTTTCCCTGGATGATAAATTTGCAAAGAATGAAGCTATTGAGGTTGTTCTCATGAAAATATTTTTATAAAGTCTTTTACAGATTTTCACCGATCCTATCAAGAAGACACCGAAAATGACAATGACAAAAATTCATATATATATATATATAGTGTGTGTGTGTGTGTGTGTGTGTGTGTGTGTGTGTGTGTGTGTGTGTGTGTGTGTGTATGTATGTGTCCACCGCTGTGGTCTCGAGGTAGCGTGCTGCCTTATCACGCAGCGGGCCCTGGTTCGATTCCCGGTCGGGACAGGATCCTGGGTGAGGTTTTTTCGGGGTTTTTCCCCACCTGTAAGATAAATGTAAGGAAACTTAGGGCCCAATGAACCCCGAAAATCATCCGGCCATATGATCATGCTTGTCATTATTATCATCATCATCCTTCACCTGTGTGGAAAGCAAAGGGAAGCTACCACACCTATAATTCCATAGTAAAGCTGCAAAGCTTATCATGCAATGAAAGACCTGCCCTCGGGCAGAATTACTATGGTTGGGTATATATATATATATATATATATAGAGAGAGAGAGAGAGAGAGAGAGAGAGAGAGAGAGAGAGAGAGAGACCTGTGTGTCCGTTAACGCTCTAGTGGCCACAATTTTTATTTTATCACAACTAAACTTGGTATATCGCATTACATAAAAAAAAGTAAGTTCGAGTTCGTTAACCAGTAAAATTGGGCCATTAGGTGAAGGAGTTAATCTGAAACGAACATTTAAAAATCACTCTAGCGATCGCACCAAACTCAGTACATACTATTACAATAAAACGAGAAAGTTAGCTCAAAAAATCAGAGAAATCATCTCATTAAAAGTGGGTACTTACTTGAAACCCGATATCAAAATTCACTCTAGCAACCGCCATGTTTGGTTCCTCACAATGTATACTATATAATTTAATTAACACTTAAATTGAGAATATATCCTATAATATAAATTCATTAATAAAAAGAAAAATTAATGTGTTTAAATTATTTAATTTTGTGACAATTTATAGCAACAAAATACAGTAACTTAGGTTATAATACGTTTGATTTCTCTGCAGTCCGACACGTTTAAATAGGTTAGCATAATAAATTTAACAGGAGTAAGACGAATATTCTCTAAACGGGGGAAATCGGACCATTACTTTGATTTGCTGAGAAATTCGCTTAGTTTACGCAATTCTTGCGCGACGGACTTTTTTCATTTCACCGTTGTTTTTGTATTGTACGTATGTGCTGTTATCTCTGCTCTATAGAGATAAATTAGAATTAGTCTCACTACTGCTTCATAGAAACAAATTTTCTTTCTAATCACTTGTGATCACTTTAATATATATATGTTATATATCCTGAAATTTGAACTCCCTTGCCAACTAGCTTTTAAACGACTTTGTTTAAATACTTCTTCTTCTTCTTCTTCACGGTTTAGGCTTATTTACTAGCCTGTTCCGGCTCCAAATTGCTGCTCTTTCCATCTTTTCTTTGGTCTTCCCAAACTTCTTCTTCCTCGTGGTGAATAGCTGTATGCTGCTTTTGGTATTCTATTCTCAGTCATCCTTGTCAAGTGTTCTTTCCAGTTTGTTCTGTATTTCTCTATTGTTGTGTTTAATTCCTCTACTTTTAGTTGTTGTCTTATTTCTGTGTTGTGTTTTTGTCTGTTTTTTTGAAAATCCTGCTATTGGTCTGAGGAAACTCATTTCAGCAGCTTGTATTCTGGCAGATTGTTGTGTTGTCACTGTCCATGTTTCGGATCCATAAGTAATAACGTGCACTTAAATAGCTAAATCTGTATATGGCATGTGGAACGCGTGGATACAATGCCACATTCAGTAGGAACCTCTATAACACTGATCAACATGAGTTCTGTATCATGAGTACCAATGATTGTACTTAATGCAGTTTTTTATCGTCTTTTCAAATATTTTATTATTCTAATAGCAGCCAAATGACCATTAAGATTAATATAAAGATTTTACTCTTTGTGCTTTGCATATTGATTTGACGATTTTGTCTTCTTTGTGCACAGTTCGATATGGTAGCATTCACATGTTTTGTTGCACAATGTACACTCGCATGATTGGTTTGGTTCACGGTATGTTTTGGTTTTGCAGATGAGATGGTGAAAACCCATGGACTGCCAGTCTTGTTGTTACGTGTCGCAATTCGAAGTTTTCTCTTGTCAATTCTCGGTCTATTATTGCTCCTGTGCCGTAGAATTCTCATAGAGTTTCTTCTCTTTTCTTCCTCAGTCTTCTTAAAAGTTGGTCCGTAGCTTTTGTACAAGGCAAGATCAATTTTGTCCTTAGGTCTTCAATGAGAAAGGTCTCCCTTGCGAGCAAATATACAAGTCTGGATCGCGTGTTCTTGCAGACTCCAATCGCCGTATTCGGAATTTCTCCATCACCCACAGTTTTTTTATTTCAATTTCAATTAATGCATTTAAATAATTATTTTTATAAACTTTTTTCGTCCATTTGTCCATTGTAAAATAAAACAAAATGGGCTAACTCAAATGATTTCAGCTATGGAAAAGAGATATCAAGGCAAATAGAATCCTAATATGCTGGCCGATTATTGTTGGACCATCAAGAGGGTTGCTCCACAAGCGAAATATAGCAGAAAATCGTCATTTCTTACTTTCTAGGCGAGTCCGAATGTTCGAATATTGTGTAATTACGAATGTAGAAAATATTAAAGTGTTTGAAATTATAAAAACCTGTATCTCGGAAAGCTTGCGTGATGGAGAAAAACTGATATCATATTTGAATTCAAGAGAAAAAAATACTATCAGAATCACATATTTTTCTTTCTGAGACAAAAAAAAAGTTTATTTTTTGTTGCTCAGTGTAATTGGTTCCATTCCTCAGCCAACAGACTCCAGTTTATTTCTACGGAATCAACTATCATAAGATCCATCCGAATATTATTCTCTCTCTTATGTCTAGGCCTTCATAATGGTCTTTTCCTCAAGAGTTTCGTAATAAAATATTTGAAAATATTTTCAATCTTCTATTCGAGCTATAATATTTTCTCTAATTTCAATCTCCTACGCTTAAAAGCCCTGGCAATATTAGGACGACTATATACATAGATCGTATACTTCCACATTGTAAAACTTCCTGTATTCAAATCAGACATTACTATTGTATTAGGATTCTTCAGTGAGTCCAGTAGGCAGTATGTTTCCTGTATGTTTCTTAAAATGTAGGCATATTTATGAAGAAATTGTATTTATTTTATGAAATGAGTGCTGGTGATGAAATTACAAACACAGGACTTGCATTGACGATCGAGATAAACAAGGAAAAAGCCTCAGGTTGACGTCAGCGGGATTTGAACATGGATTCTCCCGAATATGAGTCTCAAACCGTATCTCCTGAGTCAATTCGATCAGTTTCAGGGACTTGTTCAACTGATTTTCATTATATTTATAACTTATATCTTATTGGTTCTTTTGAAACATTGTATTGAAATAACCTTCCCTTTAAAATTGATGTGTAGCCAGTAATTGAAACATCATGAATTATATACAATGATTACTTTGTATGAATGGTACGCGTAGGCCTATTTGCCTTTGTTATAATCACTCTGTGCTAATATGTTTAGCATGAACAAGACTTGCTTTGTTTTTATTTTTATTGTGTTTGGTTATACTTTTTAGCAAAGCAGGTAGAGAACTTCGCGTAACCTTGACTTCAGCTTTGGGAGAAAATATGATAATTTTTAAAATGCATTTTATTTCATCATTGAAAGAAACCATAAAGTACCTTATTAAATTCAGAATTACAGGAGTGTCATTTAGTTATTCTTAATTCAAAAGAAAATTGTCATTCATACTGTAAGGATTTTTTTGATAAAGACGTTTTCATTAAATAGAGGAATAAAATAAAAATATAATAATAAGAACAAATGGTTTATTAAATAAAGGCTTAGTTACGTAGAAATATATAATTGAAATGGACACTTAATAACAAATGAGGGAAATTATGAAGAAGTGGCTGAATTTAAATATCTAGGTACGATAATTACAATCAGGAATGGGGAGTAGAAGGGAATTAAGTTCTGGAAAGCATGCTATTACGCATTACGGGGAGATCCCAACTTTTCTAAAAAAAAACCAAAATATATATAAAAGATTATTCTTTTAGTTTTATTACATGGATGTGAAGAAACATGGACTCTTACTTTAAGAGAGAAGACAAGAGTATGAGTATTTGGGAATAATAATAATAATAATAATAATAATAATAATAATAATAATAATAATAATAATAATAATAATAGCGTTATTTTACCTGGCAGAGAATTTTCTTAGAAAATATTTGTATCAAAGAAGGACAAATAGACAGGCGAATGGAGAAGACTGTACTTGGCAGTGATCTACATGATCTATTTGGGAAACCAGATATAATAAGAGCAGTTATTATCGCCTCACTATGATGATTGTCCAGCTGTTCGCTTTGTTTCCCCGCAGCTGTTATATAATTAAATACAAAGATGCCGACTACCGCCACTATGATAATTCCGCATGTTAATCATTGTCGAGCATTGTCGCTCGGCACCCTCTTTTATATACACGGACAACCATCATAGTGAGGCGATAATACCAATGAGTGTCTTTGACTGAAATGAGCAGGACATGTGACACGAATGGGAAGTGTAAGAGATAGATAGACAGACAGACAGACAGACAGACAGACAGACAGACAGACAGACAGATAGACAGATAGACAGATAGACAGATAGATAGATAGATAGATAGATAGATAGATAGATAGATAATCCGTTCCCCCATTACGGGACATGGGTGCTTCCCTAATGGGAAGTTTGTTAGCCAGACTAATTTAGTTGAGGTACACTTATATCCGACGCAATATCTAGTAAGAAACTAAGTTATTACTCGGAAGATGAGGGTTCGAGTCCCGGAGAGGTCAGTATTTTTAAAGCTGACTCAAACCTTCTTGCGGCACAATGTCCCAGGGGTCGCCTTAGCCTTTAACAAAAATGAGTACACGATGCTTGTTCTAGGAGTAAAGGCGGCCGACAAACAGGATTGGCAACCAGGCTGACATCAATTGTCGTTTGTCTAGAAATGTGGGAGCCTTAACATGCTGCTAGCCCAATTAAAATAATGTTTTTTTTTTATTTTGGGTATGGAATAAAATTTATCGCTTGATAATTATTCTTTCTTATATAATGAAAGTAAATAGTATGAAGTCCTCTCAAATAAAGGAAAATTAATCATAACAATAGGCTAAAGATAGAAACAAACTAACCTAAGACTTCTTTCCGAAGGAAAAGAACGTTTATTTCCTTAACATATCCATTATCGGCGACTAGGTTTGAACCCGCAAACTTCAAAATCAGAGGCGAATATGGTAACTATTTATCCACCGAGACAGACAGAGCTAGGAATGGAACCACGAACTTTTGAGTAAGATATTGTAGCTTTTAATCGAGTTGAATTATAAATATGTAGGCCTACGTTACAACGAATTGTTGAATTTTACATTACTAGATGCTCTACTTTCCCCTCTCGTGTGTCTGGGGTTTCATTGAAATGTTCTGTTACCCTAGGGGTGGGTAATCTATTCCATGCCGAGGGGTAATAATAAAACCTCAATTACCTGTTCTCGTGTCTGGAGTTGCGTTGAAAAAAACTGGGCGCGGTGCAAGCTCCACTTTTGTAATTAACATCGTATTACTCTAGAGTAAAAATTACTCCCACAACGACGTAGTGTAAATAACGTTACATACCTACCTCTGGTACTCCATACATATTCTAAAATTTAATCATAGAAACTCATACGAAAACCATAGGATAAGAGTCCAGTAGGTAGGCCAAGAATGAGGTAGGGGAATAACATTAACTATGATTTTAGGGAAGCTGAAAATATATAAAACTATTATTCTACCAGTTATATTATATGGGTGCGAAACATGGACTCTTACTTTAAGGGAGGAAAGGAGATTACGAGTATTTGAGAATAAAGTTCTTAGGAAAATTTTTGGACCAAAGAGAGATGGACAGACAGGTGAATGGAGAAGACTACATAACAATGAACTACATGGTCTTTATAGGAAGCCAGATATAATAAGAACAGTTAAGTCCCGTAGACTGCGATGGGCAGGACATGTTGCGCGTATGGGGAATGAAAGACGTGCATGGAAACTTCTTGTAGGAAAGCCAGAAGGAAAACGCCCAGTTGGTAGACCAAGAATGAGGTGGGAGAACAACATTAACTATGATTTGAGGGAAGTAGATTATACAGGGAATGATTGGAAAGCATTAGCTCAGGATAGGGATGTATGGAGAGCTTATGTCCGTGCGGCCATGAACCCACGGGTTCGATAGTGCCAGTGAATAAGTAAGTAAGTATGATTTTAGGGAGGTAAATTACACAGAACTTCATATTCAGCACATAATTAAACATTTTAGATGAAAAATACAATATGGAGTTCGATATAAAAAAATATAAGTAATGACCAATTAAATTGGTGCTTACTTGATGAAAATCCATATTTATTAATTAAATAAAAATAAAACTTATAGTTTTATTTGGTTTTCATATTATTAAGATATAATTCAGTTACAGCTGTTTTGTAATAACACAATTCATAATTTAACATATCTGAAGAAGGTACAATGTACCGAAACAGCTGTAACTGAATTATATCTTAATAAATATGAATATCAAATAAAACTATAAGTTTTATTTTTATTTAATTAATAAAAGTAATGACCTATCCGGGGAAATGCCAGTATTTAGTAAAATTTGTTTAAAGATTAAATTGTGTGAAAGAATAAATTGTTTTAACAGATCCTCACTCTTTCGACCACTTTCTCTTTTGGTGGGTTATAGTTCAGTTCTAGCTTCTGTAGCCGTATTTGCGGGGTCTATGTGGTGGTGCGGTAAGAGGAGAGGGTGAGTTACAGGTACTGCCAGCAACTACCTCGGTTTTGAAAAACATAATAGTTACTACACGTTGAATTTTTTTATTTACTAGTTCTGTGTTAGTGAAAATGTATGTTTTCTCATATGTTTGGAGTGTTCATTTTAGAATAGTGTTGTTTTTATAACAATTTATTTTATCATCATCATCATCATCATCATAGTACATTCACGAATTTAGGCCATTTGTTGACCTGTTTCGGTCTCAAGAGAAACACCATCCTGCAGGTTGACATCTTAATATTTGTTTGGGTATTCTGTGATCTTCCATTCAATGAACATGTTGCATCCATCTTGACTTTTAATCAGAAATTTCGTTTTCTAAAGGTTCCATGTGTAATTTTTCTAAGATCTTTTTTTTTTTGTGATCTAGTTGTATGTATCCTGCAGTCCACCGAAGGTATCTCATTTTATAATAATAATAATAATAATAATAATAATAATAATAATAATAATGTTTTATTTAATCTTGCAGAGTTAAGGCCATAAGGCATTCTCTTCCACTCAACCAGCAAAAATACAAATAAATATTTGACAAATATAGATATACACTATACTAATTATAAACAGTTAAAGATACTTTAAATGTAGCAATGTAAATTTCATGTACAAAAAACATTTTATACGATAATAACAATAATAATGCTTACGATAATAATAATAATAATAACAATAATAATAATATAATGATAACAATATAATAATGATAATAATAATAATGATAATAATAATAATGATAATAATAATAATAATGATAATAATTATAATAATAATAATAATAATAATAATAATAGTATGAATATGATAAATTATACGAGAAACACCAATTAATATATATACCTTACACTGTGTAATGATGAAGTCGAGGTTAGAGCAAATATCATTAATTATCATTAATAAGAAAATGTTTTTTGCATGGCTACGACTTCCCTCTCTCACTCGACAATGTTACCACATGCCACGCCAAAACGGCTACAGTTACCAGTACTGGACTATAGATCCCTATCTAACAACGAGCAGGAGGTATATGCCAATTATACTTAATTTATAAAATCGTTAGAAGAAACATCACAAACTTTAATGGCGAAGTCGAAGCTGTTTACACATCCTTGAAAAAATATTCCTTTGGATACAAAGATGCAAAAGTACAAAAGTATTATAATTTTATGACATTTTTAGGCAGCAATTCAAGCAATAGGACCACAACTCAAAAGAGAAAAAAAGGAAAGAAATCTATAAGATTATACAAAAACAAATTGGGTGAAATAATAGCATACAGTGGATTCCAGACCATTGTGGTTTGGAAGGAAAAGAAAAGGCTGGAATGCTAGCAAAATAATTTCCATATGAACATATAAGATGTTTTATAAAAAGGAAAGTGAATAACTACGTCTGCAAGGTAAAACAAGAAAACAATTTTAAAAG
The DNA here is from genome assembly GCA_030220185.1 of Diploptera punctata. Classification (NCBI taxonomy): domain Eukaryota; kingdom Metazoa; phylum Arthropoda; class Insecta; order Blattodea; family Blaberidae; genus Diploptera; species Diploptera punctata. Next base: position 359,816 of record JASPKZ010007519.1, on the reverse strand, counting down.
GGCACACATTGCACAAAATCTTAAAATAATTCCAGATTTGTTATGAAAAATAATTGTTGCCGCTTTCCGTCTTATTATTGACCATGACTGCCTGAACAACCGCTTACACAGAATTATTGGTCTATCACCAACACCAAACTGCCCTCTCTGCATGGGAGGGAAGATTGTGGAGATGGAATACTTAAAATCGTGCCAAACTTTGAACATGCTGCAAACATTGTTTTTAAAGATTGGGAACCCAGAGGAAAAATGCTTTATTGTCAAATCCTGAGCATTAGATACATTACATACATTGATATAATATTTTATATACCAGCTAATACCCTGAGTGCGCTCCTACGCCTAAATAAATCAAATATTCAGCGTTAATTAATTATATGGTATACACTGCGACAAACAAAACATAGCGGTTGCTTCTTCTTCTTCTTCTTCTTCTTCTTCTTCACTTCACGAACTAGGCAAAAATGGCCTGTTTCGCCTCACAGTTGTTCTTTCCATATTTTCACTGGCCTTCCTCTACGGTTGCTAGAGTAAATTTTTTATTTCAAATTTCGGGTAAACCCCCATTTCTAACAGTCAGATTTGACTGATTTTTGGATAATATGCCTACATAGCTCGGTTTATTTTAATAGGATATTCCGAGTTTTGTTGTGATACATCGCAAATTGCGATTGCTAGAGCGATTTTTAAATTTTCGTTTCAGATGAACTCCTACACCTAATGTTTTTTTATAAAATAATAGATAACGACTAAACACTCGCCGCATCTGAAAACCTGTATGTACAAATTTTCATGATGATCGGTTGAACGGTTTAGAAGTATATAAAGAACAAACAGACATACATTCATTTATAGACTGTAGGCCTAATATAGAAGATAAATTGTAGACCTACTACATATAGACCTATTAATAATAATTCCATGGCGCGACAGGCCTAGAAGGCCCTTAGCCTACCATCCGGCTGCTGGCCTCACATCCACATGTGTCGGTCACAGAGGTAGATGATCATCTAACCAGTGTAGGGGTGACATGTGGTCAGCATGTCGAGTCCCCCATCCGTTATAGCTGGTTTTCTCAACCTGGAACCACCACCTATTGTAGCTACACAAATGCCTCCCGCTGCTGGTGGGCACCTATACTGAACGAAATACCATGAGATAATTTTTCCCCCATGGAGACTCGAACCAGCGGAAGTCCTGTAGCTCTACGCCAAGTACATGATACTGTATATTGGTTTTATTTGGGTATTTATTCATAAATACATCACTCAGAAGTATTGCACTACGTATTAAAAATATATTTTTATAAATAAATTCTATGCTACTAGGTTGTTGTCAGTATTATGTTCTTTAAACTGCAATGCAAGGAAGTATCATTTACGTATTTTATATAAGTATTTATTGCTTTGAATTTCATACAAAATTAGTTGCAGTCAGTTGCACATATGCTTCAGAATAACTTTGCAAAATAACAGGAAATAGAAAGTTCCAGAATGAGTTATTTAGTGTTCCCAATTTTATTTAAAGTCCCTGCTAACCATAACTGAGAAAAAGAATATCCCTTCTACAAGTTTTAATTTTTTAACCCATGTCCCTACTTACATGGAATTACCCATAAGTAATAGGATATAATATAATTATAACACAAGTAGAATAAGGAAATGTCCTTTTTTTTCTTCATGGCGCGACAGGCCTAGAAGGTCCTTGGCCTACCAGCCAGCTACTGGCGTCTTATCCACATGTGTTAATCATAGAGGTAGACGATCATCGTCTTAGTGTAGGGGAGTGACATATGGTCAGCATGTAGGGTCCCCTATCCGTTATAGCTGGTTTTCTCAACCAAATGTAAATATTACTGTATTTAAACGTCATATGTATCGCGTGTGAATAATTAATTTGTAAATTACTTTGTATATGCGATAAGCCTGGCATTGAGTATCACAATAATCGGATTAAACATGCTGTAAATAAATAGAAAAATACCTGCATGCATACGTACATACATACATAGTATGACCCTTCTGGTAGCAATGGTACCGCCGGCCTACCTCACGGAGTCATAACCATGTACTGTAGGCTCCTCAACCACAGCAACGTGTATTTACTTTTTCGTGGTTATATATTTTATAAAATAATGTTAGTTAAGACAAATTGAGGAGAAATTGTATCAATACCATATTTTTATATTAAATCTTTAAAATATGGAATTAATAAAACTGCTCTTGAATTTGCCTTAACTTAAACTATTTTATAAAATATACATCCATCAGCAAATAATGTTTTGTACATCCCTAAAATATACCGTTCTCTCGCATACACCATTAAAGCTGGGGGTAAAAAAGAAGAGAATTTTTTATATAAGCATTTTGTAAGGCAGATAGAAAGGAAGAGGTGGATGAAGGGTTGGTTGTTGTTAAAATCCCTATGTTTTATAATTCCGTACATCTTTGGATCGATCTTTTCCCTTCAAGTCAGGAAGAAGAATAACAATATGAAATAAATGCAGTCTCATCAGTGGGAGTGGCTCAGAAAACGTTTTCTTTGCTGTATTAATGTTATTACCTTTCCTTCACTGCACGAAATGGACAACAACGAAAAAAAAAAATCTTCCTTTCAAAGCCATTCACAAAACTACAAGAATACTGCAGTACAAGAGATTCGAAAATAGCCTCATTTATTTTCTCTATCGTATCTAATTTTATTCGACATTTTAGGAATTCAGAGAGTGATAAAAAATATCGCGATTTATTTTTTTCAAATAATTTTACTTTCCAATGTATAGGAAAGTTGTATAATTTCTAACAGATCTATAAGTATGAAAACTATATTTTTTTACGTCCATTGCAACGAGAAAACCGTTCACGGAGAAGCTGTACTTTTCATAATCATCTGAGGACGATAGATATTACGTTATAAATCAGCGGTTCTCAAAGTGTCCGTCGCGACCCCTAGAATTAGCCGGATTCTATTTGGGGGGGGGTTGCACTGGATATTTGTATTTATTAATAAGATTTTTACGATTGTGCGACATGACTGCTCAGAAGGAGATCCGTGTTTATTACAAACTTTCAACTTACCATCTCAACCCTCGACCTAGCATTATGCCGGGCATGATCAGACGGTTTTTACAATAATTTATTATTATTACTATTACTACTCATATTGTTATTATTATTATTATTATTATTATTATTATTATTATTATTATTATTGTTGTTGTATGGCCATGTCAAAAGAATGCCAGAGCAAAGATTGCCTAAAATTGTTATGGTATGGATCCCAATAGAGAGGAGGAAGAGAGGAAGACCGAAGAAAACTTGGATAGAAGGGGTACAAGCAGCTATGAATATCAGACGGCGACAGCTGCTATGATACCGGATGATGATGATTATTATTTTTGTTTTAATATCATTATTATTATTATTATTATTATTATTATTATTATTATTATAACTAATTCACTGGCGCTATTGGACTCGTAGGTTCATGGCAGCACGGGCATAAGCTCGCCATACATCCTTATCCTGAGCTAATGTTTTCCAATTATCCCCTTATAATGTAACTAATTTACTGGCTCTATCGAACCCATAAGTTCATGGCCGCGCGGACATAAGCTCTCCATACATCCCTATCCTGAGCTAATGTAATCTACTTCCCCCAAATCATAGATCATGTTATTCTTGGTCTACCAACTGGGCGTTGTATCCCCTTGTAATCTATTTCCCTCAAATTATGGTTAATGTTATTATTCCTTCTCATTCTTGGTCTACCCTCTGGTTTTCTATCAAGAAGCTTCCATAATCCTCTTTAATTCTCCATTCGTTCCACATGTCCTGTGCATCGCAGTCTACGAGACTTAACTGTTCTTATATATGGTTCCTCCAAAGATCATGTAGCTCATTGTTATGTAGTCAAATGGACTCACTACATTATTCTGTAATAAGTCATCAGAAACCCTGTGTTACTTTTATCATACAGTAATGCCACGAGTGAATTTATCTAGAGAATTTGGAAATCAAGAGTGGCATTTGTTAGGACTATTTAACGAATAAAAATAAGCTGTTTACTCACAATTCATTATTTAAATATAGTTATTTTAAAATATTTATATATGTAATGTAAACGGCGATGTTTGAAAACAAATGAGGAACGTTATGTTTCACGTGTTTATCACTGCAACCAGATCATGTTATTTATTGCCAAAGGATCGCAATATTGTAAGAATGCACCCAAGTGGAGAAAAAATTAAACACATCAAACTGTATATTAATTAATTTCTGATGTCCTATAATGTAAATATGTCAATTATATTTTTCTGGAACGTTATTACCTGGGAAGAAATACGTTTAAGAAAATGGAAACGGTGGTTTCTTTCTTCTTTTTTTTTTGTGGTATAATCAATTGCTACAAATGTTTTTATATTACGTATCTCTTGCAACCACGATAAGGTTACATTCGTGCACTATATATACAATCTGATAGTCACTGCAAAAATAATGCTATGACCTATTCAGAATGTTAAAAAGGAGGAGCATGATTTTACAGTGATACAATTAAACCGATAAAATCGAGGTGAAAAACGACTGTGATTGGTTGTAAATCAAAAATCATTAAAATATGATTGGTCATTGTATCCCATTTGAGGCATGAGTTAAATAGTCAAAATAATCGCCGAAGTCCCTGGACAACATGTGAAAATTCGTCCGCAGAGTTCTGTTCCATTAGTGTATTAATTCCATGGCGCGAGTCATAAAGCACTTTTTTTTCCCCCACACAATACATGTGCGCTACTCCTAACACAACATATAGGCCTACCGTACACCAATGCATAGACATCTCAGCAACCGATCTCTGGAATTAACCTGCAGATGTAGGCCTAATAAAATGACTTCAAAACAATAACCTCTCGGACATGGTTTAGAAGAACCTGGAATAATCAATAACATATGTTACGTGGTCTGCTGAAACGAAGTTTGAATTTGCCATTGGACACATACACATACAGATATAGTCAACACCCCACAAAGTCCGAGAAATGTATTAATTTTCTGCCAAAAAGAAATACATGTTGATTTTTTTCACCCCCAAAAAATCGACCTTGACCTAAATCGAGGCCATGAACCTCGGATGTAGGTCTACCGAAATTGCAGGTGTCGGCCGCGGTGCTCTAGTGGTCACGTTCCTTGCCTCTGGTCCCGAGGGTCGCGGCTTCAAACCCGGCCGGAGTCGATTGAATTTTAAGTAGAAAAATCCAAGGAGCAAGTCATCCGGGAGGGACTTTAAGACGTGGGTCCCGAGGCTGAAAATTTTTAGGCTCGTAAAAGATACTTAAGCCTGAATTAAGGGGCCTCTAAGCAAAATTTACCGACCTTCTTCATCCTAATATTACCTTATATTAAAAATTAATATAAAATTATGGACTATTCAACTGAAAGGTCCGTCTCCTCAACTTAATTAATTATTTAACTGTAGCGCTTTCAGGACTTGTCCCATCATCGGCAGGATTCAAAACTGGTGTTTCACTGAAGATCTGGTAGAGGGGGTTACATGTATTGGTTCGTTTTCGTTGATCAGGTTGTCACTTTCATGATTTCCATCTCTTCGAGTATGTTTATCTTCGCTGGATTATTTTCTCTGTGTATTACTGTTAGGGTGTTTTCAATATTTAACATGCGACGTCCTTCATGGATAACGTGTTTTGCATATCTTATAAAAGTTGATTACCTTATATGCCTACCAGATGTCTCATTGGGTCAGAATGTTGAACGTATACCATTTATGACATCTTTAGGTAAATAAACGCAACTAAATTAACTTGGTCTAGTAACTCCTAACAAAGGATATGCTAATTCCTAACATTTAGACTGTTACGCAATTGTAGATGTAGTCGTGAATATTTACTATTATTTTTACATTGGTTTCCATTAAACTTATTAATTGTGAAGGGAGACGAGAAATTGTATGTGCATAATCACCAGGGCTACCGGATCTTACACCGAACCCTTCAAGTGCAAGACGACCTGACTGTAGAAACTATGCAAACAACACTTACATGAACGAGGGACGGGAGCAAAAGGAACACAACGTCAATACGGAACTCCATATTTTATTTGAATGCTCTAAAGTACAAAGTGAAAGAAACAAGTTCAAAAGCAAAATGTTAAGAAAATATGGAAAGTGGACTTATGATGAACACAAATTAGTAAGCGAACACACAAGTGAATTTACAGTGTATGTAAAATCCATAAATTTAGATAACCTCTAGACACTAAACAGACTCTATCAAGACAATAGTAATAAAAGACAAATAATCTTATATATAAAAATTAATGTTTGTTTGTATATTTGTTTGTTTGTTCATACTTTATGCGCGGCCGTACCGTTGATCCGATTGTGATGGGTTTTTTGCAAAATGTTCAGGAGATTCTCGGGATGAACATAGGCTATAAGAGAGTTGTGATACTTAACTCCTACACCCTTAAAAATCGCCCTTTGTAGTGGAAAACGTGAAAAAAGTAGCTCTTTGGACGCTTAAATGGCTTACGCTGCCTAAACCATAAGAAATAGCCTACACAAAATTAATGTAGGCCCTACACAGAATTGAAATCGCAAAAAGCTACAAAAAAGTCCGCGACACCATATGTTTATCTCCTACGGATAACTCACAAAAATACATTTTTGTCTTTCATTGATACCAAGAGTCTCGCGCCGTAGCCGAGTGGTTAAGGCAAGAAGTCTTGGCGCAGAACTACGGGACTTACGCTGGTTCGAGTCTCTACGGGGGAAGACATTTTTCTCGTGGAATGTCGGCAAGTATGGGACCGGTGCAAAGTGGGTCAGAAATGAAATCTAGCTTGGGGGGGAGGAAATGTTTTGACTCACTCTCATCAATTTATCTTTTTTTTTTCTCCACTCTAATATAATTGTTATATGACGGTTCTTAACTTATCTGTAAAGGAGGGTACAATTCTAATGTTCATGACTGTGTGACGTCATCATTCACACTTCTTGAGCCACAACAGAAGGCTGTAAGAGGTTTTCTCGCGTACTTGTTTAATAATATCTAATTATGTCCTAATTGCTGAATTTTATGGTAAAAAAGTAACATATTTTTATCGTCCGCCTATGACATGAGAATTGAACGTTCGGGCAGGACAACGTCTGCCGTGTACGCTAGTGACCAATAAACCATAGTGTAGAAGATTAAACATAACTAATGTCAGATATATTAACTATGTATATAATATGTTATGTTATGATAAGGCATGTAGTATTGCACCTATTGTAATGGAACATGCCATAATAAATGAACAAATAAATAAAAAAATAGTTAGGTGCTGCAAAAATAGTATAAATAAAATTAATTTAACAGACCAGCAGTTAGGCCTACACTGAAAACTATTGGTATCAATGATTTTTGAATCTACGAATATCCAGGTTTCTTAAAGGTTCAAGCAGACAGTTTACAATTGTACAATAAAATAACTAAAACACTATGCAGTATTGTTGATGCTTAGCAAACACTAAGAAACAAACATAAATAAAACAATGCACACTTATAAGTCCAGCAATACCTGTAATACGTGTATCAGAACTGAAATGATTATTCCCTGAACGTATTAGGCAATTGTTTGTTATTCCCTGAACTTATTACACAGTTGTATAGCAATCGGACGATGCTCCATAGGACCGTATACTAGGCCCCACCTCTCTCTATACTCCGCGTAGTGCTTCTAGCGTTTGTTTCGGTGTAGAATCCGCTAGCCCTGTTAATCACCAAACCACCAAGGCAAACTTTTATTTTTCATGCCACCAGATTACTCTACGACATTTCTGGTATTCACTCCTAACATTGGCGGAATTGCATCCCACTTCTGAGACTGGAGCTCCTTGAAGACGGAGTTACATCATCCCGATGATATGTTGGGTGATAAATGATAATAGCCCATTGTCGGGCCATAGCCTCTCCTTTGTCAGGAGTTAATACCCAGTTCATTTTAGTTATCTTATTTGCCCAGAGATGTCATGAGTGGCATGTGGTCAACACACCGACTCAGTGAGACATCTAGTAGGAAATTAAGGTATTACTAGGATATGATGATCTTGAAGAAGATTTCCGGGCTGTAGGCCGTAGTTTCGAGGCAGATATAACATACGCACACATCGCGGCGGACGGTATAAATAGGACAGACAGTGGACAAATTGCCAGTCTCAAGACAACCCTTGAGGATGCCAGACGCAATCTCTGGCGAACCGTCGGGGAACTTCAAGCATCGAGACCACGGCCTACAGCCCGGAAATCTTCTTCAAGATCATCACAGCAACTCCGGCCGTGAAAGCCTAAGTCAATACATTATTACTAGGATGTTTGAAATCGGTGAATTTTGCTTAGAGACCTCTTTATTCAGGCTTAAGGATATGCAAGTCTTTAAACCTAACTTAATTTTAATTGCAAACGATGAACGACCGTATGAAAAGTATTTAATTCTCTTTAAGGAAAAATTCCTGTGGTCTGAACGGGAATCTAACTCGGGACCTGTGAACTATAGTCAGAAGCTCTGACCACAAACTGTGAGGCCGGTCATTTTTCATTATAATTCATTGTATTCTTTAAAATAGTTTAGGTATATATGGAATTATATGAAACAATAGAAAGTTCATTAGATAATGCCGCCTTTTGTGTGTTAAAAGGCACATTTTTGTTTATTTTTCACACCATAGATAATGATTGGTCTTATGTAGAGCCATAACTTACACGCTACATATTCATAACTTGCGGTTTAAGTCAGAATTTCTAAGCTGTTTGGTCAGAGAAGGGCGAACCATTTGGTGAGATGGGCGGGCACTGTACAGTTTTATGAAGCACTTAATGATTTTCTTCCTTGAATATTGGATGCTATGTTCTTAGGAAGACATGCGTGTGATTAAATGAAGTTAAGCAATCTTCCAGAATATACCAAGACAATATCTGTACATTCTCTCTAGATACGCTTTCCACGATGGATTCTTATATTTTTATTTATCTTTATTTTATGTAATTTAAGTTTTTTTTTTTTTTTTTTTGCATTTAATGTCAATTGCCTGTTTAGGTCTGTGTCTCTTATTGTGGAAAAGTTTAATTATTAGGTTTGTCGGCTACGATAAAATTTACTGGTGTTTACGAAATTCACATCTTCAATCCCGGCCATTCGCCCAGAGTTGTCAGATTGCTATGGGTGTAAAATATTTTGGAAGGAAAGTATTTCAAGTGATTATGTTGTCTATAACTCGATAAAATCTCCGATTCAGTTTGTTTAGCTGCCTGGCATGTGTGTGCCGTGAAAGAATCTCAATCTGAAATAAGATACTTCTGATTAATATTTGTCGGCTCTACAACGGCTACGGGACCTGCGTTGGGTCACGTCTCCATGGGAGAAGAAATTTTCTCATGGAATTTCGGCCAATATGGGACCAGCGCCCACCTAGCATTGTGAGGAATTTGGATAATTACATTAAGTAGCTGATCCTGGTCGAGAAAACCAGCTATAATGACTGGGAGACCCAACATGCTGACCATATATCACCCCTACACTGGCTGAATGATCGTCTACCTCTGTGATTAACACATGTTGATGTGAGGCCAGTAGCCGCCTGGTAGTCCAAGGGTCTTCTGGAGCTGTAGCACCGACGAGTTTAGTTTAGTACATCGATGACTTAAGATTTTAAAGAGTGTCAGTAATCATCATCATCATCTTCGTGGTAGGCCGTCGGTCTGTTCCGCTCTCAGAATTCATCTTCCCATCGTCTTCTAGGACGTCCCACATCTCTATAGCCTTGAGGTTGGCACAACAGTGCTTGTTTCTAGAAGAGTCCATTCTTAAAATATGTTCATGCCATTTTTGTTTATAGTTTTGTATTTCATCATTTAGATTAAAAAAATTGAGTTATTGCCTAACTCACTAGGAATGTGGTCTCTTACAGTAGGCCTATATCCTGCAACGTATCTGAGGAACTTCATATCTGATATTTCTAGTAATCTTCCGTCTGATGTATTCATGGCCCAATTCTCTGATCCATATGTCACAATGGGAACTGCCATTACCTTATAAAATTTTAGCATTTTTTGTTTGTTTTTGTTTGTAGTGTTCTTTTAATAGTCCCACACATACTTTGAAATTTATATTTTTTTCGTGTAAACATTTTCCGAATTATAAGATATGTGACATCCTAAATATTTAAAACTCTGTACTTGTTCGATAATTTCACCGTTCAAAACTATTTTCGATCGAACTGCATATTTTCCCCGAAAGTCCATTGTTTTTGTTTTCTTCGTTGAAATCTTGAGATTATATTTCTCCATGGTTTTCTTGAGCAGTAGTGTGGCTTTTTGTAATTGAATGTCAGTAATAGTCAAATAAAATTGTAACTAATTAACCTTTCATGAGAGAATTTTTAAATCTGCATCATGCACATTCGTTTTCTACCACACAAGGGTGAATAGTCGGATTCTTCTCTAATTTCTAATAATTCAACTAAAATCCTTTTCCTTACGACTTTAATCAGCGGTCTTCTCATCACAATGTCCTCAAATTCTTGACAAATACTCAAATTCTTGAATGTATGTATATATATATATATATATATATATATATATATATATATATATATGGTATGATATATATATATGTCCCGACATAACTATCGAACGCTTAGAGAAATTACATCCAAATTTTGTTTAAAATGTAAATTACGATCTTGGCATGGTCGTGAAAATAAATCAACTGTTCTGTAATAGAGAGGCTCTATCTTGTAAATTTATATTGGCTCATGTCGCCATTGATATCTGATCAATGCTGGGGCCATCAGCGAGAAATCGCGCATACTGCACTCAGATTCAACCCAGGAAGTTACTGTGTGTTTGGAATAGGGAACTGGGTTGCCATTTTAACACTATTTTCTTGAGAGAAATCCTTATATAAAACTGAAGATTGCAATACAGCAAGTACATAGTTGTAAGTTGTAGCCGTCCAAGCCACCCCCTCTTAAAGAAAAAAAAAACAGTTACCACTTGTCACTGAGTTCTTGCGGATCTGTACTATCCTGTGTGAAAGTGTCGGCTCTTATATTTACTATAAAACTAGTTTGCATGCCGTAAAAGAAAAACTATGTTTTTTAAATGTATAATACATAGATTTGGAAAAAGTACTGCTAACCTTGCTGCTCCACCCCTCCTTAACAAACAAATACCGTTATTATGAGTTTGGTAACATCTACCCTCTGTAGGTTGGGGGACACTGGCATAGCCAATACGGCCTGTAATAACTTCCTGGGTTGAATTAGAGCGTAAAGCGATGACATGCCGTCCATATACTCACATTAAGTAAGTCGAATATTATAAAGATGATTATATGATGATGATAACCAGAAGGTATTTGTTGGGCTATTTGTGCCTTAACAATTGGTGAAAGCTGTCTTACAAGTGACGATAATTCAATATGCTATAAACCCTAATGTCGGGGTTTCGACTCCAGGTGGGTCAGGATTTTTAAACTGACTCCGCCACTAATTGAAACAATAAATAGATATTTATCCTGCGGATAAAAGCGGCCGTCACGCAGGACTAACAACCCAGTTAGTATTTCGTGTTCATTATCTCACTTCCCAGTCATGGTAGGGACTGTCAATCGCTATCATTATTTAAATACAAATCGACTAATATCTTAAGTTCAACACAATGAAAACATTAACTGCATAACAACTGTATACAACATTCTATAAATAATCATCTAGGAAGCTACTTACTTTATTTTATATCATTTTAATTTTATTATACTCCACGTTTTTGTTAGTATTAGCTAGTATTAGATCACATCATTATTGTATTTTGTTTAGTCTGTATTTTAATAATATAATAAATTGTAATAAGTATGTAATTTTTGTATAATTCTACTATTCGCTGGTTGAGTGGAAGAGAAGGCCTTATGGCCTTAACTGTTCCAGCTAAAATAAAGCATTATTATTATTATTATTATTATTATTATTATTATTATTAATATTATTATTATTATTATCTAGAGAGATGGGAGCCCCCAAGGAGTTTCTAAGGCCTGTAGTGGTATCACTTTACATCAGTATGAGACATCATCACTCTAGATATCAAAAGTTTTTTAATACCACCAGGTTGTCTTTTATGACATTTCTGACTTTCTGTTCTGGCTTTGGCGGAATTGTTATCCATTTCTTAGGTTGGGGCACCAGGAAAGCGGATTACGTTATCTCGTTGATATGATGCATGATAAATGATAATGAAGCGCTAGGAGAGTCCTTAATCTAAACTTAACCTAAATCCCAGAACATGGCCAACCACCTTTACCTTTATGGTAAAACGGCAGTTTAATAATTATTTTTTTCCCAAATGCCCCAGGTTTGTCTTTCGACATTCCTGGTTTCTCTCCTGGCATGGCGTACTTGTAACCCACTTCTGAGGTTGGGGCGCCTGGAAGGCGGGGTTACGTTGCCCCGATGATATGATGGGTGATGATGATGATGATGATGATAATGGTGCGCCAGGAGAGTCCCTAATCGTAAGCTTAACCTAAGATGAATATGAATTATGATGATTGCGATGTCCATATGATTTCGGGGACCGTTTGGGCCTTAAAGTTTTCCTGACATTTGTCTTACAGGTGAGGAAAAACCCCGATAAAAGCCTCACCCAGAAAAACTGTCCCAACCGGGGATCGAACCCGGGCCCGCTGCGCGACAAGGCAGCACGCTACCCCGAGACCACAGCGGTGGACGAGTTTAATAAAAATTTGAGTTTAAACCTTATGTCCACTGAAATGGATTGTTTTAGACGCTCAACTAGACATTTCTAAATTGGAAAAAATCAGAAATACAATCAACATACAACAAATTAAAGTCCAAAATTCAATATTAGATTTTGTGAGATACAGTCAGCTAGAATGGTATGGTTATATACATAGAATGCCAGAGACAGGATTACCCAGAAAAGCTTTGGAATGGATTCTACCAGTGAAAAGAAAAAGAGGTCGACCTAGATTTAAATGGATGGATGATTTAAGAAAATGTATGAGGAAGATAGGTTTGGAAGAATTGGAATGAGAAGATAGAAAGAATGGAGAAAGTAGATAACATTTTAAAACGCTTTGGACACAAGGAATATGTTTTTATTTCTTTGAAACCTCTTTATAAATGTGATAAAATTCCTATGATATAATCGGGAATCGAACTCGGGACCTCATGAACTGTAGTAGAAACTCTGACCACTAGCCCATGAGGCTGGTCACCTTCAGTAATGTACGCATCCATAAAATATATTTATCGCCTTTTTAAGAACACGAATATTAACTCATTTCACTTGATTTGCTTATGTGAATTCCTTGCATTTGTCTTGTAACGCTCCGAGTATATAACTCTTTCAGCCCAACCCACATCATCTGAAAGTTACTACCAAGATCTAAGAGATTACTTTAAATAGTTATAAACGCAGAAATTGAGGTTGTGGCATGATGTTATGAACCTTGATATGAAAATGTAGTGGAGTTAACGTTGGACATAAATCATTTTGGAAAGAGAGAGAGAGTTCACGTGTTCAGGAATGCAATATGACTTGTGTTACTATCGGCCATTTTGATACCAGCACTTTTCTATTGTTCATACGTTTGGTTCACAATAAGAATTAATGTAAATTATCAATTATTACATTTACCTTTAAAGTGATCCCACTACAGGCCTCAGGAGGTCCTTGGGGTAGTAGGAGGTTAAGGCTCCCACTTTTTTCTAGACAATCGGCACTTGATGTCAGCCGGGTGACGGCCGTCTTTACCCCAGATTAAGCGTCCGGTACTCATTTTCGTTAGAGGCTGTGTCGACCCCAGGGCCATGGTGCCACCATGCTGTTTGGGTCAGTTTAAAAATCCTGACCTCACCGGGGATGATTGGAAAACATTAGCCAGGATAGGGATGTATGGAGAGCTTATGTCCGCGTGGCCATGAAGCTACGGGTTCCATACAGCCAGTTAGTTAGTTATAGCCTATATTTGAATTCAGCCACTTCTTCAAAATTTCCTTAATTTTTTATGAACTGTCCCTTTCCATTATATAATGAATTCCTTTGTCTGACCATATATTTAGTTTTATTAAGGTTTACTTCCAGTTCCATTTTTTTCTGTTATTCAAAAGAATGTGCGTTTTGACTTTAGTATCTCCTCGCTATCATCTAATAATACTACATCATCAGCATATATCAAGAGCTTATTAATACATCTGAGTTATAAGCTTTCTTTATCATATAAAGGTCCACCGCTGTGTGCTGCCTTGTCACGCAGCGGGCCCGGGTTCTTTTCTTGGGTGAGGTTTTTCTTTCCGGAATTTTTCCTCACCTGTAAGACAGATGTCAGATAGCTTTAAGGCCCAAAAGTCTCCGAACATCATCTGGCCATCATCATCATCATCCTTCAATGGTATGACAAGCAACGGGAAGCTTATCACACCTATAATTCCCTAGTAAAACTGCAAAGCATAGCATGGAAATACTATGATTGCAGTGAAACCTGCCCTAGGGCAGAACTCTAGAATAGAATCCTCTAAAGATTTTATGGCAGCTCTAGAACAGAATTGAATGGTAGAATTCGTAGTGCATCTCCTTGCTTTAATCCATTGTAAATTTCAAAATTATTTGGAAACTGTTTATCTAGATACACATTTTTTTTTATTTATTTATTTCTTCAAAGACCCCAAAGAGCAAGATTGCTCATATTAAGGGGCAATATACAAAACATAATGGCCATGAAACAATTAACAATAAAAACAAGAAAACAGAATCAGGCATAAGTTTAAGTAATACAAACTACTATAGATGCATAATATATATACACACACATATAAATACAATATTTAAACAGGATGATAATAATAATAATTAAATTAACAAAATTAACTAAGAAAGCAATGAGGAAAATATTTTTAATACAATTAGAAAAATGTTTAACATTCCTGAAATGTTGATATTCAATAGGTAAGTTATTGTAATTGTTTATTAATGCATAACGAATCCCTTTTATACCATATTTTGTTGAGAAACTAGGCCTAGTATCTTTGTGTAATAAAGTACAATCTCTAGTATACTAATTATGTATATCTGTATTAAAAATTAAGGGCATGTTATGGTGAGATAGATTCTTAATAATTTTAAACATATATATACAAATCGTATACTTACTTACTCACTGGCACTATCGAACCCGTAGGTTCATGGCCGCACGGACATAAGCTATCCATACATCCCTATCTTGATCCAATGCTTTCCAATCATTCCCTGCATAATCTACTTCCCTTAAATCATAGTTAATGTTATTTTCCCACCTCATTCTTGTTCTACCAACTGGGCGTTTTCCCTCTGGCTTTCCTACAAGAAGCTTCCATGCAAGACTTTCATTCCCCATACGTGCAACATGTCCTGCGCATCGCAGTCTACGAGACTTAACTGTTCTCATTATATCTGGCTTCCTATAAAGACCATGTAGTTCATTGTTATGTAGTCTTCTCCATTCATCTGTACAAATCATATATTTTTTAAATTCCTTTAATGATAAAATATTTGAAAAAGTAATGATAATATTAATCATTAGATTTCCTTTTAGGCCTACATTTACTCCAGTTGAAGAAAAATAAATGTGTTGAAAATGAAGGAGTGTGTAGTTACTTGAAGCTTAGTTGTGAACTTGATTTTTTATTGCCCTCCCAACCAAATCCGGAGGACGCCAAATTCAACTTGAAACAGGACGTTTAAAAATGGATTTATACTGTCGTAAAAATAACTATCTCTTTACTCATTTAGTTTAGTCACTTTTACAACACTTTTGCATTCCACGCAAAGCTCTCCTCCCAGCCTCCAGTGCTGTGCTTTATTACTAGGACGCCATCTCTATGTGAGAATGTGGCGATCATAGAGTGATAATATGATGTAGTAGGGATGGTAAAATCACTAGCGGAGAACAGTAGCAAATTTATATTCTTGTAAATGCAATTTATTTCACGTTAAAAATACTTTTTTCATAATGTGTAAAATAAAGACCTCCCTTGAAGAAAACTGTGTATCATACTAACTCTCTGGCACTAATGAACTCGTACGTCCATAGCCGCGCGGACGTAAGCTCTCGATACATCTCTAACCTGAACTAATATTTTCCAATCATCTCCTGTATAATTTACATCCCTCAAATCATATTTCATGGTATTCTTCCATCTCATTCTTTGTCTATCCAGTGAGCGCTTTCCCTTTCGTTTCCATAGTATTTCCATGCCCCTCTTTCATTCTTCATTCGTGTCACATGCCCTGCACATCGCAGTCTACGAGAATTAACTGTTCTTATTGTAGGTCTATCTGGTTTCCCATGAATCACAATTAAGTAGTTTTCCTCATTCACCTTTCTTACATATTTTTAGTTTAACTTTTTTTTAAAGATAAGTTAGAATGACAAAAGTCCCAGCAATGCGTAATAGAAAAACTATATATACTATTTTTACATATTTCTGTTTTACTTCGAGATTCTTGGAGTCCAATTAGCCTCCTCGACCAATATCTTCCACTCCGCATATTTTCCATCCAGTTATTTTACATTTCTTTGTATCGTTGTACACAGTGCTACCTTCTGGATTTGATCCCCACCCTAAGTTGACTTCCTATGGATTGATGGGTTGCTACATTCTATTTTCATTATTATTATTATTATTATTATTATTATTATTATTATTATTATTATTATTATTATTATTATTAACATTATTATTATCATCATCATAACTATTATAATCGAGACATGGATATTAACACATAAACAAAACTTTGGTAACTGAAATTAACTTTCTTAGATGTTCATAAGACATTAAAAATGGAGAGAACAATGAAAAATGTAGATGTGGCAACAAATGAAGAATGAAGATTCTCTTGTACACCGTATAAAATACAAAGAGTTGTAATGGTATACACATCATCATCATCATCATCATCATCAAGAACAAATCCATTTTAGTTCATGTGACCTGTGATGGTAAAACCTAACGAAGATGATCTTGATCTTTCCACCGATGTTTTAGTCTTCCTTGGTCCCTAAGTCCAGTTGGAATATATTGGAACGCTAATTCTGGAAGTATATTTCTTTCCATTCTTCTCGGATGATTTTTCCCATTAATGGTAAACACATATAAAAATAATGGAAGATAACAAGGATTCCCAAGCAGGTACTGAAATGGAAATCATCGGGCAGAAAAAGGAAAGTCGACCTAGTCACATCTGGATACAGGAGATACAACAGGAAATGATCAGGAAGGAAGGGACTTGAGTAATATCATTGGAAACAAATAAAGATTTCTGGAAGGAAAAAAAAAGTGCATAATTTTGGGTACAAGATGGATGAATAAACTAAATTTCAAGTCCCTGGAATTAAATAAGTTACGAGTAAGGAAGGTGTATATGTATATTGCAAAAAAAAACCCTGAAATAAATAAATGTATATTATTATTATTAAATTCAGAGCGGCAAAACTAAGGTTCTATTTGTGCTACAAAATTGACGAAGGATTCCTTTTGTTCGGCAGAACAGTGGGCTGTGGAATTTTAGACACCTCAGGGGTTTAATAAATAAAAACAAAATAAAAAATTGAATAAGACGTACAAGTATGTAACTCATTATTATAAGATGCTGGTCTAAATTAAGGGGCGTGTGTAAGTAGACTTGTCCTTTATGATCAAGTAGTTATTATAAATTTCTATCGGCCATGTAAAAAATTGTGATTGCTTCGCCTAAGTACTCTTCTTAGAATAATGAGGAATGCGTATCGACCTTCTGAATTTTTAACTTACGTGTTTGAGGTGTTAAGTATATATGTACATGTATCCATTCCACTTTTAATCATTATAACGATACACGTTTTAAATATTTATATTTTTCTTATTCATCTATTGACTCAAAAGTATGTTTTAAAGCCTTTTGTTATAAAACATATGAAATTTCAGTCCATAAATCAGTTTTGTTTGAATATAAATATATTGTGTAACAAAAAAAATCACTAAAGCTTTCTCAACGGCCATATTCTGCTGATAAAGTAATGTTTAATCCCGTGAAAAAAATTAAGCAACATTGAATATGGTTAGTATGAATAGCCACTTATGAACATCATGTGCTATTGGTAAAATTAAATTTTGAGTCTGTGTATTCTACAGAATATCTTGGTGTTCATATGTAGGTTATGTAGGAGAGAGCGCCGAACTTCGCAGATAAGTCAATACTAATAAAACCTGAGAGATATTATGTACGCGGATGAAAGGTCAAGTTATGCAAAACACGTAATTAACGCTGGTCACCGAATGGACACAATAAAAAACACCCTATCGATAGTTCGCAGAGAAAGACTTCCAGCGAAAATAAATGTACTAGATGACCTTGATATCATGAAAGAAATCAACAACCATCATTACTAAATGAAAACACACCCCAAACTTACAATCCACTATACGAGATAGTGTCCCGCGCCGTACCGTGTGGTTAAGGTAGGAAGCCTTGGCGCAGAGCTACGGGACTTGCGCTGGTTCGAGTCTCCATGGGGGAAGAAATTTTCTCATGGTATTTCGGCCAGTATGGGACCGGTGCCCACCCAGCATCGTGAGGCATTTGGGTAGCTACAATAAGTAGCGGCTCCAGGTTGAGGAAACCAGCTATAACGGCTGGGGGGTTCGACATGCTGACCACATGTCACCCCTACACTGGCTGATTATCATCTACCTCTGTGTTTGACACATGTGGATGTGAGGCCAGCAGCCGGCTGGTAGGCTAAGGGCTTTCTAGGCCTGTCGCGCCAGGAGTTTTTATACGAGATAGTTAAAAACCAGTCAGTTGCTAAAGAGACGCATCAAGACCCCAAACGTCTTCAACATCTTAGATACACCAACTAGTAGCGCATACTCATCCCGCTGATGATGAAAGTATTCTTCAGAAAAGCCTCAAATAATATTTTAAATACATAATTTTAACAAAGTTGATGACGATGGAACCTGCCAACAGGTACATTTTTAATTTTTATCTTTTCACAGATAAGACACAGAAATAACTGCAACCTTCAATGAAGTCGTAATTGACTACTTAAAGCGACTATAAATAAAAATGATGAACTATTTTCAAAAAGTATCTTCTCCTATCTTGTACCCAAACTAAAGATTTAGGTGTATCCGCTCTTCTTACAAGGGGACTGCCACCCATTGCATGCCGAAACCTAACTTGAAATTTCTACCATTGTGATATACTAAGACAGTGTCCAAATATAATTTGCAGTTTTTAACTGTAAGGTACAGAAATTTTAGCCAAAATCCTGCAGTGGCAACCCACTGTAGGAGCAGATGGACTCCCTGTCTGAGTAAGAGTGCAGTTGAGTGAGGCGGGACGCAGAGCGGACGCCAGATAGAGATGGTTATCCTATCTAAATTCAGGAGTTGTATTATTTCCCTATAATTTAAATGAGAGAGTTTGCCCTGGATTTTAGTGTCTTGCAGCTAAAAAGGCAGATAAATTTGTGGGCAAGGCCTTGGCACATCATAATGGTTCTCTGAAAGAAATTTTAAGGTAGGTTTCGGCATGCAATGGTTAACAGTTCCCTTGTTACATTACTCTATGTACAAATGTCACCTTTTGGGTTCAGAACATCCTTAAATAATAAAAACCAGCATTAAAAGTGGCCATTGTAATCAAACTGACTCTTGTTTGCATTATATTATTCCCATAAATTTATGAAAATGGGCAAGCGACGTTTGTAAAACAAGTTCCTAGGTCAATTAACCACAAATCTATATATACAAAAAAATAGTTAAGCCTATCTTCCTATCACCCCAATCAAACCCACGAAGTTATCATAAGTAATGCCACGAGTGATTTCAAATTTATCTAGAGGATTTGGAAATCAAGAGTGGCATTTGTTAAGACTATTTAGCGAATAAAATTAAGCTGTTTACTCACAAATCATTATTTAAATATAGTTATTTTAAAATATTTATATATTTAATGTAAATGGCGATGTTTGAAAACAAATGAGAAATGTTTGGTTATGTTTCATTTGTCATCCACTGCAACTTGATCATATTATTTATTGCCAAATACGATAAAATATTGTAAGAATGCACCCTAGTGGATAAATAATGAAACACATCAAACTGTATATTGTAACCAACATTATAGGTTACTAATTTTTTTTAGGAAACAACTCAGTAAAATCAATTTTTAAAAACACAATTAATGAACATACAATTATCAACTGTGTAGTTCGAAGGAATCTGTTCATTATTTTCTATATTCAGTGTATTTGTTGGAGAGTCAGTCACATCAAAATAATGCTCTGACCTGTTCAGAATATTAAAAGGAGGTGCTTTCTTTATTTTGGTAAAGAGAATTCGATAAATATCGAGGTGAAACACGAGTGTCATTGTTGTAAAACAAAATTCATTGAAACGTGATTGGTATTGACTCCCATTTGGAGCATGAGTTAAATAGTCCACTGTAAAAAATCCCCAGATAAGAAAAGATGGATTCAATCCGTGAAACATCACATGACTTAATACCTGAAAGCAGATGATGATCCTGATAATGGTGGTGATGTAAATTATTTAAACCTAAGAAATTAATGTATAGAGGAGTAACTCTAGAAATAGATTATTTACGCAGAAGTACCAGAATGTCAAAATTAGAACATGTCATTAATAAGGCAATTAGAAATAAAATGGAATCAGAAGACAGCATACTTGAAAGAATTGAGGAGAAGGAATTAAAGTGGTTAGGACATGTTTTAAGAATGGAAGATGAGGGATGGCCAGAGCAGCTATATCAATGGCATCCGACCACAAGGAGGAAGAGGGGGAGACCGAAGTTAACATGGAAGGAAAACATGAAGACATTAATGCAAGCAAGAGGGTTAAGCATTGAAGATGCCCAAGATCGTAGGATTTGGAAGGTTTGGCACGGAAAGACGGCAGCAGCTGTAAAAACCCGAAGATAGATAGAGGAGTAACAGACAAACAATTTGAACAACGGTACGAAAGATCTCAAACTAAAAAGTTATAATTTGTTCAAGGCATTTCCATTTGACACGTACTGTACTCACGTTCCAGTATGAAAATAAAATATATGAAAGAGTATGGAATGGCTTCTTAACTCATAGGAGATTGGATGAAGAGTGTCAAAAAAAGTATTCAAACATTTTCAGAATTTGTCTTCAAAGAATTTGTAAAAATTTCGACAAATAATGAGCAATTTTAAAGATTCTGTAAAAGCTTATTTTAGAAAATACGGCATATAAATTCTTAATAGTTGGGCTACCACGTGCCATTATGTACTGCTATTTTGCTGTATTACTGAATTCTGGGTCAATACTAATAAAATTCATTGTTAAAACCGTTGAGGTGGAGAGTCATAAAATAAAATAAGTTAAAATACCTTCTTAGGTAAAATCCGTCGTCCTCAACTTTTAAAATATGTGATCTTTATGCCTGTAGGCCTTTCAGGACATCCGCCCCATCTTCAGCAGTTGATTTTTCCTTACAGCATCCAGGTTGATGTTTGATGCTGCTGGTCCTAATGTGGCACCTTCCGGGCTCCCCAACCTCAGAAGTGGGTTATAAGTACGCCATGCCAGGAGAGAAACCAGGAATGTCGAAAGACAAACCTGGGGCATTTGAAAAAAAAAACAGACCAATTTTTCTTTAGCAAGTAGTTGCTTTCTAGTCAGTGGCCAAGCCAATTTGCTCCTTTCTGTATAAACAATTTGCTTTGCTCTTCTCATTTAGATGTCATAATATTTCTTTCCACAGTTTGTCTAATTCAGACACAAAAACGCAGTGATAATAATAATAATAATAATAATAATAATAATAATAATAATAATAATAATAATAATACTAATAATAATAATAATAATAATAATAATAATAATAATAATAATAATAATAATAATAATATAAAAGAACTAGCTAATACCCGGCGTGCGCTGCTACGCCTAAATAAATGAAAATTTATGTGCGTTTATGTTTAGTTGAATAGGTAGAAGGAAAAATAATTACTAATTTATATTTTTAGATACCCCGTGCTGATTACCCAGCGTTGCTCAGGAATCTACTTATCCCGATCTTCTTGACATAAATGAGCTGAAATACGAAAATTAATGTGTTTTATGTTCAGTTAAATAAGTACATGGAAAAATTTATATCATAATTATTTTTAGATACCCGGTGCTGTTTACCCGGCGTTGTCAGGGAATCTACTCATCATTCGTAGAGCTTTTTGAGATATTCAATTCTGTGTACATTAATTTTGTGTATTTGTTATGGTTTAGGCAGCGTAAACCATTTAAGCGTCCAAAGAGCTACTTTTTCACGTTTTCCACTACAAAGGGCAATTTTTAAGGTGTAGGAGTTGAGTATCACAACTCTCTTATAGCCTATGTTCATTCCGGGAATCTCCTGAACATTTTGCAAAAAGCCCCATCACAATCGGATCAACGGTATGGCGCATAAAGTACGAACAAACAAACAAACAAACGAACGAACAAACATTCATTTTTATATATTAGATAATGATTGTTTTATTTACTTAGCAGATTTCGCAATATTTCACACCTTCCTGTGCCCAATTAATGTAGTCATTCTCCTCCACATCTCTCTCTCTCTCTCATTTTAATCTCATAATAATAATAATAATAATAATAATAATAATAATAATAATAATAATCAGCATCAAGGATTAGACCTTAAGGTATGTTCCGATCTCATGCTAGAATTGGTCTGTCCATCTCTTACTGGGTCATCCAACATTTCTTCGTCCTAGTGGTTTGTAATAAAGAATCTGTTTTAGAATTCTATTGTTATCCATTCTATTTATGTGGTCCACCCATTCATTTCTGATTTGTACAATTCTATCTAATAGTTTGAATATATTTAGTTCACTTCGTATATTTTCATTTCGTTTTCGATCTATTATTTTATAGCCAGCCACACTCCTCAGAAACTTCATTTCTGACGTTTCTATTCTTCGTTCCTGTTTTTGGTTAAGATCCAGTGTTCCAATCCATATAGTAGTGTTGGAACCGCGATGGTTTTATAAAATTGTAAGTGTCCCCTTCCTTGTTCCTTGGAAACTTCGTTTTATGGTGCCACACATATAATTACATTTATTTATTTTGTTTTCAACATATTTTTATATGACTCTCATAATAATAATAATAATAATAATAATGATAATAATAATAATAGTAATAATACTACTACTACTACTACTACTACTACTACTACTACTACTACTACTAATAATAATAATAATAATAATAATAAGTAAAATCTGTCTCCAGAATAAAATTTTAGAGAGATCTAATCAATTTAAATACCTTGGATATTATCTCTCTATCTGGGATGAAAAAGATATCCCTGAAAAAATTACTAATTATAATAAAAGTTTAGGAATTATTAATCAAGTTATGAAACCATCTCTTGTACAAAAAAACACCAGATTACGTTTATATAACACTTTGGCTAGAGCAGTGTTGATCTATGGTAGTGAAGCATGGACACTAAAAAGACAACATGAAAGCAGAATAACGGCTTGTGAAATGAGATTCATGCGCAGAACAGCGGGTTACACCAGATGGTATCGGAAAAGGAACACCGACATCTTAAAAGAATTGAAGACTACGCCAATTTTGGAATATATTAAACAGTACCAACTAAATTGGAAACACCATCTTGAAAGAATGAGTTCAAATCGGATCCCCAAAGCTGTTTATAATTATATACCAAGAGGACGAAGATCACTGGGCCGTCCTATGAAACGCTGGAGGGAAAATTTTCTATAGGATCGTAACAGGCCTTGGCCTAATACTTGGAAGGAAGAAGAAGAAGATAATAATAATAATAATTTTATTGAAAATAGGAGAGTTAAAGACATAACCTCTAATCTTCCTTTCTACCTGCAAAAAAAAAAACAGTAAAAGTAACATATTTACAAAGACGACGACGATAATAATAATAATAATAATAATATATAATAATAAGCCGCTTGAGGACTATTTCTCAACGTCTTATAGGTTGGAAGAGTTAAATTGAGAAATTAGATCCTACAAAGCAACGGGAAGCCACCACACCTACAATTCCCTAGTAAAGCTGCAAGCATAGCATGAAAATGCTATGATTGCAGTGAAGGACCTGCCTTCGGGCAGAATTACTATGGATGGATAATAACAAACATGAAGTTCCATATTTAAAACAAAAGTCAGCTGAGAGCACGGAGAAAAACCAATTAGAATAAACATACAGGAAACACCAAACAATAAACGTAAATAATTTATTTAAAATTTTATATTTAATTTGGGACATTCATTCTAACAACTTCATCATTTGATGGAAACATAAAAAATAATTAAATTGTACAATTTGTGTAACAGAACGGATCTGATGTCTCACGAAACAAAAAGAAGAGGGGAGGAAAGTGGACATAAGCTGATAATCAATCGAGACTTGTTTTTCTGGACATAACTCCCACAAAATACAGGTTGTGATTTAAACACTATGATCGAGTCTTTCTGGTAGCTCTTAATAATGGTGTGTGGCTCGCGTGGACCTAACTAGGGTCGCCCAAGGGATCCGCCCTCTCCCCTCTCTTTATATTCTCACTCACGACCAACAAACCACTTTGTTATATTGACCACATATCGATGATCTATTAACATGTGCTTCTGTTTCATTCAATAGAAAGAATTTCGGCATTTCATTGTCATTGAAATTTAAGGATAATTTAGTTAAGTAAAATAATATTCAATAAAAATTCGATAAAAACTAGAACGAGGTCAATCTTTCAATTCATTCTTCCCATGGAAATTGAAAAGGTTTTATATCTAAAAATATTAATTTCCTGAAGGCATGGTCGGCACAATCTCTATTACATTAACTTACTTGTAGAACAAATAAAATTTATATTTTTATTCCTTTGTATCTTGTAGTTATGTTTCAGGATGGGATAATAACAGGCCCATTAAGAACACAAAAGAATTCAAGGATATATTGAAATTTGCATTTACACATACAGACATACTGTTATATATAAGACATTTCGTCACGTAGGAACTGCATAAACTAAGTAAATTTCCCATCAAGTAAAATTTAAGATCCAATTTTGCTGTTTTACAGATATAAATCACATGTATTACATACGGCTGTTTTTAGATCGATTTTTAAATTACGGCTTTCAGGCAAACTTGCAATCCTATTGATCGGATTTCGCTGATTTTTAGAGAACGCATGTATTGTTTTATTTCAGTGACATATTACGAAAAATCTAAAATGGAGGCCGCTAGACTGATTTATAAATTTTCGTTTCTGGTGAATTTCAACATCTAATATTAGTATAAGAAAGACACTTCAACCCACTATTCTATTTAATAATCGAATTTCCCCTAAAAGATTAATAGAAGGAGGCGCTGCTATATTACAGGATCTCTATAAAAATCATCATAAAGACATACTTGGTATAAAATTTAATAACCCCTTATTAATTATTAATCTGCGACTCCCTAATCGTTCATATTAATGAAATCGACATTATTTTTAATTGATTGCTATCCTATATGTCGAGTTTGGTTCCCAAAAAATTGCGGCCGCTAGAATTTTAACAGACAGTTACATACATACACACACACACACACACACGTATATATATATATAACTACCTCACTGGCTCTATCGAACCTATAGGTTCATGTCCGCGCGGACATAAGCTCTCAATCTGGAGCAGTTCCTGCCCGGAGAACCGATGGGGACTATAACCTCCGGAGAATTTTATCCCAGTGGAACTCATCTCCGCGTTTCTTGACGGCTGTATTTTACAGTGAAAGATCGTCATTTTTTCGAACAATGTACTTTCTTCGTCTTGCTTATCGATTATCACTTTCGACCTGACACACACACACACACACATATATATATATATATATATATGGCTGTGTGTGTGTGTCGGGTTTCCCAGCCGTTATAGCTAATTTTCTCAATTTGGCGTTGCTAGTTATGGTATCTACTCCAATTCCTCAATCTGTTAAGTAGGCACCACTCCGTAAAGGCCAAATTTCCATCATAAAATACCTTCTTCTATGGGGACTCGAACCAGGGGAAGCTCTTAACTCTGCATCAAGGCACAATATCATAAACCTATCGGCTATGGCGCGATTTACACTAATTTTTCATTTAATCATAAAGATTGTTGATCCGTCAACTGAATCAGCAATCGTGAAAGGATCTTCAAATTAAAATAAATAATAAAGCAGGAAATAATCTTCTTTCACGCAGCGGGCCCAGGTTCGATCCCCGATCGGGGTTTTTCTTCACCTCTAAGACAAATGTCAGGAAAACTTTAAGGCCCAAACGGTCCCCGATATCATATGGCCATCGCAATCATCATTCATATTCATCTTAGGTTAAGCTTAGGATTAGGGACTCTCCTGGCGCACCACTATCATCATCATCATCATCACCCATCATATCATCGGGGCAACGTAACCCCACCATCCAGGCGCCCCAACCTCAGAAGTGGGTTACAAGTACGCCATGCCAGGAGAGAAACCAGGAATGTCGAAAGACAACCTTCTTTCAGAAGATAAATAAAGTAGATTCAAACAATTAATATATATATATATATATATATATATACATATATGGTGGCTTGCCATAGCTTAGTGGTTAAGGCAGTGCGCTGTAAACCGGGAGGTCGAGGGTTCAAGTCCCGGTGGGGTCAGGATTTTTAAACTGACCCAAATATTCTGGTGGCGCCATGGCCCTGGGATCGACTCAGCCTCTAACTGAAATGAGTACCAGATGCTTGTTCTGGGGGTAAAGGCGACTGACAACCCGGCTGACATCAAGTCCCGATTGTCTAGAAAAAGTGGGAGCCTTAACATCCTACTACCCCAAGGGTCTCCCGAGGCCTGTAGTGGGAACACTTTACTTTACTTATATATATAGTGTTCTGTCCTAGGGCAGGTCTTTCACTACAATTATAGCCGTTTTCATGCTATACTTGCAGCTTTACTAGGAATTGAAGATGTGGTTGCTTGCAGTTGCTTTCAACACTGGCGAACAAGGATGATGATGTTGATGATGATGGCCAGGTGATGCTCGGGGACCGTTTGGGCCTTAAAGTTTCCTGATATTTGTCTTACAGGTGAGGAAAAACCCCGAAAAAACCTCACCCAGGAAACTTGTGCCGACCAGGGATTGAATCCGGGCCTGCTGCGTGACAAGACAGCACGCTACCTCGAGACCACAGCGGTGAACTAAAATAACATTAATATTGAAATAAAAATTAATGTTTCCAGAGTTGCCATCTGTTTGTAGATATTAACATGTTTTTTTCTCTCTAGTTATGTTAAATACTATGTTGATTATATTAACATGTTTTTTTTTTATATTTTCTCAAAATTAGTGTTGCAGAATCAGTGTTAAAACTGCATTGGCCAAATTTATGTTTAAAATCGAATCAGTAAAAAATCATAAGACCTAATATTAATGGCGTTTCCAACCCCTGAAACTGGAATGACCATGTTGTTAGCTGAGTAAATGCTAGGGTGAAAAGTAGTTTTGAGTTATTTGAAGGTGTGAAAAATACACACAGCCTCTAAAAGGGTATGCAACAGATCATATACCTTGAATTTGATAAAAAGGTGCACAAGCTCCATGTCTAATGTTGTGGGGCTAAACAAAATCTTATAAACTTACTTTTAGTGAATACAAAACTCATTCGCATTAATATCTAGGCAGTGTTTACGAATGTATAAATAAATGTTTGCTCGATTTTATCACTTTCATTTTATCAAGTACCTCCCAGATTGTATATAGCTTATAGTTCACGAATGTATCCAAATTCAACTTGCGAGATATAATAGAAAAAAATTCGTAGTAATTGATTATACCATACAAAAAATCGCTGTTTGCACTTTCTTAAACGTATTGTTTCCCAGGAATTAACTTTGCAGAAAAATATAATTGACATATTTACATCATAGGACATCATAAATTAATTAATAACCTGTTATGATGTGTTTCATTTTTTCTCTACTAGGGTGCTTTTTTACAATATTGCGATTCATATTTGGCAATAAATATGATCTGGTTGGCAGTGATGAACAAATGAAACATAACGTTTCTGATTTGTTTTCAAACATCGCTGTTTACATTAGATATATAAATATTTTAAAATAACTCTATTTAAATAATTATTTGTGAGTAAACAGCTTAAGTTTATTCGTTGAATAGTCCTAACAAATGCCACTCTTGATTTCCAAGGAAATCACTCGTGGCATTATTTATGATAAAAATGTGAGCGTGTGTGTGTATATGTATGTATATATATATATATATATATATATATATATATATATGTACAAAGAATTGGTCAAGACACTACAAATATATGGGAATTCAAATAGAAGATAATTATTACCTCCACCATTTACTATTCGCAGAAGATCAGGTGGTGATTGCACAGGATCCGGATGATGCATCTCTTATGTTAAGGAAATTAGAGATGGAATACAAAAAATGGGGATTACAAATAAATACTAAAACAATATCTTTCATTGGATACAACAGATGAGTTGAAATATAATTCAGGAAGAGTATGTAATGTTAAAAATGTTAAATATTTAGGATCTATTTTAGCTAAAAATAATAATTCAATCACAGAAATTTAAAGAAAAATAACTGATGGAAGAAGAACCATTGGTATGTTGAACTCAGTGCTCTGGAATTGAAATATAATATACAGAACGAAGAAAACTGTATTTCAACTACTGTTAAAAGAATTGTATTATATGGATCCGAAACCTGGACAGTAAGTAGAAAACAAGCCAACAAGCTGTTAGCAGTAGGCTATAAATGGATTTTTGGAGCTGATCGAAAAGAATTTCAAGAAGGGATAAAGTCAGAAACAGTATAATAAGGGAAATTATGGAAGTTAAAAAAAAAGAACAAAATAGAAGAAAAATGTTTGAAATGGTATGGGCACCTCATAAGAATGGAAGAAGATAGAATACCAAAGAAGATCCTTGATTGGAAAGCTAATGGAAGAAGTGGAAGAGGCAGACCTAGAGAACGTTGGATAGATGGAGTGAGGAGAAGTATGGAAGCTAGATATTTGAGGGAAGAAGATGTTTTAGACAGGAACCACTGACGACAAATCACTTCGGGTTAATGGAGAAACACTATATATATATATATATATATATATATAGCGTCACTGCTATAAAGTAAAATAAATATTCATAAGTAATGCCACGAGTGATTTCCAAATTATCGATAAATTCACGACTCACGAAGTGAGGAGTGAATTTATCTAGAGAATTTGGAAATCAAGAGTGGCATTTGTTAGGACTATTTAACGAATAAAATAAAGCTGTTTACTCACAAATCATTATTTAACTACAGTTATTTAAAAATATTTTTATATTTAAAGTAAACGGTGATGTTTGAAAACTAATGAGAAACGATAGGTAGCCTACGCTTCTACTGCTTCTTTTGTTTATCACTGCAACCAGATCATACTATTTATTGCCAAAGGAACGCAATATTGTAAGAATGCTCTCTAGTGGAGAAAAAATGAAACACATCAATCTGTATATTAATTCATTTTTGATGTCGTATACATTTAAGAAAGTGCAAACAGTGGTTTCTTTTTTTGGTGGTATAATCAATTGCTACAAATGTTGACATGTAAGCACTATTATATACAATCTGGTAGCCGTATTTGTTATAGGCTCAGTCACTGCAAAATAACGGTCAGACCTGTTCAGAATATTAAAAAGGAGGAGCTTTGCTTAATATATGATAATCCTAACGTTGATAATTATTTCGTGAAACACGTCTCTGATTGGTTGTAATACAGAAATCATTGAAACGTGATTGGTCATTGACTCCCATTTGGGGCATGAGTTAAATAGTCTCTTTAATTTGCTTACTTGATATAGTCAGCTACTAGATGGCAGTGAAGACAGTGTTCTCGCGACATCTAGTAATAATGGAGAGTATAATACATATATAAGAAAAATAAGTGTTTGAATTGGATTCGCCTGGTAGTGTAATGGATATCACGCTGAGGTACAGACTCAGAGATCCGGGTTCGAATCCCGTCCAGGCATTTATTTTTCTTATCATACCATATATATATATATATATATATGACCCGACTCTTGGGCTAATGGTCAGCGTTTCTGACTACAGTTCAATAGCCCGGGTTTTATTCCCAATCAGACCATAGGATTATTTTCTTAAAATGAATTATTCCTGTGGTCGTCCATAGTCTGGAGTTTAGATTATGAACTCTCCTGGGCTTCATTATCATTTATCACCCATCATAACATCGGGATAATGCAACTCCGCCTTCGTTAACTCAACGAACAAACAATTATACAGATTAGTTTATAGTTATCAGTCAAACATTTTTCTTTTGTTATTAATAACACCCCAAAAGTGCAAATTAACAAGTAGCGATTTACAAAGCGATTTAGAAGTAAGTAGTGACAAGTTTTAATCTCAAATTTGACCACGACTGGCATAGAACGCAGTGAAACAGTTTGCTGCGACACTACATAGTCAGCCCCGGCTAATTTTTAAAACACGGATGTCCCCCTACCTCAGTTATAGTTCGTCTGGCTTAACTTTACTGGAAATTTGTAGAAAGAGACAGCTGTGCTCACCTCTCTCACTCGCACCAGTGTTTTAGGGGTTTCTTCGCCAGATTTTAATAGGGGCAAGGGGGAAGACGAAAACTGACAACAGAGTGTGTTCTTTCTTTTGTAACAGGGTAAAGGCGGTCAAAGATCTACCCTTATATATCCATCTCTCTCTTTTCCAAGTTAAGCCATATATACAATAGTTGCAATGCTAATACTTCCAAGCAACTCCCATTCAAGCGTCTTACTCCGACCAGAAAGTTAACAATAGTTATACTAGGTATTGCTTATATGGCACATAACAATATTATTATTGAACATGGTTATAATGAATAAATATATTTTCCTATACACAAAGTTATACTCATAACACTTAATTTTGTTCCTCCATTATTCCTACCTTCCCAATCTCCTTTCTCTAATTATCCAAAATTCATCTTCTAGCCTTTTGCATCCATGTAGTCTTGGGTGAACTCTTCTCTCTTCCCTGGAGATTCCAGTCAAACACGCTTTTAGGTAATCTCTGCTCAGGTATTCTTCTGATATGACCATACCATTCTATATCTAATGAAGTTTAATCCAGAATTTTCTTTAACCATTCAAGTTATAACTGATTTATCTACTAGATATCTCATTGAAGCGATGTGCTAACCACATGTCACTCGTTGAAGTCAGTAGATAAATAATCGTAACTAAATTAGCTTTGTCAATAAACTGCAGCTAGGAAGCTCCCGTGCCCCCATCCGGGACATATGCAGTATATATATGTCATAGAGGTGTAAGTCATTTTTCTTCATTTTGAGAAAGAAACAGTATTTTATTAGTCAGTGTACTGTAGACAGTATCAAGATAGCTTAATATTGATAACACTGGTCAACATGATTTTTGTCTCATGGGTACCAATAGTTGTACTTAATGCAGTTTTTTTATCGTGTTATCAAATATGTATTCGAAATTTCTCCATCACCCACAGTTTTTTTTTTCAATTTAAATTAATGATTTTAAATAATTATTTTATTAATAAACGATTTTTCGTCCATTTGTCCATTGTAAAATAAAATGGGGAACACTTTCATCAGGAGATTTCAGCTATGGAAAAGAGATATCAAGGCAAATGTAATCTTAATATGCTGGCCGATTATTGTTGGATCTTCAAGAGGGATGCTCCCCAGGCGAAATATAGCAGAAAATCGTAATTTCTTACTTTCTTGGTGAGTCCGAATCTTCGAATATTGTGTAGTTACGAATGTAGAAAATATTAAAGTGTTTGAAATTATAAATTCCTGTCTCTTGGAAACCTTGCGTGATGGAGAAAAACCGATATCATATTTGAATTCAGGAGGAAAAATACTATCAGAATCACATTTTTTTCTTTCTGAGAGAAAAAAAAAAGTTTCTTTTTTATTGCTCGGTGCATTCATGGAGATATTTATTATCCTAAGTTGATGCATCTGAAATACAGTATGCAGTTTCTTCTTTACAACCGTGTGCACTCGTTTTTGTATTAAAAAAAACACTGATTCATACCACTATGCCATATACCCCTTCATATATACAAACAATATAGAATTTTGAACCTTTATTTCCTGTCTGATTAGATCTCCCTCTTCTTCTTCTTCTTCTTCTTCATCTTCGTCTTCTTCTCGCCCCACAGTTGTTCTATCCATTTTTTCACTAGCCTTCCTACATTCTTTGATCCTGTTGGCTTGTAGTTAAATGCTGCTTTTTGTAAACTTGTTACATTCATTCATTCATTCATTCTATATACCTAAAACCATTTACTTGTATTTGTTTATTTTTTATTTTTAATTCAGTGTATATATATATATATATATATGTGTGTGTGTGTGTGTGTTTGTATTATATTTGTCCTGTTGTGTAATGGATAGCACGCTGGAGTACCAATCCAGAGGTCCGGGTTCAAATCCCGTCCAGGCATTTATTTTTATTATGTCATATTAAGCTTGCATTGCTTAATGTCAAAATTTTAATTATAACATCCATAAAGCGTCACTGCTCTAAAATAAAATTATTCTCTTAAATTTGCTTACTTGTTAGAGTAGCTACCAGGTGGCAGTGAAGACAGAGTTCTCACTACATCTCGTAATAATGGAGATTATATATGTAAGAAAAATAAATGTTTGTATTAAATTTGTCCGGTGGTGTAATGGATAGCACACTGTAGTACCAATCCAGTGGTCCGGGTTCAAATCCTGTCCAGGCATTTATTTTTCTTATTATGTCATATATATGCAGTAATTTGTTATTCTAAGGAAGTTTATTCTACTATCAAAACTCGTCTCTCTCACAGTGACTGATTAGATCGTTCCTATTTCTGTTATCTAGATCCTAGCCGATCTTTTTAAATAATCCATTTCCGTTGACAGTACCTTTATCCTAGTATTTTGATTCAGTTTGCAAATCTCAGCTCCATATTTTGTGAAACTCCTAATTATTGGCAAATTGCATCAGTAAACACAATAAAATATTATGTGCCTTAAAGCTATAATCTCCGGGTAATATGGTACACCTAAGAGCACCGTTAAGGTGAGAAGTTATGTAGAAGAGGAGGAAGATTATAATGCATATATTGATAACTTCATTATTCTTTCGGGTCTAAACCTCGGAAGCCCCAAAGGACTACAATTAAGCTAACGAAATAAGTCAACCTGATGATATAAGACCATGTTACATTAAAGTGATGTAAGAGTATCCCTCCTTGCGGGGAGTGAGAGAGAGAAAACAGCTCGTGATATAAAATCAATGTTTTGCGGCTCACACTGCAAGTCCACTTCTATATATCGAATGCCCACACACTTAAATATTTGCATTAAAAATATCGGAACTAAAATTTACGACCTGTGACGCAACTTTTTAAATTTCTTCATAAACTACTGTCAAATTTTATTCTTAGTGTTTCATTTTTCAGATTATTTCCCACCATTTACAATGTTTTAGCATGTTTACTAACGATTATTTGAATATATTTTTCTGCGATATTGAACTACATGAAGACGTGGCAGCTATTTTGATTTTAACGAATAGGCCTATATTGTGTTTCAGTGCAACCAACATTGAGTCTGTACTAATTAACTTACACTAAATAGAATCAGCGTGCATTCTTTCACTGGTTAGAGTACCTAAATTATGTTAGATTAGCTTTTAAGTTGGTCTTTCGCAGGTTAGAGTACTTAAATTGCGTTAGGTTAGCTTTTAGGTTCGTTGGCAATGCGAGTTCAAATATCGTGTATGTGTTGCATTCATCCCGTGATTTCCATAACATAAACCACTTTGCGTCTGGTGGCCATGCGTATGGTGGATTGGAACATAGAAAACATTTTTCGCGTCACATGTTGTAAAGTATTTCCAAGCCAAAAATATAAAATTCAATTGTTGTTCTCTAGGATTTGAATTGATCCATCCAACAATTAATTGTTGTCATTGTAAATAGGGTTTTTGCGCGATAGTGAGTTTTGTCGTACTTACCAGCAATGGCGACCATGATTGAAAGTTGAACTTCCTACATTTCGGGGTTGCCAATCTAAATAACTATGCTGTAATATTACAGTTACTCCCACGTGCGGGAAGTAAAACCACTGCCCTCTATGTATACTACGTACAATGTATATACAGAAAATACCAAAAAGGTAGTGTTAACATACATTATACGAAACAAATCACTGCATTTTAAATGAACTGAACTTTATTTGTAACAATATAAAACAATAAATACGTGCTTGCGGCCATGTTATCAATAATCGTTCTCAAGGCTTCCTGTTGTTAAAGTAAAGTGATCCCACAACAGACCCGGAGGCCCTTGGGGTAGTAGGAGGTTAAGGCTCCCACTTTTTCTAGACAATCGACACTTTATGTCAGCCGGGTTGTCAGCCCTGCGTGACGGCCGCCTTTACCCCCAGAACAAGCGTCTGGTACTCATTTCGATTAGAGGCTGAGTCGACCCCAGGGCCATAATGCCGCCAGAGGGTTTGGGTCAGTTTAAAAATCTTGACCCCAACGGGACTTGAACCATCGACCCTCCGGCTTGTAGCTCAGTGCCTTAACCACTACGCTATGGCGTGCCCCCTGTTTCAACTAATAAACATTGACCACATTGTTAACGTTAGTCAGTTGTTTATAATGGCCGCAAATATTTCCAACAAAGATGTTATTATTTTACTATTATTTATTATTTTGAAAACACCATCGCGCAAAAAATAATGTACAACGCACGTTTGTGAAGTGTTTTACAGAATCTCGGAAATTAAAAACCCTGCTATCTATCGCTTGGTTTTAAACATTTTTCCTCGATTCTGTAAAAACCACTTTCCAACTTCGCATCGTAATATACTATTTATTGTGCGTTACATCAATATATTCCTGGATAATTTTTTTATTATTATGCTAAACTATTACTTTAGTTATAATTTCTTGTCCTCACTGATAAATTTGGCAATAACTTTGTGATTGGAAATGTAGAATTGCACAGATATTAGGTAAGAATTCGTTGAGACAAATACAATCAGTATGTACGAACATATCAGATCAGTTTTAATTGTACAAAACTTGTTACAGTTTATTCCTTTAAAGTTATCGTGATTCTTGGCCTCATTTTCACACACACTACAAATATATAGCAACATTTCCTTTGGAATTTTTGGATTCCATAGTCTGTTCAAATAAAAATTAGATTAAAAGAGGTGAAATTAAAGAGTTGCTAATAATACGATATAAGAAAGGAGAATATTCTTAAAGTACCTGACAATAGTTTAAGACCACTAGAATATTTCATTAGAAAATGCCTTTCTTATACTTTTTTTTTACGAAAACCATAATCAACATTCCACGGGTTAAGACTTTATCCTAACATCATCATCATCATCTCCTTTATCTCCTATCAGGATCATAGGGCATCCATAAAACGTCGCCAACGGATCCAATTCTGAGCCAACTTCTTCATCTCCCTCCAGGCTTCCCATCCTTCGCAATTTCTTCAAGGATGGTTCTCATCCATGTCTGTTTGCGTCTTCCTCTTCCCCTGTGTCCTTAGGGGTTCCAATCCAATGCAATTCTTTCAATCAAATCATGGTCTTTTGTTAATGCATGTCCTATCCAGTTCCATTTTCGCTTTTTATTTCTACTGCAATTTTTTTCTGGTCATTTTTTCCCATAATTCTTTATTTGGTATTGTTTCTGGCCATTTTATTCTTAATAATTTCTTTAGACATCTATTTATAAATAGTTGCAATTTATTTTCCATGATTTTGCTAGTTTGCCAAGTTTCACAAGCATGTAATAGCACAGGTTTAACGTTACTATTAAATAATTTTAACTTTATCCTATAATGTCAATGTATTTTTCATTTAACTGTAGATCTTTCTCTACCAATTCTTCCCTGTGTTCTCATTTGCATTACTTGATTTGGTTTCCTTTCTTCTAACAATTGACACTATTAATGTCTTCTCGTGTCCGACCTCTTCTCTTATTCTGTCTTCTTAGGTACTTCATTTCTATTACTGTTACTTTACTTCGATATGTTCATCTAATACTAGAGTCTCAGTTCCATACTGCACTGTAGATGCCCTAGAGTTACATATTGCTACCTCTTTCTCCCCGACTATCATATTGCTTATTTCATAGTATACAGCTGCCGTTTTGTTTATGCGATTAAGGGTCAATTTCACTAACAGAGGTAACTGTATTATGCCAGTTTTCCTCGTGTATAATGCATAGCTTAAACTGGCGTAATACAGTTACCTCTGTTGGTGAAACCGACCCTTAGAATTTCATACATTATCTTTCCATTATTATAAAATTTTTGTTCCTAAACATTCAAAGTTATCAACTTCCTGTAAATGTTTTCGTTTCAAATTTGATAATTCATTCTTCTTGCTGTCTATCCTCCTTACTTTATACTTCTTTCATTACTACATAATATTGGAAATTATTCTAAATCTTATAGTCCAAAAAGAAATATTGACTACTTCCGGATATAAAAAGTAGTGATATAGAATTGGATGCAAAATACATATATAATGCCAAGTTCGTTCTACTATTAGATCATCAAATTCTTAACTTGAATCTGCTTGTGCAACCAGCGTGAGGCAGGTTGATTTATAGATTATATATGTAACTTCATAATACTTTAGCACACATGAATATCGTAATGTAATCACTTTAGGAATTTAAATAAATAAATGTACTCTAATGTGTGGCACTATTAAAAGAAAACACTAAAAATTACAAGAAAAGAAACAAAAATGTAATTGTTGTAAAGTAATGGCTGTTCCTGTATTGATGTATGTAGTATGTATATGTTAGTCGACGATCAATAAAAAGACTATAGAACAAAGATTGACAAAGCAGCTGAGATGCACGATTTTTAAGAAATATAGCAGTATATTACTCTGCTGGATAAGAAAAGAGAAATGAACGTTTAAGAAAGGAAACTACATATTTTCAAACCTACACGCCAGACCGATAATTAAATATAGGAACGCCTGACGACTTCAACGCAAACCATGTTGATTACAATGCCAGAAGAAAGATTATCAGAATATTGCTAAATTATAAACCACATGGAAGGAGAAATGTTGGACGCCCACACAGAAGATGGTCTCAAAAATTTTAACAATTCTAGCTTTCATGAAACCGGAACGAGCCAACAGGCTTAATCCCTGGATGATGATACTTTAGTACGAAATGACCAAGTATTAAAAATTATTTTTAGAATTTGACTATTAGTAAATAAAATATTCCGACATAAAAGTATATTTTAAAATGTAAAAATCTTAGAAATCGAGTTACTCATCGTTGTTCTAATTTTGGCTAATCTCCAGACAATTTCAATATGTTACTGCAATAAGCATAGTTGGAATTACATTGAAATTGCATCTTTACCATCTGATCTTTGTCATGTACGTATTATTCGACGAAAACCGTATTGATGTTGGCTGCATGAAACTTGGCTATCTTTGCTCACAGATAATTGAACAAGACTTACGACTGAAGTTGAACAATAACAATGGCCTTCTGGAGACTCTTCCCCTTATCCTGTATCAACGGGAAGTTTAAAAGATATTTGTAACACTTACGTCCTCTTGATAACAAGTTCTTGAAGTATCTTTAGAAATGGGGAGGATAAGATGTTAAATATACTTCAAGCTATTGAACATCTACCAACTAACTCAGAATGATACAGTTATTCCATTCTTTACGTGCAAGTCTCCATTCCAGTGATACGTAGAAGTCGGATTTTTTTTCTAAAAGATGTAGATTTAGGAACCTAAAATAGACACAAAAACATAAAATTCAATTCTAAAATTATAATTTTATGCTTTTAAAAAATGTGTAATGCCATATATTCATAATATCACTGTCATTAACAGCGAAATCGATGTAAAATTATTAAATTATAGTAAAATGTAGGCTATATAGTTAACGAACTTAGTAAATCTACTATAGGCCTATTTAATTGTCCAAAAAAGTATAATTATATATTATATTATATTATATTATATTATATTATATTATATTATATTATATTATATTATATTATATTATATTATATTATATTATATTATATTATATTACTCCACCGCTGTGGTCTAGAGGTAGCGTGCTGCCTTGTCACGCAGCGGGCCCGGGTTCGATCCCCGGTCGGGGCAGTTTTTCTGGGTTAGGTTTTTATCGGGGTTTTTCCTCACCTGTAAGACAAATGTCAGGAAAACTTCAAGGCCCAAACGGTCCCCGAAATCATATGGCCATCATCGTCATCATCCTTATCATTATCATCATCATCATCGTCATCACCACCGTCATCACCACCGTCATCACCACCGTCATCACCACCGTCATCACCACCGTCATCACCACCATCATCTTTCACCGGTGTGGAAAGCAACGGGAAGCTACCACACCTACACAATTCCCTAGTAAAGCTGCAAGCATAGCATGAAAATGCTATGATTGCAGTGAAGGACCTGCCGTTCGGGCAGAAGGTACTATGGAGGAGAGGAGAGGAGAGGAGAGGAGGAGGAGAGAGAGAGATGAGAGGAGTGAAGGAGAGGAGAGGAGATGGAAGGAGGAGAGGAGAGGAGAGGAGAGGAGAGGAGAGCAGGAGAGGAGAGCAGAGGCAGAGCAGAGCAGAGCAGAGCAGAGAGGAGAGCAGAGCAGAGGAGGGGAGGAGAGGAGAGGAGAGGAGAGGAGAGGAGAGGAGAGGAGAGGAGAGGAGAGGAGGAGAGGAGAGGAGAGGAGAGGGGAGGAGAGGGGAGAGAGGAGAGGAGAGGAGAGGAGAGGAGAGGAGAGGAGAGGATAGGAGAGTGAGAGGAGAGGAGAGGAGAGGAGAGGAGAGGAGAGGAGAGGAGAGGAGAGGAGAGGAGAGGAGAGGAGAGGAGAGGAGAGGAGAGGACAGGAGAGTAGATAGTAGTTACAGTAGAGGACATATAGTACATTAGATTAACATTATATTACAGTATATTACATTATATTACATTATATTACATTATATACATTTATATTACCTTATATTACATTATATTACATTATATTACATTATATTACATTTTATATTATATTTTATTAATATTGTCCACCGCTGTGATTTGAGGTAGCGTGCTACCTTATCACGCAGAGGGCCCGGGTTCAATTCCCGGTAGGGACAGGCTCATGGGTGAGGTTTTTTCGGTGTTTTTCTTCACCTGTAAGACAAATGTCAGGAAGCTTAGGGCCCGCAGGTCTCCTAAAATCATCCGGCCATCATTATTAGGCATATCCTTATCATTATTATCAATATCATCATCCTTCACCGGTATGGGAAGCAACACACTTATAAATCCCTAGTAAAGCTACAAAGCATAGCATGAAAATGCTATGATTGCAGTGAAAGACCTGCCCTCGGGCAGAATTACTATGGATGGATGGTAATATTATAATAATACAGAGATGAATGAAGGAACCACTTCAATAGAATGGATATCAATAGAATTCGGAAACAGATTCCTCATTACAAACTACTAGGACGAAGAAAAGTAAGAAGATCGATTCTAAAATGAGATCGTAACAGACCTTAAGGTCTAATCCTTGATGCTGATGATATGATGATATGATTTAGGCAACTTAAGCCATATAACCATAAGCTTCCAACAAAATATTTTTTTAGTGCACATCAGAATTCTTTTTAGCTCCAACCCTATAACACTTACGATAATATTTTATGTACGTTAATTGTCCCAGAAAAATCTTTAAATGAATGTGGAAATCCCATTCAAATCCGTAATGTAGTTTTTGAGTTCATAAAGGGCAGACAGACAGACACACACTCATTTTTATATATAAAACTTGAGAATACTTTTCCTAACAATTTTAATTACCAGTTGTGACAATTTAAAATCCCCTTATGTTAGTTGTATGGAAAGCAGAGTATAGAAATCCTATTGACGCTGGGTTCTGGACCGTGGGAACGATTGGATTGAACTGAGTTTGTGCGAACT
Organism: Diploptera punctata; assembly: GCA_030220185.1. Classification (NCBI taxonomy): domain Eukaryota; kingdom Metazoa; phylum Arthropoda; class Insecta; order Blattodea; family Blaberidae; genus Diploptera; species Diploptera punctata. The sequence continues at coordinate 319,585 of JASPKZ010007519.1, read as the reverse complement.
GTTCTATCTCTTATTTCTGTTGACTTTGTTCAGTTTCCGCAAAGAGGAGACAACTCGGAAAAACAATCCCGTCAACGACAATATTTGCTTAGGAAGCTATTAGGAGTTGGTATCACTTGATCAAACTGACTATGGTACACTCATGTTCAAATATTTGATCACGTGAAAAATACTTTTTTACACGCTTTATATTAGCTTGACCTGTATCTATGTAACTGAATCTTTTAACGCGATTTTCACCCACTTAAAATCATTGGATCGACGTGAAACTTCGTATACTTGTAAAAGACCCGTGACAATATAATAATTTCATATTTTGTTTCTAAAATCATGGCCAGAATCATCAGAAAATAAAAAAAGTGTCTTTGTATCTATGTAACGGAATTTTTGAACACGATTTTCACCCACTTAGAAACATTGGATCGACTTGACACTTTGTATACGTGTAAATGACCCGTGACAATATAATAATTTCATATTTGTTTTCTAAAATCCTGGCCAGAATCATCAGAAAATAAAAAAAGTGTCTTTGTATCTATGTAACGGAATTTTTGAACACGATTTTCACCCACTTAGAAACATTGGATCGACTTGAAACTTTGTGTACTTGTAAAGGACAATAATTTCATAGTTTGTTTCTAGAATCCTGGCCAGAATCATCAGAAAATCAAAAAAGTGAAAACTGGTATAAAATAGGTTGCGGACTTGTCGACTTTTTAGTCAATCGTTGTAAGAGCTCAGTTGGTAGAGCGGTGAACTAGTGGTATATAATTTCAGTAAATCATGTAAATCATAGGTCGCTGGTTCAAATCCGGCTGCGAGGTTTTTTTTAGAAGAGTATTACTTTCAGCTCATACTACAATAGAATCGAATTTAAATATATTTACATTTTTATCGTATTCTGTAAAATATTAAAACTAAAAAATAAAAAATAAATAATAGTTTTAAAAAACTAAAACAACACGTTTTATTAGAAAACCGAACTAAAAAAATTAAAAATAATTTTAATTTGCAACACGCTTGGGAAAAAATTAAAGGGGTCAACAAAAAAATAATCTCCCACACATATAGAATAAAACTAGAGTAATCAACAAAAAGATAATTTTACCATCAAAAGCGAGGAGTGCTTTTTATGATTTTTACATTTTCTTCTTAGAGACTTTACGTTTACCAATATATGTTTATTATCAAATATATTAATTGATATAGAGCACCCCACGATTTTGATTGTAAAATGATTTTCTTTTTGTTGATAACTCTAGTTTTATTCTATATGTGTTAGAGATTATTTTTTTGTTGACCCCTTTAATTTTATCCCAAGCGTGTTAGAAATTAAAATTATTTTTATCAGAATCCTTGTATTCTTTGTAAAAATTTAAATCCATATTCAGTATTAGGGCACTATATCTATCAGAATAAAAGAATAAACTTTAACCTTATATTAAAAATGTTTCAGGGAAACTAAAACACAATTTATGAACATACTACACATCGCAAAAAAACTTCATCATCTTTCTTCCATGTATTAGGCCTGGTGGACCGTTACGGTCTCTTGCCATCTTTCGAGTGGTCTTCCCAAAGAACTCCATCCTCGGGGATGATAATTCAAAATCTGATGGGGAATGCGAAATCGACCCATATGCTGAATGTGTTGCAGCCAATTATTTCTGTATGTAGTTCTATGGTCCATAGCCGAAGTGATTTGAAGTTCTTCAAGGATATCTAACTCACTGGAACTATCGAATCCGTAGGTTCATGGCCGCGCGGACATAAGCTCTTCATACATCCCTATCCTCAGATGTTTTCCAATCATTCCCTGTATAATCTACTTCCCTCAAATCATAATTAATATTATTCTCCCACCTCATTCTTGGTCTACCAACTGGATCTTGAAGGATATCTACGTAACGCAGTTAAAATATTAAAATTTGTACCTGATATACCAGTCTTCCTCAACAAATTAAAATTTATTGAAATAGTGAAGGTGTTTCAGAACCTCTTGTTCCATCATCAGCAGCTCGTTAGGTGTTACGTAGAAAGTTAACATATTAAAATTTGTATCTGAAAGATCAGTCTTCTTCAACAAATTAAAATTAATGAAAATAGAGAAAACTTTTCAGAATTTCTTATTCCATCCTCTGCAGCTGGACAAATGCCTTCATTATGTTAATGAGTTTTCATTTGTTGAGAGCGACTTTCATTTATGGTAAGTAAAGTACTCCCATTACAGGCCTCAGGAGGCCCTTGGGGTAGTGGGAGGTTAAGGCACTCGATGTCAGCCGGGTTGTCAGCCCTGCGTGACGGCCGCCTTTACCCCAGAACAAGCGTATGGTACTCATTTTCGTTAGAGTCTGAGTCGACCCCAGGGCCATAGTGCCGCCAGAAGGTTTGGGTCAGTTTAAAAATCCTGACCCCACCGGGACTTGAACCCTCGACCTTCCGGCTTGTAGCGCATGCCTTAACCACTACGCTACGGCGTGCCCTTTTATTTATTTCTGGTACAAACTTTTTACATAACAACCTCAACGGTGGTTAAGAATGAATTTTAAAAATATTGATAATATATATAGCATCCACCATGTTAGCATGTTCGCTTATTGACAATCGGTTTAGTTATTTAGTTTTTTATTCAGACTGGACGAGCAGACTACCCTTAGCACCGCGTCTTTAAAGACTATCCCAGTTATATTATGGATGAATGGAATGAAAGTCCCATATCGTGGAAATGATTTATCTATATATATATATATATATATATATATATATATATATCCTTTATAATACGTGTGGCAAGGATAATCTCAAGTTAATTTCATCATAAATGGCACTACAGCATATTTTGAGACTTGACCACTGACAAAATCCTCCTCTCCGTCCGCTAACACCAAACTCCTTAAAATCCTCTTCTATTCCATCTAATCATCTTAGCTTCGGTCTGCCTACTTCCTTCAGGATTGAATAGTGTAACCAACCATACTAATTTAGTTACCATTATTTTCCTACAGATGTCGCCGAGTGACAACTGCTTAGCTCATCGCCTCAAAGAGACATATATACTGTCTGAAGAATAACTTGAGACGGCTTCCTGCTTTGTTTGCCTGGAGTTGGAGATAGGATTTGTCAATTGTCATTGTCTTCTGGATATGGAAATTATTATACCAATGTCATCGACCCCGTGAAGCAGCCCCAGTGCGAAACAGAGGGTGAGTACCTGTTGCTGTTTCTTTCTAAAATCCTGTCTCAGGTTGTTCCTCTTAGACTATAGTAGACAACTGAAGTATTATTTGGATGGTAAAATAGATTAAATTTTGCTCAAAGATTCTTTTACGTACCAGAAAATTTGCAGACACGGGATGTATGACTTAAAGTCTGACTTCTCCCTTGGATTTTTCCTTCCTAGAAATCCATCGATATGCAAATTAACACAGTAGAATCATTTAAATGCTTAGGTACCAAAGTAAATGGACATAATACATTAGAAGAGGAAATTAAAGAAAGATTGGTAAATGGGAATAAAGCTTGCAAATAGAACCTTATTTAAAAGCAAATTAACATCAAAAACTGCAAAAAAATAAGGTTATACAAAACACCCATTAGACCTGTAGTTGCATATGCTTGTGAAACTTGGGTCCTAAAAGAAACAATAAAACATAAATTACTAATTTTTGAAAGAAAAATTTTAAGAAGAATATTTGGACCAAATAGAAGAACTGATAGCTGTTGGAGAATCAAAACAAATAACGAACAAACAAATTCATATAAAAATCAGAACATAGTAAACCATATAAGATCTCTCAGAATTGGTTGGCTTGGACATTTGATAAGAATGGATGATCAGAGACTGGTCAAAAAACTGCTATAGGAGGCAGAGCTGTTGGAAGACCGAAGATCAGATGGGAGGATGACACAATGAACGATCTAAGTAAAATGAAAGAGACAGATTGGCATGTAGAAGGATTGTTGAGAAGGCCAAAACTTTCACTTTTGAAGTTGTCGTGCCTTAAGATGATGAGAAATCCATCGACCCAGCCCCTGTTCAAACTCTCGGAACCAGAAGCAAAGGAACTTATGATTTATGTACATTTTATAATTCATAGACTTCGGAAATAGTAGCAACATCACGTTTTGAAATCACAGTATTTTGAAATTTTAATAATGACGTAATTCAATTGTAAAAAGATGGCTAACAATGTTCTGTAAATCGGGTTATCTGAAATTTTTCAACAGGTGGATCCTTCCATATGGAACACTTGCCATGTTGATTCACTGAACCGGAAAATAATATTTCTGGCTTCGATATCACACCTCTTTGAAGATCGAAGAAACGATAAAAAATCCATTGTAGCTTTTCATAGAACGGGTCATGAAATTCTTCTGTACATGAAGCAGTGACGGCAATATAATAATAATAATAATAATAATAATAATAATAATAATAATAATAATAATAATAATTAATGAATATATGAAGTGGATTGATGAAGTAAAAAGGACTTAAAATTGGCAGGAATTACTAAAGAAGATATCCCAAACAGAGATATATTTAGAATTAAGGTGAATAAGTGGCAAGTTGACCAAGAGGACAAACCGAAGAAAAAAACTGGAACAACTTGGACAGATGATAGAAAAATTGCTCATAGCAAAAGAATGAAAGAAATTTTGGCTCAAAGGAAACGCCTCCAAGTACTTTGCGTAGTCCTACATGGGCTCATCCGCTATAAAAAAAATAAAATAAAATAATTTATTTATATACAGATGTTCAATATTTATAAACCTTCATGTGCCTAAAGTTTTATTTTCCTTCTCCACTCGTCCCTATCCATCCACTCCATGCCCTGCAGCCCTCTTGTTCTTATTCCAGTTCTTATTTCTTGCATCCGTCCCGCGCCGTAGCCGAGCGGTTAAGGTAGGAAGTCTTGGCGCAGAGCTACGGGACTTGCGCTGGTTCGAGTCTCCATGGGGGAAGAAATTTTCTCATGGTATTTCGGCCAGTATGGGACCGGTGCCCACCCAGCATCGTGAGGCAATTGGGTAGCTACAATAAGTAGCGACTCCAGGTTGAGGAACCAGCTATAACGGCTGGGGGACTCGACATGCTAACCACATGTCACCCCTACACTGGCTGTTGATCATCTACCTCTGTGATTGACACATGTGGATGTGAAGGGCCAGCAGCCGGCTGGTAAAAGGGCAACCGCTGAAAAGTGGAAAGACCCTCAATCAATCGGATTTCTTGCATCCACAATTTTCGAGGTGTTCGTTTCTATTTTCTTCCAGGTGGACACGATTCCAATGTTTTTCTGGGTAACCTATCCTGTTCCATTCTTCGTACGTGCCCATACCAATTTAATTGCTTACATCTTATATAATATACTATTGAATTTTTTCTCCCAATTTTGAACATCTTGTTGCTCTCCTAAAGAAATTCATTTCCATCGACATAAGTTTTTGTTGAATTTCCATGCTTCAGCTCCATATGTGACAGTACTTCTCACTACCGGTATTGAATTATATATTTGTAACTCTTTTTTCTGGTTATTTGTCTGTTCGGTAGGACACCATTTATCATTACTATAATTGCTCTACCTTTATTTATTCTGTTCTTAATGTCACTTTCTTGCCTACCCTCTTTATCTACTAATATCTAATAATAATAATAATAATAATAATAATAATAATAATAATAATAATAATAATAATAATAATAATAATAATAATAATAATGTACGCTAATGATATTGTTTATGGTAATAATAATTTATTATTATTATTATTATTATTATTATTATTATTATTATTATTATTATTATTATTATTATTATACGTTAATGATATTGAAGATGAAAATAACAAAATAATAACAATACATTATTATTATTATTATTATTATTATTATTATTACTATTATTATTGTTATTATTATTGTTGTTATTATTATTATTATTATTATTATTATTATTATTATTATTATTATTATTATTATTATTATTATTATTATTATTATTATTATTATTATTATTATTATTATTATTACTGCTCCGTGGCGCAAGCGGTTATACGCTCGCCTCTCACCGCTGGGGTTCTGAGATTGAGTCTCGCTCACTCCATATGGGTTCCTTGGTGGACGAAACGGCGTGGGAAGATTTTTCTCGGGGTTTCTCCCGTTTTCCCCTGCCACGAATTTCATTCCACCGCTTCTAGATGCTCATCTCATCCATTTTGTTTCACTTTCTTTCATCCGCCCCTGTAACGGTGCGACGGGATTGGTCGACCGGTTCCTTGTGATTCACAGACCTCTATAAATATAGGGGCTTCATCTCATCTCATCTCATTCCTCGACCCGACTCTGAGTTGGACGCGAGTTGAGGACATTTATTTTATTATTATTATTATTATTATTATTATTATATTATTATTATTATTATTATTATTATTTATTATTATTAAGGTGTAAACAATCGGCACTTGATATCAACCGGGTTGTCAGCCCTGCGTGACGGTGGGGTCAGGGTTTTTAAACTGACCCGGCACTATGGTCCTGGGGTCGACTCAACCTCTAACTAAAATGAGTACCAGGTGCTTATTCTGGGGGTAAAGGCGGCCGTCACGCAGGGCTGACAACCCTACTGACATTAAGTACTGATTGTTCAGAAAAAAGTGAGAACCTTAACCTCCTACTACCCCAAGGGCCTCCTGAGGCCTTTAATAGGATCACTTTACCTTTTGAAATATGGTGTGTTTATAAATAGAGTTATTTGGACTTTATAACTTCTACTGAGATCCATAGAAAAGTTTTGCAGTCTTTATAAAAATTCGACCCGACTGCTTTTTTTTTTGTGAGAAAATATACGGTATTACAGGAGATGCAAATTACTGTATTATATAGTCCTACTCTTAGAGATGACACACTGAATAAAATCTGAGAATGTGAAAGGTACAATATTGTTGCATGAGCATTACTGTACTGTTGCTATTGAAACAGTACCGATAGAGCATTAAATCTGACCTCGCAGTTATCAGAAAGTAGATCACACACGCATTATCGTTCATGTGGTAGCGTGGCCGAGCGGTCTAAGGCGCTGGTTTAAGGCACCAGTCTCTTCGGAGGCGTGGGTTCGAATCCCACCGCTGCCAATATTTTTATCTGGTGTATCGTTATTATAGGGAAGAGATAAACTATGAGATTTTCATTGTTTTCAGCCTAATAACTAAAATAACACATGTAACTAATTAATTTTCTTCCACATATAAATGTAAATTATGTTAATTTGCAATATCAAAAATGTTTATATAACTTATAATTCTTCAGATCGTGACATCTTTTAAAATTAATTAATTATACATATGAATAAGTTATGTTTGAAAGAAATTATATCCTTATACTTTTTTTTTGCAAAATAAGTCTCATTTACAAATTCTGATATGCTTATCTCAAAACTACATATTTCTTCTATCAGGTACCAACTTTTATACAATTACAAATTTTCTAGGTAATATGTTTTTAATGTAGTTGCACATTTGAAGTTTGTAGATAAAAAAACTTGGCTAATATTCAAATGTGATGAATTAAGAACAGTAGTCAAATATTATTTTTTATTAAGTGTATTGTGGATAATATTAACGTACAGTTATTTTTTTATTTCGGAATTTATCTACAATACATTGGTTTTCCGTCGCCTTCAAGAAATTCGACTTCTCCAGTTGTAGCGATCTTGAACATCCTCATCTGTAAGTCCCAGTTCACTCATACTTCTACATCGTCCATCCATTCTTCTTTAGCTCTTCCCTTTCTCCTTCTCCCGTCTATTTTCCATTCCGAGATTTTCTTAGGGATTCTATCAGATGTCATCTCAAGATGATGACTTATAGTTAATCGTCATCGTCATCTTCACTTCAAGATTTAGGCAATTCGCCTGTTCCGAAATCACAGTGATTCCATCCATCTCTTCCTCTAGGTCTTCTACATCCCATAATCCCTTTGGTTTATAATGATATATGCTATCTTGGGCAATCTTGTTTCTTCCATTCTCTGAAATGCTCTTCCCAGCCGACGCGGTGTTGTTGAATTCTGTAATTTATTGAATATATTTCTAATTCTCTTCTTATTTCTTCATTTCTTATGTGGTCCAATTTTATTAATCCTTTGGTCCTTGGTCATTTCTGCGCTTTGTATTCTACTCGAACTCCTCTTATTTGTTACCCAGGACTCACTACCGTATAAAAGTACCGGTACCGCCATTGTTTTATAGAACTTCAATCTTGTATCCTTCCTTGTTTTATGACTTGTTTTAGTATTTTATAAATAGTGCCACATACCATTTCAAAGTTTGATAATTTATTGTCTATGTAATTTCTTGTTCCATATCCAGGAAACAATTCACGACTAGATCATTAAAATTTAACACTTGTGATAGTGATTTATTTGCTGTTATTTTCGACCTTATGGGCGACTTTCCTAAAAATGCCATTATTTTTGTCTTCTCTATAGATATTTTAAAACGTACTCGTTACTTATTTCATTTAAACATTGTAGAGAGAATTGTAAATCTTTTCTGTATTTTGCTTTATAACAATACCATAAATTTGATATGACTAAGCGACAGAAAGTGTAGGCTATATCGTTATTCCTCATATTGTGAAAAAATGTTATGTGATGGAGGAAAACTGAATTCATATTAGAATTCAACAAGATTGAATTAGGTATGTTCACATATTAGAATAGAAACCGCAGAGGAGAAGTTAAAAATTGCATAACAGTGTTATTAATAGTTTTTCAGGAACTGCACTATTTTAGTACTTATATTCAAAATTAAACTTGCGACTTTTGGGTTGAATTATTTAAAAATAGGCCTATAATATAGGCCTACAATTGTCTTTCAATCGGTATACATTTTCCTCATCGTAGCAGATTTATTGTATACATTTAATTAAAATCAGAAAACTTTTTTTTTGTTTTTTGTCAGCAAAAATAGTAATCAATAATGAAATAATAGAGGGGCACGCCGTAGCGTAGTGGTTAAGGCACTGAGCTACAAGCCGGAGGGTCGAGGGTTCAAGTCCCGTTGGAGTCAGGATTTTTAAACTGACCCAAACCCTCTGGCGGCACTATGGCCCTGGGGTCGACTCAGCCTCTAACGGAAATGAGTACCAGACGCTTGTTCTGGGGGTAAAGACGGCCGTCACGCAGGGCTGACAACCCGGCTGACATAAAGTGCCGATTGTCTAGAAAAAGTGGGAGCCCTAACCTCCTACTACCCCAAGGGCCTCCGGGTCTGTTGTGGGATCACAAAAAAAAATGAAATAATAGAACAGATAGCACACTTTAACTATCTTGGTTCAGATATAACATATAGGGTGGGATATAAATATAATAAATTAAACCGATATCAAATGATGTGTGGCACCATAAGAAGAACCCTCCGAAAGACTCGAAGAGAAAGTCAGCTCAGGTTTTATAAAATTATGGCTGTTCCTGTTCTTTTATATGGCTCTGAATCTTGGGTACTTACAAAAAAAAAAAGATATCTCACACATTCAAGCCACTGAAATGAAATGTTTAAGATCCGTAAAAGGATGTACTCGCATGGATAGATTACACAATGAATCAATAAGAAATGAACTGGAGATATTTTCAATAGGTCTACTCAATAAACTAGAAGAGCACAAATACCAATGGAAAGAACATTTAGACAGAATGGACAATAAAGGATTACCCAAATCGATCAACACCTACAAACCACATGGAAAAAGACATTTGGGACGGCCAAGGAAACGATGGACTTGAGACCGGAACATGTCGCATCGACCTAATCCTGGAAAGGAAGAAGAAGAAAAAGAAGAAAAATGTTTGGTTCATCTTAATTACGAGTGAGGTAAATATCGAATTTAAAATTTCATTCCATTAATTCAGCTTAACCTCTCACCTTATAGGCACTTTTTAAATGCCACCCGCCTCTCGGGCCTTACTGTGACACGACCTGTCGGGACGGGGACTTTAATCTTTTGATCACACACACACACACACACACACACACACATATATATATATATATATATGTTTTCCCCCCCACACAAGGACATTGAGCGATTAGCTAAATGTCAGGAATAAAAATAATGCATTTAGTTAACTGCTTTCACAAAGTTTCACATCTTCCTGTTCCTAATTAATTCACTGCCATTCTCTTTCGTCCTCTGCTTCTCAACTCGGCAGGTTTGATTATTTAAATCGACCTCGGTGATCTAGGGGTTAATTTCCTTGTCTTTGGTCACGAGGGACGCGGGTTCAAAACCGCTCGGTGTAGATGGATTTTTTTTTAGGATGGCTATTTAACTCATGCCTCAAATGGGAGTCAATGACCAATCACATTTCAATGATTTTTTATTTACAATCAATAACAGTCTTTTTCACTTCGATTTTATCAGTATTTTATCACTTTAAAATCAAGCTTCACCTTTTTAACATTCTGAATAGGTTATAGCATTATTCTACAGTGACTGCATATGACTGCTAGATTGTATATATAGACTCAGATTCAATCCAGGAAGTTACTTTGTGTTTGGAATAGGGAACTGGGTTGTCATTTTAACAGTATTTTCTTGAGAGAAATCCTTATATAAAACTGAAGATTGCAACACAGCAGGTACATAGTTGTAAGTTGTAGCCGTCCAAGCCACCCACTCTTAAAGAAAAAAAAAACAGTTACCACTTTCACTGAGTTCTTGCGGATCTGTACTATCCTGTGCGAAAGTGTCGATTCTCATATTTACTATAAAACTAATTTCAATGCCGTAAAAGAAAAAAAAGTACGTTTTTTAAATGGATTTGGAAAAGTACTGCTAACCTTGCCGTTCCACCCCTCCTTAACAAACAAATACCGTTATTATGAGTTTGGCAATATCTACCCTCTGTAGGTAGGGGGACACTGGCATAGCCCATAAGGACCAAAAGACCCTCCTGATCTGAATTAGAGTTGTAGTGCAAGAAAGTGACCAAAAAAATGCTTGCGGGATATAATATAAAAACATTTGTAGCAATTGATTACATCACACAAAAAAAGAAACCACTCTTTACACTTTTTTAATAGTATTATTTCCCAGGTAATATCGTTCCAGAAAAATATAATTGACATATTTACATCATAGAACATCAGAATTTAATTAATATACAGTTTGATGTGTTTCATTTTTTCTCCACTAGGATGCATTCTTACAATATTGCGATCCTTTGGCAATAAATAATATGATCTGGTTGCAGTGATGAACACGTGAAACATAACCTTTCTCATTTGTTTTCAAACATCGCCGTTTATTAGTTGAATGCAGGCTTTCACGGCCGGTAATCATAATGTTGTGTGATTCCGGGTTCTGTGGCCGTGGTCCATAGTTGGTGTTGATACCAGACGAAGGATCCTCGGCCACCTCTCTCCACTTGCGGTGTATATCGACTTCCTTGTTCGTGTGGTAAACCATACATAGGGACCACGAAAAGAAGTATAGCCACCCGTTTATCTGAACATAAAAGAAACTGCAGACAAGGAGAAATGGATAAATCGGCTGTAGCAGAACATGCCATTATGAATGGACACCAGATTCTATTCGATGATACACAAGTTTTAGCCACAACTTCCTACTATTTCCCTAGATTATACCGAGAGGCTATAGAAATATACAAGCATAAAGAAAATATCAACAGAAAAGAGGAAGGTATCAAATTGCCTAAGGCCTGGTACCATACACTAGAAAATAAATGCATCAACACTAGGGACAACAAGGAGACGACCATTAGCCAATCAGCAAGAGCCACGCTCACTCACCCTGCTCCCACCACTAGTATCAATACAACGTCCACAACGTCAGCAGAGCTCACTCTAAGTAGATCTTCCGACCAGGAAACACGCCTAGAAGCACTCGCCACTGAAGATGCCCTCCGCAGTTGAGGGCGAAACGTCTGGTATCAACACCAACTATGGACCACGGCCACAGAACCCGGAATCACACAACATTATCGCCGTTTATATTAAATATAAAAATATTTTAAAATAACTATATTTAAATAATGATTTGTGAGTAAACAGCTTAATTTTATTCGTTAAATAGTCCTAACAAATGCCACTCTTGATTTCCAAATTCTCTAGGTAAATTCACTCCTCACTTCGTGAGTCATAAATTTATCGACAATTTGAAAATCATTCGTGGCATTACTTACAAAAAATCCAAAAGACGAGTCCTCTGAGAGGAACTATATCCGGTGAGACTGAAGATTATCGGACACATAAAAGAACCACAGGAGAAAATTAGAGCCTGTGTGCAATATTTAACTAGCCTTTCCAAATCAAGTAGTACCTTAGTTGCCAGCTAGGATCTCTTTGAGGCGATGAGCTTACCACTTGTGACTGTGAGGGAAATAACTAGCCAACTAATTCACTAGCACTATCGAACCCTTGGATTCATAGCCGTGCGGATATAAGCTCTCCATACATCCCTATCTCGGGCAAATATTTCCAATCATCCCTTGTATAATCTACTTCCCTCAAATCTTGGTTAATTTTATTGTCCCACCTCATTTTTTCTATCAACTGGGCGTTTTCCCCTCTGGTTCCCTACAAGAAATTTCTATGTCTCTCTTTCATTCCCAATTCGTGCCACATGTCCTGCCCATTGCAGACTTAACTGTTCTTATTATATCTGCTTTCCTATAAATATCACGTAGCTCACTGTTATATAGCCTTCTCCTCTAAAGGAAATAAGCGTAACTAAATTAATAATTAAGATATTTGGTCTATGAATTCTTATCTCTAATGGTTGTTTTTGTTGAACATATGTTTCAAGGCTCATGAGCCCCATCTTCAGCTATTGGAATTGCATCTCTATCTTTTCTTGTGAAAGTGCTGCCCCTTGGTATTTTTGTGTATTTTAGTTGCAATGTAAATTGGTTTCATTATATATTCATGTGTCCACCGCTGTGGTCTCGAGGTAGCGCGCTGCCTTGTCACGCAGCGAGCCCGGGTTCGATCCCCGGTCGGGGCAGTTTTTCTGGGTGAGTTTTTTATCGGGGTTTTTCCTCACCTGTAAGACAAATGTCAGGAACACTTTAAGGCCCAAACGGTCCCCGAAATCATCAGGCCATCATCATCATCATTCTTCTCACTATCATCATCATTATCATCATCATCATCCTTCAGCGGTGTGGAAAGCAACGGGAAGCTACCACACCTACAATTCCCTAGTAAAGCTGCAAAGCATAGCATGAAAATGCTATGATTGCAGTGAAAGACCTGCCTTCGGGCAGAATTACTATGGATGGTTGGATATATTCATGTATGTGTAGGTTATATTTTATATTGTTGTTTATGTACAGGTTGTAATCTGGACAAGTCCTAACTAAAGCATCTAAGTGCTCTAATGGATGTTAAAATAAAATAATAAAAATAATAAATTACAGTCTGTTTTTTCTGAAGCCTTGAAACATATGTTCAACAAAAAAGACCATAAGAGGTAAGAATACACAGACCAAATATCTTAATTATTAAATAAACCTCTTAATGTTACTTCCTATTGTATTTTTAAAGTAACTAATTTACTTTGGTTAAGTACATCCCGCACCCCTCCATGGTATCTTTACCTTGTCGTGGTGGAGTGGCTTGCATGCTTAAATGATCCTGAGAGCTATGCCGGCGGTAGCATTGCTGCCGATAGGGTTACCCATCCCGGACTGGTTGAAGCTGATAAACCAGACGAAAAAAGTACCTTGGTCGAAAGAGTGACGATCTTTCACCGTAAAATTACAACTGTCAAGAAATGCGGACATGGGTTCAACTGGGGTAAAATTTTCCGGAGGTCAAATAGTCCCCCATTCGGTTCTCCGGGCGGGGACTACTTCAGGGAACCCATGCCAAATGCTCAAACACAGGGACATGGAATGTTAGGGCTTTAAAGCCAGAGGGAAAACGCCCAGTTGGTAGACCAAGAATGAGGTGGGAGAATAGCATTAACTATGATTTGAGGGAAGTAAATTATACAGGGAATGATTGGAAAGCATTAGCTCAGGATAGGGATGTATGGAGAGCTTATGTCCGCGCGGCCATGAACCTACGGGTTCGATAGTGCCAGTGAGTAAGTACGTAAGTACATCCCGCAAGGGAGCACCCTTGTCCCAAGTGGAAATACAGGAAAATAGCAAAGAAATAAATTTTTAACATTGCTAAAAAGAGTTGAAAAGAGGGAATGTGTTACTTGACTTAATGAATTAGGTGTGGGGTAAGTTGACTTGGTGTGTTATCTCTTAATATAATGAAACAGCTGGTATTTAACTGGGTGTGCCCTTATCACAGCTGAAATTCGATTTTTCTCTTCTTATCTCTAGATTACTGTATCTTCTGTATCCTGACTACCTCTATGTACGCTCTAAAACATCACTAACACCTTCTACAGAAAGCAAACATGCCTATTTTTATCTGGTCATGATTGAAACTTCCTATAATTTCATGTTTAAATCTTCAGAAACTCCATGACACGACATGACTAAAAAGGCTTGGCCCAACAGCCGGCTACTGTTTTATGAAACACATGTGTTAATCAGCACATTTTACTTTATGTCCCTCCTCATCACACTACCCATTACTCGAAATATTTTAGTTTCTCTTGCTGGAACATGGAATTCTCTATGACGGGGACTGCCAAACTTTACCATCTTTCAGAAACAAATTGAAAATAAAATTATTAACAGAAAATAAAATTATTAACTTTTTTAACATTTAATTTTTTTTCATCATTTAATAAAATATTATTAATATTTGTCAATATATTTACCTAATATCTTATATATAAATGACAGATTAATTCGAGTTTATTACTTATTTTGTATATATGTTTCCTTTTCTTTTTATGTTTAGTAGATTCGAGCTGTTATTCCTTTGAGTATACATTCTTCCATTAGTTTAATTTTAATTGTTTTTAATTTTATTGTATTATTAGACATTCTTCTTCTTCCAAGTATTAGGCCAAGGCCTGTTACGATCCTAAAGAAAATTTTCCCTTCAGCGTTTCATTGGACGGCACAGAGATCTTCATCCTCTTGATATATAATGATAAACAGCTTTGAGGATCCGATTTGAACTCATTCTTTCAAGATGGTGTTTCCAATTTAGTTGGTACTGTTTAATATATTCCAAAATTGGCGTAGTCTTCAATTCTTTTAAGATATCGGTGTTTCTTTCCCGATCCCATCTGGTGTAACCCGCTGTTCTGCGCATGTATCTCATTTCACAAGCCGTTATTCTGCTTTCATGTTGTCTTTTTAGTGTCCATGCTTCACTACCTTAGGTCAACACTGGTCTAGCCAAAGTGTTACATAAACGTAATCTGGTGTTTTTTTGTTCAAGGGATGGTTTCATAACTTGATTAATAATTCCCAAACTTTTATTATAACAAGTAATTTTTTCAGGGATATTCTTTTCATCCCAGATAGAGACATAATATACAAATATTATATTCATTATTGTTCAGTTTGGCCAGATAATTAATTGTTTAGTATGTCCTATTGTTTTTTTTATTTAAATGTAACGTATGTTTGTCCTGGTGAGTGGAAGAGAAGGCCACATGGCCTTAACTCCACCAGGCTAAATAAATCTATTATATTCTAAATCTATTAATCACAAAGGTGGACGATCATCCAGCCGGAATAGTAATGGCGTGGTCATCATGTCGAATCCCATAGCTGTTATGTTTTTCTCAACCTGGAGCAGCGCTCATGTAGTTACCCAAATGTCACAAGATGCTGGGTGGGTACAGGTCTCATACTGGCCGAAATTCTAAGAGTAAATTTCTTCCGCCATGGAGACTCAAACCAGCGAATGAGATGCACAAAGAAATTAAACATTGGCTCAATTCTGGAAATGCGTGTTATTATGTATTACAGAGCCTCTTGACGTCCCAACTCCTTTAAAAAAAACGTTAAACTAAAATATATTAAACTATTATTCTACCAGTTATATTATATGCATGTGAAACATGGACTCTTACTTTAAGGGAGGAAAGGTGAAGTAGGCCTATTTGAGGAAAAATTTTGGATCAAACAGAGATGAACAGACAGGTGAGTGGAGAAGACTGCATGACAGTGCACTGCATGGTTTTATAGGAAGCCAGATTTAATAAGAACAGTTAAATCTCGTAGATTGCGATGGGTAGAACTTGTGGCACGAATGGGGAATGAAAGACGTGCATGGAAGCTTCTTGTAGGAAACCCGGAGGGAAAACGCCCAGTTGGTAAACCAAGAATGAGGTGGGAGAATAATATTAAATATGATTTGAGGGAAGTAGATTGTACAGGGAATGATTGGAAAACATTATGCCAGGATAGGGATGTATGGAGAGCTTATGTCCGCGCGGCCATGAACCTACGGGTTTGATAGTGCCAGTGAGTTAGTTAGTTATATTTTTGTTCTCAGTTCAACAGATTCTGCCTAACACAATTCCATCTATTTTATCTACCTCCAGGTCTACAATATTTTGGATAACAAACATACATGTTTCACATATCTATAAGTAGTCATTATAGCCCATATCACATGACTAATCCAATTTAACTTTCTTACTTTAATAGGTGTTTTCGATTACTTATCAATTTCTTGGAATAAATTAACCGGTATTTCTAGCTTATCCGCCTTATATCGCCCTCAGTGGTCTAGGAGTTATGTTCCTTGCCTTTGGTCCCGAAGATCGTGGATTGAAACCCCGTTGGGATCGATGAATTTTTAAGAATGGAAAAATTCAAGGGACAGATCCTCTGAGAGGATTAAGCCGTGCCGAGTCTGAAGATTTTCAAGTTCGTAAAAGAACCTCAGCACTACGTAGCATAGTGGTTAAAGCAGTGCTCTACAAACCAGAAGGTCGAGGGTCCGAGTCCCGGTGGGGGTCAGGAATTTTAAACTGACCCAAATCTTCTGGTGGCACCATGGTCCTGGGGTCGACTCAGCCTCTAACGGAAATGAGTATCAGACGCTTGTTCTGGGGGTAAAGCCGGCGCCGTCAAACAGGGTTGACAACCCGGCTGACATCAGGTGCCGATTGTTTAGAAAAAGTGGGAGCCTTAACCTCCTACTACCCCAAGGGTCTCCTATGACCTGTAATGCGATCACTTTACCTTTTAAAAGAACCTCAAAACTAAATTTACTGCCTCTTAGCAAAATCCAAATTGGTACCTTAATTGCCTACTAGAAGTTTCATAGAGGGGATATGCTGACCACATGTTATTCATTGACGTATGTAGATAAATAAGCGTAACTAAATTAGATTGGTTAAGAAATTCCCGCTTGGGAGCACCCATGATTATATACGGGGTAACTAATACTACCGCTAATACTACTACAACTATCTGCCAACAGGTATGTATTTTAATTTTTACTCGTATCTTATGACTAGTCCACCGCTGTGGTCTCGAGGTAGCGTGCTGCCTTGTCACGCAGCGGACCCGGGTTCGATCCCCGGTCAGGGCAGTTTTTTCTGGGTGAGGTTTTTATCGGGGTTTTTCCTCACCTGTAAGACATGTCAGGAAAACTTTAAGGCCCAAACGGTCCCCGAAATCATATGGCCATCATCATCATCCTTATCATTATCATTAGCTTTTACCGGTGTGGAAAGCAACGGGAAGCTACCACTCCTATAATTCCCTAGTAAAGCTGCAAAGCATAGCATGAAAATGCTATGATTGCAGTGAAAGATCTGCCCTCGGGCAGAATTACTATGGATGGGTGGATCTTATGACTATTCATCTCAACGGAATTTGATATACATTTTATTAGTATTGACTCTATAGCCAGTCACGCTAAAGCAAAGTTTAACTTCTTTACATAAAACAATAGCAAATCGTCAAAAATAAGTCAGTTGCTACTAACGACACTTCAAGTTTACAACGTCTTATTTACGACATCTAGTAGCAGACACTCATCCTGCTGATGATGGAAGTTAGCTTCCGAAAGGCCTCCAGATAACATTTTAAATACAATATTTTAACACAGTTGAGGACGGCGGCACCTGCCGACAGGAATATATTTTAAAATTTATCTTATTAATATTGTCTGTCTTATGTCCCGCGTTGTAGCTGAGCGGTTTAAGGCATGATGCCTTGATGCAAAGCCATGGGACTTGCGCTGGCTCGAGTTCCCATGGAGGGACAAATGGAATTTCAGCCGGTATGGGACAGATGCCCACCCAACATGATGGAAATTTGGGTAGCTACAATGAGTAGGGGCTCCAGGTTTAGAAAACCGGGTTTGACGGCTGTGAGACCCGTCAAGCTGACCCAATCAGCTTGTAGCGTATTGTCTTAACCAACTATGCTAAGACGTGTCCTCAAATGTTTAGCTATACAATATATTAATTGCAATGTAACGTTCCATGTTGACAGTTTTTACATTTGATATGGCTAAAGCGAAACTTGAAGCTACAATTTACTTTACATGGATGATATTTGGACCGTATATCTTCTAGTTTTATTGATATCTACTTCCAGTCCCAATTTTTTAGTGTTACTTAATATAATGTTAGTGTTTGTCTTTAGTATTTCCTCGATATTGCGTAATAATACAGCTTAATGATACAAAAATATTTTATATGACGATTAAACAGATGTGTTTTGAAACATATCCTAAAAGTACTCATCTTTTATGAAGTAAGATGCAACAGACTCACCTTATTTATTGTTTATATCATATTTTTACCAAAACAAAATGTAATTTTGGAGACTGGAAAAACAATAAAATCTTGTAGTGAGATCACATATTTAGGAATTAAAATAAATAAAAATGGAAGTTATGAAGAGGAAATAAGAAATAGAAATAATAAAGGAAAATTTACAATTGCTTGCCTCAAAGGTATATTGTGGAATCAAAATATAAGTAATACAAATAAAATTAATATATATCATACAATTGTTAAAAGCGTCATTACTTATGGAGCAGAACTTTGGCCATTAACAACAAAAAGAAATAAGTGTCTCTTTTGACAACAGAAATGGATTTTATACGAAGGGCAGCAAGAATTTCAAGAACAAAAAAACTTAAAAACTCAGTTATAAGGGAGAAAATGAAGATTGAAGACACTATTTTAGATTATATTAAAACTCAGCAATTAAGATGGTACGGACATGTCCAGCGATTGGAAGAGGATCGGCTACCAAAATGTGTTTTGGAATGGAAACCTGAGGAAAAACGAGGCTGAGGAAGATCTAAAACTTCCTGGAGTCAGGGAATATATTTATACATGAAGGAGAAACATCTACAACCAGGAGATTGGATGGGCCGACAAAATTGACTATTAGGAATCGTACGATGTCAAAGACATTAATCAACCGATTATTTTTCGATCTATCTGTTATATTTTCAAGCAATTCATGACAAAATTAACTTTATATTAAGTATGTTGTAATAAGTGAAAGTCTGTGAAATCTCATTCTATGAAATATTTCATTTTTTGTTAATTATATTGCAAGTTATTCACTAATATTTACGTGATGTATAAGCGAATGAAACGTCCTATGGAATAGATTTATTATACCAGCAATAATTCCACAATTACCGCTTCGGCTGTCTTTCACAGTGTTATTTGAAATGTTAGAAAATAACTGGAGAAAGATACGTGGGAATTTTGTATCGCCCTTTGAGTATCCTAAAGTTAAATTCGCTAATGAATTAATAAATGATGTGCAATAATCGATTTTTATTAACAATTCAAGAAGTGTTGAGGCCCATCAATGTCAGGATAACGATCTATTTAGATTCAGTCGGCTAATCAGAGACAAAGCCAGTTAGATCCTGATTTGTCAACATTTAGCTGTAAACAAAGCAAACTGATCATGTATTATGATTGCTGGAAACCAGACAAGTAGGTCAAACAATATGTATTGATCTCAAATAATATTTGTTGTGTCTGCTGTATAGAATTTCTGTGGAGGTGCTGCGAAGAAATCCCGATTGACACGAAAACCTAGAAGCACATATCATCTTTCATCTAATTGAGGGATTTTGATACTCAGAAATCGTCAAAATATTGAACATTCATTGCTCTATTTCATTCTTACCTGCTTTGTATTTAATATCTAATTAGGCTTATGCTCTGTTTTATTTTGACTGTGACCAGTGTGGTGCAGTTCTATTGCGTAGGTCTGTATCAAGTATTTTCCATTATTACATTAGTGAACGTCTACGTAAAATTACCCAAACAGGTTATCTGATACAAAATCCCAGACGCAATATGGCCTTACATTTAGGTGTCTAAATTCTCAATATTTTATTATATACAACTTTCCTCATTAGAGGATTGTCTCAAGGACAAATGATACAGGCAATTAATTTTTGAAATTTACGAAATACATTTTGTAAATACATTAAGAAAATTTCAAATTGCAATCGAAGTATACATGCTATAAAGTATAAATTTTGTAAAGATGGTTTCTTAAAATTGAAATTGATCCTCTAATGGCAGCGATGACAATTTTAGAAAGATACACCCTGTCCAAATCTAAGGAATTCCAAAATTTAGCTAAGAATCCTGGTGTAGTACATCTTGCCCCAATCATCAATCCTGTGACAGTTATACTATCTAATTGGTAATTAACACGCTGGCATTATGATCACGGAGGTGTGGACATAAGCTCTCAATGCATTCCTATTCTGA
The DNA here is from genome assembly GCA_030220185.1 of Diploptera punctata. Taxonomy (NCBI): domain Eukaryota; kingdom Metazoa; phylum Arthropoda; class Insecta; order Blattodea; family Blaberidae; genus Diploptera; species Diploptera punctata. Next base: position 298,915 of record JASPKZ010007519.1, on the reverse strand, counting down.
GGTAATGTATTTTAATCATTCTCTGCTTAATTCACCTCCCTCAAATCTCGATTCATGTTATTCTCGCACTTCATTCTTTGGCTATCTAATAGACGCTTTCATTCTGATTTTACTACAAGTTTTCATACCACACTTACATTTCCCGTTCGTACCACATATCCTGCTAATGCAATCTGCGGGATTTATGCTTTCATATCTGATTTCTCACCATTTTTATGTAGCTTATTGTTATTTAGTTTCTTCTTTCACTTGCCTGTTCATCTCCCTTTTGGACTATATTCTCAATTTCTCTTAATATTTTCACCTCTCTTAAAGTTGGCATCCATATAGTATTAGAAATAGAAGAATCACTTTTAGATGTCTTATTTAACATATTTAGGATACATTTCCAGATCTGAGCAGAAGTTTAATTCCTTTCTGCAACCTCATTTTGACTATAAATAATAATTAAATAAAAGGCATATACACTTCCATTATAAAAATATATTTTATAATCACAAATAAGATATGATTAAAATGTTCATCATCAACAACAACAAGGATTAAGCCCAATGGCCTGTTCCGATCTCATTATAGGTCAAATTGGTCCTTCCATCTCTTAAATGATCTTCCCAACAATCTTCTCGCTTTTGGTTTATAATTATACATTCTTCTTGGTACACACTGTTCTTACATTCGTAATACGTGCTGAAGGTAAGCATTTTGATAGTATTTTATTTTTTCACAGATATTAAATATATTAAGGTCTGTTCTTATATCTTCGTTTTTCTTTTTATCGGTCCTTTGGTATCCTGCTATTGCTCTCAACATCTTCATTTCTGCAGCCTCTATTTGTTTACTATCTGCCTTTGTTAATGTCCAGGTTTCACATCCATAGACAAGAGATGGAACTGCCAATACTTTGTAAAATTTTAAAATAGTTGATTTGCTAGTTTTACTCAATAAAGTATGTTTAATTGTGCCACATAGATAATTGAATCGTTGTATTTTAGTGTGATGATTAAAATGTTGGTTATACAAATAATAAAACTAGAAAAAACTATAGGAATTATAAATCAACCTCGGTCTGCGCATGCTTGGAGTCCTTGGCAATCACTGTTATTAACCAATCGCTGTCTTTATAACTTATAACTGACCGACCCCCACTCATTACATTCCCTGGTTCTGAGTGAATACATGGAATAAGAAGATGGAGTGAGTGAGTGACGTAATGTGAAGGGAGGAGATAGTGACAATGACGTGACCTTGTCCGGTGGAGGGTGGTGGTGGGCGGGAACATAGTAAGTACAGCATACGCCTTTAAGGTTTTTATTTAATCGGTCTAGCTATAATATGATAGCCTGTATAATTATCAACTATTATAAGTTGGAGCAATCGAACTGAATGGGCGTTCACTGCCCTTGCGAGGGGCACTATGTGAACGTTCGGCTATATTCGTGGCAGATCGTATAGTGCTTATTTTTAACAGATTGAATCACACTCCTGAACATTGTATACGGACCTTACTTTAATTTTCATTGTATTGAATGTTCACGCCATGGAATTATATATATATATAGTGCTATGAATGCTCAATATGGAAAAGTGAGAAATTCTAAAGTAAACCTTCGGATGTCAGTATTTTAATATGTGCGCACACTACTCATGAGTAGTCTTTTTAAGTCTACGGTTCTTTCACACCCACAATTTAAATCCGATGCAAATGGTCAGAGAAGATTATAGGGGTTTTCACGTCTAGAAAAAAATTGTATTGCTCTAATGGAGCAATTCTTGTCAGTAAACTTGCCCTTTAAGGTGAGATTGATTTATTATTAATTAATTTTAAACAAATGAATTAATTAAATATTTTCACATACAAATTTGCTAAAAAGGCAGATTCCCGATTTATGAAAAAAAAAACATTATGGAACGTATAATTATCATCCACATATTTAATAAAGTTAGGGAGATAGACAATTTACCGGAATAACGGCAGCGGAGATGCCATTCAACCATCCTCTGTCAACGAAACTTGGAGATAATTATAATTTCATCTCTGTGACTCAGTCTGCGGCGTCAAGTGGCAACAGCGTTCACGTAAGAACAATAATAATATTATAGGCATAAAAATCCTATAGGAGGGTGATTAAATAAACTACTACCTACCTACTAACATTCTAGAGGGCACAGATTCGATCATCATAATAATTTTAATATGTTTTATTTGTGGTGAAATGGGGACTGTTACGTGTGAGTGGCTTACCTGAGTATATTCATTACAATATAATGTTCATAATTAGCTGATATGGCATGTACATATCGTCTTACTAGAACCAACCTTGTTATAATGTAATTTAAATAGAAGTTTATTGCTATAAGTTACAAACAGAGATAAATGTGTCCCTGTTCCTGGAATGCCTGAGTAGCACAATTGGTTAGGGTTTCAGAGCGTAAAAAGCTGGAGATCTTAGGTTCAAGTCCCGGTTGAGGCGGAAATATTTGTATTTTGTGGTAGGCCTATTAATTTTAGCATAGAGTGGCTTGCCTGATGGCATTAATTCCAATATTACATTAAAAGATCCTTGTTTTACCCCAGCACAGCAAAGTTAATCCTTTGAATTCAGTGGGACATTTCATATCTTTTTGAGTGTTTGTCACTGCCAATTGAATAATTTGAAAAATTGATACCAGACATTATTGTTATATCAATTTTCATTATTTTGTGATACATCCTTATTTTTCCTCTGTAGTCTTTATTTACAGTATTTTAACAAAGTAAACATTTCACCTTAAACAATATGAAATTAACAAAACAGATGTATCTTGTGATTACATTCACTTTTCTCGGAAGAAACAAACAAACAAAACACAGAGCAAGTCTAATGTCGTTCAGAAATGGAGGAACACATGTTGCAGTCTACTTAAAAAATGTCGCAAACTATAAAAGTTAACACAATCTCATTGTGGCCTTCGGATTAATTTCTTTTTCTTTTTTTTTCTTTTTTTTTTTTTTACAGTGTTGTCATCAGAGTAATGTAACTTTATCCGTAATGCTAGTGGCGGCCTTCATTAGTCTGCAGAGGTTTAGCAAATTCTGTTATCTCTGCTTTCTTCTTTGATATGCTGACATGAAGTTGGATTCAGTTTTATCATATTATATCGTCATAAAATTGTCCATTCATTTTTCTGGTTTCAATAAGATTTGAAGTGGAATTATATATAAATAAAATGTTACGTCTTTAGAATCATAATTTTGTTTCTTCAACAACATCATCTACATGGAGTTTAGGTAAAAATTTTTATCACTCACCTCATATTATTCTTATTCTTTAACTATAAACTAGTTTCGGAACATAGTTTCTATTCCTTCCTCAGTATCATCACGACCGTTGTTCTGTCGTCTTGAAGAGCCGTCCTTCGCACCTTCCATTGGCAGACTGAAAAACCTCGAAACCAGGTCATTCTCCCCGGGAATTTCAAAAGTTCATCAATTTCTTCTTTTCGCTCTTTTGAATGTAGATCTTTTCCCAAACAGTTAGTTCTTTTGATTTTTCTATTTGATTTAATAATTTAGCTTCTTTCTCGATAAGATGTTTTTCAGACCATGCATGGGCAGCCACTGCAGATTTTTCTACTTCCCCTTTCTTCACATTCCTGAGATGTTCTTTCACTCTAGTTTTTCAGTCTGCCAATGGAAGGAGCGAAGGACGGCTCTTCAAGACGACAGAACAACGGTCGTGATGATACTGAGGATGGAATAGAAACTATTATCTTAAGGACACAAAATACATTCTAAATAATTGTATTACAGATATGTACACCATACAGTGTATATTTATGTATATACATATATTGCTGGCTCTCAGACCTCCTCTTATCATAAAAATAGCATCAGAGTCCTTAAATGTCAAAACAAAATGTACTAAATTACGTATATCAGCATGTATGTAAATTTAAAATATCCTCCTAAAGGACTAGACCTACATCATTAAGTCATGGACATGACTATTTACAACATAAATTACACTGGTCAACATGATTTTTGTCTCATGAGTACCAATAGTTGTACTTAATGCAAGTTTTTATCGTGTTTTCAAATATGTATTCGGAATTTCTCCATCACCCTGTTTTTTATTTCAATTGCGATTAATCGATTTAAATAATTATTTTTTAATAAACGTTTTTTCATATATTTGTCCATTGTAAAATAAAACCAAATGAGCTAACTCAAATGATTTCAGCTATGGAAAAGAGATATCAAGGCAAATGGAATCCTAATATGCTGGCCGATTATTGTTGGACCATCAAGAGGGATGCTCCACAGGCGAATTATAGCAGAAAATCGTCATTTCTTACTTTCTAGGTGAGTCCGAATGTTCGAATATTGTGTAGTTACGAATGTAGAAAATATTAAAGTGTTTGAAAATATAAATTCCTGTCTCTCGGAAACCTTTGGAGAAAATCCGATATTATATGTGAATTCAGGAGAAAAAATACTATCAGAATCACATATTTTTCATTCTGAGACAAAAAAAAATTGTTGCTCAGTGTTATTAATGCAGTGGGATAATTCATCTAAGAAATTAATTCAAGAAATTGAATTCAAGATAAGTGTTTATGTTATATCTTATGCTTAGGCTAACTTCTCTATTTGTAGCAACGTTAGCGCTTACCGGGTCTTAAAGGGGCATGGCTTGTCAGGAGAGGGTTCAAAATTTTGAATCATACAGATACTTTACTGACCACATAAGGACATAATATTGTAACATCAATTAAAGTTACAAGAGACAGACATAATATGAGATTCCTAGAAAGGTAAGAAGTAAATCTGAAGATAAAAAGAGCATATGTCGACCAAGATTGCAATGGGTAGATGGAGTTCAGGAAAACCTGAGGAAGTTGGGAATTAAATGTAGTGGCGATTGCGAAGAATAGAGTAAGTTGGAAGAATGTTTTAAAAAAGCCGGAGGTCCAAATTAGATTGGTTTGCTGCTGTTGGAAGAAGGTTCTTAAGAAAGCCGGAGGTCCAAATTAGATTGGTTTGCTGCTGATGATGATGAATTTAATATAAATTATGATAAATTAATTTGGTTGGATTTTATTCATTTTGTTTATGTTAGATGCATTTACTTTAATTTCATGCATTTCGTGACACACAACATTTAACAAATCTTTGGATCCACGCTCAATGTAACAATTGAATAGGATTTCCAAATGATCCAATTCTTTACATTGTTGTTAGTATTTTTCGAAAATGGTTCAGTAAGTTTACTTAAATTTAGATACAGGGAAACATAACCTAAAAGTTAACAGCCAAATAGATTTGATAGCCACATTTGACTTATGATACCTTATTTTCTGTGACATTATTAATCAAGAAAAGTTCAAAAACTCTACAATTAAAGTATTTTTGAAAAGTATAAGCAAATATTTCCCAAACCCATTTACTCATTTTAACCTTTAAATTTGGCCCAAAAAGCAATATAACCTAAAAGTGACAAATCGTATATCTTAAGAAAAGCTTTAAAATTCGTAATTTGTATACATCTTGAACAAATCTCTGTAATCTGACCAAAATTTAATTACAAGGACTGAAACTTATACTTTAGTCCCAATTCGATTTTGTTGTATTAAAATATTACATTATCTGATTCAGTGAGTCATTGGGAATTAATAGTAAATAACTTAGCTTCAACATTTTGAATTACATTACTAACATTTTTATAAGAATTTATTCACTGACTTCTTAATTATTTTTACCTTATTATTTAGGTATATTTAAAATAGTAGGTAGCTATAACCTAAGACGAAATAGTGTTATTCAAAGAAAACATCCTCATCGACATGGCTTTTTCTGTTGTTTCTTTCGCGTATTATGAACTAGAATCTAGAAGAAACCACAGTGTAAAAGTTAGTTTCATTTGGTTTTATGGATGACTGTATCTGTTTTATAGTGTACTAGAAATCAATAACAATTGAAAGAACACGTGATAAGTTATTTTTATATGATAATATAACATCCTCAATGGTTGTATTTTAAATGCATATCATGTTTGGTCTTATAGTTTGCACAAATAGCATATCAGATTAACCAAATAATTTTGGCTTCATATTTCAGTCTAGAGAAAAGAAAAATAATTATTTTCTTGGACTTACTGAATGACGTAGCTTCTTAAGTTTTTCTTTGGTGTAAATTGTTATAGAATTATGGAATTTGGCCAAAACAATAGATGGAACCCATCATAACCTAAAAGCTAGCATCATTTAGAGTTTATGCACGGAAAAAATTAAAATTTACCTGACTCCCTGAGACGTTGGGAGGTTCTTCCAAACTTTCTGAAGCAGCACGTGATGTGGCCGGCTGTTGCCGGGATGTCATGGCTCCCTAAACCTAAACCATGGCTCTTCTTGTTCTACCTCTTGAAGAAGAGCACATTCACCACCGTGCAGCTTCTGCTTACCATAGAAAAAAAAATTATGAACAAAAACAATAATAAAAATATAACGATATCCTCTTCTTCACAGCTGTTGAAGACTTCTTCCAACAACACAAACAGAAATCACTGTTATTACCACTTTCACACTTAAAAAACATCCAACAGGCTGATCGAGTGAGAGGGTAGGTCGCTTTCCTTACCCAGCCCAGGTCAACCCAGGTCAGCCCCTGCCGAGGCCTGCATGACAGTACCGATAGACTGCAAATACAATCCTCAACGCATTCTAGTCCTTTGAATCTTCCAGTCACTAATGTATTAACTTTGTGTTATCCTATATTTTTTGTAAAATTAAACAAAGTATCCAGAGCTTGTTTTCTACCGTATGTAATATTGACAGGATGAGAATGCAACCAGAAACACCTGAAACTTCGGAGGTTTCCGGACAAGTTCGGATTTATCCGACAAAACATTCACCCCCTCATACCCTAGTTCGAGACTATCGATCGACCTCTAAAACATGGTGGAAAGATAGCCGACCGGGCGGGGAATCCTATTTCTTTTTCTTTACTTCTCTCTCCCTCTCTTTCTGTCTCTCATTTTCTCCTCATCCCACTATCCGAGGTCACACCAACCCACCTGTACTACGTCATAAGCGAGGAACTAAGGTTCGAACTCTAGTCCTCGAAATTTCAATTTCAGACTTAATATAAAATTCATGAGAAACGGCAAGACAATCACAAGTGTTTGCTGGAAACTCGGTTTCTAGATTCAGGAAGGGGAGCTATCAGAACTACAACTTAACCAGCAATGAAACTATCTTATACCCAGACCTTATCGCACAAATATCATTCCTAGTGATTTTATTTATCTTAAAGCTTATATATAATAAAAATTGTAAATCATATAACAGAGGGATTTACTATTACAAAAGGTCAAGGTTGCAGTTTATCTTCAATTCTATTCAAAATTTATCTCGAAAGAGTACTAAGAGACTGGAGGAAAAAAATGTCAAAAAATGGGCATACCAATCCAAAATACACATATATATTCACTAAATTTTGCAGATGATCAGGTATTAATAGCACAAGACCACGGTGACATAGAATATATGGCTAAAAAACTAAAAGAATAATATGAAAAATGGGGACTTTGTATAAACATCGAGAAAACTAAATATCTGTGTATATGAGAAGAAATGGAAAATATAAATTTCAACAATGGAGAAGAACTAAAACCTAGTATTGAATGCACTTATTTAGGAACAAAATTAGACCATTCAGGCGATAACACAGTGGAAATTAAAAATATAATCGCTCAAACAAAACAAGCAATAAATGCTTTAAACTCTGTTTGGTGGAGCAAAAATATTTAAAAAAAATAGAAAATTACAAATATATCAAACCATAAATCAGAGCATTTTAACATATGGTGCTGAAGTCTGGCAAATTCCTAGCAGGGAAATGAAAAGAATTTTAAGTTCATAAATGGATGTTTTAAGAAGATCAGCTGGAAAATCTAGAATGGATAGAATACGAAATAAAGAAATAAGGGAAATTATGGGTGTACAAGAGGAACCGGACATCATAGACATTATAGAAAATAAAATATTACAGTGGTATGGCCATGTCAAAAGAATGCCAGAGCAAAGATTGCCTAAAATTGTTATGGAATGGATCCCAATAGAAAGGAGGAAGAGGGGAAGACCGAAGAAAACTTGGATAGTAGGGATACAAGCAGCTATGAATATCAGAGGATTGAAGGAAGATCAATGGATGGACAGAGAGGAATGGTGTTTGGTTTCCGGAAGACGGCGGCAGCTGCCATGATACCGGATGTTAATGATGATGATGATAATACATTCTACAAATATTAATAGTAGGCCTACAATAACTACTCTACAATCCACAAAAAAAAAAGCTGCCAAATAATTTACAAACTTCATGACGCGACAGACCTAGAAAGTCTGGCCTTATATCCACATGTGTCAGTCAGGGGGTGATATGTAGTCAATATATCGGGTCTGGGTTTCTTATCTGACGCTGCTATTTGTAGAAGTCACCTGAATTCTTACATGGTGCTGGGTGGGCACCTGTCCGTTATAGGCCGAAATTCCTTGACAGCATTTATTCCCTACGGATATTCGAATCAGCTCACATCCCGTAGATCTGCGACAAAGCATGATGCCTAGAGCACTCGGCTGTAGCGTGGGACCTAATAAATTTATATGTTATATATTCTCTTCTCTAAAACTAAATCTGTTCTACACAGTCAAATGTGTTACAATCAATCTTGAGACAGGCGCATATTCGACATAAAATAATATTTTGCTAATAAATACCTCCTAAAATGATTAAGATATTGAATATTTATAAAACATTGTATATATATATGTGTGTGTGTGTTGTTTCAGAATATGTATTACAGACTTCTAGGGGTTGTAGAGGGGACTTAGTAGATAAAGAAAAAAGTGACTTTGATAAAGAACCCATGTCCGGAAACATAACAATTCGATGTAAAATAAGTTTGAAGATCGAAACACTATGGGCTGGTATCGTAGGTTTGAAGATCGAAACACAATGGTCTGAAATCGTGTCTTGTGTTTCAGAATAAGTATTACAGACTTCTAGGGGTTGTACTAAAAGTATGGTTACACATGGCGATCCTGTTGTTTGTTGCACAAAGTGTACCTGCGACGCATGTTTCCATACACACGCCTCACAAGACCTGGTGTGTGTTCAATAATTTCTGCTGCCGCCAGAATTCGTGCGAGATCTTCCTCCGACTCGACAGGTGTAGTACAACCTCTAGAATTCTGCAATACTTATTCTGAAACACAATACACACAATATCAGCCCATTATACCTTTCGATCTTAAAACTTACATTTTACAATTGTACGTTTCCGGACATGGGTTTCTTATCAATATTTTATCTACTAAGTCCCCTGTACAACCCCTAGAAGTCTGTAATACTTATTCTGAAACAACAACAACCTGAATTTATATATATGAGAGGGAAAAATTAGCAATATAAAAAATGCTGATGACACTTCAGTTTTCGATGGGAGGGGGGAAGAGATATATAAGTGTACTTACTGAACAGGGAAGGGTGGGAAGAAAAAATGTACAACAGAAAAATAATTAATTAGGATCCCGGTAAGCTCATTGATGGAGAAGATATGTATTTGGGGGTTATTCTATGCGAAATGCCAGTCTACGATTCTTGCAAGACATCACTAGTTATTTTCTATATCGATATTTATCGAATAATATTCTTGCTAGCAATATGTTTATCAACATATTTATTCACGTTTCCGCTAAAGCCAATTTCCAACATGTTTATTCATGTTAGGTTATGTAATTTAGGTGAAGAAGATGAGTTTAGATGAGATGGTTTAGATTAAGTTGGATAATAATAGGTAGGTATTCGGCGATCTCCATTTTACACGCTTTATATTAGCTTGACCTGTATCTATCTATGTAACTGAATCTTTCAACGCGTTTTTCACCCACTTAAAATAATTGGATCGACTTGAAATTTTGTATACTTGTAAAGGACCTGTGACAATACAATAATTTCATTTTTTTTTCTAAAATCCTGGCCAGAATCACCAGAAAATCAAAAAAAGTGTCTTTGTATTTATGTAACGGAATTTTTTGAACACGATTTTCACCCACTTAGAAACATAGGATAGACTTGAAACTTTGTATACTTGTAAAGGACCCGTGACAATACAATAATTTCATATTAATTTTCTAAAATCCTGGCCAGAATCATCAGAAAATAAAAAAAAAAACGTGTCTTTGTATTTATGTAACGGAATCTTTGAACACGATTTTCACCCACTTAGAGACTTTGGATCGACTTGAAACTTTCTATACTTGTAAAGAACCCGTGACAATACAATAATTTCATATTTTGTTTCTAAAATCCTGGACAGAATGATCAGAAAATAAAAAAAAAGTGTCTTTATATTTATGTAACGGAATTTTTTGAACACGATTTTCACCCACTTAGAAACATAGGATAGACTTGAAACTTTGTATACTTGTAAAGGACCCGTGACAATACAATAACTTCATATTAATTTTCTAAAATCCTGGCCAGAATCATCAGAAAATAAAAAAAAAGTGTCTTTGTATTTATGTAACGGAATCTTTGAACACGATTTTCACCCACTTAGAGACTTTGGATCGACTTGAAACTTTGTATACTTGTATAGGACCCGTGACAATACAATAATTTCATATTTATTTTCTAAAATCCTGGCCAGAATCATCAGAAAATAAAAAAAAGTGTCTTTGTATTTATGTAACGGAATCTTTGAACACGATTTTCACCCACTTAGAGACTTTGGATCGACTTGAAACTTTGTATACTTGTAAAGGACCCGTGACAATACAATAATTTCATATTTTGTTTCTAAAATCCTGGACAGAATCATCAGAAAATAAAAAAAAGTGTCTTTGTATTTATGTAACGGAATCTTTGAACACGATTTTCACCCACTTAGAGACTTTGGATCGACTTGAAACTTTGTATACCTGTAAAGAACCCGTGACAATACAATAATTTCATATTTTGTTTCTAAAATCCTGGACAGAATCATCAGAAAATAAAAAAAAAGTGTCTTTGTATTTATGTAACGGAATCTTTGAACACGATTTTCACCCACTTAGAGACATTGGATCGATTTGTAACTTTGTATACTTGTAAAGGACCTGTGACACTACAATAATTTCATATTAGTTTTCTAAAATCCTGGCCAGAATCATCAGAAAATCAAAAAAATTAAAACTGGTATAATAGGTTACGGACTTGTCGACTTTTTAGTCAATCGTTGTAAGAGCTCAGTTGGTAGAGCGGTGAACTAGTGGTATATAATTTCAGTAATCCGTAGGTCGCTGGTTCGAATCCGGCTGGGGAGGATTTTTTTTTTAGAAGAGTAATACTTTTTGCTCATACTACAATGGTATGGAATTTAAAGATATTTACATTCTTATCTTATTCTGTAAAATATTAATACTAAAAAATAAAAAATAAATAATAGTTTTAAAAAACTAACACATCACGCTTTATTAGAAAACCGAACTCAAAAATGAAAAAAAAAATTTCCAACACGCTTGGGATAAATTTAAAGTGGTCAACAAAAAAAATCATCTCCAACACATATAGAATAAAACTAGAATTATCAACAAAAAAGAAAATAATTTTACCATCAAAAGTGTGGGGTTCTTTTTATGATTTTTACATGTTCTTCTTAGAGACTTTACTTTTACCAATATCTGTTTATTATGAAATATATTAATTGATATAGAGCACCCCACGCTTTTGATGGTAAAATTATTTTCTTTTTGTTGCTAATTCTAGTTTTATTCTATATGCGTTGGAGATGATTTTTTTGTTGACCACTTTAAATTTATCCCAAGCGTGTTGGAAATTATTTTTTTTTCATTTTTGAGTTCGGTTTTCTAATAAAGCGTAATGTGTTAGTTTTTTAAAACTATTATTTATTTATTATCATTTTCTCATAAGTTGCATATTCAGATTTAACAACGGCTAATAGTCATTTTCTGTTGTTAATATGACGTATTTTATGTCATTTCTACCTCACTTCTTATTACATTTTCAAGCATTTTTCGTTTTTTAAAGCATGCTTGCGCGCGCGCACACACACACACACACACACACACACAAACGCGCGCGCAGGCATTTCTCACATTTTTCGGGGAAAAAAAAAATCACATATTTCTCACATACTGCAGCAATAAATCGTGGTTTTTTCCCCCCTATGCGAGAATTTTATTTATAAGTAGGCCTATACTTTTTTGTGTAGGCCTAATCTTCCTTGGTTGTATAGAATCCTCAAAAAATGTTATATATATATATGTGTGTGTGTGTGTGTGTGTGTGTGTGTGTGTGTGTGTGTGTGTGTGTGTGTGTGTGTGTGTGTGTGTGTGTGTGTGTGTGTGTGTGTGTGTGTGTGTGCGTCTGTGTATGCGTGTTTGTGTAACTGAAGTATTTTAAGTTCATTAATAAAAATAAAACTGTTAAAGTTTTATATGATTTTCATATTTATTAAAATACAAATTCGTTACAGCTGTTTCAGTATTTTGTACCTTCTTCAGACGAATACCGTGATTATAAATTCTGAATTCGTCTGAAGAAGGTACAAAGTTCTAAAACAGCTGTAACGAATATGTATTTTAATAAATATGAAACTCATATAAAACTTCATCATCATCATCATAGTACATTCACGAATTTAGGCCATTTGTTGACCTGTTTCGGCCTCAAGAGAAACACCATCCAGAAGTCTTTTGAGTGGACGTCCTGGTCTTCTTCTTCCTGCGGGTTGATATCTTAACATTAGTTTGGGTATTCTGTGATCTTCCATTCGATGAACATGTTGTATCCATCTTGACTTATAATCAGAAATTTTGTTTTCTAAAGATTCCATGTGTAATTCTTCTAAGATGTCTTCATTTTTTTTTTGTGATCTAGTAGTGTGTATCCTGCAGTCCTCCGAAGATATCTCATTTCAGCAGATCTAAGTCTCTGTATATCCTTCTGTTTCAACGTCCATAGTTCGCTACCATACAAAAGAGTTGGAAGAGCCAGTGTTTTATACACTTTCAGTCTTGAATGCTTTTGGACTAACTGTGGCTTGAAGATAGAATTTATTAACCCTAAAATTCTTAAAAATTTAGATATTTTTGCATTTACATCCTTTTCTTCTTCATATGAGATATTGCATCCTAGATATGTAAAATTATTCACCTGCTCCAAAATTTTATTGTCCAGTACAATTTTACTTATGACAGGATCTACACCTTGAAATGCCATAATTTTTGTTTTTTCTGTAGATATCTTTAATCCATATTCTTCTGTAATTTTGTTAAGTTCATACAGACTTTCTGTAGATTATCTTCGGAATTTGCTATTATTATTTGGTCATCTGCAAACAATAGGGTGTTTAATTTTCTATTTATATAAAACTTTAACAGTTTTATTTTTATGAATGAACATAAAAACGAATTTTCATCAATAAACGCCAAATCAATTGATTATGAAGTATTTTATGTTTAAGATAGAATGGCTATTTGTTTTTACCAGAAATTTTCGTTGCTGTATCGTTCTCTACATATTTAATAGCTCGTGCATTTAAAAATGTCATTAGCATTACAGTATTGTAATCTTATCATATGGTAACGTGCCAGTAATGCGTGTGACTGACCTACAAACAAAATATATGTGAATCTGGAACGGAACAACCGAGTATTATAACCTATTTACTGTCTGCAACTGGGATATCTGAACAAATTAGTTAAACGAGCTTTGGTTCTTGAAAGTAACACTTATTTTCTCCATCATTGCTTTAAATTCTACAAATGATTAGCTATTCGCTTCTAAGCTTCGTTGACGGGAGTCAATGGGAATTTCAGGGATAAAAATCCTGCGTTTGTTTGTTTTGGAAGGGAAATAAAGCCATGGGTCCTGTGGCATAGATTTAAGGCACGTAAAAGAACCTTAATACTTAAAAAAAGGGGCCTCTAAGCAAAATCTGTTGGACTTTCCAAAAATTATCCTAAGAATTTTATTTTCAAATACTCATTTTTTCCTCCCTTAAAGTAAAAGTTAATGTATCGCATCCATATAATATAACTAGAAGAAGAACATTTTTATATGTTTTCAGTTTAATGTTTTTGAGAGAAGTCGAGACAATAAATGCGTAATAACATGTATTTCCAGAATTGAACCTAATGTTTAATTTCTTTGTGCACCTCATTTATATTTGTAATTATTGTTCCTAGGTAATGAATTCACCCACTTCTTCAAAATTTTCCTCATTTGTCATTAACTGTCCATTTCCATCATAAAATATGTTTCTACATGTGATCATATTTTTAGCTTATTGTGCCATTTAGACACATTCAAATAGGCTAAGATTTACATTTTAGGAATTCCGAATTGCAGCAGGATACTACACAACTTAACTCTCTTAATTGAATGGTATGTCATTTCGAAGTCTACATATACGGTCGATGTACAGTATATTCCGTCTTATCTAAAATCTCTCTTATACTATAAATTCGATCAACTGTAGACCTATTTCTTCTAAATCCACATTGATATAGGGGTAACTCTGGATACAATTTACTTGTTAGAATTTTATACGAAGTTAAAAGTAATGAGATGCCTCTGTAGTTATGTAATCAGTTTTATATCCTTTCATACAGGTTGGTACAATTATCGATTCTACCCATTCGTTTCGAAGAGCCTCCTTTTCCCAAAGCAAACTGTGTATCTTGTCCATCAATTTTTCTTCCCCAGATTTTATCAGTTGTATCATTTTATCCCATTTGAACAGCTGTCTTATGCATCTTCATTTTTTCTATCGTCATTTCAATGTCTGATTCGCTTGGTTCTGTGACTAATATGTCTGCTCCATTCACAATAATTAATTAGACATTAACTCATGCTCCAAATGGGAGTCAACGACCAATCACGTTTCAATGAATTTTGTTTTACAACCAATCACAGTCGTGTTTCACCTCGATATTTATCGAATTATGTTTACCAAAATAAAGAAAGCTCCTCCTTTTTAGTATTCTGAACAGGTCAATTATTTTGCAGTGACTGACGCTTCAACAAATTCGTTGAATATAGCAAATAATTAACAGATTCCTTCTAACTACACATTTCATAACTAAGTGTTCAATAATTGTGTTTTTAAATAATGATTTTACTGAGTTGTTTCCTAAAAAATAATTAATAACATATAATGTTGGTTTAATACACAGTTTTGTGTGTTTCATTTTTTCTCCACTAGGGCGCATTCTTACAATATTACGATCCTATTTGGCAATAAATAAAATGATCTAGTTTTAGTGGATAAACAAATGAAACATAACCAAACATTTCTCATTTGTTTTCAAACATCGCCATTTACATTAAATATATACATATGTTTAAAATAACTATATTTAAATAATGATTGTGAGTAAACTGTTTAATTTTATTCGTTAAATACTGCTAACAAATGCCACTCTTGATTTCCAAATCCACTAGATAAATTGGAAATCACTCGTGGCATTACTTATGATTAATTTATAATTATTATAAGTAATACTAAGAGAGATCTGAGACGTTTACTGTGTATAATAAAGTGAGTCATACTCTTTTAGTATTACCTCAGTTTAAGCCTTTGAATTAGTCCTGGAAGGGAGAGAAAATCGGAAATGAAAGACAAGAGAAATGCCATTCGATATCATTGTCATCCAGGAAGTCGCTTGGGAACATGGATATCAGAACAAAGTTGCTATGATCTCTGTGTTCTCTAGAGAAGTACAGAACAATCGATATTACTGTCCACTCTTGTACACTCCACAAAATCATGAATTTTCGTTTCAACCACAGACATAAAGAGATAGATAAATAAATATTCTACACGTATTAAAAAAAGTTCTTTCACGTGGGAACTGCGTAGACTAAGCGAATTTGTTAAAGGTAAAGGTAAAGTGATCCCACAACAGACCTCAGGAGGCCCTTGGGGTAGTAGGAGGTTAAGGCTCCCACTTTTTCTAGACAATCGGCACTTTGTCAGCCGGGTTGTCAGCCCTGCGTGACGGCCGCCTTTACCCCAGAACAAGCGTCTGGTACTCATTTCAGTTAGAGGCTGAGTCGACCCCAGGGTCATAGTGCCGCCAGAGAGTTTGGGTCAGTTTAAAAATCCTGACCCCAACGGGACTTGAACCCTTGACCCTCCGGCTTGTAGCTCAGTGCCTTAACCACTACGCTACGGCTTGGAATTTATGGTCCGATTTTGGTGGTTTACGGAATGTATCTTTATTTTTAATTTAATTGTAGGCTATGGTACATAGGTCCACCGCTGTGGTCTCAAGGTAGCGTGCTGCCTTGTCACGCAGCGGGCCCGGGTTCGATCCCCGGTCGGGACAGTTTTTCTGGGTGAGGTTTTTATCGGGGTTTTTCCTACCTGTAAGACAAATGTCAGGAAAACTTTAAGGCCCAAACGGTCCCCGAAATCATATGGCCATCATCATCATCCTTCACTGGTGTGGAAAGCAACAGGAAGCTACCACACCTACAATTCCCTAGTAAAGTTGCAAATCATAGCATGAAAATGCTATGATTGCAGTGAAGGACGTGCCCTCGGGCAGAATTACTATGGATGGATGGTATACAGTTACATTGTGTGTATATGCCCCATACATTCTACGCGGGAGGTGGGTGCTCCCTAGAGAGAGTTTCCTAACAAGCTAATTTAGTTACGCTTATTTACCTACAGATCTGAACGAGTAAGATGTGGTTAGTTCATCGCCTCAATGAGACATCTAGTAGGCAACTGAGGAGTTAATCGGATGGATGAATATAGTTATATTGCATTAAGAATAATGTTTGAAGAATACCTCGTTTTATTTCAGTATCAAATAGTGTGATTAGATGCGAAAAATTAAAAAAAAAACTACGCCATCTAGAACGATTTTTAATGTTTCTTTCTATTGAACTCCTGCTGTTAATGGCTCAAATTTGCTGTTTAACCAACTTGCCTTAGTTTTTTTAATTGGCTGCTAAATACCGAGTTTGGTTCCGAAAAAAATACGGCCGTTAGAGCATTAAAGACACATACACACACAAATCCACCCACATACACACACCCACCCACATACACACACACATATATATATATATATATAAAACTCCTGGCGCGACAGGCCTAGAAGGCCCTCAGTCTAACTGCCGGCTGCAGGCCTCTCACCATAGGTGTCAATCACAGAGGTAGATGATCATCCAGCCAGTGTAGAGGTGAAATGTGGTCAGCATGTCGAGTCTCCCAGCCGTTACAGCTGGGTTTCTCAATCTGGAGCCTCTACTTATTGTAACTACCCAAATGGCTCACGATGCTGGGTGGGCACGGGTCCCATACTGGCCGAAATACCATGAGAAAATTTCTTCTCCCATGGAGATTCGAACCAGCGCAAGTCCCCTAGCTTCCTGCCTTAACCACTCAGCTACGGCGCGGGATTGCATACATATACTTTTTTTGTCTTTATCATTTTCGGTGTATCGTCAAATGGGTTGAAGCAAGGAGATGCGCTATACATTTTGTACTAGAGCATACAATCAAATCTTTTAGAGGATGAAGAAAGCTTACAATTCAATGGTATTAATAGGCTGTTGGCTTATGCAGATTATGCAGTTTTATTGGGTGATACCAAGAAGATATTAAGGAGCAACACGCGCACTCTATTCAATAACACTAAGAAATTTGGACTTGAAGTAAAATTCTGTAAAACTAAATACGTAACCTATATGGCCACACATAAAAAATACATTAGGGGCCTACATAATGGAAAAATGATAGTTATAGCTGGTTTTCTCAACTGAAGCCCCTATTTATTGTAGCTATTCAAATTCCTCACGATGTTAAATGGCACCGGTCTCATACTGGTCGAAATTCCACGAGAAAAAATTCTCTCTCTTGGGGACTCGAGCTAGCGCAAATTCCGTAGCACTACACCAAGGCATCATGCTTTAAACCGCTCGTCTATGCCCCCGAAAAAGAAATCATATTGGTAGGTACTCATTTCCGTTAGAGGCTGAGTCGACACTAGAGCCGAAGTGTCGCCAAATTTTTAGCCCAGTTTAATAATCCTGACCACATCAGGACTGGAACCCACAACTTTTCAGCTTGATCTGCCCTAATCAACTAACTTAAGTCATGCCCCAATAATAATAATAATAATAATAATAATAATAATAATAATAATAATAATAATAATAATAATAATAATAATAATAATAATAATAATAATAATAATAATAGTAGTAGTAGTAGTAGTAGTAGTAATAATAATAATAATAATAATAATAATAATAATAATAATAATGTGATTGAATGGATATTAGGCCTACATTTTTGTAAAATTGTCCACTGTTGAAGCGTGTGCGAAGACTTTAAAATTAATTTTTACGGGTAGGCCTATTAAACAGCGAAGTCAATGAAGGGGTCGCCAATAATTTTTTCTAGAAAATGTCGTGTATGCAAGAAGTTTGGGAATCCATTATCATAAGTAATGCCACGAGTGATTTCCAATTTATCTAGAGAATTTGGAAATCAAGAGTGGCATTTGTTAGGACTATTTAACGAATAAATTTAAGCTGTTTACTCACAAATATTTGTTTAACAATAGTTATTTTAAAATGTTTATATGTATAATGTAAACGGCGATGTTTGAAAACAAATCAGAAATGTGAGGTTATGTTCATTCACTGCTGCTTGATCATATTATTTATTGCCAAATAAGATCGCAATATTGTAAGAGTTTACCCAAGCGGAGAAATAATGAAACACATCAAACTATATATCATAATCAACATTACGGGTTATTCATTTATTTTTTTTAGTAAATAACTCGGTAAAATCAAGGAATCTTTTCATTATTTGCTATATTCAATGTATTTGTTGGAGAAAAATAATGCTTTGACCTGTTCAGAACATTAAAAAGGAGGAGCTTTCTTTATCACAAAAGCAGAAGCTGATAAAGAGAAATCGATAAAGAGCGAGGTGAAACACGACTGTCATTGGTTGTAAAACAACATTCATTGAAACGTGATTGGTCATTGACTAGAATTTGTGGCATGAGTTAAATAGTCTATAATAAATCATTACATCTACCGGTACCTTAACAACTTGTTCTTATTCAATTACGAGCTAACACCTTCTAGTGTTCAGTAATCATAAACAACCTAACTTATGTGGAGTAAAAATATGTCTTAAAAATATTTATCCCCGTCTGTAAAACCTACAGTTTTTTAAAAGCTGTCGCCGATGTCCTGTAACGTACTGTATATTATTGCGGGGGAGTTGTCTTCGAACTCAAGAAATGAGATATTGGAGATATTTTATCAACCCCGTGGGGTAGGAAGAAAATCACATCGGAGATCTGTAGAGCGGACATGATGGCGCGTGGGTGCCAAACGAGAAAATATTATCTTCATTCCAATATAATTTGATTTCCGTTTTTTCTTATACTGACTTAATATTGTAATCTAAAATAAATTATTCGATCCTTAATATTACGAATAATAATAGTCTCTATTGATAACAATGTCTGTCTATAGCATATATCCCCATGTGGACAAGGGTGCTCCGTTACATAACCAAGATATTGTAGTTACGCTTATTTCCGTACAGATTTCAGCCAGTGACAAGTGGTTAGTTAGTTGCCTCAAACAGACGCCCGAGGGCAAGTCTTTCACTGCAATCATGGAATATGCTTTGCAGCTTTACTAGGGAATTATAGGTGCGGTAGCTTCCCGTTGCTTTCCACACCAATGAAGGATGATGATGATGATGATGATGGCCGGGTGATTTTCGGGGACCGTTGGTCCCTAAGCTTCTTGACATGTCTTACAATGAGGGAACCCCCCCCCCAAAAAACAACCTCACCCAGCAGTCTGTCCCGACCGGGAATCGAACCAGGGCCCGCTGCGTGACAAGGTTGCACGCTACCTCGAGACCACAGTGGTGGAATAATAATAATAATAATAATAATAATAATAATAATAATAATAATAATAATAATAATAATAATAAGGTAAAGTGTTCCACCAAAAGTATTAAGAGACCACTGGGATAGTAGGAAATTAAGTCTTCCACCTTTCTAGACAATCGGCACTAGATGCCATCCGGGCTATCAGGTACTCATTTCCGTTAGAGTCTGATTCCACCCCAGGCCCACAGTGCCGCCAGAAGGTATAGGCCAATTGAAAAATCCTCCTCCCACAGGGATTCGACCATCGACCATCGACCTTTCGGCTTGAAACGTATAACTTTAACCAATTATGGCACGGCGTGCCCCAATGTTAATAATAATAATAATAATAATAATAATAATAATAATAATAATAATAATAATAATAATAATAGTAATAATAATAATAATAAAATGAAACATATGAAGTCATAGAAATACATTATTAAATGCGACCTTAACAAAAAAAGAGAGAAATTTTGAAGAAGTGGCGAAATCCAGTACATACAGTACAGGCCTTCATACAAAAATTGAACATACATGCTCAACTCTAAATTGCAGGCAATTATGAATTATAGGGACATTTACCACCCCATTTTCTCTAAATGATTGTATATATATATATATATATATATATATATATATATATAAGAAATATTACGAGTGTTTGAGAATGAAGTGCTTCGGAATTTTTTGAATCAGATGAACAGATAGGCGAGCGAAGAAAACAACGTAACTGTGAGCTAAATTATCTTAATGGGAAATAAAAACAATTAGTAAGTCTCAATAGACTGCGATGGGTAGGACACAGGCACGAATGGGCAATGAAATAAGTGCAAGGAAAATTCTTGTAAGAAAAGCAGAGAGAAATCAACCTGCAAGTAGGTCAAAATATGAGATGGGAGAATAACATTAACAGTGCAGTATACATGGAATGATTGGAAAATATTATCTCAGGATAAGGATGTTTGGAGATTTTATGTCTGCATGAGCATGAACCTCTAGGTTCAATGGTGCCAGTGAGTAATAATAACAATTATTCTATTTATAGGCCTCTTCTTTGTATTTTATAATTAAATTTTATGCTCCTTTTGATTGTGAATATTTTGAAGTGAATGGTTGTTTGTTAAATCATCAGTCGGCCCAAATTTACATAAAAGTTCATATTCAGTATATATATATACACGTTTGTGTGTGTGTTTGTGTGTATTGGTGTGTGTATGTGTTTGTGTGTGTATGTGTTTGTATTTGTGTGTATATTTGTGTGTGTGTGTGTTTATGTGTGTGGTTGGGTGTGTTTGTGGTTGTGTGTGTTTGTGTGTGTGTGTGTTTGTGGTTGTGTTTGTGGTTGTGTGTGTGTGTTTGTGGATGTGTGTGTTTGTGGTTTTGTGTGTGTGTGTTTGTGTGTGTTTGGGGTTGTGTGTGTTTGTGGTTGTGTGTGTTTGGGGTTGTGTGTGTGTGTTTGTGCTTGTGTGTGTGTTTGTGTTTGTGTGTGTATGTTTGTGGTTGTGTGCGTTTGTGTTTGTGTGTGTTTGTGGTTGTTTGTGTTTGTTTGTGTTTAAGTTTGTGTGTGCTTGTTTTTGTTTGTATGTGTTTGTGTGTGCGCGCGCGTGCGCCCGTGCGTGCGTGTGTAGAGTAAGTGCAATTAAATTTATTAAAAAGTACATACTTTTATAAGTAAAGTGATCCCACAACAGGCCCGGAGGCCCTTGGAGTAGTAGGAGGTTAAGGCTCCCACTTTTTCTAGACAATCGGCACTTTATGTCAGCCGGGTACATACTTTTATGCAATTGCCAAACATATCGTCCGGTGTTCTATGGAATTCTTAGGAATTCTAAATAATGTTCTAATTTAGTAATCACGTTATTTTCATTTAACGACTCTCTTTAACAACTCAGGTCATTATCTTCGTAGCGTAATTCTTGGTTTGAAAGAACCGACATATTTTTTTCATGGGCTTCTTATTTCAGACTTAACTTTCTTTTACTTGTCGTAAATCTATGACACGGACCCCAGGGTCTTACATTATTTTCGAATGAAGCAAATCAATTGAATTTGACCGGATTTGATCCCACGAACCTCAGAACGAGAGGCGTGCATGGTAATCACTAGTCCTTCAGGACCGACAATTGAGTTAAGTCATTTGCTGGTCCGATAACATGATTTGAGCCTTATTTACGAAAATATATAAGTCAACGTTTGCATTATATAAGCACCCTTCACTAAATCTATAAAAGAGGATTGAAGGTGATCTCATAAGCTTGAAAGTGAGTTTTCTTTTGTTAGGCAGGGTAAGGAAGTAGGTTAAAAGTGTGGCACTTCCCAAGCCTGGAGAGCTATCGATCTGTAAAACAGAGACCATTGTGTACAGACCACTGACAAATTATAGGTCTCTTTTACCAATGTATTTGATTATTTCAAATTATCTTTCGGGCTTAGTGACCTGGAGGTATCGCTTCTGCCTCCGGATTCGAGAATTTAAGGAAAGGATACCCGATACACCTAATAAAAACTATACAAAATTTATATGAAGATACAAAAATAACAATTGAAATAAATGGAAAATTAACAGAAGAAATTAGAACTAACCGTGGTTTAAACCAGGGGAGTAGCCTTTCCCCAACACTTTTTAATATATATTTAAAATATATATATTTAGACGACATTCTTGATGAATGGAAACAATTGGTTCATAGCCTAAGGGATTCAAAATTGGAAGAAATAAAACATTGAATGCATTATGTTTTGCAGATGATATAGTTTTAATTTTTGACAGAGAGGTCAGGCTACAAAAAGCAGTCTGTCAATTAAATAATATATGCAAGAAATATAATATGATAATTTCAAAATCAAAAACTAAAGTAATGGCATACCATGGAAAGTACCCAGTAAGAACAAAAATAGTAATAGAAGGTAAAGTGTTGGAACAGGTTTCACACTTCCAGTATTTGGGCTGCGATATAACTTATGAAGAAGAAAAATATATAAATAAGAAAATACAGACATTTCAACACATTTGCGGAACAATCAGACGAACACTGAGAAACAAAGTAAGAAACGATACGCAGCTAAGAAGATTTTACTCTACGATTGCATTACCAGTGGCGATTTATGGAAGTGAGGCCTGGGTCCTGAAGGAAAAAGAAAAAAGTAAAATTCAGGCAGCAAAAAATGAGATTCCTAGAGAGGATAAAAGCACAACCACTTCTTCAACAAATAGAAGTACACAGAAACAATTGGATAGAACATCTGCAAAGAATGACAGATGACACTGATGTATAATCTTGTAGGACGAAGATCGGTGGGAAGACCAAGAAAGTGCTGAGTTGAACAGATGAGATCGGAACAGGCAAAGACCTAATCCGTGAAGGATGATGAAGATGCTGGTGATATTACAATTAGGCTAAATAAAACATATAGGCCTATAGGCCTACTTACATTCAAATATTTTAATAAAATTCTGAAAATATCAAAGTATCTTCTAACAGAGAAAAAGAGTACTATTTCACAAATTAACGTTTGCGTCCCCGAAACCAAGTTAACCGTCGCTAGTGGTCATTATGAAAGAGTTGTGCTATATTTGTATTTTTTAAATGCATACTTTTTTTTTTGCCCAGGATATTCGCTTTGCCACGGACCTTCCTGTTATTTATTTAGCTGATTATGTTGGGGTGTGCTCTATGACATTAGTAAAAAAATACCTGAAAATTTAACACTGTCATGAATTGTTTAGTAAAAGCTTAATTTCTCAGATGAATAGTTATATACAGAGTGTATCAAAAAGGATGGCGCAAACTTACATGGTTGAAAGTACAATATAATAGAAGCAGCAATGTCCCAGTAAACATGGGTCCGCAAACGAGCCGTTTGCGAGGTAATTACGAATGTATGGTTACAAGCAGCCACTGACGTAATTGTTTGTAACATCGTACGGTTTACTCCTTGCGCATTTGAAGCCGTCCTATGTTCTTTGTTTACAACGTCGGAGTTTGTGGTACATGCATGATGGAGCTCCGGCATATTTTGCTGCTGCTGTGAGATGGCATCTAACGCGCAGATACGGCCAAAGATGGATAGGTCGAGGCGGATCTGTACCTTGGCCTCCAAGATCACCTGATCTAAATCCTTTGGATTTTTGTGTCTGGGGTCACTTCAAAAGCGAAGTGTACAGCACACCCGTTAACACGGTTGAAGAACTGGAGCAGAGAGTTGTACATGCTTGTCAAGAATTATAAAATGATCCAGTGGTTTTTAAAAGAATTCGACATTCATTGCAGAGACGAGCGCATTATTGCATTCAGATGCAAGGAAGACACTTCGAACACCTCCTTTAACAGGTAACCCATAAGTGAAGTGAACTGTGAACTAAATGAGATGAAAAATTAATAGTAAAGTCTAAATTCAAATTAATTTGTACTAACTAGGACGATGTTTACAATGAAGTCAGTGGCGGCTTGTAACCATACATTCGTAATTATCTCGCAAACGGCTCGGGGACATTGTTGCTTCTATTATCGTGTACTTTCAACCATGTAAGTTTGCGCCATCCTTTTTGATGCATCCTGTATACAACGTTGTCCACATACAGTAGAAGATTCTGTAAAATGGTGACTGAATATTTTATTGTAATACTGACAATTTCTATGTTGATGATATTTATATTTTATTGTATTTCCCTTGCAATGTAACATAGAATTTAGTTATGGTACGTCTCGCACCAATGAGAATACCAGCTATAAAAAATGTGTAATGCACTTGTCCGATCCGATTGAGGGTCTTTCCACTTTTCAGCGGTTGCCCTTTTACCAGCCGGCTGCTGGCCCTTCACATCCACATGTGTCAATCACAGAGGTAGATGATCAACAGCCAGTGTAGGGGTGACATGTGGTTAGCATGTCGAGTCCCCCAGCCGTTATAGCTGGTTCCTCAACCTGGAGCCGCTACTTATTGTAGCTACCCAATTGCCTCACGATGCTGGGTGGGCACCGGTCCCATACTGGCCGAAATACCATGAGAAAATTTCTTCCCCCATCACTTGTATAGGTCTAATAAATTTGTTATATCGAAGAGAAACCATTGTATTAAGGAAAACCTATTTAAAAATATTCGTTAAGAAGTTTTTTTTTAATACCAAAAAAGATTAGTTCATCCCTAAGCTTTTCTTTCCGGTTGGAGTGCTGGTTATTTTTCACTTAGGAAAAGCTTTTAAATAAAAAAAATGTTGAATTATGATTCTTCTAGTTCTCGAAGAGAATTTATTTTGACTATTTAACTCATACCCCAAATGGGAGTCAATGGCCAATAACAGTAAGTAAAGTGATCCCACAACAGACCCGGAGGCCCTTGGGGTAGTAGGAGGTTAAGGCTCCCACTTTTTCTAGACAATCGGCACTTTATGTCAGCCGGGTTTTATTTACAACCAATCATAGTCGTGCTTCGCCTCGAATGTATCAACTAAACTTTATCATATTAAAGAAAGCACCTCCTTTTTAACATTCTGAATAGATCATAGCATTATTTTGCAATTACTGACTCTAAGAAATATGGCTACCAGATTGTAAATATAGTACATGACTGTCAGCAGATAGCGCATGCAGGAGATAATATAAAAACATTTGTAGCAATTGATTATACCAAAAAAAACACTGTTTGCACTTTCTTAAACGAATTATTTTCATAAGTAATGCCACGAGTGATTTCCAAATTATCGATAAATTCACGACTCACGAAGTGAGGAGTGAATTTATCTAGAGAATTTGGAAATCAAGAGTGGCATTTGTTAGGACTATTTAACGAATAAAATTAAGCTGTTTACTCACAAATCATTATTTAACTATAGTTATTTTAAAATATTTATATATTTAATGTAAACGGCGATGTTTGAAAACAAATGAGAAACGATAGGTACGCTTCTACTGCTTCATTTGTTTATCACTGCAACCAGATCATACTATTTATTGCCAAAGGAACGCAATATTGTAAGGAGGAGCTTTCTTTAATATGGTAATTATAACACTGATAAATATTTGGTGAAATACGACTCTGATTGGTTGTAAAACAGAAATCATTGAAACGTGATTGGTCATTGACTCCCATTTGGGGCATGAGTTAAATAGTCCAGGAAATGACATTGCAGAAAAATACTTACTTACTTACTTACTTACTCACTGGCACTATCGAACCCGAAGGTTCATGGCCGCGCGGACATAAGCTCTCCATACATCCCTATCCTGAGCTAATGCTTTCCAATCATTCCCTGTATAATCCACTTCCCTCAAATCATAGTTAATGTTGTTCTCCCACCTCATTCTTGGCCTACCAACTGGGCGTTTTCCCTCTGGCTTTCCTACAAGAAGCTTCCATGCACGTCTTTCATTCCCCATACGTGCAACATGTCCTGCCCATCGCAGTCTACGAGACTTAGCTGTTCTTATTATATCTGGCTTCCTATAAAGACCATGTAGTTCATTGTTATGTAGTCTTCTCCATTCACCTGTCTGTTCATCTCTCTTTGGTCCAAAAGCAGAAAAATACAATTGACATATTTACATCCTAGGACAACAGAAATTAATTAATACCTATAATGTCGATTATAAATTTCTCCACTAGGGTGCATTCTTACAATATTGCGACCCTTTGGCAATAAATAATATGATCTGGTTGCAGTGATGAACAAAACAATCAAATGAAGCATACCAATCGTTTCTCATTTGTTTTCAAACATCGCCGTTTACATTACGTATAGAAATATTTTAAAATAAGTGTAGTTAAATAATGATTTGTGAGTAAACAGCTTCATTTTATTCGTTAAATAGCCCTAACAAATGCCACTCTTGATTTCCAAATTATAAGTAATGCCACGAGTGATTTCCAAATTCTCTAGATAAATTCACTCCTCACTTCGTGAGTCGTGAATTTATCTATAATTTGAAAATCACTCGTGGCATTTGTTAGGACTATTTAACGAATAAAATTAAGCTGTTTACTCACAAATCATTATTTAACTACAGTTATTTTAAAATATTTATATATTTAATGTAAACGGCGATGTTTGAAAACAAATGAGAAACGATAGGTACGCTTCTTTTGTTTATCACTGCAACCAGATCATACTATTTATTGCCAAAGGAACGCAATATTGTAAGAATGCTCTCTAATGGAGAAAAAATGAAACACATCAAAATGTATATTAATTCGTTTCTGATGTCGTATGATGTAAATATGACAATTATATTTTTCTGGATTATTACCTGGGAAAAAATACATTTAAGAAAGTGCAAACAGTGGTTTCTTTTTTTGGTGGTATAATAAATTGCTACAAATGTTTTTATATTAACTCCTGCAAGCGCTATGTGTTGACATCTATGCACTATATATACAATCTGCTAGCCGTATTTCTAATAGGCTCAGTCACTGCAAAATAATGGCCAGACCTGTTCAGAATATTAAAAAGGAGGAGCTTTCTTTAATATGGTAAGTATAACACTGATAAATATTTCGTGAAACACGAATCTGATTGGTTGTAAAACAGAAATCATTGAAACGTGATTGGTCATTGACTCCCATTTGGGGTATGAGTTAAATAGTCTAGATAAATTCACTCCTCACTTCGTTAGTCGTGAATTTATCGATAATTTGGAAACCACTCGTGGCATTACTTATGAATAACCTGCATATCCTTTTATGTAGCCTTAATGAACATTGAACATTCTGCTGGAATCTCCTAGTTACTTTCGCAGGTAACCAATCTTCGTCGCTTCTCGATCACAACCCATTTTTTTTAATCGTGGAACATATTTAAATATATCAACTTACACTTACATATGGTATATTGTTATTATCTTACTTAGATTTAATCATAATGATACATGTCCACCTTGCTCCAGTTTCAGTATATTAGATGTGACACACTGAAAATTATAGTAAATAGTTCAGTAATTCTAAAGGATTATTATCACTAATTATAGTTTAATTAAATGACTTTCTCAGCCGTGTAAAATAGCTTGCACACATTACGTAACGATAACACTTTTGGTAATGTATGTGTTTGCTTCGTAGCCATGCAGGTGGCTTAGACGTCTTAGACGTCTTGCCTTTGTGCATAGCTACGAGACTTGTACTGGTTCAAATCCCCTTGGAGAAAGAAATTTTCTCATGAAATTTTGACCAGTATGGGACCTGTGCAACCAGCATTGTGAGTAATTTGGGTAGCTAAAATATGTAACGACTCCAAGTTGAAAAAAAAGGCAACTATAGGCCTAACAGCTGGGGGATCCGTCATACTTACCACATGTCTCATCTATACTGGGTGAATGTTCGTCCATCTCTGTAATTAAAACATTTTGATGTGAGGGCAGTAATGTTCAAATAATGTTAGAATTTTGATTTGCAACCAATTACAATCTTTTTCACCTCGATTTTACCACTTTCATTTTATCAGGTGGCTCCCAGATTGTAAATATAGTGCACGAATGTAACCAGATTCTGCTTGCGAGATATTAGAAAAACATTCATAGCAATTGATTATACCACCAAAAAAACACTGTTTGCACTTTCTTAAACGTATTGTTTCCCAGGTATTAACATTCCAGAAAAATATAATTGACATATTTAGATCATAGGACATCAGAAATTAATTAATAACACTGATCAACATGATTTTTGTCTCATGAGTACCAATAGTTGTACTTAATGCAGTTTTTTATCGTGTTTTCAAATATATATTCGGAATTTCTCCATCGCCCACAATTTTTTTATTTCAATTTTAATTAATGGAATTTTTGTATTGTATTGTAAGCCTATGTTTTCCCTTTACAGAGATTTAGGCGCTCTCCCCCTACAGGGAGGGGCACGCCGTAGCGTAGTGGTTAAGGCACTGAGCTACAAGCCGGAGGGTCGAGGGTTCAAGTCCCGTTGGGGTCAGGATTTTTAAACTGACCCAAACCCTCTGGCGGCACTATGGCCCTGGGGTCGACTCAGCCTCTAACTGAAATGAGTACCAGACGCTTGTTCTGGGGGTAAAGGCGGCCGTCACGCAGGGCTGACAACCCGGCTGACATAAAGTGCCGAGTGTCTAGAAAAAGTGGGAACCTTAACCTCCTACTACCCCAAGGGCCTCCGGGGTCTGTTGTGGGATCACTTTACATTACTTTACTTTACTCCCCCTACAGGGAAGAATTTGAACCATACTAATTTAGTTACACTTATTTTCGTATAGATGTCATTTTGAGTGGTACGTGGTCAGCGTTCCACCTTATACTGACATCTAGGAAACCAAGGTAGTACTAGGACGGGAAAATTCTGTAAATTTTGCTTAGAGGCCTTTTCATTCAGGCTTAAGGATTTTTTACGAGCCTGAAAATCTTCAGACTCGGGACCCACGGCTTAAAATCCCTCCCGGAGGACTTGCTCCTTGGATTTTTCCGTCCTAAAAAATCCATCGACCCCGGCCGGGTTTGAACCCGCGACCCCCAGGAACCAGAGGCAAGGAACATAACCACTAGTTCACCGCGGCCGATATTAATGGATTTAAATAATTATTTTTAATAAACGTTTTTTCGTCCATTTTTGTAAAATACAACGGGAAAAACTTTGATCAGGAGATTTCAGCTATGGAAAAGATATATCAAGGCAAATGGAATTCTAATATGCTGGCCGATTATTGTAGGACCATCAAAAGGGAGGCGAAATATAGTAGAAAATCGTCATTTCTTACTTTCTAGGCGAGTCAGAATGTTCGAATATTGTGTAGTTACGAATGTAGAAAATATTAGTGTTTGAAATTATAAATTCCTGTCTCTCGGAAACCTTGCGTGATGGAGAAAAACCGATATCATATTTGAATTCAGGAGAAAAAATACTATCAGAATCACATATTTTTCTTTCTGGGACAAAAAAAAAGTTTATTTTTTGTTGCTCAGTGTAACCTATAATGTTGGTTATAAACAGTTTGATGTGTTTAATTTTTTTCTCCACTAGAGTGCTTTCTTACAATATTGCGACTCTATTTGGCAATAAATATGATCTGAAACATAACCAACGTTTCTCACATCGCCGTTTACATTATAGGCCTATAGGCCTATATATATTTAAAATAACTATATTTAAATAATGATTTATGAGTAAACAGCATAATTTTATTCGTTAAATAGTCCTAACAAATGCAACTCTTGATTTCCACTTGACTCCTCACTTCGTGAGTCGTGAATTTATCGATAATTTGGAAATCACTCGTGGCATTGCTTATGATAAATTAATACAACATTCGCCATTAATGTTATAGATTTTACAATTTCCTCAACATTTATTGCAGTTGTATTTCTATATTTAATTAACGACTATTTTCGAAATTTTGCGCAAACATTTATGGAGTTAATTTAAAGAAATTGGACTGTTTCTAAACACAGTTACACGAGCTTTAATAACTTTTTTGTTTAAATGTAATATGGCGGTCAGCCTGAAAATAAAAAGATTGCATGCAAGGAGAAGTACAACTTAATAACTAATAAGAGAAAAAAATTAATTAATTTTTTACCAAAATTGGACATGACCATGTTTTTTATCTTTGTCCCTCGTTACACATATAAATAACATTAATTTAATACGAATTGCTTAATTGTGTGATTAATTGAACAGCTGATATCAATCATCATGGAAACTATCGATTAGCTAATCAAATTACATTTTAGTTGATTAGTATATGACCTTGGCATGTATGTAACTGTGATGCACTGAAGGAGACACAAGATACATGCTGCTGGTAATTTAATGATATAGGATTTTGGATTTTAAGATGGATATTTTTAAAAAATTGACGTTCTTGGTAGGACATTAGCGAAGAGTTCTGCACTGAAGCCAGAAATTGTGAGTTTAAACCGATATAGGTAGGTGGATTTAATTTCGTAAAATAATTGAAATACTCGCAAAGGTTTACATACTTAGGAAAATATCGTTGAAGGTACCAATACCAAATGCAACTGTTGGACTCGACATGCTGGCCATATGTCACCCCTATATTATCTGGATGATAGTCCATCTCTATAAATACATGTGAATGTGAGTCCTAGGTCTGTCGTGCCATAGAGTTTCTTCTTCTTCTTCGTCACGGTTTAGGCTTATCTACTAGCCTGTTCCGGCTCCAAATTGTTGCTGTTTCCATATTTTCCTTGGTCTTCCCAAACTTCTTCTTTCTCATGGTGAATAGCTGTATGCTGCTTTTGGTATTCTATTCTCAGTCATTCTTGCTAAGTGTTCTTTCCAGTTTGTTCTGTATTTCACCATTGTTGTGTTCAATTCCTCTACTTTTAGTTGTCTTATTTCTGTGTTACGTTTTTTGTCTGTTCTTTGATATCCTGCTATTGTTCTGAGGAATTTCATTTCATCAGCTTGTATTCTGGCAGATTGTTGTGTTGTCACTGTCCATGTTTCGGATCCATAATAATAGGCACTGCCATTGTCTTGTATAAGTTCATTATAGAGTCTTCCCTGGCTTCATTTTTCAAAGTTATTTTTAGTGTTCCTGTTATATAATTAAACTTATTTAGTTTGTTATTTATATCTGTTTCCGCTGTGTATGTTAGTTAAAAAAAGAGTTAATTGAGCGAGGTGGCACTATTGCGTTGCATGCGACTGGAATATACCGATGTGCAGTCCGCAGACGAAGTGAATGCAAGTGCGGGACAAGGTACGAGAAAGCAAATCCAAATAAAGAAGCCACAAATAAAGAACAGTCATATGTCACGCATCACCGTGGTTTATTTCAGGTGTATTCTACTGATGGTTGTGCATCAGACTTGGAACTAGCACGCCCGCTGAGAGAGTGAAAGGTTCAGATAGTATGTACATTTGTACAATCCCTCAATACGTAATATGCTGCGTAAGACATTCCTCATAATTGCTTTCTTCAGAGCTGTGGACTGTACAGTGTATTATGATCAAAAGCATAGGGAGTTCCCCTGTTATGACCAAATGAGGAACTTCATATCAGTAAGCATTTTGTGTATTCAATATTACAAATAACATCGACATGGTTAACTGCAGATCTTAGTGAGTTTCAACTTGGCATGATCATAGTTGCCCACCTAAGCAGTAGGTCTAAAAAGAGATTTCAGCTGTTCTGAAGCCGAAAAACTCATCAATTTAAATTTTTTTAATAAAATGTAATACGACTATGAAAACCAGTTACAACTGCTGGGGGAGCCGACATGCTGACCACATTTCACCCCTATATTGGCTAGAAGATCGTCTATCTCTGTGATTAACATATGTGGAAGTGAGGCCAATAGCGGGCTGGTAGCCAAGGGTTTTCTAGGTTTGAGGCACAATGGAATATTTTTTATAAAATGAAAACATATGGTAGTGCTATCATAAGTAAACAACGATGTAATATACTGCAAATTATGTCCGAAAGGAATCATAGATCTCCGAAAAATATATGGTTGTCGGCTGAATCAATCACCCAAGAATTCACTGTTTCCAGTTTCCAGCAGTGCGCCGTAGCCGAGTGGTTAAGGCAAGGAAGACTTGGTGCAGAGCTACGGACTTGCGTTGGTTCGAGTCTCCGTGGGGGAAGAAATTTTCTCATGGTACTTCGGCCAGTATGGGACCGGTGCCCACCCAGCATCGTGAGGCATTTGGGTAGCTACAATGAGTAGCGGCTCCAGGTTGGGAAAATCAGCTATAACGGCTGGGGGACCCGACATGCTAACCACGTCACCCCTACACTGGCTGATTATCATCTACCTCTGTGAGTGACACATGTGGAAGTGAGGCCAGCAGTCGGCTGGTAGGCTAAGGGCCTTCTAGGCCTGTCCCGCCAGGAGAGGAGCAGTGAAATTACTACAATGACTGTCTTATTGAGGAAATTTTATTGTCTTGGCAGGGGAACCCGTCAAAGTTGATGAGAAGAAGTTAAAATGTTTTCTGTTCGAGGGCAGCACCAATTAAAGAAGATATTAACAGGGTCCACTCAAACAGAAGGGTCCACATTACCCACACTTCCCTATTTAGTTCACTGGAGTGTGAACTATTAGATATTTGTAGCTTTAACGACGAGTCGAACTGTGTCTTATGGCAGCATGTAGGACGGACTTTGGTATAACGAATGTCGGGGAAACGGTATCTACCAGCCTGTATTTGCCAACAGTGAAATTTGGAGGTGATATTAGAGTGTGGGGTTGATTCTCATGGCATGGGATTGATCCTCTAGTAAAATTGAATGGAAATCTAGACGACAAAATTTATAAAGACGTTCTGAATGGTCTTTTAATGACCACATCATCATCACCAACATCATAATCATCTTCTAAAGCCAAGCTTCGTCATTGAAACTATTCTTCTCTATTTTCTGCTATCTTTTCAATTAGTATTAATAGTCTTGGCATCTTATAGGAAAACCAGAAGGAAAACGCCCAGTTGGTAGACCAAGAATGAGGTGGGGGAATAACATTAACTATGATTCGAGGGAAGTGGATTATACAGGAAATGATTGGAAAACATTAGCTCAGGATAGGGATGTATGGAGAACTTATATTCGCGCGGCCATGAACCTGCGGGTTCCATAGTGTTAGTTAGTTAGTCAGTCAGTCTTGGCATCTTATAATTTCTGTTACATCTTCCAAATCAGTTTTCCTTGGTCTTCTCCTTAATTTTTTCCTCCAAAATTTGCCATTAAAAATAATTTAAAGGAAATTATTGTGACGGAGTATGTGGGCAAAAATCCAAAAATAAAATTTTATAGATTTACCCTAGACTTTTCTCCAATCACCTTCCGATCGGGACAGTTTCCTGGGTGAGTTTTTTATCGGGGGTTTTCCTCACCTGTAAGACAAATGTCAGGAAACTTTAAGGCCAAAACGGTCCCCAAACATCATATGGCCATCGGAATCATCATCATTCATATTCATCTTAGATTAAGCTTAGGATTAAGGGCTCTCCTGGCGCACCACTATCATCATCATCCATCATATCATCGGGACAACATAACCCCGCCTTCCAGGCGCCCCAACCTTAGAAGTTGGTTACAATTACGCCAATTCCAGGAGAGAACACCAGAAATGTCCAAGAGGACAAACTGGGGTATTAAAAAAAAGTTCAATAAATAGATTGGCAGGCCCAGACTCCCGACATCTAATCTAATCGAACGCCTGTGGGATGAATTAGAGTATAGGCCTATACTTTGATCCTGACCTCAAAAGTCTACGTCATTACCTTCTCTGTTTACAGCTCTCTACGAAGAATTAACTAGCATTCCACCGAAAACATTCAGACACCTACTGGAAAGTCATAAAACCAAAGACTGCGCCCACTCATGAAGATTCAATACTGAAGGTGTGTCAAGAGGAAAGGCAGATTTAAGTTTTAATAATAATAATAATAATAATAATAATAATAATAATAATAATAATAATAATAATGTTTTATTTTTTAGCTGGCAGAGTTAAGGCCATAAGGCCTTCTCTTCCACTCAACCAGCGAATAGTAGAATTATACAAAAATTACATACATATTACAATTTTAAGATATTATTAAAATACAGACTAAACAAAATACAATGATGATGTGATCTAATACTAGCTAATACTAACAAAAATAGAATATAATAAAATTAAAATTATATAAAATAATGTAAGTAGCTTCCTAGATGATTATTAATGGAATGCTCTATATAGTTGTTATGCAGTTAATGTTTTCATTGTGTCGAACTTAAGATATCAGTTAATTTGGATTTAAATAATGATAGCGATTGACAGTCCCTGACATGACTGGGAAGTGAGTTCCATGCTCTAGTCATTGATATTGTGTAAGATTCAGAGTATAGACATGTCCTGTGCTGTGGTATCAAAAGTAAAGAAGAGTCTTGTGATCTTGTTCCTAAATTGTGATGAGCCGATACATTTTGAAAACTCGTTGTTAAATAACTTGGTAAATATGTGTGCAGAATTTGGAATAGTAAGGTATGTGAATGTAAAGTTCTTCTGTCATTTAGGCGTAGCCATGATAAGGCCTGAAATTAAGGAGACGCGTGGTCATAACGACGGAGATTGAATATAAATCGAATGCACGCATTATGAGCACGCTGTAGTCTGTCAGATAGATCAGTTGTCAGATTAGTCAGTAATATGTTGCAGTAGTCGAAGTGTGGCATTATAAGAGTCTGTACAAGTATTTGTTTTAATTTTCTAGGAAGGAAATTTTTAAAACTATTTAGGGAGTGAAGAATTGAGAACACTTTC
The DNA here is from genome assembly GCA_030220185.1 of Diploptera punctata. Classification (NCBI taxonomy): domain Eukaryota; kingdom Metazoa; phylum Arthropoda; class Insecta; order Blattodea; family Blaberidae; genus Diploptera; species Diploptera punctata. The sequence continues at coordinate 263,708 of JASPKZ010007519.1, read as the reverse complement.
TTGCAGGTATTATTCACCTGGATTTTCCAGTCTAGGTGTTGGTCCATGCAGATACCCAGATTTTTTACTACTGAGCTGTAGGACCATCTTAACTAACTCACTGGTTCTATCGAAACCATAGGTTCATGGCCGCGCGGACATAAACACTCCACCTATTCTGAGCTAATGTTTTCCAATCATCCCCTGTATAATCTACTTCCCTCAAATCATAGTTAATGTTATTCTCCCATCTCATTCTTGGTCTACCAACTGGATGTTTTTTCCTCAGGTTTTCCTACAAGAAGCTACCATACCCACCTCTTTACCTTTGTCCTGGGGGAGTGGCTTCCGTGCTTTAAAAATACCCAGATGAAGCTATGTTCGGACGATAGCATTTTGCTTTGCCGAAAGGGTTTTACCCATGCCGGAAAAAAGTCTAAGGCGATAAGCCATATGAAAAAAGTACCTTGGTCAAAAGAGTGACAATCTTTCACCATAAAAATATAACCACAGTGAAACACGGGCATGGATTCCACTTTTGATCTATAGAGTATATTTTTATTATGGATTTTACAAATAACATAAATATATTTTTCACTGGAGAAGTAGAAACTCATGTTCAGGGGACATTTATATAAAGTAAAGTGATCCCAATACAGGCCTCAGGACGCCTTTGGGATAGTGGGAGGTTAGGGCACTTAATGTCAGTCCAGCGTGACGGCCGCCTTTACCCCAGAACAAGCATCTGGTATTCATTTCCGTTAGAGGCTGAGTCGGCCCCAGGATCATAGTGCCGCCAGAGGATTTGTGTCAGTTTAAAATTCATGACACCACCGAGACTCGAACCCTCGACCTACTGGCTTGTAACGCATTGCCTTAACCACTACTCTACGGCGTTCCCCTGACATTTATACATAACACGTAATTTATTATAAAGCAAAATCTAGAAGACAGGTACGCAATAACAGTAATAACTTAATGGAATATCAGATAAGAAATAATCAACATAAGAAATAAACAAACAAATTATTATCACTCATTCACTGACGAATTAGAAGGTTCATAGTCGACGGTCATAACATCTTCATGCATCCCTATTTTGAGCTAATGTTTTCCAGTCATCAACAATCACGGATTAAGTCCATGTGGCTTGTTCCGGTCTCATAGATTCTCATTCAAAAAGTTGAATCCATCTCTCTTTCGGTCTACCAACATTCCTGCCTCCTCATGGTTTGTAATTAAGTATAATTTTTGGTAAGTTCATTTTTATTCTATGGATAAGATCTTTCCAGTTTTTTCTAGATTCATTTTTTTTATCTAAAAGTTTAAAAATATTTAGCTCATTTCTAATATCTTCACTTCTTCTTTTATCTAGAAGTTTGCAGCCAGCCACGCTTCTCAGAAATCTCATTCCAGCTGCTTCTATGATCTTCTCTTTTAGTTAAAACCCAAAATTCACTACCCAACAATACAGTCATTCCCTATATAATTCACCTCTCTCAAATGATGGTTAATGTTATTTTCCACCCCATTCTTGGTCTTCTTACTGGGCGCTTAAACTCTAGTTTTCCTACAAGATGATTTTATGGCCTTCTACTTCTTATTCGTGCCACATGTTCTGACCGATTCATCTGTTTTTAGGCTATTATATTGATTTCCCATACAGATAATTTATCTCACTGTTATGAAATTTTCTCCGATCACCTGATTATCCGTCTCTCTTTGGCCCAAAAATTGTCCTAAGGACTCCGTGGCGTAACATGTCTAGAAGGTCCTTGTCCCACCAGGCAGCTGCTGGACTCACATCTACATGCAATATTTCACCTACAGAGGTGGACGATCATTCAGCCAGTATACTTACTTACTTACTTACCTTACTTACTTACTTACTCACTGGCACTATCGAACCCGTAGGTTCATGGCCGCGCGGACATAAGCTCTCCATACATTCCTATCCTGAACTAATGCTTTCCAATCATTCCCTGTATAATCTACTTCCCTCAAATCATAGTTAATATTGTTCTCTCATCTCATTCTTGGTCTACCAACTGGGCGTTTTCCCTCTGGCTTTAGGAGTGACATATAGGCTTAGTTAGCATGTCGAAAACATTTATTCCCGCAAGAAGACTAGAATCAGCGCATATTCCATAGTTCTGCGATAAATTATATCTTAGATTAGTTGGCTAGTGTGCGGGACAAAACTTTTTTCTTAAATAATAAACTCTTATAAGTCCACCACTGTGGTCTCGAGGTAGCGTGCTGCCTTGTCACGCAGCGGGTCCGGGTTCGATTCCCGATCGGGACAGGCTCTGGATAAGGGTTTTTCGGTTTTTTTTTCTCACCTGTAAGACAAATATCAGGAAGCTTAGGACCCAACGGTCCCCGAAAATCATCCGGCCATCATCATTATCATCCTTCACCAGTGTGGAAAGCAACGGGAAGCTACCACACCTATAATTCCCTAGTAAAGCTGCAAAGAATAGAATGAAAATGCTATGATTGCAGTGAATGACCTGCCCTCGGGCAGAATTACTATGGATGGATAAGATTAGTATCAAAAGAGAAAAATACATTAAACTATATGTATGAATATTCATTCAGAATAAGTTTTTGATGGGTCTGCCGCTATGGTCTCGAGGTAGCGTGCTGCCTTGTACACGCAGCGGCCCCAGGTTCGATCCCGGGTCGGGACAAGTTTCCTGGGTGATTTTTTTTTCGGGGTTTTCCTCGCCTTTAAGGCAAATACCAGGAAACTTTAGGGCCCAAACGGTCCTCGAACATCCTCTGGCCATCATTATCATCATTAACATATTCATTAAATTTAGGATTAAGGCCTCTCCTGACGCATCATTACCATCATCATCACCTATCATATATCATCGGGGCAGCGTAACTCCGTCTTCCAGGCTCCCCAACCTCAGAAGTGGATTGCAATAACGCCTTGGCAGGAGAGAATACCAGAATGTCGAAATGACAACATAGTGGCATTGAAAAAAATCTTATTTTTGATTATGTTTTAAAGATAAGATAAACTGAAAAAACTGCATGTCTGGAAATTTAACTAAATTCTTTGTATGTCAATTTTTTAGGTAATTGCAGTATGCTGATTACATTACACGACTGACCGTTCGAGTTCTGGTATAATTAACTTTTAATACATATAGACCTCCCAACTCCTTTCAAAAAAACGTTAAACTGAAAATATATAAAACTATTATTCTGCCAGTTATATGGGTGCGAAACATGGACTCTTACTTTAAGGGAGGAAATGAGATTACAAGTATTTGAGAATAAAGTACTTAGGAAAATGTTTGGACCAAAGAGAGATGAACAGACAGGTGAATGGAGAAGACTACATAACAATGAACTACATGGTCTTTATAGGAAGCCAGATATAATAAGAACAGTTAAGTCTCGTAGACTGCGATGGGCAGAACATGTTGCACGTATGGGGAATGAAAGACTTGCATGGAAGCTTCTTGTAGGAAAGCTAGAGGGAAAACGCCCAGTTAGTAGACCAAGAATGAGGTGGGAGAATAACATTAACTATGATTTGAGAGAAGTAGATTATACAGGGAATGATTGGAAAGCATTAGCTCAGGATAGGGATGTATGGAGAGCTTATGTCCGCGCGGCCATGAATCTACGGGTTCGATAGTGCCAGTGAGTAAGTAAGTAAGTACATACAGAGCTACTGAGAATTACATTCTAATTCCTATGTTAAAGTGAGATTACGAAAATGAATAAGTAATTAAAAAAGATATAGGCCTACCGAAACCATACATAGTTATCTGCAAAGAAATAATCTAAATAATATTTTCGTGGAGGAAGTCATTAGACACTCGCCTTCCATATCCGGGTCCCACCGCACGTTTCGGTCACTCCATCTGTGGTCCGTGTAGAACGAATCGAAGCCAAGGCAGGTTTTTCTCAGGCTTTCTCCCATTTTCCCCTAAAAAAAAAAAACTTTATTTAATTACCTCTCCATACTCATATCACCAATTTCGTTTCTTTTGATTCCATCTGTCTCTGTGATGATGCGACAGGACAGGCCAGACGGCATTCTTGTATATCACTGACCTTCAATAATAGCGGCTTCATCTCATCCCTCTACCTGGCATTACATCTGAAATGAGTAGAGTTTGCTAGTATTTTTGTATTATTTATTAAAGAGGGAATATTGTTAAAACTAACTTCTGAGTCTCAGATCCGGGGGGATTCAAGAAATCCTGATCCAGCCAACATGGTTTTTCTTCATGATTTCTTAATAGTAGAACTACATATTTAGATTTTTATTCCAATGACTTAAGCCTCTTTTCCCTCGTATTTAATTTCCATATATTAGTAAGAACTTGTTATATAAAACTATTATTCTACCGGTTATATTATATGGTTGCGAAACATGGACTCTTACTTTAAGGGAGGAAAGGAGATTACGAGTATTTGAGAATAAGTTCATAGGAACATTTTTGGACCAAAGAGAGATGAACAGACAGGTGAATGGAGAAGACTGAATAACAGTGAATTACATGGTCTTTATAGGAAGCCAGATGTAATGAGAACAGTTAAGTCTCGTTGACTGCGATGGGCAGGATATATGGCACGAAAGGGGAATAAAATACATGCATGGAAGCTTCTTGTAGGATTGCCAAAGGGAAAACGCCCAGTTGGTAGACCAAGAACGAGGTGGGAGAAAAACATTAACTATGATTTGAAGGAAGTAGATTATACAGGGGATGATTGGAAAGCATTAGCTCAGGATAGGGATGTATGGAGAGCTTATGTCCCCGCGGCCATAAACGTACGGGTTCGATAGTGCCAGTGAGTTAGTTAGTTAACCCTTAAATTAAAAATGTATCCTATTGGATACATTGGTTTAATTTATTTAATATGGTTTTTAGATCAACAGAAAAACGAACGAGTAAAAATTACTTACATTTATGTCAAATTGCACAATAATGTATAATATTAACACAGTTTAATATGAATTTATTTTCCTTGCGGTCCGGAACATTTAAATAACTGGCACGAGAAAAAAATTGTATTGACAATTTAAGGGTTAAGTAAGAACTTGGTAAATGGCATATAGATGCCGTGGTGAGTAGGCTAGTTCATTTCTCTCAAACGCTATCGTTCCAATTAGGAAAGTTCACTGATAAACCCTAATGAAGAGAAAGCTTAATAAAGAATTGTTTAACTGGATACCTAATAGGCAAATTCATGAGAAGAAGCATCCAGCAGCAAAAGCACCATGAGATTGCCCACCTAGAGAAGAAGATTATAATCCTTCCTCGTTTATTTCTACCATTTTATTCGCTTCGAAAATCTCGTACATGCCGTTTACATATCCCCTCCTTCCGAAGGTTTAGTAGATAATAATAATCATCATCATCCTGCCAGGTATTAGTCCTAGAGGAACTGTTACGGCCTGAGAAAGCGGTTTTCGTGTCATCTTTTCATAGGTCGACCAAGAGACCGTTTCCCATTTGGACAGTAGTTCATTATTGCCTTGGGGATCCTGGATCTAGCCATTCTCGAGACATGTTCTTTCCAGTTTAGCTGATATCTGGAGATGTAGTCCAGTATTGGTGACACATTAAGTTCTTGAAGGATTTCTATATTTTTCTTTCGATCCCATTTGGTGTAGTCAGCTGTTCGGTGCATAAATTTCATCTCACAAGCTGTTAGTCTGCTTTCATCTCTCGTCCTTATAGTCCACGCTTCACTCCCATAACATAGGACTGGTCGAGCCATTATTTGATAATAGATAATAATATATTATTATATATATAATAATTAAGTTCCAAAATTCATAACCATTCTATAAATGTTATTCTCGAAATAAAAATATGGCCTTCTGTGTGATCGGGAGTAAATTTCAGGACCAACATCAAACTAAATCGTCTTGTGTTTAGGTTTATAAGACCCGAATGTTAAGGATTAAAAGTTATCGGAGAATCAGAAATAAGCCGGACATCGGCTTTAGGCCTATTACTTATATAGGCCTATAATAATATATATTAATTTATACGAAAAATAAAAATCCAGTTTTCTTTTCTTGTTTAGATATACAGAGTGAATTCAAACTCTACCGAAAGATGTTCACAAGTTGTTCAGGGATGATTCTGAGTGCTTTGGTATAAGGAGGCCATGGTCTCCAGTGGCTTTTTACCAAATAATCTAATTGTTGACATTTTGAACTCAAACACGTTTTTGTCTGTTTACTCGAATACGAATCTCTCCAAACAAAACACAACCTTTAATTGCTGTAGCAGAGTAGTTCGGGCAAAGATGGATTAGTCGTGGTGGTCCTGTTCCATGGCCAGCTACGTCTCCAGATCTGACACCAATGGAATTTTTGTTGTGGAGTCACGTGAAGAGCTTGGCGTTTATGACTTTTGTAGAAACGTCTACTAACTTGGTTGTTATTACAGTGAAACTTGTTTAATCCGGAACGTGAATATTGCGGAAATCTGTCCAATGTGAACAAATTTATTGGTCCCGGCGAAATAATAGTAACTTTTTGTGTACTTATTTTGTATAAAATTGAATCTGTCCAACGCGGAAACAAAAGGACATTTCTACACAATTCGTGAATTCCGTTAAGCCAAAATAAATAAATAAATAAATAAATAAAATAAGGAATGGTTCCTGCCGCCGGGTGAAGTAGAGATTCTTTGGTCTTCCTTTCTTCCTCCTTTCCATTGGGATCCATTCCATAATAAGTTTAGGCAATTTTTGCTCTGGCATTCTTTTGACATGGCCATACCACTGTAATCTTTTCTATAATGTCTATGATGTCCGGCTCCTCTCGTACACCCATAATTTCCCTTGACTCTTTTAACTCACCCATAACTCTTTTAAAATATAATAAAATGTTAAAAGAAGTTTACTTCCTCCTTCTCCCCCAATCACTATGAGGATTTGGTAGTGCTGTGTGTGAGTGACAGAGTGAATAGTTTCTGTTATTCCTAGGTATAATCCAAAAAGGGTGCAAGCAGACAATATTCTCTCTGCTCCTCTCTCTCTCTCTCTCTCTCTCTCTCTCTCTCTCTCTCTCCTCCTCCTTCTCTCTCTCTCTCTCCTCTCTCTCTGTCTCTCTCTCCTCACCTCAGTGTTCCATTACATCCTGATGTTGTTAAAGATAACTCTTTTAAAATTGAATACACTTAAAAATAGTTTAAAACAGTATTTTCCAGTTTGACATTCAGGGGTGGAATGCGGAATGACAGGATAGATCATAGATAAGGTTAAAAAAATTAAGTGTGAAGTATTCTAATTTCGTCTGACCATTTTCAATTTTTTAAGTTCTCCGGCAATTTACAAATTAAATAAAGTATGTGAAACATACAACTTGAAAATATCTACTTCAAAAACAAAAGTTTTAGCTTTTCGAGGATATGAGCCACTAAGAGAAAAAAATTCAATTAGAGAGTAAAATAATAGAACAAGTGAGCAATTTTAATTATGTGGGATACAATGTATCAAAGAAAAAGTGAAGATATTGAAAACAAAATAAATAAATTTAATCATATGTGTGGCACCATAAAACGAAGTCTCAAAGGAACTAGAAAGGCAACACTTTTTTAAAAATTTTATAAAACAATGGCGGTTCCAACGCTACTATATGGATCAGAACATTGGGTCTTAACCAAAAACCAGGAACGAAGAGTAGAATCGTCAGAAATGAGGTTTCTGAGGAGTGTAGCTGACTATACATTAATGGTTCAAAGGCGAAGTGAGGATATACCCGAAGAGAACTGAACATATTCAAACTATCTAGAATTACACAATAGAGAGATAAATGGATGGACCACATCAATAGAATGGATAACAATAGAATTCCGAAACAGATTCTTCATTACAAACCACTAGGACGAAGAAATGTTGGAAGACCCAGTAAAAGATGGATAGACCAATTCTAACATGGGATCGGAACAGACCAGCAGGTGTAGCCTAATTCTCGATGCTAATCATAACTTAGTATCTTGTGATTGTACGTCAGTGAACACAGGTGAAAATTATTTTGACTGCCTCATTGTTATCTGCATTGGATCTGTCGTGGATAACTATTGATGATGCTTTTACCACAGACGGCAAAATAGTGTTGTAGGCATATATACTAGGCCTACTTTGTGGGATACTGTGTAACAAATAACACTGGTCAACATGATTTTTGTCTCATGAGTACCAATAGTTGTACTTAATGCAGTTTTTTTAATCGTGTTTTCAAATATGTATTCGGAATTTCTCCATCACCCACAGTTTTTTTTTTATTTCAATTTCAATTAATGGATTTAAATAATTATTTTTTTAATAAACGTTTTTTCATCCATTGTCCATTGTAAAATAAAACCAAATGAGCTAACTCAAATGGTTTCAGCTATGGAAAAAAATATATCAAGGCAAATGGAATCCTAATATGCTGGCCTATTATTGTTGGACCATCAAGAGGGATGCTCCACGGGCGAAATATAGCAGAAAATCGTCATTCCTTACTTTCTAGGTGAGTCCGAATGTTCAAATATTGTGTAGTTACGAATGTAGAAAATATTAAAGTGTTTGAAATTATAAATTCCTATCTCTCGGAAACCTTGCGTGACGGAGAAAAACCGATATCATATTTGAATTCAGGAGAAAAATATTATAATCACATATTTTTCTTTCTGAGACAAAAAAGTTTCTTTTTGTTTCTCGATGTAATTACTGAAGCGAAAGAAGGCTAACTACTGCATTTCAAGAGTTGTAGGCCTATATAAAATAATTTAAACATCATCATCATAGTACATTCACGAATTTAGGCCATTTGTTGACCTGTTTCGGCCTCAAGAGAAACACCATCCAGAAGTCTTTTGAGTGGACGTCCTGGTCTTCTTCTTCCTGCAGGTTGATATCTTAACATTAGTTTGGGTATTCTGTGATCTTCCATTCGATGAACATGTTGTATCCATCTTGACTTATAATCAGAAATTTTGTTTTCTAAAGATTCCATGTGTAATTCTTCTAAGATGTCTTCATTTTTTTTGTGATCTAGTAGTGTGTATCCTGCAGTCCTCCGAAGATATCTCATTTCAGCAGATCTAAGTCTCTGTATATCCTTCTGTTTCAACGTCCATACTTCGCTACCATACAAATTTAAACATAAAAATATATAAATAAATGTATTTTAAAATAACTGTTAGACTATAAATTTCGCTCTGTTCTAACATGTAGGCCTACAATTTTTTAGTAATAGTAGGCCTATATATCTTAATTTAGGGTTTAGGACATGTCTTAAATGCATTCAATGTACCCTTTTACACGATATTGCTTCTGGATTGTTTGTTACTTTGTTATAAACTAACTCCCTGGCACTATCGAACCCGTAGGTTCATGGCCGCGCGGAAATAAGCTCTCACTATATCCCTATCCTGAGCCAATGTTTGGCATGGGATCCCTGATGTAGTCCCCGCCCGGAGAACCGAATGGGGGACTATTTGACCTCAGGAAAATTTTACCCCAGTTGAACCCATGTCCGCATTTTTTGACGGTTGTATTTTTACGGTGAAAGATCGTCCCTCTTTCGACCAAGGTACTTTTTTCGTCTTCGACCAGTCCGGCATGGGTAACCCTACCGGCAGCAATGCTACCGCCGGCATAGCTCTCTTGATCATTTAAACCTTAAATTGGCAAAACACAAATTTCTTCTGTTAGTTATTTCAATGTGGCGGTCCGCAGTGAAAACAGAATCTTGTGTAACTGTTATTATTATGTATATTGTATAATTAGACACACATTTAAGTGGTTTCGTTTTGTTCGTTTTCTTCTTATTTATTTGAAATATTAAATTAATTAAACCAACTGACGTATCCAAAAGGATACATCACGAATTTAAGGGTTAAGCACGCAAGCTACTCCACCACGACAAGGTAAATATACAATGGAGGGGTTACTTTGTTGTAGGCCTATATTACTTACTTACTCACTGGCACTATCGAACCCGTAGGTTCATGGTCGCGCGGACATAAGCTCTCCATACATCCCTATCCTGAACTAATGCTTTCCAATCATTCCCTGTATAATCTACTTCCCTCAAATCATAGTTAATGGTATTCTCCCACCTCATTCTTGGTCTACCAACTGGGCGTTTTCCCCCTGGCTTTCCTACAAGAAGCCTCCATGCAAGTATTTCATTCCCCATACGCGCAACATGTCCTGCCCATCGCAGTCTACGAGACTTAACTGTTATTATATCTGGCTTCCTATACAGACCATGTAGTTCATTGTTATGTAGTCTTCTCCATTCACCTGTCTGTTCATCTCTCTTTGGTCCAAAAATTTTCCTAAGTACTTTATTTTCAAATACTTGTAATCTTCTTTCCTCCCTTAAAGTAAGAGTCCATGTTTCGCACCCGTATAATATAACTGGTAGAATAATAGTTTTACATATTTTCAGTTTAACATTTTTTGAAAGGAGTTGGGACATCAAGAGTCTCTGCAATGCATAATAGCACGCATTTCCAGAATTGAGCCTATGTTTAATTTCTTTCTGCATCTCATTCCTATTTGTGATTATTGTTCCTAGGTATTTGAATTCAGCCACCTCCTCAAAATTTCCCTCATTTGTCATTAGCTGTCCATTTCCATTATATAATGAATTTCTACGTGTGACCATATATTTAGTTTTATTGATATTTACGTCCCAATTTCTTAGTGTTATTCAGTACCTACAAATATATTATTCTCAACATTCTCATAAAATTCGCGCATTTCAAGTGGCAAAATCTCATAGGCCTAACAAAACAAAGTTAGTATAAAGACACAACTAGTATGTTATTTTAACATAAATTTTGATACTGTATAATAAAAATGTAATGTTACAAATTTTGACTACTTTTCTAGATATTTATGTATATAGCCTGTCTGGAGACTAATATTACATAAAAATCTGGGCTCTAGTGATGAGGCATCGGAGATTATGAGTTCCTTATATCAAAACAGTCCACCGCTGTGGTCTCGAGGCAGCGTGCTGCCTTGTCACGCAGCGGGCCCGGGTTCGATCCCCGGTCGGAGCAGTTTTTCTGGGTGAGGTTTTTATCGGGGTTTTTCCTCACCTGTAAGACAAATGTCCCCGAAATCATATGGCCATCATCATCATCCTTATCATTATCATATTCAGCAGCAGCAGCGTCTTTCACCGGTGTGGAAAGCAACGGGAAGCTACCATACCTACAATTCCCTAGTAAAGCTGCAAGTATAGCATGGAAATTCTATGATTGCAGTGAAGGACCTGCCCTCGGGCAGAATTACTATGGATGGATATCAAAACACTCAAAAAATCCCTGAAAAACTTGTGAAAGTTTGTCGGTACAGTTTGAATGCATTCTGCATAATTCAAAATGTTCACTATCTATTAAAACTACAATCCTCAAAATTATGCAACATTTTCTATATTTCAAACGGGAATTAAAAAAAAAAACCAAGGAAATGTTAAATATTTAACAGCTTCGGGCCACTTTAGAAAGGAATACTGAAATGGTTTAACTACGTCCAAAGAGTAGGAGACCAAGAATCGGAAGACAAAAGAATACATAATTTAATGCATTGTCTCGAAGTATTAAAAAACGAAGTGTGATGATAGAGTCGGTGGATGCATATTTGTCATCTGTTCTCTACAAAGTAGAGTTTAATTTCTAACAAAGAGGATCTCTTTCTGTATCGCTATATATTCATTTCATGGTAAAATCAGTTTTCTTTCTTGTTCAGATATAAGCCCAGACCTGTAATAAAATTCAAAACTTTCAGCATCTATTAAAAAGTCTATCTATAAAATTACAATATATTTTCTAATTTAAAAGCACTGTCTACTTTTTTTTATCCCCAGAGAATATTTTTGAACACTGAAAGGGGAAATTTTGAGAGAGGTGGGAGATAAATTTCTATCCCAGTCAGAGTCACAAATAAGGAGCGGTGCTTGTGAAATATAGACTCTGTTTGCTTCTCGTCGTGCGCCATACGGTACTGAGTGAACTGCAAGTACCGTACCAAAAATCGATATCAACTTGGCTGCAAGAGAAGAATTCGGGAGGGGAAGGAAATGGCCGAATATAGAGGCATTACGTCCATATTGCCGCCCATTCTTCTTTAAGATTTGTGATATGGTTAAAGAAATCTCATGGTTAAGAAATATTGAGTTCAATAAAATACACTTTATTACTAAATGTAATCTAATATTATAACTAATATTTTAGCTCTAGGTCTATTAATCTAGATAATATAATTATAATTAAGTTATATTAGCTAAAAAAAAAGATACTGGCGATAATCAAGTAGTGTATGGTAAAAATACCCTAAATTTTCCTTCATTCGTTATTATTAGAAAATATCTAAGACAGTTCTCGGGAAGGAAATTATACAACGGGGTAATTAAACCTGGACTCTGCACCATCAAAATGCTTATTTTCTCTTCTTTAAAAATGTTGCTGTACCCCGTGATTTGGAAGCATTTATCTAACAAAGTATAATTATTGCCAAACGTACCTTTAAGGAGAATTAGCATTAGATAATTAGGCCTATATATGATCATAAACTGATTACTGAAATTCGGATTTAATAAAATATTTAAATTTAATTATATAATTACTTTTATTAATTATTTTAACAATATTAAATTATATATAAATAAGCAATGAAGCTCTTAATACATTTTGATAATGGAATGTTTAATGAAATAATAAAGTTAACAATAGGCCTATCAATAATTACCACTAGTATTATTAATTGAATACAAGTGTTTGAATTGTGTATATATTTTATTTGCATGGATTATTATTATCTTAATTACATTGAACAAGAACTTGAGTTTGTTTTTAAATTCGAAAACGTGGAAGAAAAAAAAATTTAGCCATCTTGAAACGGAGGAATTTTCATACTTTCCGCGCGCGAACAGGACTACCGGAAGTGATCTCAACTAATCCGGCTTTCAGCTTGTTGATTGATCTTTTGTTGCTTTGAGAATGGGAACAGGTATGATTTATGACTCAATTTTTGTACTTATGTTATTGCGTAACACCATATATTTACCTTTAACATTTACATTTATATGCATGGAATCTACCGAGCACAAGAATTTTGGTCGGAGCTTGCAGATGAAGAGGTATTAGCGTGTTAAATTCAGCGTGTGTTTCATGAACCACGATCGTGGTTAGAGGCCTATCGGCTTCAAATCGCTTGGCAGGCTTGGCAGAGCAGCCGTGCGCAAAAGCGCGGAGACTACACGAAACGAGCTTAGTGTTGTATTCTCCTGAAATCAGGTGGGAATAACGAGTTAGCAATATCTTTTCATTATTGTGTTTGGTGTGTAATGTTACGAAGCGTTGTGTTATATTTTTAGAGCACCTCAACGCAATTCACGTTCGTGAATATGGCCGCTTTTTTTTGTGCGCTTTGAAGTTTTCTTTGCAGCCATGATGGCTAAGTGAACCTACCGGGTCATAAGCTGGTAGGCGTCGTACTTGGAAGGTCGTGACTTGAGAGAAGGTCGGTGTGAAACGTTCACATAGTATTTTAAGTGTTATGATTAATTGAAATATCAATTTTTAGATTGAATATAATTTTTGTGCATTTAATCTCGTGTTGTCACATTGTTTTTATATGCCATTTTTTATTTTTATTATTGTACGTATGTTCAAGAGCGGCAAAATATAGTGAAGATTTGAATGTCAGTGAATACATTTTATGAGATAGTGATCGATTTTAAGAGACTACGAATACTATATAATTCGCCAATTATATAGTTTTTCTTTTATTTTTATTAGAAATTTTATTATGGACTGTTGTCACGGATATTGACATGTCTTGATTACGTTATTAGAATGTGCTGTCACAAGTGTCAAAATCATTGTCATTTATTGTTATGGATGTTCTTATATTAATACAAAATGTTGACATTTATTGCTACAAAGTAGTTTTATTAATGAAGGTAAGTCGAATTTTTGCCGAATGATGCAAATGTTCATACAAACGTTTTCTTGACGTAAAGAAAACAGTCACCATAATATTATTTTTCTATTTAGATTAGTTTGTTTTTATAATTTTTTTCATAAATCTCACATACAGTAGCTATAAATTCGAATTATTTGAGAATTTTAAGTTCTGATGAGTATAACTGATAATTTTAGTTGATTTGGATTGTCTTTATTATAGATACTTAAAACAATTTATTTCCCGTTCACACTGAGTTATAAAATATGTGATATGTGTATGTGAAAAAAGAATTAGCGAAAATATGGTGATTTTTGTGTATATTCTTACGGAATGTGTAGTGCAAATTATATTAAATGGGCGTTCAACGTTTTCCGATCGAACTCAATGCGGCGATAGAATCCGTAAATAAGTTTTTTTACAAAAATTAATTTAATTCATTACAAAAAAAATAGTTTACGAGTTAGGCAATAAGTATATATAATTTTAGAAAAACCTTTTTTTTTTTAAAGAATAATTGATATAAAACAACTGTTAAGTACTCTGTCAGATTTTAGGCCTAAAATATCACCTTTAGTTTTATGTGCACATAATTGCTTAAATTTAAATAATTTAAATATCTAAATATAAAATAACAATTGTTATTCAATAATCAAAGCTTCTTGAAAATATTTAGTTTATAGAACCAGGAGCTCAACTATAGATTCATATAAATTGCACTTAAGGTAAATTTGTTAATAGAATTCATCATAATATTACATATCAGTTTCTATAGTCTTGGCACACAATAAATAAATAGCGTACATTTAAAAGCATCTTCACATTTTCTTTAAAAAATGTTGCTGGTATTTCCAGTATTTGTTTCTGTGTTAATAAACCATTATTTTTCAAACAATTATAAATTAGTATGAAATTACAGCTTATTGATGCCTATAGAAATTGTCCCAAAAAGGAGACTTTTTATATATTTCTTTTTTACTTAAGGGTAGTATATTCAAATTAATTTAATTCTTGCAGGTATTTTTAGGTAATATTCAGTTGTTGACATTAGAGGGAAGAATTGTATGTAGGCTTCACTGTTTTTACTAATTTTATTTCAAACTGAGAAATATTACCAAATTTATTTTAAAATGTTTATTTCATAATTTTCACCATAAACTAGCATTTTTACTGTATTAACTTGGTCTAGTCCCATTAATTTAATTGTTATATGTGCTATGCATTTTTTTCTATTTTGAATGTTTAAATATCACACATTTCACAACATACAATTTATTTATAAGTTTATAAAGATTGATAGTAAGAATTTAGTGCGTGCTGGAATAAGTATTAAAAATAACAAATAATTTTTGTAGATTAGGCCTATAACAAATATTTTCCAATCTTGTGTATGTTTTACTGTGAATCCAAAATGGATAAGCAAAAATATAAGATTGATAGTAAGAATTTAGTGCGTGCTGGAATAATTATTAAAAATAACAAATAATTTTTGTAGATTAGGCCTATAACAAATATTTTCCAATCTTGTGTATGTTTTTACTGTGAATCCAAAATGGATAAGCAAAAATATGTAAATAATAAACCCATAAACTTTAAAACAACAAAATAAACAATTTTAGTTTTAATGTGAATTAAAAGCTCACTTTTTTAAAAATTAGACTGTAGTAAAAAATTGGTACTAACATAACCTCTTCATAACATTATTTTTTAAAATTACTCAGTAGTATATTTTGCTTGTCGACGGGGCATGATTTGTTTTTGTTCGTCAAAATTAATTTTGCTGTTAAATAATTTAATAAATTGTTTTCAGAAAAGGTATATAGGCTTATAATCTAATAAATTGTTTTCAGTAAAGGTATATAGGCCTATTCATTGAATAACTACTCAGTGGTTGTTTTATAGTCTTACATAGTCATACTTTTTTTTTTGTCTGTAATAAAAATATTTCTCTTGCAATATAACATCTTATTACATAACCTCAACGGCGCTTTAATATGAATTTTTAAAGTGTTGAATATAACATAGGTCTTTGCCAAATAACGTTTTACACTAATTTAAGATTAGCTTTCACGTTTTAAGTAGACAAATTAAGATCAGATTTTTAATATCCCTATTATTAAACTTGAAATTCACTATGTTATAAAATCACATTTTGGAATTGTTAAATTACTTTTTGGAGACAATGTAAAGGGTGCTTGTGAGAAAATAATCATACATACCAATTTTTTGATAAGAATTACAGTGATTACGACATGACAACTTTTTATGAGCATCCAGATAAAAAAGATTGAAAAAACATTGGCCTAGCAATGTGAAAGTATTTTCTTTGTGTAGGGAGGCATATATATATAATATTATACTAAATAATTATAAATTAAAATAAGGGATGTGGTCGGTTTTATGTCTCTCACATTTCTACACTTACATTCTTATGCCACTGATGCACTAAACACTTGTAAACATGTTTTGTACTGTTTTAAACATTTTGCAATGATCTTCTAGCTTTCTTCACAATATTTTATATTTATATATTTACGTAAAACATGATCGTGGATACTTTACTTCCTTGCTACTTTCCCATGTTGTTCCAACGTTGCCACCATTTGAAAATAATTTAAAACTATATTTAGTGTTAGTGTACGTAAAATTAGTTTATAGTTCATTAAATAGTACACATGTAAATTGCTTTGTTACGTTAGGAAATGGGAAGTTGGTTTACGTCCATTTTTAAGCATTTGGGAAGAAATAATATGCATGTAAATTGTTTTCTTTAGTTAGAAAATGGCAAGTTAGTTAACGTCCATTTTTTTTGCATTTGGAAATTTATTCCCAATGTTGGTAACGCCGACTGCAGAGCCATCTACAGCAACTCGCGCATGCGCGCTGCGATTCTGTGGAACTTAAAAGAATTCCTGCGAGACATAAAACCGACTTTTTCCTATTGTACTAAATAATTATAAATTAAAATAAGTTGTCAATCTTGCTGGACTAGTGGTTAAAATGTTTCCCTCTGATTCAGAGGTTCAAACCTGGTTGAGGTTCAAGATTTTTAGGGCATAAAAATTCTGAGCATTGCTTTCTTTGGAAGGGAAGTAAAGCCATGGATCCCACTTTGTAGATTTACAGGACATAAAATAATCTCAGGCCTAGATAAAGAGGCCTCTCAGGGTAATTTGATAGCTTATTCACATTGAATAATATGCTAATGATCTGAGTTGTTAAAGAGCATCATTAAATAAAAATATTACTTAATAGAAAATAAGTTAAAATTTTGATATGTTAGGATCATGCTTCATGAAAAGTTAAGTGTTCTGCTTATTGAATAAAGGAATTGTTAAAATTTATAAAAAAAATTGTGTCAGTGAGAAGTCGAATTCTGTTATCTATATGTCAGTATACTGGAATGTTGATTATCCAAACCAATTGGGATCAGGTAGGCCTGATATCGGATATTAAATTTTTTGAATAACCGATTAGAAAAATGGGAAAAACTGCACTTAAACTGACGTGAAATATTTTCAAAATCCTATAGAACAACAGTGTGCACGCACCAGAGTTTATAGACCCAGCGATAACCCACCATCGAACCACATATCAGTTATCATCCTCGATTACTATTGATATACTAAAGTTCAAAAATCTTACGCTAGATTGCAGCATCTCGCTATGAAATGTAAATGACCAGTCTTTACAATAAATCCCCAAATCTATGTTAAAAAATATATTAATATTATAATTACCAAACATTTATTAAAAATGGGTGTACACTTACTTATCACTCCCTAAAGCCGATCCAACCAGCAATAACCCAAAACAGTGATGGAAAAATCATAGACTAAATAATATACCCTGTGGAGAAAATAGCAGTTAGCATCACAATATTGTCTAATGGTGTCATAATATTGTGATTTGCGTATTTAAATAAATACTTGAAAATTGTCTAATAATGTTATAAATTTTTTTGAAAAAGTTTAAAATATTAAAAAATGTTAGTAAATACAGAAGAGGAGCTATAGTTTACAATAAACTGAAAAATAAAAACACAGTAAAAGTGTAGTTGAGCCGAAAAATGATAAATATCGGTACATTATAAAGGCTTTTGTTACACTAATATACTTCAAATCAATGGTAAAGAGAAAAATTTTATGTGGGGCCAGTAGAGTAAAGGTAAAGGAAGGATTCTTGCTTGGATGGGAATGAAGCCTGGATTAGCTCGGTGGTCTGAGCATTAGTACGGAAAGCTAAAGGTTCGGGGTTCGATTCCCGGTTCAGGCAAAAATTTTTCTCTTTACCATTGATTTACAATAATTTAATTGTGTTTATTAATTTACTTATTTCTATCATAGTAATAGCTTTAGCTTCCCAATATTAATTTAATAACTAATATACTTGTTTATACATGAAATGTTTTGTTTATCAATATTGCATTGTACACAATGAGGTCAAGTAACTTCAGCATTATTATGAGTTAGGGTTTTAGACTCAATGCATATATTTTTACATTTCCTGCAGACTAGTGTCTTCACTCTTGTGTGTTATTGTCAATGCCTCCCAACTGCCGAATTTGTAGTTGTCGACCCTATATGTTGATTTCTGCTCCCTATGTTGGCTGAACAATGAACTTCCAAATAAATTTTTTTTCTTTTTCCCAGGGAATTTTGATTTGGAATTTCAAATACAAATATCATAACACAAACATTTGGGACTGTTGATACTTTAGTTTATTCAGAGCATTTTAATAAAACTAATTACATTTTTTAAATGTGAGATATTAGTTTGTATTTAAAATTAAAAAAATGTAAAAATCACATGTTATGGTTCTTCCATTGCTTTGTGGCATCATTCTGGGCAGAATTGCATATGAATATACGGCCAAATATACAGTGAAATATTTAATAAAATATCTTTAAAAAAATTAGTTTCAATCACATAGCTCACAAAGAAGCAGTTTTCAATAGTTTGGACACATAAATTAGTGAACATATCCATGAACAAAGAAAATTATGAAAAAGAAAAAGAACATATAATCAACATAGCCATGAAACTGGTTTTGAAAAAAGAATGATACTCAAGAAAATATACAAGTTCAAAAGACAAAAATTTATTAATCAAAGCACTAATAAAAATGAGAAAATAAAAGAAGAAAACAAACCAGGGATTTATCAGATTAAATGTGAAGAACGTGAGAAATTCTACATAGGAAAAACTAAGAGAAATTTGGAAACAAGAGTGAAAGAACATCTCAGGAATGTCAAGAAATGGGAAGTAGAAAAATATGCAGTGGCTACCCATGTATGGTTTGAAAAACATCTTATCGAGAAAGAAACTAAATTATTAAAACAAATAGAAAAACCAAAAGAACTCACTGTTTGGGAAAGATGTACATTCAAAAGAGCAAAAAGAAGAAATTGATGAACTTTGAAATTCCCGGGGAGAATGACCTGGTTTCGGATTTTCAGTCTTCCAATAGAAAGAGCGAAAGATGGTTCTTCAAGACGACAGAACAACGGTCGTAACCGATACTGAGGATGGAACAGAAACTATGTTCTGAAACTAGTTTATAGTCAAATAAGAACAATATGAGATGAGTGATAAAAAATGCTACCTAAATCTTAAAAAATTCTTACAAATATAAAAAAAAATTCATTCATATACCAGTAAGAAACTACATGAAAGTAAATTAATTTTAATCCCATTCTCTTAGACTTATGTAGAACTCCACAAATAATAAAAAAAAACATTTCCTAGCTGGTGACAATCTGCATAAACACTGAGATGAAAATTACATAGGTCTACAATAAAATAAAACTATTTTGCATGTTTCCATTGAAGCTTCTACAGCTTCTTTGTTGTGTTTTGTTAGAATTATTTTAAGTATAAAACAAGTAGCTTTTATTGCAACTTTCTTCTAGTTTTATTTAAACTAATGTACCATATTTTCAGTACCTGTAGTCTATGACATTATGTCTTGATGGCAGAGCTATGGGATATTTTGAATCCCCATGGGAAAAGAATTTTTCTTATGGATTTCGGCCATTATGGAATTGGTGATTATTAGAAATGTGTGGTAGCTACAATAAATAGCAGCTTTGGGTTGAGAGAAGAAGGTACAATGGCTAGAGGCCCAACATGCTGAAAAATGTCACCCCTATACTGGTTGGATGATCACCCAACTCAAAAATGGCAAATGTGGACATGAGGCCAAGCCAAGGATTTTGCAGGGCTACCACATCATGGAATTAATTCAAATATATTCTGGTTGTATAAGTCAATATTAAAATTGTGCCAGCTTTTGGGTCTTCGGATACTACATCCACTTCAAATTTAATACTGGCATGGGTTTATGTAATTTTTTGGATGAGGGTACAGCTTTGTTTGGAGGGAAGTTAAAAACCATTGACCCTGGATACCCTAGATCACTTTGATAAGAGGCAAATTAAATAACCATGGGTATGCGATATATATCTTGACAAAATTTCAAGAGATAAGGAGCTTTTACCTACCCTTGATGATTAATCTTCATAGCAGAAAAAGGGGCAATTAACTCAATACCAACTACCACATCACTTACGTAAAGTGGTCTACGCGGAATGGAGTGTTAATTGAAAATTGAGCACATTAACACCATCTATCTGTCTAGTGCAGAACACAAAGCATAAGCAGTGCAGTGGGTGGATTAGAACACGCACATTTATTTTTAAAGTTGTATCTTATCATTTTTTTGGTCTAGTTCTAGATTATCACATCAGTCTTAGATGTAAGATTTGCAGGTTCATCTTGCAGAAGATCAGTGAAACTTTTGATTGAGAAAAAAAAATTAGAGATGCTTTTTCAGAAAGGAACAACGTTCCACAAAAGAATATAATTCCATATCATTAGATATGTACAGTGGGAGGTTTAATGAATGTTAGGATAAAAAAATATATTCTTTTAGTCTAGGGCGGTTACTCCATTTATGTTTTCAATTAACTTCAAAGCAGTAATAGATTACATTAAAATTTACCAAACCAAACAAAGAATCAAGATTTTTTACAGGAGGGCCATTTAATAAGCTGTTGTTTGTATTATCCTACCGTTGTGAACGTTTCTGCTCCTCGGCCAACAGGTCAAGCATGAAACTAATTACAAATTCCTTTTTATTTATTTATTGGTTTGGAAATAGAAGACACTATGTCTTAAGGTTGATGTTGATTTCTTCTACCATAAATGCTTATTTTTTATGATAGAATAGGCCTATTGACTAAATTTTAAGATTTAGAATATTCAGGCTTGTTTAGAAAAAATATTGTTTTTTGCTATAGAGATGTGTTATTCTGTTTCTGTTTTAAAATTTTGTACTGAGTTATAAACTAAAGTTGTGATGACCCACATTATTTTTCATTTTTCTGTTGCATTCTTTTGGAAAGTGTACCACACTTTATAACAGTATCATGGAATTCAGTTGTTTGTTTTAGCCTAAGTTAATGGGAAAGTGGATCCAAATTGCCACCAGTTAGAGATTGGAAATTGTTCCATTTTGCTTGTTACCAAAAGTTCAGAGAAAAATATTTTACAATAAACAATTAATATTTTTCTTTTGTTTTACAAATTTGTACTGTTTCCAATGTATTGATTCTTACAATGAGACGATTCTAAGGAAAACGAAAGTGACTAATTAGAATGTGGCAGGAGTCAGATTGGCATGGAGGAGGATTGTTGAGAAGGCCAAAACTTTCACTTTTGAAGTTGTCGTGCCTTAAGATGATGATGATGAATGTATTGATTTTGGAATAGTTTACACCTGTGCTTAACCTATGTACTTCATGATCTAGTTGATGTATAGATTCATTGTCCCATCCTCCAGCCTAGTAACTGGCAATGTATTCAAGTCAGAGAATGAAGAATAATGTTGTATACAGTGGAGATTGTATAAAATTGTATTTTATTTTGCAGGAGGAGTGCTAAAGAAACAGGCAACACTTGGGGGAGGAATAATGACAAGTTATAAAACTAAGAATTAACAAATGAATAAAAAATAAATAAAAAAAAAAGGAGAAGGAAAGAAGGAAGTATTAAGAAAACGACACAATAGAATCCCCAGACGGCACGGTGGTGGTTGCAAGTGAAAACAAGTGTGGTACGTCGCGACCCGATGCTGTGGTGAAGCACATTTTGGCCCAGATGGGAGAGGTGTCTGATCCTGAACAGCAGTATAGTCTGCGTTGGAATGACTTCCACGCCAGCATCCTCTCCTCATTTCGACATCTGCGCGATGAGGAGGACTTTGTGGATGTCACACTGGCTTGTGATGGATGTTCCTTCACTGCTCACAAGGTGGTATTATCTGCCTGCAGTCCATACTTTCGAAGACTTCTCAAAGCGAATCCATGCCAACACCCAATTGTGATTTTACGCGATGTCAAAGAAAAAGACATGGAATCTCTCCTGCGCTTCATGTACAATGGCGAAGTGCACATTGGACAGGAGCAGCTGTCAGACTTTCTCAAGACTGCGCAGATGCTGCAGGTTCGAGGACTTGCCGATGTCCCCACCAAAGACAACCAAAAAATGCCACCTGTAAGTATATTACATTTATATCATTTCATTGCTTAATTAATATTTGGAGTACATATATTATATTGAGAAATATCTTTGGTCCATAAGAAATTCAACAAAAGTTTGTAATAACAATTTTATTAATTTTGAAGTTTAGGCCTAGGCCTAAACAATTTTTAAAAAATATAAAAATACATGGCCATCCAGATCTATTGATTTAATAGATCACTCATGATAAAATTTTTACAGGTGTAACAATGGCATCTGGAATTGCATTTTTGATATAAATATTAACTTCCCTAGGGATATGGATTCATTTTCAGCTATACCAAGGAATTTTTCTTTTAGTATCGAGTATGTAAATTGTGTATACACCCTCATGCGGACAATTGTTTTATGAAAAGTAGCAAAATCTGGTTAAGAAAACTGAAGCTAAGGTTAAGGGACTGTGTTATGCCAATGTAAGAAGCACACTTTGACATTTAACTTCCGAATGTATTACTCCGCATAGCACATGTAAGAGTGTGGGCGAGCTCTGTCAGCTGTTTGTTACCAACCGATAAATTAATGCACAATCGTTTTAATGTTTAATGTTGCAAGTTTTATTAACATTTACAATGTTATGTCGATAACTAATTAAGTTATAATTGTTAATAATCATCATCATCCGGTTTCATTGCAGCTGCTGCTGTCTTCCGGTAACCAAACGCCATTCCTCTCTGTCTATCCATTGATCTTCCTCCAATCATCTGATATTCATAGCTGCTTGTACCCCTTCTATCCAAGTTTTCTTCAGTCTTCCTCTCTTCCTCCTTTCCATTGGGATCCATTCCATAACAATTTTAGGCAATCTTTGCTCTGGCATTCTTTTGACATGGCCGTACCACTGTAATCTTTTCTTTTCTTTTCTATAATGTCTATGATGTCCGGCTCCTCTTGTACACCCATAATTTCCTTTATTTCTTTATTTCGTATTCTATCCATTCTAGATTTTCCAGCTGATCTTAAAACATCCATTTCTGTACTTAAAATTCTTTTCATTTCCCTGGTAGGAATTTGCCAGACTTCAGCACCATATGTTAAAATGCTCTGAATTACGGTTTGATATAATTGTAATTTTCTATTTTTTGTAATACTTTTGCTCCACCAAACAGAGTTTAAAGCATTTATTGCTTGTTTTGTTTGTGCGATT
The DNA here is from genome assembly GCA_030220185.1 of Diploptera punctata. Classification (NCBI taxonomy): domain Eukaryota; kingdom Metazoa; phylum Arthropoda; class Insecta; order Blattodea; family Blaberidae; genus Diploptera; species Diploptera punctata. Next base: position 240,040 of record JASPKZ010007519.1, on the reverse strand, counting down.
CTATTTTTAATTTCCACTGTGTTATTGCCTGAATGGTCTAATTTTGTTCCTAAATAAGTGCATTCAATACTAGGTTTTAGTTCTTCTCCATTGTTAATGTTAAATTAATTCAAATCAAACATTTAAATTAAAATAACCGAGTTAACATAAACTACCCGACAGCCGCCATATTTGTAACTGACATTCAACTTCTTCTCAAGAATCATTCAGTTTCAAACAAATGCGAATTTTTAGTTAGTCTCCAACCTTCGAAGAAATATGTAGGTATATACTGTATTCTGATCAACTATAGTTAATATAGGCCTATATAGCTTTAAATATGTAATTATATCAATCGAGTACATAATATATTTTTTTTGCTTCTGCTGAACTGTGCTTTGGTCATGAACGAATCACAGTAAGTCATGTGCTTCGTGGATTACCTGCTCATTTATTTTCCTGAAGTGTCTTTCTTAGGCTTGACAGAAAATAATCATGGTGAATATACTGACACAACCTAGCCTGTGACAAACAAATACTTGAGTCACATTGCCTCTTTGGAGTTGTTACTTGAATTTATTTACAATAATAAAAATATCAGCGATCAAGATGGCTATTCACTTAAAATCATAATTATAAAAGTAATGACTTCTGACTTTTGATTTAGTCTCATAAAACGCAAATGATTTCAATACATTATTCTTACTTATTTTAGGAATTCACACTTTGAGGTATATTCATTTAGGTAAAATTTAATCACTCACCTCATATTTTTCTTGTTTTAATTTAACTAGTTTCAGAACTTTAGATTTCAGTTCCATCGTCAGTATCATTTTCAGCTATACCAAGAAATTTTTCTTTTATTATCGAGTATGCAAATTGTGTATTCACCCTCATGATGACAACTGATTTAGGATTAGTTATTTGATATGAAAAATAGCAAAATCTGGTTAAGAAAACTGAAGCTAAGGTTAAGGGACTGTGTTATGCTAATCATGGTGTTACTGATGATGGAACTGAAATCTAAAGTTCCGAAACTAGTTTGAATTAAAACAAGAAGAAAAATATGTGGTGAGTGATTAAATTTTACCTAAATAAATATTATTCTTAAATTATTTTCAGTCTGTTTCATATCTTACCTCAATATTAATGTCGATTTGTTCTTGAACATGTTTCGATTATATCATAATCATCTTGAGAATATTGTCCAGACTGGTTACATTAATGTTGTACACCCTGGATGTCGATATCAGCTCCATCCTGTGGTTGGCCAAAGAACCTCCAAACAAGGTCACGCCCAGTCAGTATTTTAAAATTCATAACTCTGTTTTTGTTCTTCTGAATATAGATTTTTTGCCAAATAGTCAGCTCTTTTTTATAACTGTTTTATAATTTGATAATTATTAAAACAGTTAGAAAATATAGAATATAGAAAATGTAGATTTTTTTCCCATTATTAAAGTATGAAAACAGAAAATATAGAATATAGAAAATATAGATTTTTTCTCAAATAGTCAGCTCTTTTGTATTTTCTAACTATTTTAATAATTATTAAGTGAGTTATGAATTTTGAAATACCAACTGAGCATGACCTTGTTTGGAGGTTCTTTGGCTAACCACAGGATGGAGCTGATATCGACATCCAGGGTGTACAACATAAATGTAATTAGTCTGGGCAATACGCTGAAGATGATTATGATATAACCGAAACATGTTCAAGAACAAATCAACATTAATGTTGAGGTAAAATGTAAAACAGACTGAAAATAATTTAATTAAAATAACCTCAAAATGTTACTTCCTAAAATAAAATATTAAATGTTATTCTTACCTGTTTTCTATTAAAAATAAGACCTGCCCTCAACATAAACAAATATGCATTTCTCTATTGCCAGTGCAGATAATAATAATACAAGGGCTGTTCAATAAACAATGACTTTTTTTTTTCTTCATATATCTCTACTTACCCCCAGAATTTTGATGGTCCTTCTCAAAGTAGTCTTATTTGGATGCAATTCACTTGTCCTAGCATTTCTGCCAGTTTGCAAAAATATACTGGAAACAATTTTATGACAGGTTTTTCAAAACCACCTCCATAGCCTTCACTATTGCTTCTGAAGAGGTAGTTCTTCAGGTTAGAGGACAGAAGAATGTTGTACGGGGCTAAATCCAAACTATAGGGAAGGGTGATGGACGCACTTCTCTTTAATTTTTAAATTTTGAAATTGTGGCCTCGCATTTAGCATCAGACATCTTAATAAGAATCAAATGAATCATGGATTCTTCTTACCTCATATATTTATGTTTTTTTTAAACACAGCACCGCAGTATAGGAGAAACATCTTCTCCATCGTCAGCTGTTTTCACGACTGTCAGTTTTTTTCTTTTGCCGATAATTATCCAAACTGCTATCTGGTGTACTTTTGAAGGAGTAATTTTCTAAACTGCCATCTGGTGTATTTTTGAAGAACTTTGTAATCAAGCTTGGTTTGTCCGGAATCTCGAAGTTCATGGTTCTAGTATAATTTTTTTGAATATATATCTTTCCCAAACTGTTTATTCCAAAATATATATATTCAAAAAAACTATACTAGAACCATGAACTTCGAGATTCCGGACAAACCAAGCTTGATTACAAAGTTCTTAAAAAATACACCAGATGGCAGTTTAGAAAATTACTCCTTCAAAAATACACCAGATGGCAGTTTAGATAATTACGGGCAAAAGAAAAAAATTGACAGTCGTGAAAAGAGCTGACAATGGAGAAGATGTTTCTATGATACTGTGGTGCTGTGTTTAAAAAAAACATAGATATATGAGGTAAGAAGAATTCACAATTCATTTGATTTTTATTAAGAGAACCTCATAATGTTAAAATTCCCAAATTTATTATATCAGACATTTTGCACTGAAATGTGGCTTTCTGCACCCAGCATATCCTTGCAGAGTTATCAGGATATCTCTATAGTATAGCCCAGTTACTGTAGTGTGTGTGCAGGTTCAACAAGCTGATAAACCATTCAATGAATATCAAAAAAATGAGACACCATAACTTTCCTATCAGAAAAAAATCATTTTTGCTTTTTTGGTGGTTGATTATGAAGGAGATTTCCATACAGAGCTTTACTATTTGCTCTCAGGATCGAAATGATATACCCAAGTTTTATCACTAGTGATTACCTTTGAAAGAAACTGATTCTTCTTGTATCATCACCTTCAACTGTATACAAACCTGCATGCTAACATTTGCAATTTTTCTGTCACTAACGTGTGGGTGCCACTCAGTGAAATTTTCAAGATTTCAGAAAATGATCTTTAGGTTTATTATTCTTCAATCGTTCACCGCTGTGGTCTCGAGGTAGCGAGCTGCCTTGTCACGCAGTGGGCCCGGGTTCGATCCCCGGTCGGGGCAGTTTTTCTGGGTGAGGTTTTTATCGGGGTTTTTCCTCACCTGTAAGACAAATGTCAGGAAAACTTTAAGGCCTAAACGGTCCCCGAATTCATATGGCCATCATCATCATCATCAACACCCTTATCATTATCATCATCATCATCATCATCATCCTTCACAGGTGTGGAAAGCAACGGGAAGCTACCACACCTGCACAATTCCCTAGTAAAGCTGCAAGCATAGCATGAAAATGCTATGATTGCAGTGAAGGACCTGCCTTCGGGCAGAATTACTATGGATGGATTCTTCAATCCTCTCTCGCTATGACTGTAGCAGTGTTGATGTTTTCTTCTGTAAGAGAAGTAATTGGAGCACCAGACCCACGTTCTTTGGAAATTGATTACTTTCAATCTTTAAACAATTTTATACCATTCTCAAGCTGTGCTGCAGGGATGAACATTCTCTCCATAGACCTCTTGTAATATTGCATAGGTCTCAGCTGAAGATTTGTTAAGACAAAAGCAGAATATCAAAGCAGCATATTGTTCGTTGTGTTTCACTTCCATTATACCCATAGGGTCCACCGCTGTGGTCTCGAGGTAGCATGCTGCCTTGTCACGCAGCAGGCCTGGGTTCAATTTCTGGCCGAGACAGTTTTTCTGGGTGAGGTTTTTATCGGGGTTTTTCCTCACCTGTAAGACAAATACCAGGAAAACTTTAAGGTCCAAACAGTCCCCGAAATCATATGGCCATCATCATCATCCTTATCATTATCATCATCATCCTTCACCGGTGTGGAAAGTAATGGGAAGCTACCACACCTATAATTCCCTAGTAAAGCTGCAAAGCATAGCATGAAAATGCTATGATTGCAGTGAAAGATCTGCCCTCGGGCAGAATTACTGTGGATACCCATAGGCAGTACTGAGCATGTCTGAACAGGAACGGGAGGGATGACCTTGAAACTTCAACCACACGTACATGACACATTAAGCTAAGAAATATAAAACCAAATTTTTGCATGTTAAATTATGGCTGTAAAAAATAATGATTATCTTTTATTGAAAAGCTCTCATAATAATAATTCCGATTGAGGGTCTTTCCACTTTTCAGCGGTTGCCCTTTTACCAGCCGGCTGCTGGCCCTTCACATCCACATGTGTCAATCACAGAGGTAGATGATCAACAGCCAGTGTAGGGGTGACATGTGGTTAGCATGTCGATTCCCCCAGCCGTTATAGCTGGTTCCTCAACCTGGAGCCGCTACTTATTGTAGCTACCCAATTGCCTCACGATGCTGGGTGGGCACCGGTCCCATACTGGCCGAAATACCATGAGAAAATTTCTTCCCCCATGGAGACTCGAACCAGCGCAAGTCCCGTAGCTCTATGCCAAGGCTTCCTACCTTAACCGCTCGGCTACGGCGCGGGACTTAATAATAATAATAATATGTTCATGACAATGATGATTAAATAATAATAATAGTAATAGTATAGCACACAAAATCAAGCCAGTCTTGGTGGTTTAGTGGTTATGTTTCTTGCTTCTAGTCCAAAGGATCCCCGGTTCAAAACGGTCTGGGGTCAACTGATTTTTAGGATGGGAAAATTCAAGGGACAAATCCTCTGGGAGTGGCTTTAAGGCATGGGTCATGAGTTTGAAGATTTTCGGGCTCATAAAAGAACCTCAAGCCTAAATTAGTGACTCTGAGCAAAATATAACTGAATTTTCCATTCAAGTAATACTTTAGTTGCCTTCTAAATGTCTCATCAAGGTGATGTGCTGACTACATATCACTCACTGAGATCTGTAGGGAAATAAGCATAACTAAATTAGCTTGTCAAGAAAATCCTACCAGGGGAGCGTCCATGTATCCATGGGAGACATATAGGATATATACATATAAAATCACAATTTTAATATTAATTGTATTGTCTCTATTTCAGTAATGAATAACATTAAATTAATATTAAGATGCTAAAGCTGTTACTATGATTGAAATAAGTATATTAAAGTACACAACTAAATTATTGTAATCAAATGGTAAAGAGAAAAATTTATGCCTGAACCGGGAATCGAACCCCAAACCTTCAGCTTTCCGTGCTGATGCTCTTAACCATTGAGCTAACCGGGATTCGATTCCCGGTTCAGGCATAAATTTTTCTCTTTACCATTTGATAACAATGAATAACTTGCTCATAAGATGAATATGATACTGCAGAGAGAATCTGAAATTGCATTCACTGAATATGGAATAGGACTTAAGAGTATCATGACTAATTGGATATTAAACAGAATATTCCACTTTTCCTGATATGGTCGTGGGTTTAATTTCTTATTTCTCTTATTTCCTGGCATTCACAAAATACCAGCATATTTATTTGTGTATATTTTTAACATTCTATTCAGAAACACCAGTGAATTCCACAATTTTTTTTTTGTAATATTATTCACTGAAACATTTCTGTAACTTGGAGAAAACATGAAAAATGGTTTGTTTGCATCACTCGTTAGGGATTTCCCACTTGGATATTTTCATGTAATGAGATTCCTAAAATAAGTAGAGATTCATCTTGTTTACATTTATGATATTGTTCCTCAAAGGTAATATTATTCAACACAATATTATTTAAAGTTTAAAATAAAATTATTTACACCTCATCTCATATCCTGTCTTCTTTTAGACCAATTTTGTAACTTAAATGGCTATGTCTTCAGTAGTTTCACAACTGATGTTCTGTTGTTCAGGACCACTGCTTCGTATTCCATCTTTTGGTGGATTGATGAACCTTCCAATCAAATCAACTTCCCTGGGAATTTTTCTTTCTTAGTTTTTTGATTGTGGATTTTTCCCCAAACAGTGAGCTCTTTAGGTTTTCTATTTGTGTTATTAAACTAGCCTTTCTTTCAATTTGATGTTTTCCTGACTATGCATGAGCTGTTAATAACAACAAATTACTATTGCAAAAAATATTCAGGCTGTCCCTGTTGTATAACAGTAGGTATGTCCAAATATCTTCCAGAAATTCTCAGTAGAGTATAGAGTCTGAAAACAGGTCTACACACTCTCAGGAGACAGTTGAGCATGAAGAAGTAGATAGCTTTGTCCCACATTGTGGTGACATTTTGAAGAAGTAATTCTCTTCCTGCCCGATGTTGTAGTAACATTTTGAAGGAGGATTGGTGTCCCAAAAAAAAATGACTGGTTCAGGTTGGCTTTAGTTTTCGGTAGAGCCGGATTCTCTTCTTAAGGTCGGAAGTCTGTACACTGGATAGGAAAACACTTTAAAATTACTGAAAACTATGATGATCTTGAAGAAGATTTTCGGGCTGTAGGCCATGGTCGTTAGGCTTGTAGTTCCCCGACGTTTCGCCAGAGACTGCGTCTGGCATCCTCAAGGGTTGTCTTGAGACTGGCAATTCTGTCCGCTGTCTGTCCTATTTATACGTTCACCGCGATGTGTTCGTAAGTTGTATCTGCCTTCTGATTGGTCACTACCACGGCTTACAGCCCGAAAATCTTCTTCAAGATCATCATAGCAACTCCGGCCATGAAAGTCTACGTGAATACATTACTGAAAACTGTTTCTTGTAGAAGTAATTGTAAATTTATTCACTTCTTAATTTCCCAGCAGATCAAGTAAATGTAGGTGGTATTATTCTTCACCGTCAATTAAAATTAAATTATTTTCTTTTCTTGAATCAATTATTCTTCTTGTGTTAAATATTACATTTTATCAGGAGACATCTATTGCTTCTATCTTTGTCGAAAGTTGTATGCAGAATAACTAGTGTAATTCTTTTATAATTTTAAGACCATTATTACATTACATATGGTAATTTTTAAGTTCTATTGTTTAATAGTCCTTTAAATATAAGGTTTAATTTGATTTGTTAAATAAGAAAGTTAATTGTTTTAACATCCAATCAGAGTTTAGTTTACTTTCATTTAAGAATATGAAGTTAAGCAGGTGTTCTTATTACAGTTATAACAGAAGGATTTATAATTTTGACAACAACGACTTAAAACAATTTTAAAAGCATAGTATTACAAAGACCGTTATGTAGTACAATTTCTTTAATTGTTACTGAGACATTTTTATTCAACAATAACCAACAATGAATTATTTAGATGTTTTTCTTTATTTAAGTTATATTTAAATATTAAAAGAATTTTAAAATACAAAGTTATTAACTTTAACTTTTATATTCATTATAATATTAAAATCCTGCTATAAGCAACAGCTTGTATGTATGGAGAAGCAATGAAATGAAGTTAAGAAAACAGAGACTAAAGATATGGGATTCCAATGTACTAATCAAGTGATGAGCAGCCATGTTAGAAATTTGCCAGAGAAAAATGGAGCAGATGTTAATAAACATCATGAGAAGAGACCGCTTCAGGAACGAGGACATCTGCAAGATAATGGGACTGAAAGACTAGCAACACCAGCAATGGGGTTGAAATGGAAGTAGTCATGTGCTCCGAATAGAACTTAAAAATGGACTTATGCAGTGACTATATGGGAACCCAGATTAGCAAAAAGGAAAAATTGGAATACAAAAAAAGCATTGGAATGAAGTGTTTAAATGTTATCTAGGAAAATTGTGGACTAGAATAGAGCAAGACAGACAAAAGTGGGAGCAATTCATAAAAAAGTGGAAGTGATTGTCCCAAGAGATTGGCTAACCCAGGGATGTAATGTAAGCCATGCTGCAGTTGCAAGAGGCCCTTGCCCAATATGGGATGATTATGGGCTAATTCTTAACCATGTGATTCTCTGTACTTTCATCTACCCATTGACAGCAATCTCTGAACAGTTCAGGCTCTCTAGATCTTTTGGGTCACATTATTTTTTATATAGAATAAAAGAATAAATAATATTCCAATTTTTCAATAAGAAAATTTTATATTTTTATCATCATCATATAGCATGGAAAGAGGTGGACCATTTTGTATTCGTCAGTTCTCATATTAGAAGTCAAAAGTTTCTTAAGTAATTTTCAGAGATGTAATTTTTTAGTATTTAATATGTTTTGGCTTTGAAATTTTAATAGGTGTAGAGTTAAGATTGTCTGTATGACTCATTAAAATCTAGGATTTAAATTTTATCAAATCATTGGCCATGAACATACGTAATCTAAATAACATAAGATCCTGTTTTGCTGTAGATAAATACAGTGGAATAATGTATTCTTTCTAGATATTCTTAGAGAGGAAAATCTCGCCTAATCTTTGTGGCATTATCACAAGAGAATTGTTTTAAACTCCTGAAACACATTAAGATGCTTAGATATTCTATTAGTAGAACATATTTTTGTTTCCCAAACAAATGTCACTTAGTATTACATTTACTAATGTTATAAATTTGTATCACTAAGTAAACATTTAAATCTACATAAATTTCTCAAACAGAAACTCTTGTTCTTTAGCTTAATAATGGTTAAACATTAGCAAGCAGATACACTTCAACATCTTTGGTCATTTTATGTATTTTTTTGTGTTGACTATATCTATTGTTGTATATTCATGTGCAGACTGTCTATTGTTGCCATTATTTATGTGCCTTGTGCAAATCCATTGAATATTCATTTTGAATGAAATATTAAAAGATACATTATGCATGAAATGGAATGTGATAATGAAAAGGTAGGCTAATTCTAAGTGCTAAATCTATTAATGGTTCCCATGGATTTATTATATTTTTGAATTTTAATTGATATATCAATTTTGCTGTCATAACTAAAATTATATCCAATATATTTAACCCATAATTACTCGTGCGGGGTAATTTTTCCCCGTTAGGTTGACAATTACATTTATGAGATTTCCTGGAACTCACCTATTCTCAAATGAACTCTTCCATCATGTGTTTCAGTTGTATTTAGTTTCTTGGAATAGCTAATGATGCAATTATATTTATTTTATGTCATTGTTGCTGCCTGCAGAAATTTTTTACTCCGTGCGTGCCTAGCATCTGTAGAGAGTTATTTTCTATTCTTGTGCTTACAATTTGAAGTCATCATCATCCTGCCAGGTATTAGTCCTAGAAGAACTGTTACGGCCTGAGAAAGCGGTTTTCGTGCTATCTTTTCATAGGTCGACCAAGTGACCGTTTCCCATTCGGACAGTAGTTCATTATTGCCTTGGGGATCCTGGATCTAGAAATTCTTGAGACATGTTCCTTCCAGTTTAGCTGATATCTGGAGATGTAGTCCAGTATTGGTGACACATTAAGTTCTTGAAGGATTTCTACATTTTTCTTTCGATCCCATTTGGTGTAGCCGGCTGTTCGGCACATAAATTTCACAATTTGAAGTCTAAGAGTAAATATGAGTAGAAAGAGGAAAGTATTGATAGAAGATGAAATTATAGAACTGTTGGAAGCATCATGATGAAATTGTTGGCAGATCTTCTTCTTCATCAGATGAAGACTATGTAGAAGACAGTGATCATGATTCTAACTCTATACAGAGCGCTGAAAGTGATCAGGATGATATGTCAGAAGGTGAAGATGTTTCTCCTACAGCAAGTCTCTCTGAAGATGAAATTCCACTGGCAATTCAACATGCTCCTTATAAAGGAAAAGATGGCACTATCTGGTACAAGGAACCACCAAATGTTAGGGGGAGAATGCCTGCATGAAATATTGTGACAGAGAAACCTAGTGTGAAACAACTGGCAAAACATGCTAAAACTAGTGTTGAGACTTGGAAACTATTATTTACTGACGAGATAATCAACCTAGTTGTAAGGAACACAAATATTCATATAGACCTGAAGAGACTTCAGTATTCCAGGGAACATGACCGAAGACAACAAAGTGTTGCGGCAAGCCGATCTGCAAAGATCATGTGGTGGAGTCCTGTCCAGACTGCTTTTCTGTTGAGTGAAGTGTGTGTGTATATGTTATTATTTTTTAAAAATATCATTAAACTTTGTAATAATGTGATACAGTACTATTAACTATGATAAAGACTTGAAGGCAAAAAAATTTCCTATGCGAGTCCTCATGTAGGTTATGTATGCGCGAGTAATTAAGGGTTAAATTAAGTAACTTGTTCAACAATAGTGGGATGCAGGCTTTCATGGCCAGTACTAGTAAAATTCATATCAAATTCCGTTGAGGTGAAGTCATATGATGAAAGTTAAAAATTAAATTGTACCTGTTGGTAGGTGCCGTCGTCCTCAACTTTGTTAATATATTATATATAAAATTAATTGGCGCGCTTTCGGAAGTTACCTTCCATTTTCTGCAGGTTGAGTTTCCATTACTTCTTGTTGTGTACAGTGATGTATACTCCAACTGTTTGTAGCAGCAACTGACTTGTTTTTGACAATCTCGTATAATGAGTTTGATTGGGGTGCGTTTTCATTGAGAAGTGAGGTGTCGTTTGTTTCCTTTATAATTTCAAGGTCTTCAAATATATTTATCCTCGCTGGAATGTTTTCTCGGTGGATTATCGTGAGGATGTTTTCAATTGTGTTCATTCGATGACCTGTGTTAATGAGATGTTTAGCATAACTTGATTTATCACCAGCCTGTATGAAATCTTTTAGGTGTTCTTTATATCTTGTATTGAAATTTCTGCTTGTCCTGCCAATATAAAATTTATTACAATCTTTACATGCTAGTTTGTAGATTCCCTTGTTGTTGAATTTGTTGTGTACTTCTATGCCATTGTATATAAGTTGTTTTAACTTTCATTTCATGACCAGTAATCATAATATTAAAAGATTCCAGGCCACATAGCCCGGAATCTTTTATTATTGTTCAACTATTTTATTATTAAAACAAATTTTGTTGTGAACAGGTAATCTTCCTTTGAACGCCATCACTTTTGTTTTACTTGTAGAGATTTTCACATCATACTTTTCTGCCAAAATTTGAAGTTGATAAATAGATTGTTGTAATGCATCCTTCATGTTTGCAAAAAGCACCACTTACTTACTCACTGGCACTATCGAACCCATAGGTTCATGACTGCATAGACATAAGCTCTCCATACATCCCTATCCCGAGCTAATGCTTTTCAATCATTTCCTGTATAATCTACTTCTCTCAAATCATAGTTAATGTTATTCTCCCACCTCATCTGCAAATAGCAATGGGGGCATTCAGTAGCCAAAGCGCTGCAAAAGCGCTTTAGCGCTTTATCTGCAGCATACCATTCAGCGGGCAATAAAGCGCTCTAGCGGACTTGCAGCTACTGCAGCGAAGTAAAAGTAGGCTGCAGATAGAAGAAACCGCTGCATACATTGTGATTGGCTGGTTCATTCAGTTTAAACATGGCGTCTTTCTCCATAAACAATTTATGTTTGATGTACAAATTTTGTGTTATTTATGTCTGGACATTAATATACGAGTTATTCGAGGTGGCTAACCGTTTTAGACGAACATAAGTGATATATTAAGTAAAACTAAAGACAGTGATAATCTTAAGATTGTTATCAAGATCAAGAATTTACGATTATAACCTCTTTTCATGCAAATCATTGTGTTATTGACGAGTGAATGTTTTTATTATGAAAATTGTATCCGCAGATGATTCATTCGCTAATACCTGGTGCCAAGTTAATTATAATTTTTGTTTTCAAGATATATGAAATACATTAGAATAGTATGATTGTGTTCATGGGGTCATTTCTGGAAGTGCTACAGTGGTTGTCGAACCAATTTTCTCTACAGATAAAACGAACATTTGTACTATTCTTTAAATGTGCAACACAATAAGAAAATTGTGTAATGGACAAAGAGATGAACTGTGTATCTTATGTTTGTAATCTTTTCTGAATAAAGAGTTTTGTGAAGTATCGGCCATAACTTGAATTCAAATATTACAATATTCTAGATTTCTTATCTAAATTTGAACAGTGAAGATACAAATACTCAGTGTGATGTGCATAAATAAAATTAAATTACAGCTAGAGTTGGTTAATGTATTAACAAAAAATTTTGCACTCTGCATAGGATTTTAATCACAGCTGATCCATTATTATTTAATCTCCAACTTTATATACTATGTCCTATCATTGAGATACTGAGAGCCATTTCTTGAACCAGGTATGAATAACTTTCACTTTAATTCCCAATTTATCGCAAAATGAAATGTGGTCTTATGTCTTTTAATTCAAATGCATGTAGTCTCTCTTATGGGATATTGCTATTCACTGTATACTACCATTAATCTTGGTGGTAAATGTTTTTCATATTATTATAAATGATTCAGTGATATACTATTTAGTGTAGCACTTAACTTTACTAAGAAAGTGGCATTGCTAATGTTAGAATTATATTAAATAATGTCTTTAAGTATGGTGAGTGAGAGGTTATCTATAATTAACTGCTGTTATGACAGAATTTCACATATATGGTTGGAAATTGCATATAATGTTTTGGTTTTATTTTAGCCATAAATATTATGGTAGTTACTCTTATAAGTAATTAATATTATCAGATGATGCAAAAAAAGTTAATTAATTATTAAGAAAACTATTTAAATTATTATAAATTAATATTCTTCTTTGTTTTCATTCCTATTCCTTGACAAATTTAAAATAAAGATGAAGTATGTTTGAGGTTGAAAAAATACAATGATGCCTTCCTTTATACAATTGTTTGGTTGCTGTACTTAGGTCATGTCTTGCACCACATACATTAATTTTGCACATATGCCTGTACTTCCTGCATTTTCTAGTGTAACCCCTATTCCTCATAGATTTAAATATAGACCTAAAAGTGTCAAATATTATGTAAGAAATCACATGAATAAAAGGCTGAACAATTGAATAAAATTTACCCTACAGCCCACCTGGCAATACTTTTAGTGTGGTTATTAAATATATGTGTTATGTGATGATGAAGGAGCAAGATATGCATCACATAGGGAATTCGCAGGAGTGATGTTTAAATATAATAAAATAATATCAAGTTGTGTCCAAATCAGGGTCAGATCAAGTGATTAGATTAAGCCACTATATTTATAGAGGTCTGTAATTAACTAGGGTGCAGGCTGACTACATCTGAAATGGATGTTATAAAAATGGGGAAAGGTGGAATAAAATTGTGGTAGGGGAAAATGGGAGAAACCCTGAAAGAACATGCCATAGATCCGTTTCCTCCACTACAAAATCTACTTATAATGACCGAGACTAACCAAGTTAAAAAAAGCTACTCTTACTAAAACACAAATTAATATGATTAAACTAATAATAAACATTATAAATAAAGTTCTCGAGAAGCCAGTGGTGAGAGGCGAGCGTCTAATCGCTTGCGTCACGGAGCCGCCTGATATATTAATAATTAAAAAAATACAAATTTTCTCGTTATAATAATATTTTATTTTAAACGATCTATTCGTCGATTTCATAAATTACATACATTAAAATAAATCGTAAATTCTGTATAACCCTATTAGTATTATGATTAATTTCAATAGCATCGCGTAGTAATATGAGTAATGAGCCAATGAACAAATTTAAATTTGGCGGTATAGCTGCATGCAGCGGTCCATTCAACAGACTCCTTAAATTTTCGCTGCAAATGGCAGCCATTTTTGCTAAAGCGCTTTACTGCCCGCTGAATGCGCCCAATATATCCATATTCAACCATGTTGAAAAACAAGGATTATGTTTAACCTTAGGCCTATATGTTTATAAAATGTTTTTGGAAATTGAAATTAATTTGAGGTATTTTTTTGTATGTTATGTCAATTATTCCAGACATTGGGAAGACAAAATTTGGCCTATATTATTATAACAAAGGAAATCTTAAAATATGGCCACAAAATGAAAAATTATATCCGTAACATAACCTTATGTCATCACATGTTGGACCTCAACATTCAGATGTCATATTTGTGAAGATATTTTTTATTCCAATAATAATTAATAAAAATATGTCAGATGCAGTGAAATTTAAAACAGCTGTTTAACAATAAAAGTACTGAATATGATTTTTAGGTTATGAAACATTGTTACTACCTATATGAGAAAAAAAGAGAAAACATTACATTACCGGTATTCATTAGTGTTGTTAGCTTTTTAAGTTTATGACCAAGCAATATTAAAACATAAATAAAATGTAATCTAACAATCTATGCTAGAAAAAATAAAGACCAATGGTTAAGTTTAGATATTATTGTTAGTGTTTAAGTTTAAGACTGATGTGTGTAAATGATGAAGTAAAACTCAAATATTGTTTTAACTTGAGAAAGTAGAATATTCACAACATGATATATATAGTGCTAAAGTGATTCCATTACAGACCTTAGGAGTAGAGTTGCCAGAATGATCTTGAGGCATGCCCAGAGACTAATGGCATTTTGTGTAATAGGGGCAAAACTCGTTAAATAGATTATTGTGTGTTATGGTCATTCTTTTCACTAACATAAATTTAACTACTGTTACTACTACTACTACTACTACTACTACTACTAATAATAATAATAATAACCAAATGTATTTATTAAAATTCATTGGAAAACATTTTGTTTAAACAACTCACCTCATAGGATTCATGCTTCCATGATACTGTGGTTTTATGGAAGCATGAATCCTATGAGGTGAGTTGTTTAAACAAAATGTTCTCCGATGAATTTTAATGATTATACCTCATAATGTTTACTTCCCAACATTAATTTAATATAACCAAATGTATACCAAACCAAATAAAACTAATAAAAAATTACTGTTATAAAGGCCTAACTTATTTTTCATATATCTTTGGAGGATCTCACTGTATTCAGTAGAGTCTTGTATTGAAGACTACACAAGAAATCTTCACATGCTATTTTCAAATCCATCTGAACACACATCTCGGCCTTCACAAATTATGTTGCCATTCTGTTTCTAGCAACTGACCATAATTGATTCATTACATGAAACACTCTTTCAACATGAGCATTACTGATAGGAATTGCAAGAACATGCTGTGTTATTTTTAAGAGACATGTTGTATCTGACTTTTTGAAAATGCATCCCACATTTTATAATTATTGTCCTTCCTAAAAAGCCTTGTTATTACATGAAACTCATATGATTTGTTTCCTTCAAAACTAATTTTTAATTTCTTCCCCACCTGAGCCAAATAATTAAATGAAAATACTTTTAGTTGACATAAATTTAACAAGGACATATTTTTTTATACTTTTTGTCATTGCCATCAAAATAGTATCATTTATTAAGATAGTTTGATAATTTGTCATAAATTAGTGTGAACTCTTTTACTAGATTATGCTCTTTCATTTCTTTAAGGCGATTTAAAGACATATTAAATAAATTAACATTTGAATAGATTGTTTAATGATTGGTAAAGGTAAGATCATATTTAAGCCCATAGATTAAAGTCACTGCCCATATAGCTATCTGGAGAATGCATTCTGAGCAGTGCCTGGATATCTGGCAACCCTACATAGGTATCCTTGAAGTGGTAGGAGGTTAAAGCTCTTACCTTTCAAGTCAATCAGCATGAGATGTCAGACTGATTGTCAGCCCTATGTAATGACTGTGTGCTCTTACCTTTCAAGTCAATCAGCATGAGATGTCAGACTGATTGTCAGCCCTATGTAATGACTGTCTTAATCCCCTGAATATAGGGAGGTACTCATTTCAATTAGAGACTGAGTAGACCCCATGGTCATGGTAGTGCCAGAAGGGTTAGGCCAGTTTAAAAATCCTGACTCCAGTAAAACTTGAACACATCCTTCTAGCTTGTAGCGTATTGCCTTAACCAACTATGTTATGGAGTGTTCCTTAACATAGTATAGTACATAGTTAAAATTCAGATAATTTTTTACTTAGAAATAGAGAGATGTAAAAATCCCCAAACTGTTCTACAAATCCCACAACAATTGAAAATATTAAGTTAAACTAACAATGTGGAGTGAGGTAGCAGTATTGAAAATTTCTAAAAATTGGAGGATTCTATAATTTATATTTTCTATCATGCTCATGTGGTGCCTACTACTAAACGGTTACAACTAGTTTATTGTACTCCTTTCTGCTAAATATTGGAGTGCAAGAGAGCGAATGATTTCATTATCAAGTGCTCAACATTAGATACCAACCAACCATATTTTCTATCATTGAAAGTATATGATGTCAAAAATGGAGGAATCAAATCATTGATGAAAAAAAAAACTTTTGTTTTCATTGCAGTGACATGAATAATATTTAATATTTAAAAAATAAATTATAGTTGAAGAGAAAAATTTTCGCCTAGACCGGGACTCGAACCCGGGACCCTTGGCTTTCCGGGCCAAGTGCTCTACCAACTGAGCTACCGAGGCGAGTTACGATCTAGACGCAAATTTCTCTTCTTATGTACGTTGTAATTCCCTAACGCCAAATGCTTGAAACCATAGCTTCTATCTTGCAAATGGCGGCTTCTTAGTTAAGAAGACATTTATTGGGAATTTAACACTACTTTATAGCCAGTAGGGCTTCTATTGACGATTTTATTATTAATTTAACACTTCTCATTGAAGGATAAATTATATTTGAAGAGAAAAATTTTCGCCTAGACCGGGACCCGAACCCGGGACCCTTGGCTTTCCGGGCCAAGTGCTCTACCAACTGAGCTACCGAGGCGAGTTACGATCTAGACGCAAATTTTTCTTCTTATGTACGTTGTAATTCCCTAACGCCAAATGCTTGAAACCATAGCTTCTATCTTGCAAATGGCGGCTTCTTAGTTAAGAAGACATTTATTGGGAATTTAACACTACTTTATAGCCAGTAGGGCTTCTATTGACGATTTTATTATTAATTTAACACTTCTCATTGAAGGATAAATTATATTTGAAGAGAAAAAATTTCGTCCCGGTCTAGGCGAAAATTTTTCTCTTCAAATATAATTTATCCTTCAATGAGAAGTGTTAAATTAATAATAAAATCGTCAATAGAAGCCCTACTGGCTATAAAGTAGTGTTAAATTCCCAATAAATGTCTTCTTAACTAAGAAGCCGCCATTTGCAAGATAGAAGCTATGGTTTCAAGCATTTGGCGTTAGGGAATTACAACGTACATAAGAAGAAAAATTTGCGTCTAGATCGTAACTCGCCTCGGTAGCTCAGTTGGTAGAGCACTTGGCCCGGAAAGCCAAGGGTCCCGGGTTCGAGTCCCGGTCTAGGCGAAAATTTTTCTCTTCAAATATAATTTATCCTTCAATGAGAAGTGTTAAATTAATAATAAAATCGTCAATAAATTATAGAATTAAATTAATTATTTATAAGTATGAAGCATTTGAGTAATTAGATCTGTTCAATATTTTAAGTTTCTAATAAGGTAACTGTCAACCATTGCATGCCGAAACCTACTTTGAAATTTCTCTGAGAGAAGCGTTGTGTGTACCAAGACCGTGTCCAATAAATTATCTGCCATTTTTAACTGCAAGACACTAAAATGCAGCAACAAAACTCTCATTTAAACTACAGGGAAGTAATAAAAACTCCTGGCACGACAAGTCTACAAGGCCCTTAGCCTATCATCCGGCTGCTGGCCTCACATCCACATGTGTCAATGACATAGGTAAATGATCATCCAGCCAGTATTGGGTGACATGTGGTCAGCATGTCGAGTCCCCCAGTCGTTGTAACTGATTTTCTCAACCTGAAGCCACTACTTATTGTAGTTACCCAAATGCCTCATGATGCTGGGTGGGCACCGGTCCCATACTGGCCGAAATACCATGAGAAAATTTCTTCCCCCATGGAGGCTCTAACCAGTGCAAGTCCCGTAGCTCTGTGCCAAGGCATTTTACCTTAACCACTCGGCTACAGCGCGAGACTACAGGGAAGTAATACTACTCCTGAATTGATGAAATGGATAACCCTGACAACCTGCCCGCATGCTGCATCCTGCCACAGTACATTCCGCTTTACTCATGCAGGGAATCCATCTGCTTCGTACTGTGGGTTACGTTACTGGATTCTGACTTCAATTTATGAGTCTTGCAGTTAAAAATGGCAGATAATTTTTTGGACACGGCCTTGATACATAACAATGCTTCTTTAGGAGAAATTTTAAGGTAAGTTTCGGCATGTAATGGTTGATAAATTAATGAGAAATTAAGAAAAAATTAATGAGAATTAAGAATCAGTCTACTAATCTGTGAGTGTGGTCATAGCTACTGACTCTCCCTGCTTTGTGTGCTGCAATTGTTCTGTTCTTCGAAGTCGTGTAACTGAGGTTTAATTTTCAATAATTTTGATAAATTTTGTCCAGAAAGGAGAATCATAAGAGCATGTCTCTGTAATTTTGCCTGTGATATGAAGCTATTAAAAACATTGGTGCTACTAGTTAATTATAGTGAATGATTTCAAGATGATACCTCATATGAATTTAAGTTTCATTTACTACTTACAAATAGGACTATGTCGAGTTTCATTTCAAATGTACACACAAATCAATACTGGAATTTAATTTAAAAGGGTACCTAAAAACTCACAATAATCTAATATTTGTCTATTTTCTCTATTGTATATTATTAGTTAGGTTGAATATCAGTCTGGTTAGTTTTTAAAATGACTTGTTCTTGAAAAATGGCCGTTTATTAAAACTTAAGAATGCTTGTAACAATGAGTAACTTCGCTAGAATAATGTACGTAATTTTTACATTGTATTTCACTGAATAAAGCAGGACCTTTCTACACAATGAACAAAACATTTAATATTAAATCCTAAATTACACTTTATTAAGGTTTAACTTTAAATAAATCTGCCTTCTGGTATTAAACTCTATCTTGTACTGAATTCCTTTGATGTGAACATCACTACTTTATATTTGAAGAGAAAAAATATATGCTCAGACTGGGGTTTGAACCCAGGACCTTTTGCACACAAGGCAAATGCTTTACCAAGTGAGCTATCTGAGCAACTCCAATCTAAATGCAAATCTTTGTCTTATATTTGTTGTTAATTCCTTCTGTCCTTCAATGAGAAATGTTAAATTTATAATATAAACATCACTACATTATTCATGTTTTAATTAAAATCCAGTTGAGATCACTGGGTATTTTTTAGGTGAAAAATATTAATAATTGATTTCTATCAGTTGAAAATACATTATGCACATAAAAGTAAATTTTATTATGTGAATAGAAATTGATGAGAGCAAAAAAGTACTTTTTTTTTCTTTTCATTTGTCTGGATGTTAGAATCATGAAATAATTCTACTATGTATACAGATTATAATAAGGATCTTAGAGCTGTAAGAGAGTTTAGATGAATCAAAGAGATTGTTTTTATTTTATGAATATCTTAGGCCACATGATATCTTGAATTTTTGGAGGTATACCAGTATAATTTATAGTTTGTTTATAATCTGTATTTGTATATATTAAAAACTCCATAGCACAACAGGCCTAGAAGGACCTTGGCCTACCAGCCAGCTGCTGGCCTCACATTTATATGTGTTAATCACAATGGTGGATGATTATGTAGCTAATATAGGGGTTAAATGTGCTCTGCTTGTTGGGTTCCCCAGTCATTGTAGGTGGTTTTCTCAACATAGAGCCGCTACTTATTGAAGCTACCCAAATTCCTCAAAATGCTGGGTGGGCAACGGTCCCATACTGGCTGAAATTCCATAAGAAAATTTCTTCCTCCATGGGGACTCAAACCATCATAAGTTTCGTAGCTCTGCATCAAAGCATCATGCCTAAAGCACTCTGCTACAGGTTGTATATATTTATATTTAATTTTAGGAAGTTATATTTTGAGGTTATTTTAATTATATTATTTTTGGTCTGGACATCTTACCTCAATATTAATGTTGATTTGTTACAAGAACAAATCAACATTAATATTGAGGTAAGATGTCCAGACCAAAAATAATATAATTGTATATATTTATTGAATTAATTTTTTTGGTGTATATAACCTGAAGTTCTGCTTGATTGGGACGTTCCACCCGATTTCCATTGTAAGACTTTGATGTTATTTGTCTTTTCTCCCAAAATAGTCCCCTCCCAGAGATCTGAATGGGGGACTTTTATTCCGGAATCTTTTGCTTTGGGAAGCAGTGGAAGGTAATGAGAAGGCTAATATGCTTGCAAAAAAGGTACACTCATCCAACAGAGTAAGATCAGTTACCTATCTTACAAATCAGTACAATTCTACACCAAAATGAAAAAAAAATCCTATATAGCTGAACAAAACAAAATCCAATGTGAAACCAAGATATGGAAGACATTACTAGAACCAAATACAATACCAAACAGCCCACTCGATCAATTGCAGTTGCATCATTTCGTCTTGAAACTGGTCATGATTGCTTGGCAGCACATCTACATAAAATTAAGCTACTAGACTCTCCACACTGCATAGTATGCAAGAATACAAATATGTTAATGAGCAAGGATCACTTGATGTTCTGCGCTGTTCTTCAGAAAATTGTTGGAACACCATTCCAAATTGCTGAATATTATTGGGAAGCCCGCAAGCGAATGATGACAAATCAAGAGCTTCACTACTATACTACTACTTTTTACTTTTTTTAGTGAATTAATGCGATGACTTTTGATCGAAATGATTTGTAGTATTACAATGCAGTTCAGATTTTTCCTTGATATCTGAGGAACACCACAAAAAAGTCAATGAATTTGGGTGGGCTTGGTATTTGGATTTGAGGCTTTTAATATACATATCTCAGAATACTGGTATTGAATTTTTTATCACAAAATAGATATAATATATTGAGCTAAATAATGTTAATGGTTTATTTATTTTTCTTATTTCAGACCTCAAATTCTCTACCTTGGTCACAATCTGGGGAGTTGAGAGATCACTTCCCAGATGATGCTCTTTCACCGCCTGCAAAACGAAGTCGATCTGAGCATCGCTTCTCACCGTCCCCAGCATCATCTGCAACTAACAATAATAACAATAACAACAATAATAACAATGGTGATACAATGATGAGGGATACGTTACTGGGACAGGCTTTGGAAGGGGGACCCACAATCCATACAGGCAGCACCTCTCATCAGGTAAGATTACTAATAAG
The DNA here is from genome assembly GCA_030220185.1 of Diploptera punctata. NCBI lineage: Eukaryota > Metazoa > Arthropoda > Insecta > Blattodea > Blaberidae > Diploptera > Diploptera punctata. The sequence continues at coordinate 218,663 of JASPKZ010007519.1, read as the reverse complement.
TAAACAAAAAATACTATATAATAAATAAGGTGAATCTGGTACATCTTACCTTATAAATTGTTGTGTTCTATTTGACATGTTTCAATATGCTGTCCATATCATCATCAGTTAGTCAAGTTGTCGATCTTAGATGTTGACTCCCACTCCATCTTTTGGTTGACTGAAGAACTTGCAAATCAAATTGTTTTCCCCAGGAATTTAAAAATTCATAATTAAAACATTTTGTCTGTTCATTCTTACGTCTTGGAGTTGTCTTTGTCGAACATATGTTTCAGAGCTTCTTAGCCCCATCGTCAGCGATTACAGATTGAATTTTCTCATGTTGTCGGCCCTGATTCTTGATTCCTGCTCTCTTTGCCTCTGGTCCAATGAATTTATTAATGAGGTTCCTTTCTGCAGGAATTTCAAAGTTCATAATTCTTTCCTTGTTCTTCTGTATATAGATTTTTTCTCATATGGTGAGTTCATTTTTGTTTTCTAACTGTTTTAATAATTTTGTGTTTACATCTATTTTGTGTTTTTCTGACCAAACATGAGCAGCCCTGCAGATTTTTCTACTTCCCCTTTTTTTACAGCAGTGGCTGCTTATGTTTGGTCAGAAAAACACAAAATAGATGTAAACACAACATTATTAAAACAGTTAGAAAACAAAAATGAACTCACCATATGAGAAAAAATCTATATACAGAAGAACAAGGAAAGAATTATGAACTTTGAAATTCCCGCAGAAAGGAACTCCATTAGTAAATTAATTGGACCAGAGGCAAAGAGAGCAGTAATCAAGAATCAGGGCCGACAGCATGAGAAAATTCAATCTGTAATCGCTGACGATGTGGCTAAGAAGCTCTGAAACATATGTTCGACAAAAACAACTCTAAGAGGTAAGAATGTACAGACAAAATGTTTTAATTATTAAACAAACTTCTTAATGGTACTTCCTATTGTATTTTAAAATTAAAAATTTATATTCTTATTTTTATTCTTCTGGATATAGATCTTCTCCCAAATGGTGAGATCTTTTGTATTTTCCAACTTCCACAATAAAACTCAATATGTGCTATTAAAATAAATCGACCATTAGAAGCGGAGGTTTTCCTGAGATCCAAATTAAAAATTTACAACCACCATGTTTTCTTCATCACAGTGTATTAATTAATCCTTAAATTGGCACTGGATCCTATAATATATTGTTTTAATTAATTTTATATTTTTAATAAAGTAATGGAGTAATGAATCAGTAGATTTTATTTAAACTTGTATTAAATTATATAACATACAAAAGATAATGGCTTACATTTATGCATGAATTTGTTTTAAACAAACTGGGATTAACATTTGACTTTCTCCAATTTAATAATAGAAATATATATTATGTTAACCAACAAAATGGGACCATAAATTTGATTTTCTGAGGAATTTGCTTAGTTTATGCAGTTCCTGCATGATTGACTTTTACTAATAGTCAGAAATACAGAATTGCATGTGTTCTGAAGAAAGTAACCAAAAATTTAATTTTAATGTTAGGAAGTTATATTTTGAGGTTATTTTAATTATATTATTTTTAGTCTGATCATCTTACCTCAATATTAATGTTGATTTGTTCTTGAACATGTTTCAAAACAATTCTGTTTTATCGTCAGCTTTTCCAGACTGGTTTTATTTATGTTGCACAACCTGGATGTCGATGTCAGCTCCATCCTGTGGTTGGCCAAAGAACCTCCAAACAATGTCACGCTCCATCGGTATATCAAAATTCATAATTCTGTTTTTGTTCTTCTGAATATAAATTTTTTCCCAAATAGTCATCTCTTTTGTATTTTATTATTAAAACAGTTAGAAAATACAGAAGAGCTGACTTTTTGGGAAAAAAAATTTATATTCAGAAGAAAAAAAAACAGAGTTATGAATTTTGATATACCGATGGAGCGTGACCTTGTTTGGAGGTTCTTTGGCCAACCGCAGGATGGAGCTGACATCGACATCCAGGTTGTGCAACATAATGCAACATAAATAAAACCAGTCTGGAAAAGCTGACGATAAAACAGAATTGTTTTGAAACATGTTCAAGAACAAATCAACATTAATATTGAGGTAAGATGATCAGACTAAAAATAATATAACCAAAATTTAAGTTAATTATCTAATTTATTTATGTATTTTATGTCTTTCGGTTAAATGGCCATGGTCTGCTTTTATTAAAACTCGACCACAGCCATTTAACCCGAAAGACATAAAATACATGAATCAAAATACCTGCCGTGAAAGTCTACAATTTTACATATCTAATTTATGTTACTGTGCATACAAGGTAGAAAAAGTCAATTGTGAAATATCATGAAACATCAATGAGATGTGCCTGCTTTTTATGCCATCCCATATAATAAATATTTTTTTGTCCAAGTTTCTGAATGTCCCATTTTATATAGTACCTTATAAATCATCCCACCTTCTGTTGCACTAAAATCCTATATTGTCGCTGTTACTCCAAAACTTTGTAACTCCACCAGCAGCTAAATTTGAAATTTTGAGTCTTGTGAATTCAAATTTTATTTATTTCAAATTTAAATACTTTTATTAAACATTGTTCATTAAGATTTCGTACACAGTTGAGGATCGAGTATTTGAATTCAGAAGACTCAAAATTTCAAATTTATTTGCCAGTGGATGTTACAAGGTTTTAGAGTATCAGCGATGATATAATACTCTTTCTCATGGAGTATTATCAGAAATATTTTAAAAAATGTAATATTATAGGTTCTTGCTTCCTAATTTTCTAGTTTTATTCAAAACAGGTGAACTTTCATTCCAAAAAAAGCCAATGTTATATCTCAAATCCAATAAAAAATACACTAAATTATTGCTGTTTGCACAATTACTGCTATATGTTCAATTCTTCAAATTCACAATTTATAGTTATACCATCGCTGTGGTCTCAAGGTAGCATGCTGCCTTGTCACGCAGCGGGCCCGGGTTCGATCCCCGGTCGAGACAGTTTTTCTGGATGAGGTTTTTATCAGGGTTTTTCCTCACCTGTAAGACAAATGACAGGAAAACTTTAAGGCCCAAATGGTCCCCGAAATCATATGGCCATCATCATCATCATCATCATCATCATCATCATCATCATTCTTCACCGGCGTGGAAAGCAACAGGAAGCTACCACACCTACAATTCCTAGTAAAGCTGCAAAGCATAACATGAAAATGCTATGATAGCAGTGAAAGACCTGCCCTCGGGCAGAATTACTATGGATGGATAGTTATACAGTAATAAAATTTATAATTTTAGCAAATATGTAACCAAATTGTATCATACCAACGTGATATGTGTCTTTAAAATTTTCCATACAATATGCTGTCCTTAATGCATGATTTTCACATTGTCCCTTTGTAAGTCTTTTAAATGGGTTTCACTGTGTATAAAGGATCAATTGTTATTGCCCTGGTTCTGTTTAATTCTGTGTGTGTTCCATTCCCATCCACTCCACTCTTTATACTTTTTAGATTCCTCATTTGGCAGATAGGTAGCATTTATGTGATCCATTTTCAATTTATGGACCATTTTGGCAGATCATGTTATGTGATGTTTACTTAGTATTGTGTACAAAGAAAAATGTAGGATGGGTGTATGTTTAAGTGTTTATGTAGTACAAGTTTGTTATATAGGGCTATTCAGAAAGAAGGAACAGATTTCAAACATTTATTTCTTCCAAACTACAAAAAAATAGAAAAACAATTCCAACGTTCCCAGAAAGTGAAAAGTTTGAAGTTCCTATCATGGCTGCATTGGCGCTGTTGCTTGTCATGTTGATTGTTTGTATTAAAATGGTGACACAATAGGACGTTGGATTGGAAGAGGAGGAGCAGAAGATCAACTTCATTACCGGTGGCCTCCCAGGTCACCAGACCTAACCCTGTGTGATTTTTATCTGTGAGGTTACATAAAATACCGTGTTTTTATCCCACCATGCTACTTTGAGACCACAGCGATGGACTCTCGAAAATCTGCGACATTGAATTGTTGAAGCTGTAAATTCGATAACTAAAGATCAGCTGATTCGTGTGTGGCAAAAAATGAGCCACCGTTTGATATTTGTCATGTAACACATGGTGCTCATATTGAATGCATAAAATAGTGAAATTTGAACTTTCCTCTTTCCAGGAACGTTGGAATTGTGTTTTTATTTTTTGTAGTTTGGAATAAATAAATGTTTGAAGTCTGTTACTTCTTTCTGAATAGCCCTGTATGAGGGATGATGAAGATATGGGAGAAACTGAAACTCATAGTCTACATCTGTCAAAAAAACACACTCTAGTGATTACAAATTGTACACAACCATGACTCTTAGCCCTGAGATTTAACATTTTACAATTAAAATTTCCAACCCTCTAGTCAGAAGACAGACATGGATGCGCTAGCTAGGCAGCACTTCATGTTTTTTTTAAGTAAAATTTTATCACCTCACCTCATATTTGTCTTCTTCTTAGACAAGTTTTGTGACTTCTTCTATTCCATCCTCAGTATTTACACAACCGTTGTTACATCCTCTTGAAGAGCTTCCATCTGCTCCCTCTGTTGGTAGACTGAAGAACCTAAAAATTGAATCTTTAGTTCTTTATTGTAATCTAGTTTATTTTTTATTGTAATAAGTAGTATTTAATTTTGACGCTTTTCCACTCTTGTTAAGGGCCGCATGCGAATACATTAGTCTCTACTCAAATTACTTCCAATCGCCGATGAGCTGACTGTCCGTGAGCAAGTGCAAATATCAAATTAACGACCCACTAACTGATCATGCATGAAAGTCGTCGTTTTTGTAATATTGGCAAGAAAATTACCCAGAATTCTCAGTGATAAAACCACTTCCGTTATTTTCGTCTGCTAGAGGAATGCATTTATGCTTGTGTCCCGCAAATAATACCGTATATGACGACGTCTGCATCGTGCGATATTACGCCGATTCTCCTGTTCTTGCAGTTGAATTCTTTGGTAGACTCTATCAAATTCCTCTTCTCCGCATATACCGAAAACATGATCGAAGTATTCAAGGTCCGACATCTTGGATAAAGCAGCAAGGTTCCAAACTACATCGGTTACCATCGGTTCCCATCAGGTAGCTCACGATTCATTCTCTGCAAAGTCACCTTGCCAGGTAGCTTAGGAATTTCAACAATTATTATCGCATGAACAGATTTTTGAGTATGCAAAAATGTCTTTGGATGCAACATGGCATAGCCCATTGTTGAACCATAGCCTCTCCTTTGTCAGGAGCCACTAGACCACGTTAATTTAGTTACCTTATTTGCTAATAGATGTCATGAATGGCATGTGGTCAACACACGACACAATGAGACATCTAGCAGGCAACTAAGGTATTACTAGGACATTGAAGTCAGCACATTTTGCTTAGAGGCCTTTTTATTCAGGCTTACGGATCTTTTACAAGCCTGAAAATCTTCAGATTTGGAACCCATGGTTTAAAGTCCCTCCCGGAGGACTTGCTCCTTAGATTTTTCTGTCCTAAAAATCCATTGAACCCACAACTCTCGGGATCAGTGGCAAGAAGCATAACCACTAGTCCACCATGGCGAATATCCACATTTCTTTCGTTATTTGTTATTAATTAATTGTCTCTAATTTTTTTTATTGTTTTGTCTCTGGATCCTTGAGATTGCCTTCCATTGAGTAAGGTATGATAATTTGTTTAAATCCATGGATAATATAGGCTAAATAATTATGGTATACTTCCAATTTTTTGAGACAAACCTTTTATCAATTAAATTATTTTCCCAAACAATCTTGTGCATTTATTAGCATTTTTATAAAATAACAATATGTGCTATTGTTCATTGTTTATAGTCATTATATCTTTTGTTTCTGTATATGACACATCATACAAATAAAAGAAAGTATTTTTATCAAATTTATACATTTTATTATAGTTCCTCACTACACAGGGATTTTGTACCTTTATAAGATTCTGGTTGATAAAATAAGGGAACCATAATTATCTCTAAAAATAAATGTGCTACTTGTAACTATGTGACAGGGTTTTATATCATCAGAAAGTTGGTATTCATGAGAAATGTCAATACAAGCCAGTTTATTTAGATAAAATTATGTTCTTTCATCTTTGTAGTATTATAATCAAATTAATGCATATCCATATTTTCTGTACTCATGATTATTTTATGTAATTAAAGTGATGGTTTATTAATTAATGAAAACAAGAAAAAAGTTTTATACCATGTCAGAGTAAACAACTTGTAAATGTAATTGAATTTTTTTAATAGATATACTGGTAGTTTTGTTTGTGTCAGTTTATAATTTGTATAATTCTTTTGATTTGTAAATGAACATTAAATAGTTATCTAAAATTCAACTAAAAAAGCATAATAAGGAAATATGATGAATAAAAGTATTATTGGTAATTATAATTAAAACCACACCCATATTAATTAAATGTAACTAATACAAGATATCCCATAACAGGGCATATGAGAAACTTGAATTCAAGGATACGTGATTCATAGCCTATAACATGAGTAAGAAAGTGGCTACTTATTTTAGGAATTCTCACTATGAGGTATATTCATTAAGGTAGAATATTTTTATCACTCACCTCATATTGTTCTTCTTATTTGATTATAAACTAGTTTCGGAACATAGTTTCTGTTCCATCCTCAGTATCGTCACGACCGTTGTTCTGTCATCTTGAAGAGCTGTCCTTCTCTCCTTCCATTGGCTGACTGAAAAACCTCGAAACCAGGTCATTCTCACCGGGAATTTCAAAGTTCATTAATTTCTTCTTTTCGCTCTTTTGAATGTAGATCTTTTCCCAAACAGTAAGTTCTTTAGGTTTTTCTATTTGTTTTAATAATTTAGCTTCTTTCTCGATAAGATGTTTTTCAGACCATGCATGGGCAGCCACTGCAGATTTTTCTACTTCCCCTTTCTTGACATTCCTGAGATGTTCTTTCACTCTAGTTTTCAAATTTCTTTTAGTGTTTCCTATGTAGAATTTCTCACATTCTTCACATTTAATTTGATAAATCCCTGATTTGTTTTCTTCTTTAATTTTCTCATTCTTATTAGGTCTAATCAGTCTACTGATGCTGTAGTCATTTTTGGGTGCTAACCTTATGTTGAAAGATTTCAACAAATCCCTGATTTGTTTTCTTCTTTAATTTTCTCATTCTTATTAGGTCTAATCAGTCTACTGATGCTGTAGTCATTTTTGGGTGCTAACCTTATGTTGAAATCTTTCAAACAAATCAGGGATTTATCAAATTAAATGTGAAGAATGTGAGAAATTCTACATAGGAAAAACTAAAAGAAATTTGAAAACTAGAGTGAAAGAACATCTCAGGAATGTCAAGAAAGGGGAAGTAGAAAAATCTGCAGTGGCTGCCCATGCATGGTCTGAAAAACATCTTATCGAGAAAGAAGCTAAATTATTAAAACAAATAGAAAAACCTAAAGAACTTACTGTTTGGGAAAAGATCTACATTCAAAAGAGCGAAAAGAAGAAATTAATGAACTTTGAAATTCCCGGTGAGAATGACCTGGTTTCGAGGTTTTTCAGTCAGCCAATGGAAGGAGAGAAGGACAGCTCTTCAAGACGACAGAACAACGGTCGTGACGATACTGAGGATGGAACAGAAACTATGTTCCGAAACTAGTTTATAATCAAATAAGAAGAACAATATGAGGTGAGTGATAAAAATATTCTACCTTAATAAAGTGGCTATTCCTAGATCTGTCACCTTCACCCCAGGAAATTTCTCAGTACTCCTTTTATAGAAGGCTAAGAGGGGGAGAATATAGGGTGCAGCATAAGTCAGTTAACCGCAAATGCAAATATATTATTTTCTGTAGCTTACAAGATCTATACAAAAAAAAAACTACTAGTACCGAAATTGTTCAAAATGATATCCATCGTTATTTAAGCAGTTATGACATTAAGGGCCGCATGCAAATACATTAGTCTCTAGTCAAATTACTTCCAATCACTGGTGAGCTGACTCACCGTGAGCAAGTGCAAAGATCAAATAGCTACCCACTAATTGGTCATGCATGAAAGTCGTAGTTTTCGTAATATTGGCAAGAAATTACCCAGAATTCTCAGCGATAAAACCACTTCCGTTATTTTCGTCTGCTAGAGGAATGCATTTACGCTTGCATCCCACAAATAATACCGTATACAACGTCGTCTGCATCGCGCAATATTACGTTGATTCTCCTGTTCTTCCAGTTGAATTCTTTGGTAGACTCTATCAAATTCCTCTTCTCCGCGTATACTGGAAACATGATCGAAGTCTTCAAGGTCCGACATCTTGGATAAAGCAGCAAGGTAAGTGGCAAGGTTTCAAACTACATCGGTTACTATCAGTTCCCTTCGGGATTCTCATGATTCGTTTCTCTCTTAAGTCACCTCGTCAGGTAGCTTACGAATTTCAACAATTATTATCACATGAACAGATTTCTGAGTAAGCAAAATCGTATTAGGATACAACTTTCTCAGCAGAGAATGCCTTTTACGGTCTAATGCGTTCATAGATTCGACCCTAAGATTAAATTAAAATGTTTCATACCTCACTTCATATCAAGTCTTCTAATTAGACCATTTTCAAAACCTGGGCAGCTTCATCTTGAGTAATTTCTCATCGATTGATGTTATGTTGATCAGAAGAACTGCTTCCCTCCCTCTGTTGGATATCTGCACATTGTGGAATTGCTGGAAATGACATTGCTGATTTTTTTGCAAAAAAGGCTCCAATTTAATTCAGAATACTACTAAAAGCTTACCTTTTGCATCCATAAAAAGAATAATTAAAAACAAATATAAAATCAAACAAAACCAAGACCTATGTAATAAAGCCAAAGACAAAAATTGAATATTTTAGTAAAGAAGCCAGACATTATTCCAGAAATTCCACGTGAAACTACAGTAGCAAAATTTAGACTGCTTACAGAACATGACTATTTGGCCAAACATTTATATAAAGTAGGAACCTACATGAATCCAAATTGTCCACTATGCAAGTAAGATGAAGAAATGAACGAAGAACACCTACAAACCTGTGAAGTATTACCTGTTGGATCCACCATAGAAAAATATTGGATAGCAAGAACACTAATGGCTTTGTTGCCAAGGCCCAGCATTTGAAAACAACAACATGTTAACAGTGGCTGTTTGAAAACAGCTAGTCATTTGTTACCAGTACTTCTAAACAAATGTCCTTCACCACAGAATATCGAGTTTCAACCAATCTGATTTTTTTTTCCTTACAACCATGTGCAGAGATAACTTATGCCACATCTGGTATAATGAACAAATATTTTCATTAAATATATGTAGGAAATAACACTATATGAGGTTTCTTTTAATTATTAATTAATTGTATATTTTGAATCACCTCATATTTTTATGCATAAAAATCAAGAAATATGATGTGAGTCGAAAATGTACAACATTAATAATTAAATATTTTCATGCCTTAACTGCCCAGGATTGAACATGGGCTAGGTCTACCTATTCAGCCGTGGTCTCTCTATCTCCCTCTCTCTCTTTTTTTTTTTCTCTCAATATAACTATGAAAATATGACTATGGGGACATAATGTTTGTAAGCTTATGTCATTTATTTGTTGTGTATCTCATTACAAGAATATTTCTCACTATTAAAATACATTTTTCCTTTCTTGTTTGATTGTACTGATTATCACATTTTGAATTCTTCCATTAACAACTATTGTTTATAGTTTTTATGGGCCTCGGTTGTCTGGGGGTTATGTTCCTTGTCTCTAGTCCCAAGGGTCGCAGGTTCAAACCCAGCTGGGGTTGATGGATTTTTAGCATGTAAAAATCCAAGGGACAATCAACCAATAGGTCCCAAGCCTGAACATTTTCAGGCTCATAAAATAATCTTAATCCTAAATTAGTGCCTCTGAGTAAAATTTAATTGAATTTCCCCATCCATGTAATACCTAAGTTGTCTATTAGATGTCTCTTTGAGGAGATATGTTGACCACATGTCACTTGCTGGCATCTGTTAGGGAAATAAGCATAACTAATGGTGAAATTAAATGTTTCTTACCTCTCCTCATATAAATTTTCTAACTAGATCACGATTTCGAGACCACAACGGTCTCATCGTCAGCACTTTCTTGGTGACTGATGTTATGTCGATCGGAAGAAACTCTTCTTCTTCCCTCTGTTGGTGGACCGATGAACCTCTGGATCAGGTCAAAATTTGTGGGAATTTCAAAGTTCATAAGTTTTCCTTTGTTTTTCTGAATGTGGATCTTTTTCCAAACCGTGAGTTCCTTTTGTTTGTCTATTTGTTTAATTAGACTGGCTTTTGATTCAATTAAATGTTTTTATAGTTTAATTGAATCAAAAGCCAGTCTAATTAAACAAATAGACAAAGAAAAGGAACTCACGGTTTGGGAAAAGATCCACATTCAGAAAAACAAAGGAAAACTTATGAACTTCGAAATTCCTGCAAATTTTGACCTAATCCAGACGTTCATCGGTCCACCAACAGAGGGAAGAAGAAGAGTTTCTTCCAATCGACATAACATCAGTCACCAAGAAAGTGCTGACGATGAGACCGTTGTGGTCTCGAAATCGCGATCTACTTAGAAAATTTATATGAGGAGAGGTAAGAAACATTTAATTTCACCATAAATTAAACCTCATAGTGATTAATTCCTATAAAAGTTAAATATAAGTTAAGCATAACTAAATTAAGATAAAATCGAATGTTTCAAATTTTATCTTAAATTAAACTTCATAGTGATTATTCCTATAAAGGTTCAATAACTAAATTAGCTTGATTAAAAAACTCCCGCTAGAGAGCACCCATGTCCCTCAGCTGGATGTTTGGGGTAGACTATTACTATTTATAAAATTGTATCTCATCTCATAGAAGTTCGGTTCTTTTAGGACACGTTTCAAAACAAACATGTTTTATCTTCAGCTTGTCCAGACTGTTGATTTTTACATAATTGACGCTGAATCTTGACTCCTACTCCATCTTTTTGTGGTCCAAAGAACTTTCATATCAAATCTCTCTCTCTAGGAATTTCAAAATTCATGATTTTATCTCTGTTCTTCTGGATGTAGATCTTCTTACAAATGGTGAGTTCTTTGGTATTTTCTAGTTTTAGTAATTTGGTATTTACTTCGATTTAGATTTTTCTGACCAAACATAAGCAGCTATTGCAGATTTTTTTACTAATTTTTTTTATATTTCTAATGTGGAGGAACATATTAGAAATGTAAAAAAGGAGAAGTGGGAAAATCTGCAGTAGCTGCTCACATTTGGTCAGAAAAATATAGAATCGATGTAAACACCAAATTATTAAAACAGAAAATACTAAAGGACTCGTCATTTGGGAGAAGATCTACATCCAGAAGAATTGGGATAAATTCATAAATTTTGAAATTACTGGGGAGAAGGATTTAATATGCAAGTTTCTGTGGACCACAAAAAGATGTAGGAGGAGTCGAAATCCAGGATTGACAATGTAAAAATCAACAGTTTGGACAAGCCGAAGATAAAACACAAGTTTGCTTTGAAACATGTCCTAAAGAACTAAACTTCTATGAGATAAGATGAAAACAGACTCACCTTATTTACTTCTACTACTATTTATTGTTTTTAATCAAAATTGACATTTTAATTAGGTGTATTTGGTGATTGGAATGAAAGCATTTTTCTGTAATTGAATGAGTCATTTCGAAAATGGATCATCTATACCTGATCAAATTTTATAGGAGAGGGGGAAAAACTGATTGAATTTGCTCAGGATGAAGCATTGATACGTAAATTAATGAGTCATATTTAACATCTTACCTCATATTTTATGTTTCTTTAAACATGGGAACTAGTTTTCAAGAGAAGGATCTCTCTCATTTTCAACCGACATTATGACTACCGGATTTTCGTTGGAAATGTTGGAATCTCCATCAATAACGTTGCCATCTGGTGTTGATTTGATGAACTTAGAGATGAGGTCACATTCATCAGGAATCTCAAAATTCATGGATCTAAATTTGTTCTTCTGAATATATATCTTCTCCCAAATTGTCAATTCTAAAGTTTTTCCAAATGTTTTAAAAGTTGGGCTTCTTTTTCAATTTATGATTCTCCAGTAAACTAGAATTTCAGAAAAATAGTAGATGATCCCTTTTCAAAATGACTCATTCAGTTGTTTTAAGTACTGTTTAATGATAATTGTGTAATTTTGCTTTTATTTTATAGAATAAAGGCAACTCAGACTCTTCGTTACAAGCCCAGTCAACGGGTGAAGATAGCAATTCTAGTGACACAGCAATGTCGGAACGAGGTGGACCCATTGCAGAACTGATAAGACCTAAGTCAGAACCAAATGACTATGGATCTCTTGATGACAACAATCACCATGGCAACGGTAATCTGGGACTGGACACAACTCGTACTCCACCTTTCCCGGCTGCTTTACTTGGACTTCAAAGTAAGGATAGTGGATGCTTATCATCCTTTGTTTCTATACTAAAGCTTAACATTTAAAGAATACAATGAATTCCATTTAAGAGGATTATGTCGAAACCATGGTCCTTTTAACTAAGAATTACATTGACATGTTATTTGTCCTTCTAATAGCTTGTATTATAATCTCTGGTTAATACTGGAAGTTTTGAAACCTTTAGTTGCCATTAATTGTAATATTCTATATTACAAATGTAATAAACTGCAAGATTATTTGTTATAAATTTGTTGGTTCAAGTTGGCAATAGATTTCACTATCTTTTTTTTTATCTCTTTCCATTGATTTAGAGCATTAGTACAGCATAGAATTAAAAATCTTGTAATAATATTATAATTTAGGGCAGCTCCGTGAGACAAGCAGATAGATGCTCGCCTCTCTGGGGTCCCGAGATCGAGTCTCAAACCATGTGGGTTTCTTGGTGGATGAAACAGAGCTTGGGCAGGTTTTTCTCCTGCCACAATTTCATTCCACCATTTCTCCATACTCATCTCATCCATTTCATTTCATTCATCTGCCCCATGATGGTGCATCACTCTTTTCATTCACAGACCTCTGTATAGGGGCTTCATCTCATCCCTCGACCCGATCCTGAGTTGGACACGAGTTGAGGATATTTATTTTTTTATTTAATATTATAATCTAACTCTTAAGTACTATGGGAATAAAATCCCAAATTATTTTCTCTTTTTGTTGTTATTGTTGATTTAATGTGCATGATTTTGTTCAGATCAGTTTTTCCCTAGCCAGCCAATATAACTAGTATACTTTCTCGGAACCATTTTGTTTAGCTTAGAACATTCTTTCAGGAGTTCTTCATGTAATTACATACCTATGATGCAAATTTTAAAATTTGTCATTTATGAGATGAAGATATTCAACGAGGCATGCTTTGTTGTTAATCTGAAATGAGTGACTGCTTCTTTTTCCTGAAGAAACTTGCATGTTTTTAAAAGAAATTCCTTGATATATTGACTTAGGCTTTCATGGCCGGAGTTACTATGATGATCTTGCAGTAGATTTCCGGGCTGTTGGCCGTGGTCGTGAGGCTTGTAGTTCCCCAACGTTTCGCCAGAGACTGCGTCCGGCATCCTCAAGGGTTGTCTTGAGACTGGCAATTTTGTCGACTACCTGCTCTATTTATACATGTATCCGCGACGTGTTCTCTGTGCGCAGTCCATTACTTCGTAAATTGTATCTGCCTTCTGGTTGGTTAGCCTTAGGGTCTTCCATTGCACCAATGAGTTTGCTGTCTTATGTTCTAGTAGATAATTCTCGTAGAATGTTTGAATATGGGTTTTTTTTTTAAATTTCTGATTCTGTTTCTGATTTTTTTTTGTACGATATTTTTTACATTCTTTATTGCTAACATCGCTTATTTTGGATTCTAAATAGAGATTTGAAGAAGGAACTATTTTATCTCTGGGTATGATTTTTTGAAAAAACCTTTATTGTGGGGAATTTTATAATCCTTTTTAAGTGAACACCACTATTTTAAGTGTTTTATTTTAGGAAGTAATATTTTGAGGTTCTTTTAATTATTTTATTTTTGAGTCTGTTTATCTTACCTCAATATTAATGTTGATTTGTTCTTGGACAAATCCCAGTCTGGGCAAGATGCTGAGGATGATTGGTATCCAATCGAAACATGTTCAAGAACAAATCAACATTAATATTGAGGTAAGATAAACCACTTTTTTTTTTACTCTTTTGGGTACATCATCCACATACAACCCATTCTATGAAAAGGAAGTTATACCTTTTTATAAATTGAGTCGGTAAATAATTTTTCGTGTCACCTGATAAAGTTCAAAGGCCTTCGCCTCCATCATCTGTCAAAACTCTGCCTGTTTTTTATTAAATTAGAGTCATACTTGTTAATCTACAGTTCCATTGGACCTAGTCAGGAGATCATTGACCACTGATCATCCTACATCCACCCATGGATGCTCCTCGATGACTAAGGTATTTTTCCCCCCGTATTGGGGCACGCCGTAGCGTAGTGGTTAAGGCACTGAGCTACAAGCCGGAGGGTCGAAGGTTCAAGTCCCGTTGGGGGATCAGGATTTTTAAACTGACCCAAACCCTCTGGCGGCACTATGGCCCTGGGGTCGACTCAGCCTCTAACGGAAATGAGTACCAGACGCTTGTTCTGGGGGTAAAGGCGGCCGTCACGCAGGGCTGACAACTCGGCTGACATAAAGTGCCGATTGTCTAGAAAATGTGGGAGCCTTAATCTCCTACTACCCCAAGGGCCTCCGGGCCTGTTGTGGGATTACTTTACTTACATTCTAAATGCTCTACATTTTAATACTCTCGGCATCAAAATTGTTCTGGCAAACAAGAAGGGTAGAAAGGAGATCATCTAAAAACCAGGACATTGGGATTCTATTCCTACTACTACTATTATGACTATTTTTTAGTTTCTTTACTTTTTCATCTTTCGTACAGCATTTATTTGGTTTGAAATTCAATAGTACTCTTTTTTTTTGGCACAATATCAGCTTCTCACATTTTGAGCCACTCCCATGTGGGCTGGAATCCATGACAGCAGTTTTTGTTTGAATTTAGTTTTAATTAATCTAAGGTGACCTCACTTCTTTAATTCCTAGGATTATTATTTGGAACTATCATATTGCAATTGCATTTTACAAAAGTAATCTGGCAAGAGTCCCTGTTATTGAATCTCTCCAGTATTTCTGTACACTGTGCCATCCTAGCACATTTCTGTCTTTCTGACAAATGGTGCGGTATCCATCAAGAAGAGAAATTTTATTCACTCTTGCACGACGGTGGAAACACTTGGCAAACTAATCCCTAGGACCCATTTGATGTCCATATAGGTCAGTTATAGATCGTCCTTGTGGTGGCCCCATGGCACAAGCGGTTAGATGCTTGCCTCTCACCGCTGGTGTCCTAAGATCGACACATTCACTCCATGTGGGTTTTATGGTGGACAAAACGGAGCTTGGGCAGGCTTTCTCTGGGTTTCTCCTATTTTCCCCTGCCACAAATTTAATTCCACTATTTCTCCATACTCCATCTTATCCTATTTCGTTTCATTTCATTCATCCACTCGTGTGATGGTGCGTCAGGATTGTTCAGCTGGCAACCTTGTCATTCACAGACCTCTATAAATATAAGGGCTTCATCTATCTCATCTCATTCCTCGACCTGACCCTGAGTTCGACACGAGTTCAGGATATTTTTTATATATTTTTTTATAGATCTTCCTTAATAAGAGTCTTCACTGCATAGATGCTTACTTCTATCACCAATGTTGTTGGCCTCCCATTTTGCTCCTCATCTTTAAGGGATATACTCCCACTCTTAAATTTTGTAAATCAGTGGAAACTAATACACTCAAAGGAGCAAGGTCCCCAAATGCTTGTTTGATTTGTTCAAGTGTTTGTGACTAATTGAAACCACACTTAAAGTCGTTAGAATTAATACCACGAAAATGTTCCATCCCAAGCTCCATTGATCCCTTATGCTATCACCCTTAGCATACAACTTCCAAGGCTATTGCTTAGAGACAATAATGAAATAAATCATTTACACCTCTTACAGTTCTGAGGTTTGGGCTTTTAAGTGGTATATTTGTTTATTGCTTTCCTATTGTCATGATGTGTCTCAAAACTTATTTAGTGAACCTCATATAAATGCAATTGTATTCCAAAAATCTTATAAAGTTTTACAATTTCACCAAACAAGCATTTTAGAACATTCTTTGACTTAATTAAATTGCAGTGGGAAGTAACACTGTGGTATTTTCAAAGTATAAATGAGTTGGATAAAATGTTTTTATATCTCATCTTGTAAAGTTCCATGTTTTCTTGATACCGGTTTCAAAGGCCCTTTTGCCTTCATCTTCAGTCGAACTCCATTATCCACAAGGAATTTTATGAGATGAGATCTAAAAACATTTAATCCAATTAATTTATAAATTCTTTTATTTGTTATTGATAAAGATATTTCATATTGATTTTGATTTTTGGATGTATGTGAGAAAAAACTCATGGCAGGACAGGCCCAGAAGGCCCTTGGCCTCCCAGCTGACTGCTTATCTCACATTCACATGTGTTAATCATAGAGATGGATTATCATAGAGAGGTGACATGTGGTCAGCACAACAGGTACCCACCTGTTAATACGTAGTTGCCCGAACTTGGAGCTGGTATACTTATTGTAGCTACCCAAATTTCTCATGATGCTTGGTGGGCTATAGTTCTGTAATCATCATTCATCGTCATAGGTGCTATAGCCTGTTTCAGGCCTTGTCCACCTAACAGTATGCCTCCATTCTCTTCTATTGTTTGCCTTCTTCTTCCATCTATTCACTCCCATTACCCTGAGATCTTGTTCCACATTATCCATTCATCTGATGGGAGGTCTTCCTACTTTCCGCTTGCCATCAATTTTATTTAAGGTTACTTTATGGGTGGATCTGATTTCTTTTCTCTGATTAGGTGACCCAGCCATCTTATTCTTGAAGCTTTAATGACTTTTTAATAGTTCTATTTATTAAATATTTATTCACTTTGACTAAATCAGGGTCTTCTTGAAGCTTTAATCACTTTTTGATAGTTTTATTTATTAAATACTTAATCACTTTGTCTAAATCAGTGTCATCATACACTCTGTACAGTTCTTCATTATATCTAATGCGCCAAATGACATTTTTACACACTGGTCCAAAAATTCTCCTTAAAATTTTCTTTTAGAATATTTTGAACTTCTTGCTTCTTGGTTAGTACCCAGGTCATGCTAGCATAAGTAATTATAGGTGTCAGAAATATTATATATATATATATATTGTTTGTTTGTTTATTTGTTTGTTTGAAGACTGATGATATATTGAGAGCTCAATTGTTTTTTAAGTCCAAACTATCCTTTACTAGTCTTTTATTAATTTCTTGTCAATATTATTTTTTCAATAATAATTGTGCCTAGATATTTAAATTCTTTATTCTTTTCAAAATTATACTTACCTATTTTAAAATAATTTATGTTGCTAGGTTTATTTGTTATTTTGTTTTCTTCCAATTTATTTTCATTCTCATACTTCATGCAGCATTTTCCAACTTTGTACAAATTTCTTTAGCACTGGTCCTATACTGACCGAAATTCCATGAGAAAATTTCTTCTCCTATGGTGACTTGATTGAGTGCAAGATTTGTAGTTCTGCACTAGGGAATGATGCCTTAGACCATTCGGGTAGCCTCTTTTATGTACTCTAAATATAAGTACCGTATATCTCGGCAGATAAGACGATAGTTGAACCATAAAAAAAAGCCCCCAAAATCCAGGGTTGTCTTATAGAACAGATACAAAAAAAATAGATTGAAATTTATATAAATTAAAACCATCATAAAATGAAAAAAATAACTCGCCAATGTATTTAAAATCGTGCAAAATCCTCACAAACCAATCAGTTCACATGTGGGGGTGAACTGTTAGAGATTTAGTGAATCCCCGTGAGTACAGCTACTATCAAACCAGTCCTGAAAACATCCGGTTATTCAATTCTTTTGCAGTTTGTTTTGTGTAGTAAATAAACATGGACATTATTGGTTATATTGCGTTGTTTCTTTTAATTATTGATATAGTGTTATTATTACTATGCATGATGCAAAGGGCACTGCATAACATTTAAATATGCAGATAACTTATATCTTTGGGTTTGATAGTAGCGTAACAAGAAATTTCTCAAGTGGCAAATCTTCCTTATCATAACAATCTCCTTTCCTCTCTACCGCCTTCCATGCGACAGGTCTCATCTCTCGTGCTAGTACAACTTATCAAAAGCGTAGCAGTGTTGCCGGTTGGATGAAAATAAAATGTATTTATTTATCATAATGAGGGGTTAAAATATTAACAATATATAACATAAAATGTAATTTGGAAAATTACAAATACGGTAATTTTGTATACACTATATGGTAAGCTAGTAATGATCACTGATGTAAACTAAATTCATAGGCCGTTGATAATTTTGGGGTCGTCTTACAGGACAGATATATGCTAAAACTATAAAACTTTTACAAAAATCTATACCTCATCTTATCTGAAGGTCGCCTTATCTTTTTTATATTTCGGAAATACTTTACAACATGTGACGTGAAAAATTTTTCTAAGTTCCAATCATACACTATGCCCATGCCAACAGACGCAAAGTGGTTACTCTTTGGAATCATGGGATGTAGCCAACATATACACAATATTTGAACTCGCGTTGCCAATAAACCTAAAAGCTAACCTAACATAATTTAAGTACTATAACCTTCGAAAGACCAACCTAAAAGCTAACCTAACACAATTTAAGTATTCTAAATTATGAAAGAATGCGCGCTGATTTTATTTAATGTAAGTTAATTAATACAGACTCTATGTTTGTTGCAACTGGAGCACAGAATATTCGTTAAAATCAATATAGCTGCCACATCTTCATTTAGTTCAGTATCGTGGAAAAAATATATTCAAATAATCATTTGAAAACATATAAAAATCATTGTAAATGATGGGGAGTAATTTGAAAAATGAAACCCTAAGAATGAAATTTTACAGGAGTTTATGAAGGAATTAAAAATGTCATGTCACAGGTTGTATAGTTTAGCCAAAATTTTGTTTTAAAGGAATTCACACTCAAAATTTTTATCCCTGAAAAAATTAATCTATCCTTATCAGATTGATCTGGTATACCTCTAATCCACAGGTGAATGTAGGGAGCACAAGATCACTGGAACTACTTACTCTATATTTATTGTTATGTCATGTACAAGAAAATAAAAACAAATTATTTATGAATTGAAGAGTTTAGATATGTGACCACAGTGTCACTGGAACTACAGTATACCAGAAAGCTATAAATTTGTATTGTTATTATGTCTTATAAAAATTGTTAAATAAATTATGATTAGAGAGGCTTTGTTATATAAGGATCTAAAGCATAAAATTAAGTCACGAGGAAAACCTTTTGATTATGAATTACAATTTTTATTACTTTTAAGCTTTTATTTGTAACTTAATATTATTTCTAATTAATAAATAGCTATAATTAAAAAAAAAATTGTCTAGACCGAGACTCGAACCCAAGACCTTTGGCTTTCTGGGCCAAATGCTCTACCAACTGAGCTACCGAGGCGAGTTGTAATCTTGATGCAAATTTTTCTCTTATATACATTGTAATTCCCTTGCGCCAAATGCTATGAAGTCTTTGCTTCTTCTTCTTCTTCTTCCTTCCAAGTATTAGGCCAAGGCCTGTTACGATCCTATAGAAAATTTTCCCTCCAGCTTCTTCCGGCTTTGCAAATGGTGGCTTCTTAGTTAAGAAGACATTTTTATTGGAAATTTAAACACTACTTTATAAAGCCAGTAGGGCTTCTATTGATGTTTTTACTGACTCACCTCATAATTTTAGATTTCTTGAAGACTATATGTTTGATGTGCTATGTATCAATTCCTTCAGTTAGAAGGAACTGATAATGATATGTAGCATATTGAAGCTATTGTCTTCAAGAAATTACAATTATGAGGTGAGTTGTTAAAATTTTAATTGTTTATTAATACAAATAAACCTCATAGTATCACTTCCTTTAAATTTTAAGAATTAGAGGAACACTTGTAATAAATTGAATAAGTAATTGTTTTTTAAAGCTGTGATGCTGAAAGTTGGACAATATGTAAATTGAATTATTAATTTTATCATTGGATACAAATTTTAAAGATCCATGGCCTAAATACAGAGAAATTACCTCAAATAACAAATATAGAGATTTTTTTTATTTTGGAAGGCACTGGCCACTTGTAATTAGTAAGCTTCCTGATGTTGCTATAGTGACGAATGTTGATTATTGCCTTGTTTATTGAAGTCTCTGACAAAACGAGGCATTTAAATGAGTTTGAAGTGTATTATGCTCTACATCTTTTACGACAAGGTCAATCTCTGCGACAAGTGGCTAGAGAGCTTGGGGTTTCTCCTTCCGTTGTGTCCAGGTTACACAACAGGCACAGAGAGACAGGTCAGTATTGTAGAAGACGTGGCCAGGGCCGTAAATTTAAAACAAGCCCCCAGGATGACAGATACGTTGTTCTTTCTGCTCTTCGACAGCGTTCAAAAACTGCAAAAGACCTGCAGAATGACCTTCATATGGCTTCCGGAATCCGGGTTTCAAACCAAACCATAAGGAACAGATTAAGGAAAGAGAATATTCGTCCAAAAAGGCCCGTTAAAAAACCACGCTTAACAAATGGGCATAAGGCAGCAAGACGTACGTATGCTGAAAACCATGGTGATTGGAACCTGAACCAGTTGGAGTCTGTGCTCTTCTCGGACAAATCCAGGTATCATCTTACACGTTGTGATGATCGATTGAGGGTGTGGGGATGGCCAGGAGAAAGATTTTCTGCAGAGGCTGCGAGGCTGTACAGGAAATTGATAGATTCGGAGGAGGTTCCATAATGGTGTGGACCGGAGTTATGTACAACAATCGTACGGACCTTGTACTTGTTTCCCAGCGACTGAATGCTGTCCGGTATATCAAGCACGTTCTGGAAGAGCATGTAGTACCTGCTGCCATTGGAGTAGGCCCTGGATTTCTGTTTATGCAGGATAATGCCAGGGCACATTCTGCGGCTGTCACCAGGGGTTTCCTGAGGAGAAATGAAATTGAGGTAATGGAGTGGCCAGCGATCAGCCCAGACCTCAACCTTATTGAACACTTGTGGGATCTAGACAGGAAGGTCAGGAACCGACATCAAGCTCCACAAACTCTGCAGCAACTTGGAGATGCTCTGAAGGAGGAATGGGAGAATATCCTGCAAGAGGAAATCCAGAATCTTATTGGGAGCATGCCACGAAGGTGCCAAAGTGTCATCAAATTTCGTGGAGGCCATACACGATACTAACTCTATATAACGAGTGTTTAACTTTGAAAAATAAGCACAAGATTCAATTGCTTACATAGCGGAATTATTTGAAAAGTTAATTGTCAGCGTTATTCATTTGTTTTTACTGACATGAGCAATAAATAAATAACCACAAATAATGTACTTTATTAATTTCATGTTTGTACCTTTATGCAATGAAAAAATACTTGCATATTTCATAGTGTTCCTCTAATTGTTTTGAGCAGTGTATTTGCAATGCAGAAGAACAAGTTAACTACAATGAGAATGTATATTTTTGCTCTCCTTATTTATAGAATTGAGTATTAGATTGAAATTTTGTGCACAATTGTTCACAGTGTTCTTATACACTTGAGACAAATGTATATATACCAGATGTTTTACCATTTATGGTCTATAAATATCAGAAAAAGTAAAGATACTAAAATCATAAAATTGCTCTAAGACTTTATGGTTCTAAATAAAATAGGATGTGGTAATGAAAATTCAACTCACTTTAAATGTTGATATAATTCGTTTTTAAACATCTTAATGATGGACAAATTATATTTGAAAAGAAAAATATACGCCTAGACTGGGGTTTGAACCCAGGACCTTTGACTTTCTATGTCAATGCTCTTCCATCTGAGCCACCTAGGCTTCCAATCTCAGTCTAGGCGTATATTTTTCTTTTCAAATATAATTTATTCAACTCACTATTTGCCTTGATGATTAAAAAGAAAGGACTTCTCTGCTTTCAATCTCGGAATCTCCAAATTACGAGTCTTTTATGCTGTCATCTGAGCTAAACCATTATCTCATATATCAATAATCATTTATGATGGTCTACCTTCTCTATTTATAATTTTCAAAGTAGTTTTCTACCTCCATTTAATACTTCATTCTATATTTTAATTCAGTGGAGAGTAGATGAAGTTCCAAGATCCAGAGCATTAGCAAACAACATATTTTAATTGAAAAATATTGTTGATCTCGCAGGTATTCCTGGACTACTTCCTGGGCCTTCTGGACTGCACAACAGTAATCAAGATGCCAACTTTGGTGAGTAGCTATTTCTTTACATTTTGTAGCAGTTGAAATTAGTGTGGATCAGTAGATAAATCATGGAAATAGAAGCTTGTATAATTAATAGCTAAACTATGAAGAAAGATTGTGCTAGAGGATGGTAATAATAAATAAGTTACAAAATAAAGACCTTTCTTAAAGTAAGTAAATATCCCAGGGAAGTAAGCACAGTTTGTCTTTAAAGAATTTTAATAACATATTGGTCTGTGGGCACTATGAAATATAATATGTTGTGGAACACAAAAATTATACATTTGTTAGCAGTAACACTCAGTTTTATTTAAATAATCAGTAAAAGAGTCAAATTTAACATCTCACCTCATATTTTGTTTCCTATTCAGGACTAGTTTCGAGGGACTTCTCACCATCTACTGATATCTGACTGTCCTTTATGTTTCCTCTCTATGGTGGAATGATGAACTTAAATATTTTTCCCCAGGAATTTCAAAATTCATTACTTTATCTTTGTATTTTTGGATGTAATGTTTTCCCAAACTGTGTATTTTATAGATTCCTTCAATTGTTTCATCAATTTTGCCTTGTCTTCAATTTTACGTTTTTCTGACCAAATGTGAGCAGCTATTGCAGAAAAATATTTTTCTGACCAAGCATGAACAGCTACTAAGGATTTTCCTGCATTAGCTGCTTACACTTGGGTCAGAAAAACACAGAATTGAAGAAAAGGCAAAATTGATGAAACAATTGGAGAAATTTATGGTGCTCACAGTTTAGAAAAAATCTGCATCCAAAAATATAAAGAAAAGGTAATGAATTTTGATATTCTCAGCAAAAAGATTTGATTTTGAAGTTCATTGTTCTACCACCAGGGAAAAGATTTAATGGACTACCAAGAATACAATCCAAGAATCAAATAACTACACAGCAATGGCGGCTGGTAGTTGAAAAATTAGGTGAAGTGATGATATGATAACATATTTATAAATATATTAGTCCTAATGACTAGCCTCAAGATTTGTCAATTCAAAGAAACATTCATTAAATTGAAGAGTACACCGTCTTGCATTTTCCCTTAGACCATCTGCGATTGTATTACGATTATTTTTTTCGAAAGTTTTCAACTGCAAATGTCACTTCAAATGCTCCTCAGAATCTTTATGCTTATTTAAAAGCATGCGTCACATTTTGAAAGTCACAAAATTCTTGTTTATTCCAGACACCAAATTTATTTGTAGGAAATTACACCATAAAGTATTAATAATTTAATATTAATGAAACATCACCTCATCTCATATTTTGTCTTAAATGGTAGATCTATTTAGAAACAAAATATAACCTATTACAACATTTATTATTAGTAATGCCATGAGTGATTTCCAATTTATCTAGAGGATTTGTAAATCAAGAGTGGCATTTGTTAGGACTATTTAACAAATAAAATTAAGCTGTTTACTCATAAATCATTATTTAAATATAGTTATTTTAAAATATTTACATATTTAATGTAAATGACAATGTTTGAAAACGAGTGAGAAATGTTTAGTTATGTTCCATTTGTTCATCCACTGCAACTTGATCATACTATTTATTGCCAAATAGGATTGCAGTATTTTAAGAATGCACCCTAGTGGAGAAAAAATGAAACACATCAAACTGTATATTATAACCAAAATTTTTTTCGAAAACAACTCAGTGAAATAAGTATTTAAAAACAATTATTGAACACATAATTTATCAAATGTGTAGGTCCAAGGAATCTGTTCATTATTTGCTATATTCAACGTATTTGTTGGATAGTTAGTCACCACAAAATAATGCTTTGACCTGTTCAGAATATTAAAAAGGAGGAGCTTTCATTATTTTGGTAAACAGAATTTGATAAATATCGAGGTGAAACACAACTGTGATTGGTTGTAAAACAAAATTCATTGAAATGTGATTGGTCATTGACTCCCATTTGGGACATGAGTTAAATAGTCATTAATATTCTACATGTTCAAAATATACCTGTTCTGCTTTACTTATTCGTTATGCAAAGTGATTCTCCTTCTGGTCTTTCTGTCCAATTGTTGAGCTATGTTCGTAGTACCCAAGAATGCGAGTTTAGATATGTTTATTTTTTATTTCACTCACCTCATACTTCATAACTCCTAGCGTACCCAGGGTTTCGTCACATCCTTTGTGACATTCTCAATGCTGTGTCACGTTTTGAAGTTTTTTCCAGATGTTTTAAATCATTCACTCAAGAGTGTGTTTACAGATTTTCTCTAATAAAAGTAAAAGCAAGGGAATCAATAAAGTACATTTGTCACTTCAGAACCATACAGCCGTTATGCTTTTCAGACCAATACATATCTCACTTTGAAATTTCATGTAAATTAATAAATAATAATTATCTTACCTAATCTTCTTCTTCTTCACGATTTAGGCTTATTTACTAGCCTGTTCCGGCTCCAAATTGCTGCTCTTTCCATTTTTTCCTTGGTCTTCCTAAGCTGCTTCTTCCTCGTATCCTACCTAATAACTTGTGTTCTCTTTGAACATCAAGATATTTTGAATCTGGTATCATCTTACTCAATTTGAGGTAAGATGGTACCAGATTAAAAAAAAAACTTGATTAAAAGAACCTCAATTTTTTTTTTTTCAAATGCCCCAGGTTGTCTTTTGACATTCCTGGTTTCTCTCCTGGCATGGCGTACTTGTAACCCACTTCTGAGGTTGGGGCGCCTGGAAGGCGGGGTTACGTTGCCCCGATGATATGATGGGTGATGATTATAATAATGGTGCTACAGGAGAGTCCCTACTCCTAAGCTTAACCTAAGATGAATATGAATGATGATGAATGCAATGGCCATATGATTTTGGGGACCGTTTGGGCCTTAAAGTTTTCCTGACATTTGTCTTACAGGTGAGGAAAAACCCCGATAAAAACCTCACCCAGAAAAACTGTCCCGACTGGGGATCGAACCCAGGCCCGCTGCGTGACAAGGCAGCACGCTACCTCGAGACCACAGTGATGGATAACTTCCTAAAATAAACCATTAACTCTTTGAACATGTTTCAATGTATCATGTATACCATTTTACATGTTGGTCTTGGATGTCTGCTCCCACTCCCATCTTTTAACTGACCAAAGAACTTGTAATTCAAATCTTTTCCTCCCGGGAATTTCAAAACTCATAATCCTGTTTCTGTTCTTCTGTATGTAGATCTTCTTGCAAACGGTGAGTTCTCTTGTATTTTGGGATAATATCTACATACAGAAGAACAAAAACTGGGTTATGAATTTTAAAATTCCGGTGGGAAAAGCTTTGATATACAAGTTCTTTGGTCAGCCAAAAGATGGAGTGGGAGCCGACATCCAGGGTTGACAATGTAAAATTCAACAGTCTGGAAAGCTGACGATGGTATACATGGTATATCAAAACATGTTCAAATAGAACACAAGTTATGAGGTAATTTATTTATTAAGAAGAACTACCTATTGTACAAGGGCGGATCGGAAAGTAACGCACAATAATTTTTTTTTTAAAAAGTTTAATAGTAAAAAAAAGGAAAAAAATCACAAATGAACTTACATCTTTTACCTACTTTTCGACATAGTCACCAACTTTCTCAACACATTTTTCCCATCGTGTTACCAGTTTCAATATGCCCTGTTCGTAGAAGTCCGTTTGGTTGGAGTGTAGCCATCTGTGCACTGCTGATTTCACTTCCACATCTGTCTCAAAGCGTTTGCCGGCCAGAAATTTCTTCATGGGACCAAACAGATGAAAGTCCGATGGTGCAAGATCCGGACTGTATGGTGGATGCTGGAGCACCTCCCAACCAAATTCGGCGATTTTTCTGACGAACGACAGCAGCAACATGGGGGCGAGCATTGTCATGAAGAAGTTTAACGTTAATGTTGTGACGTTTGTCACGAATGGCACGACGCAACTTCACCAAAGTTTTAATGTAGGCCGCAGCATTCACAGTGGTCCCGTGTTCGGCAAAGTCCACCAATAAAACACCATGCATATCCCAGACCACTGTCACAAGCACTTTCCTGGCAGATTGAGTCACTTTGAATTTTTTCTTTACTGGGGAACCAGCATGTTTCCACTCCATTGATGCCTGCTTTGTTTCGGGTGTGCAGTGGTACGCCCACAACTCATCCATCACCTGTGACGATTCCTTCCAGAAAGTCATGTCCTTGTGCGGTTGTACCGCGTTAAGTGGTCCAAGCTTGCCATCATTCGCTGGCCCTTGTGGTCGTCTGTCAGGTTCTTAGGCACCCAGCGAGCACTAACTTTACGGAATTTCAAATTTTCATGAACAATATCGTACACCGCACCATAGGAAATGTTGAACTTCTGCGATAAGGCTCGCAGTTGCACACGCCGGTCGTTCAGAATTGCCGCCTCAATGCCTCTGACATTCTGCAGGATTGCTGCTGTTGTCGGCCGGCCGGAGCGTGGCGAATCACTAAGGTTCACGCGTCCCTCTTGGAAGAATGTGCACCACCTGGAGACATTGCTACGGTCCATACAATCATCCCCATACACGCCACGCATGTCCCTGTGAATTTCACTGGGTTTATGCCCTTTGGCCCACAAAAATCGAACAACACTTCTCTGTTCCTCACAGGTGGACGACTGTAGCATGCGCGCCATCTTTGTTGCATAGTTCAAGCTTCTCTCGCAAGAGGTGCACCTGAGAAAAAAATACCATCTGTAGTGAAAACTTCAAACTATATCTCTGTGAAATTTCAACATTCTAGCTGCAATACCAAGGCAGAAAAAAATTATTGTGCGTTACTTTCCGATCCGCCCTCGTAATTTATTAATTCATATGACTTGTCTGTTTTGCATTGAACTGTCTGTTTTATATTCTTACCTGGCATGGGTCTTCCTAGGATTTTTATTTCCAATTTATCTTCAATGGAAGGTAATAAAAAGTGGCCTAGATTGTAGAGCAGTTACTGCATTCACTATCTTAAATTCTTAAAGAAAGCAATAATACACTGCATATAAATCTAAAAAATCCCATGTTTATGGTAAAATCCCATGTTTCTTACCTCTCCTCATATGATTCTTCTAAGTAGATCACAATTTCGAGACCATAATGGTCTCATCTTCAGTACTTTTTTGGCGACTGATGTTATGTCGATCGGAAGAAATTCCTCTTTTTTCCCTCTGTTGGTGGACCGATGAACCTCTGGATCAGGTCAAAATTTGCGGGAATTTCGAAGTTCATAATTCCTGCAAATTTTTACCTGATCCAGAGGTTTATCGGTCCATCAACAGAGGGAAGAAGAAAAATTTCTTCCGATCAACATAACATCAGTCGCCAAAAAGTACTGAAGATGAGATCGTTATGGTCTCAAAATCGCAATCTACTTAGAAGATTTATATGAGGAGAGGTAAGAAACATTTAATTTTACCATAAATTAAACCTCATAGTGATTAATTTATGTAAAGTTAAAAATCCCATGTTTGCTGAGAGACTGCAACATACTGCTAATAACCAGGTTTTACAAAGGGAAACCGACATGCATGGACAAGAAGAACCAACAAAGATTTTTACTGTCCATGTTGCAGATTTGCAATAAGTCCATTTCTCTATATTGAAATAACATGTTAAGAGCTCATTCAGATTAAAAACATTTATATTTTTAAAAATCTTTATAAAGAGAGAATAAATTATTTTAAAATTAGTGGTTGTGGCAAACCTGCAACACCCTGTAAAAACTGCGCCTGACTGAAAGACAAGTTTTATTTTGTAGGGTCATGAAGAGGTTTATCCCATTCATTTCAACTTTAAATAAATTTCTTATGCTATCTTCCTCTTCCTCTCTCCTTGGTCAGCATTTCTGACTACCGTTCATGAAGTCCCAGGTTCGATTCCCAGTCAAACCATTGGAATTTTTTCTTAAAGGGAGTTATTCCTGTGGCTGCCCATGGTCTGGAATTTAGGTTAAGAACTCTCCTGGTGCTTCATTATCATTTATCACTCATCATATCATCAGGATAACATAACTCTGTCTTCTAGGCACCCCAAATTCAGAAGTGGGCTACAATTAAGCCAATGCCACGATAGAACACCAAATTTGTCGAAATGACAACCTGGGGCATTGAATAAAAAATCTTCATTTTTTTTTTCATGATTTGACAGGCCTAATAAGCCCTTGGCCTATCAGTTGGTTACTGCCCTAACATCCACCATGAGTTATTCACGGAGATCGATGATCATACAGCCAATATAGGGGTGATATATGGTCAGTATGTTGGGTCCTTCAGCTGTTTCAGCTGATTTTGTCAACCTGGACCCACTACTTATTTTAGCTATCTAAATTCCTCAAAATGCTGGTGGGTACTGGTCCCATACTGATATGATTCAAAGTCATATTGGTAGTTGAGGAATTTAAGCTTTTCCTCTCATTTGGTTGAGTATCCATGAACTCCGTATTGAAACTTCATTCCAAATTTGTCTTAATGACTGATGAATACTAAGAATTAATCATAGGTAGGTCAACACCAGAGTTTAAACCAGGACATCTCAAATATGAATCTCAAATGCTAACTGCCAGAGCCAACTCACTAAATAAATATTAATATTTTATCATTCTCTATGGTGAAAGAAAAACTACATATGTAGTGCGACCAAATAAAATTTTAATTTTCATGAATTTGCCATCTACATTTATCTATATTTAAAAAAAGTGCATTAATAGCTGCATGCAGTAGGATCTTATTACTAAATATAGAAAAGCTACAATAAAAATTAAGTACAAGCTTCTGTTTGCATGTAAGTAGAGTAGTTTTGTATGTAGTCAGTGAAAAAATAAAACTTGCCACAGTATTTGTAAATTCTTCATTACAACTTGATTTCAAAGTTAGTTCTTAAACCATTTTATCAAATAATAAAAATTAAATAAATGAGTTGTACCTCACCTCATACTTTGTGTTCTTCAAGCATGGAAACAGGCAGTTTTCAAGAGAAATCCCTCCCATCTTCACCCATCATTATGACTATCGAATTTCGGTCATCATCTTCATCTTCAAAGTTGCCATTTGGTGTTGAGATCAAATCTACACCAGAGGCAACTTTGAAGATGTAGACCGAAATTCGACAGTCGTAATGATGGCTGAAGATATGAGGGATTCCTCTTGAAAACTGCAGTTTCCATGCTTGAAGAACACGAAGTATGAGGTATAATATGACTCATTTAATTAATTTTTATTATTTATAGTTAAATATTGGGAATAACATTATGAGGTTCTTAATTCGTAAATTAATTAGTCATTTTTACATCTTACCTTATATTTCATTAATTTTTTTTATTAATTGAAAACCTCATAATATTATTTTCTAAAATTAATTTATGAATATTTTATCAAAATAGATAATATTAAATGGTTGAAACATTTTAATTAGTCTTTTAAAATCAAATTAGTTCAATGATATATCGTATCAAAGATAATAATGACTTATAATGAACTTCAAAGTTTTTACTTATTTTAGGAATTCTCACTATGAGGTATATTCATTAAGGTAGAATATGTTTATCACTCACCTCATATTGTTCTTCTTATTTGATTATAAACTAGTTTCGGAACATAGTTTCTGTTCCATCCTCAGTATCATCACGACCGTTGTTCTGTCGTCTTGAAGAGTTGTCCTTCTCTCCTCCCATTGGCTGACTGAAAAACCTCGAAACCAGGTCATTCTCACCGGGAATTTCAAAGTTCATTAATTTCTTCTTTTCGCTCTTTTGAATGTAGATCTTTTCCCAAACAGTAAGTTCTTTTGGTTTTTCTATTTGTTTTAATAATTTTGCTTCTTTCTCGATAAGATGTTTTACAGACCATGCATGGGCAGCCACTGCAGATTTTTCTACTTCCCCTTTCTTGACATTCCTGAGATGTTCTTTAACTCTAGTTTTCAAATTTCTTTTAGTTTTTCCTATGTAGAATTTCTCACATTCTTCACATTTAATTTGATAAATCCCTGATTTGTTTTCTTCTTTAATTTTCTCATTCTTATTAGGTCTAATCAGTCTACTGATGCTGTAGTCATTTTTGGGTGCTAACCTTATGTTGAAATCTTTAAAAAAAATTTGAAACTTGTGGTGTTTTTAGAGTGCACTCTTCTAAAAGCAAAAGAAGATAATGTAAAATTTAGAAAATTCACATATCATCCATTAAAACACCACAAGTTTCAAAAATTTTTTAAAGATTTCAACATAAGGTTAGCACCCAAAAATGACTACAGCATCAGTAGACTGATTAGACCTAATAAGAATGCGAATTAAAGAAGAGAAGAAAAAAAACCTCAGGGATTTATCAAATTAAATGTGAAAAAGGTGAGAAATTTCTACATAGGAAAAACTAAAAGAAATTTGAAAACTAGAGTTAAAGAACATCTCAGGAATGTCAAGAAAGGGGAATTGTAGAAAAATCTGGCAATGGCTGCCCATGCATGGGTCTGAAAAAACATCTTATCGAGAAAGAAAGAAGCAAAATTATTAAAAACAAATAGAAAAACCAAAAGAACTTACTGTTTGGGAAAAGATCTACATTCAAAAGAGCGAAAAGAAGAAATTAATGAACTTTGAAATTCCCGGTGAGAATGACCTGGTTTCGAGATTTTTCAGTCAGCCAATGGGAGGAGAGAAGGACAACTCTTCAAGACGACAGAACAACGGTCGTGATGACACTGAGGATGGAACAGAAACTATGTTCCGAAACTAGTTTATAATCAAATGAGAAGAACAATATGAGGTGAGTGATAAACATATTCTACCTTAATTCAAAGTTTTTATATATCTTAACACAGTTTCTCATCAATCTAAAGTACATGCTGAAGTTTGGTAAATCATTTAATAGAATATATTATTAGATTAATTTAATATATTTATAGTCCATAAAATTACCTGAACTGTTCTTTGATTTTCCTCCAACATTTTTTATATTCTTAATGAAGTAGAGCATATAATAACTGTGGCCAGTTTTGTTTACTTTGAATTTCAGTGCAGTTTTAAGGAGTTTACATTAAAACCAACAATAGAGGAACTGGTAAGTGAGCATTGGGTTCATATCCTGTGGAAGTGATGAAAGAAAAAATAGCTTCTATACATCAAAACTGAAAATATAATTAAATAATTGAAGTACATTATCTCAAAAATAATGATAAGTGTAGGAGGGATGTTTTCATCGTCTAGGTATCAGTTTGAGATCTAATTTACCTATAAAAAGTTAAATTTTCAGTTATAATAATTAAATTGTTTCTGGTATAAGATGCATTTGGTGAATTTCATTAAATAAATAAATACGTTTCAAATAGAATGTTATATATAGGGAGTGGATTTTTAGGTTCTGAAAGTTAAGACTGCAACATAGTGTAGTGATAAAATGAATTTAATAAGTCTTTATCAACTGATTCTTTTTTATGATATACCTTACAATAACATTTCCCAATAATTTTATGTGGGATCTAGCAATATTAAATTTATATTACACATCTTACTCTTAAATTAAAAAAAAATATTCTATTTGCATTATTTCTTTTTAATTTAAAGTAAGATGTGTAATATAAATGTAATATTGCTATATCCCACACAAATATTGAGAAATGTTTTTTTGTGAGTTGTATTAACTTTTATAAGATTCATGATGTGTTCCGTTGAGGTTTATTCAAAATTAGTATAATATTCTATAATTTTATACTAATTGAGTTGTATTAGTAAAAAAGTCAGTTGATTGAATATAAAGACTTATTACATTAATTTTATCACTTTACTATGTTGAAATCTTAACTGTTAGAACCTAAAAATGTGGTCCCTAGTTGTATATATCTTTGTTATATCAATTTTAAGATTTAAGTTGGAGAGATTATTACTATAAATATTTTGATAAGGTGAATGTTATGATGAGGCAACATTAATGATAATTTATGTGGCACTAGAATCACACAATTACAGTAATGTTGTTGAGAAAAATTTCCATTTAAAGTTTGATGATTACCCAGGTATCATAGTGTAATGTGCGGGTACATAAAACCAGAGACCTCGGGTTCAAATCCCAGTTTGGGTGAACATTTTTCTCTTCAAATATTAATATGTCCTTCAGTGTGAGTGATAAATTTAAAATAAAAACTCTGCAATATAAGCTTTACTGGCTATAATTGTAGTCTTAAAATCCCATTTAAAAGTCATCTTGAATAAGAAGATGCAAAATGGAGACTAGAATGAAGTTTCACGGACTAGGACGAGCAGGATTGTATAAGAGAGAGAAAAATTATATAAGAGATTGCTCAGATATCATAGTGGTCTAATGCGGTGGTATGTAAAACCAGAGACCTTGGGTTCAAATACCAGATTTGAGAAAAACATTTTTCTCATCAAATATAATTTGACCTGCAGTGTGAGTGATACATTTAAAATAAAACATAGCAATTGTTGATAATTTAAATTAAACTTTTTTTTCACTATGGGAGTTCTTTTCCCTTTAAAGCAAGGTAGGAAAAATTTCAGAGATTCATAATATTCATTTTACTCGATTTTTCCATAGATATCTTCATATCATCAGTATTTTTTTATTTTTTCTTTATATATAATGAATAAGGGAAGATTTTTATGTACTAAAAGTTCAAACTGCAACAAAGATAGTATAATTTTTAAGTAAATATAAAAATAATATGCATAATGTCAAGGTAATATTGCTAGATCTCATAATAAGCAGCAAGCAACATTGTTATGTTGATTCTATAAAACTGAATGGAAGGGATTTTCAATCGATTGAAGATAAACATTTTACTAATAATACAGTGTTGCAACCTTTACTTTTAGCACATAAAAATCCATTCCCTAATAATGGACCAAAATAGTATCATAAACTCAGTTACAGTCCATGCAGTGAAAAAGAAAACAATTTCTGACATTTCCACATCTACCCTTCAATTTTCTTATATTCTCTACATTTGTTTGAATCGACTAGTAAGATTTCCATTCAGTTGTTTTTCTGCTGTCATTGAGATAGTGAAGATGGTATTGCAATTTCTTGCAATCGGTCTGAAATCTCTGCTTGTTTTGCTTATCTGACAGATATTTTATACAAAAGCAGAGGGACAAGATGCAAGGGAAGTGTCTTGGAACAGTTACAGCGTTGTACATTAACCTTCTCTCTTCCACATACTCCTTTTCAGATGTTAGAAGTCACTTCTTTCATAGAGACACATGTAATTGAATTCACCATTAGAGAATAACAAGAAAAAATATAATTTATATCCAATGAGCTCTTAAAGGAATACAGTACTAAAATATTGCAATTGTTGAGCCTTAGCCTCTCCTATGTTAAGAATTGCTAGACCAAATTAAAATGCAATTCAGCTTATTTGCACATAGATGTCATAAATGGTATAGAGTCAACATACTGATCCAATGAGACACCTAGCAGGCAATTAAGATATTGCTGGGATGTTGAGGTTGGTAAATTTTGCTTAGAGACCTTTTTATTCAGGCTTAAGGATATTTTACAGCCTGAAAATTTTTAGACTCGGGACTCACAACTTAAATTCCTTCCCGAAAACTTGCTCATTGGATTTTTACATCCTACAAAAATCCATCAACCTGGCCGGGTTTGAACCCACGACCCTAGGACCAGAGGCAATGAGCATAACCACTAGTCCATTGCAGCTGACAAAGAAATATGTAAAATCTGTTAATTATCCGACATATTTACCATAGATCTATGTGAGGAGTCCGTTTATACTAGTTGCTGCAGAGTTGATATTTCCTGTCCTATTTGTCTTCGTATTTCTCCTATGGCTTTTGAAGTTCTTGTCAGCTTTTCCATATTCTCCCCTCCATGGTATTTTTATCTTGTGGTGATGAAGTGGCTTGTGTGCTTAAATGATCCCGAGAGCTATCATCGGTAGCATTGCTGCCGATAGGGTTACCCATGCCGGACTGGTCGAAGGTGATAAGCCAGACAAAAAAAGTAGCTAGGTCGAAAGATTGATGATCTTTCACCATAAAAATACAACTGTCAAGAAATGTGGCCATGGGTTTCACTGGGGTAAAATTTTCTGGAACCGCGCGGCCATGAACCTATGGGTTCGATAGTGCCAGTGAGTAAGTAAGTATTTACCATAGATCTTATTGAATTTATCTCATCCATATTCCATAAAAGTCTGCATCTGCAGTATTTGGATTAGTACAGTGAGGTCAAGAGGCACACCATAGCATAGTTGGTGAAGGCAATATGCTACAAGCCAATAGGTCGAGGTTCAAGTTTCGATAGGGATCGGAATTTTTGAACTGGTCTAAACCTTATGATTGCACCATCTAATCAAAATGAAAACCAGGCTATATTCTGGGAGTAAAGGCGACCATTACGCTGGACTGATAACCCAGCTGATATATAGTGCCAATTATTTAGGAAAGAGAGGAGCCTTAATCTCCTACAACCCCATGGGTCTCCTAAAGCCTACATGGGACCACTTTACCTTTCAGTGAGATCAAGCAGGAATGAATAGTAAAGCAGAGGTGCTGATTTAATTTCAAACTTGTACTTTGCCTCATCTAGCGAGAAAGCAATGAAATATTTTGAATTGACACTTTTATCTAGCATATTTATTATAATTATTCTAGTAAAGAACTGAAATATGCAACTATTTAATTTACTCTACATTATTTTTGCACAATTTGATGAAACAGATTATAAGATTTTTTTTATCTAAAATAAAAGATTTTAAGATACTTGTATTTTTTAAAAAAGATTATAAAAAATCTATATTGAGACTTACAGTTTTTACTGAGTGGTTAACTGGGTATAATTTAATTAATTTAATTAATTTTTAAGATAAAGAATATAATTTTCTTGTCCAGCAGTTATAAATATATGTGGTGTATGGTTGTATGTCCCACACCATAGCAGAATGATTAAGGCAAGTTGCCTTGGTGCAGAGTTCCGGGACTTGTGCTAGTTTAAGTCTCCATGGGGAAGAAATTTTCTCATGGATGATCGTCCACCACTGTAATTTACGCATGTGGATTAGAGACTACTGTTGGATGGTAGGCTAAGGCCAAGGTATGCCTGTTGTGGCATGGAGTTTATACTATTTAAATACAGTACACTCCCGATTATCCATGTGCAGATTATCTGTTTTGTTAACTGATGTCCTTTTGGTGTATAATTTTTTTCTGAGATCCGATCATGTAAAAATCTGTCTGCATTTTTTACCATTCCATGAAAACTAGCTTTTGATGGTCGATCAAATTATATGCCTGAGATTATCCATAAAGACATAATATAAATTAAATATAAAATTGATAGCAATTAACATTTGAGATATTTTATCAAATAAATTGGATTAGTTCTTTACACATTCTTGGACTGGTTTTAGAGGTAAGTCTCCTTCATCCCTAACCGACTGTTGAGAGGCCATTGAAAGCTTCATATCCCTTCCCTTTGGTGTTGGGCAAATAAATCTCATGATCAAATCCTTTTCCCAGAATTTAAAATTCATTAGCTCTTATCTCTATTTTTCAATATTCTGTGATATGAATTGAGAAGTCAACATTGCTTAAACAAATGGAAAAGTTGACAGAACTCACATTTATTTTCAGAAAAATAGAGACAAGATAATGAATTTTGAAATTTTTAAGAAAAGAATTTGATTGTGAGATTCGCCTACCCATCATCAAAATGAAGGGGAGTACAGAGCTTCCAATGGACGTCACAACAGTCGATCAGAGGCTGAGGATGTAGGAGATATTCCTTTGAAACCAATACAAGAAAGTGAGCTATTATGAGGTGTGGTGTAAAAAACTGATTCAATTTATTTTGATACTACAAATTCTTATTTAGTTATATTAATCGGTATGTTTGCAGTATGTGTTTTATTTTATAACATAAAATTGTGTGTTTATTGATTTTGTTAAAAGGATGTTTTACTTTGAAACACACTTTTGTATTACTAAATAAAATATAAATATAAGCATTGTTTATTTTTTATTTCACTCACCTCATACTTCATAACTCCTAGCATACCCTGGGTTTCGACACATCCTTTGTGACATTCTCAATGCTGTGTCACGTTCACAACTGACGTCCGACTGCCTTCTATCCTGCAGACTGACCTCCGCGCCATCTGATGGCTGACCGACGAACTTCCAAATCAGTCCTCTCTCCTTATAACAGGTATTTCAAAATTCATAGTTGTATTTTCATTCTTGCATATGTAAATTTTTTCCCAAATTGTGAGTTCCTTCGGTTTTTCCAATTGTTTAAGTAATTTTGTTTTGGTTTCTATTCTATGTTTTTCTGACCATGCATGTGCAGCTATTGCAGATTTTTCGGTTTCTCCATTTTTAACATTTCTTAGGTGTTCCTTTAATCTTGTATTTAGATTCCTTTTTGTTTTTCCTATGTATATCTTTTCACAATCTTTACAATTAATTTGATAAATTCCCGATTTTTTGCAGTCTTCAATCTTTTAATTTTTGTTGGTTTTTATTAAATTACCTAAGCTGTAATCATTTTTCGGTGCTAATTTAATGTTGAATTTGTTGAAGATTTTTTGAAACTTGTCAAATACTAAAGGATGGTATGTGAACTTCTTGAATTTTTTACCAACATTTATCTGGTAAAAAATTCAAGAAGTTCACATACCATCCTTTAGTATTTGACAAGTGTCAAAAAATCTTCAACAAATTCAACATTAAATTAGCATCGAAAAATGATTACAGCTTAGGTAATTTAATAAAAACCAACAAAAATGAAAAGATTGAAGAGGCAAAAAATTGGGAATTTATCAAATTAATTGTAAAGATTGTGAAAAGATATACATAGGAAAAACAAAAAGGAATCTAAATACAAGATTAAAGGAACACCTCAGAAATGTTAAAAATGGAGAAACCGAAAAATCTGCAATAGCTGCACATGCCTGGTCAGAAAAACATAGAATAGAAACCAAAACAAAATTACTTAAACAATTGGAAAAACCGAAGGAACTCACAATTTGGGAAAAAATTTACATATGCAAGAATGAAAATACAACTATGAATTTTGAAATACCCGGTTATAAGGAGAGAGGACTGATTTGGAAGTTTGTCGGTCAGCCATCAGATGGCGCAGAGGTCAGTCTGCAGGATAGAAGGCAGCCGGACATCAGTTGCGAACGTGACACAGCATTGAGAATGTCACAAAGGATGTGACGAAACCCTGGGTATGCTAGGAGTTATGAAGTATGAGGTGAGTGAAATAAAAAATATTAAAAAACCTCATAGTGTTATTTCCTATCTACATAACTTAATAAATATAAGCAGTTTGATTAATATAACTTTAAACAAGAATTTAAGGATGTTGATGAAAACATGACAACCTACATAATTTTCAAAATAATTTTTCTCCATTATTGGTCTCTTCGTTAAGTTTTGAAACTTTTTTTTTAATCATAAGTGATGAAATTCCTTTCTAACTAGTTGCGAAAGAAAAACATTCTAAACAGATGCATGACACATATCTGATTTTAACCCTAATTATAATTTTTGGATTGTCAAATTTTTAGCCCACATTCCTCAATTATTGATTATAGCTTTTGACACATTTGTTTAGAAAATACAATATTTGAAATCCACATCAATACAGCACAGAACAAAGTTTATATCCAGGCTATTTTTATGAAATAATGTTCTATTTTTCTCCATCTGTATGAGTTTACATTCTTTCTTAAAATTTCTTTTTAATTTTTTTTTACTTTTTTTTATTTTAAAATCAAAAGAAATCTGTAATTTAAATATTTAGTCCTGTGTGCATTGATATATGATATAAGTAAGCCTGTTATATTTTAATATTTCTTGGATGACAGTTAGGAAGGAACTTGAGTAGTGAGGATTGTAAGGTCTATTCACAGTAATGCATTTTAGGTGAATTTTTAGTTATTTTTTCTTTATTTTCTTTTCTTATTTTACTATTAGAAACAGAGTACATGAGTATGGATAGCTGGAAATTTACCTTTTCACATATTATAGAATGACAGAATGAGGACAGACAAATAGCAAATAAACAGACTAAGAGATTTAAATTAAAATTCTTTATACCTCACCTCATATCCAGTCTTCTAATTATACCATTTTCAAAGCTTAGGCAGCTTCATCTCTAGTAATTTCTTTTCAACTGATATTATGTCGATCAGGAGAACTGCTTCTTCCTCCCTCTGTTGGTGGACTGATGAACCTCCAGATCAAATCAAAATACCCATACTTATGAATATCTAAATTCCCGGGGATTTTGATTTGATCCAACGGTTCATTGGTCCACCAACAGAGGGAGGAAGAAGCAGTTCTCCTGATCAACATAACATCAGTCGACAAGAAATTGCTGAAGATGAAGCTGCCTAAGCTTTGAAACCAGTAAATTAGAAGACTGATATGAGGTGAGGTTTAAAGCATTTTATTTTAAATCTTAAATTAAACCTCATAGTGATTTTTTCTATAAAAGTTCAAAACAGACTAAAAGTAGAATCAGAAGCATTAACTGGAGATCTTTGTGTAAATGTGCATTGTCTCTTTACAATTTGATTGGGATTATATTCCTTCCAAATTTTATAAAAAATTATATATGATTTAACATTTAAAGGAAGTGACACTATGAGGTTTATTTAATTTAAAATGAGTTAGAATATACATGAGTCACCTCATATTTGTAGATTTATTGAAGATCACAATTTCGACATGCTGTGTGTCATTATCAATTCTTTCTATCATCGAGAGAAGCCCTACTGGCTTTATAAAGTAGTGTTTAAATTCCCAATAAAAAGTCTTAAATAGAAGCCGCTATTTGCATAATCGAGCAATAGATTGTAGCATTTGACACTTGGGAATTAACTAATGTATAAGAGAAAAATTTGCATTTAGATTGGAGGCCTAGGTAGCTCAGTTGATTAGAAGACTGGCATAGAGAACTAAAGGTCCTGGGTTCAAACCCCAGTCTAGGTGTATATTTTTCTCTTCAAATATAATTTATACTTTATTTGTTTATGAATGTAATTTCTTTCTTGCATAAACTCGATTTTGAAGTCTACACCATAATTGAAATCACATGATATTCGATCTAGAGTTTGTGCAAAAATTCTTAATTCTCACTGAACATACAATGCGTTTCCACCTGTATCAGCAGTGCTGGAGATAGCCACTTTGCCTTGCTGAAAACAAACCATTGGTTGATGGAGACGTGCTTCTGGAAAATGTTAAGTTTCCTTAACTAGATTGATTGTAGTCATCACATATGATATAAAATTATGGAATATTCACCTGAAAGGTCTGTCTCCTCAACTTAATTAGTTATTTAACTGTAGTGCTTTCGGGACTTGTCCCATCATCGGGCAGGAGTGAAACACCAGTTTTGAATCCTGCCGATGATGGGACAAGTCCTGAAAGCGCTACAGTTAAATAACTAATTAAGTTGAGGAGATGAACCTTTCAGGTGAATATTCCATAATGTATTAATTAAATAAAAATAAAAACATAGTTTTATTTGATTTTCACTGAATTATAATAAATATGAAAATCAAATAAAACTACGTTTTATTTTTATTTAATTAATAAATATGGATTTTCATCAAGTAAACACCAACTCAATTGATTATTCCATAATTTTATATTTTAATTTTGAATAATACCTCAATGCAACATATCATGAATCTTATAAAAGTTGACATCACATATGAGCAGAAAACTTGTTTGGATCAGTTCCAGGACTGATATTTTAATAAACACTAATGCAAATACCCTTAAAATCTTACAAATTCTATAAGAAGTAATACTATAAAGTAATTTATTAAGAGATAGAATCACTAATATATGCCTCACTCATATTTTGTTTTCTCACCTGGGACATGTTTTGTTTCTGGCTGAAAATGGCAGAGATCACTGAAACATGTTACAGGTAAGAAAACAAAATATAGAAAACAGTGTATATTTTTGATACTATCTTGTAACATGTTAAAATTTTTATCTACCCCTCTTAGATCTCTGAGATCACAGTTGTCCTCAACTAATTATAATTTTAGTAAAAACATTTAATAGTCTTGAGTCTTGTTAAGTTGGTCCTCTAGGCTGAATGATCGTGGTTCAGTTTTTGTTTAAACTCGACGTTTCATTTACTATTGTAGTAGACATCTTCAGTAGATCCTCCATGCTCTCTGAACTCCTCAACTGTCAGCTGCAGACCCACTGAGCATTGGAAATGGTCACCTACAAATAGGGAGACCAACCAGTCTGTAACTGACACACCTACAAATAGGGAGACCAACCAGTCTGTAACTGACAGATGAGGAGTTCGCAGAGAGCACGGAAAGTATCCTGAAGACGTTTAGACGAAACATTGAGTTTTAACAAAACTAGACTTGGCCATTCAGCCCTGAAGACCAACTTAACTAGAGTCAGGACACCAGGCATGAAAGTGTAAATTATGCAGTTAGTAGTCTTTTGGAACATGTTTGATTATCAGCTTTCCAACAGTTACCTGAGATCTCAGTCATCTTCAACTAATTAAAACACTTAGTAGGTATTTTGGGCGACTGAGATCTAGGGTATTATATATATTTAATATGTTTTAAATTTTGATATAATAACTTCAACGGTGTTTTTATTATTAATTTCATACATTTCAATTATGGATAAATTATATGTAAAGAGAAAAATACACGCTCGACTGGGGTTTGAACCCAACTCGGGAATTAATAGTGTATATAAGAGAAAAATTTGGGTTTAAATTGGAGTTTCTCAGATAGCCCATTGGTAGAGTATTCGCTTAGAAAGCGAAAGGTCCTGGGTTCAAACCCCAGTCTGAGCATATATTTTTCTCTTCATATGTAATGTCAACGGTGTTTTATAATGAATTTTAAAAGATTGAATCTATCCTCTTCTACCCATTAGAGAGTCAGTTTCAAATAGCAGACTTCATTATCTCTTTCCAATCACATTTCTTGCTCTTCTGCTTCTTTTACCAATCTGCATAAGAATATAAAAAAACAGTACATCTCAATATTTAAAAAAATGTTTCCTCTATCTCTTCATCATTAAATATTCATTTGAATGTACACTTAAAATAATATTTTTCATGTTTATAGACGTTAGAAATATTATTTAAGAATTTATGAGAGTTGAAATATTATGATAACGTGTTGCTAGTTTAATGAAACAGTTTTGATATTTTATTTTGGTTATAATAACACTGAGCAACAAAAAAGAAACTTTTTTTTTTGTCTCAGAAAGAAAAAATATGTGATTCTGATAGTATTTTTTCTCCCGAATTCAAATATGATATCGGTTTTTCTCCATCATACAAGGTTTCCAAGAGAACAGGCATTTATAATTTCAAACACTTTAATATTTTCTACATTCGTAACTACACAATATTCAAACATTCGGACTCACCTTGAAAGTAAGAAATGATGAATTTCTGCTATATTTTGCCTGTGGAGCATCCCTCTTGATGGTCTAACAATAATCGGCCAGCATATTAGGATTCCATTTGCCTTGATATCTCTTTTCCATAGCTGAAATCTCCTGAGTTAGCTCATTTGGTTTTATTTTACAATGGACAAATGGATGAAAAAATGTTTATTAAAAAATTATTATTTAAATCCATTAATTGAAATTGAAATAAAAAAAAACTGTGGGTGATGGAGAAATTCCGAATATATATTTGAAAAACTGCATTAAGTACAACTATTGGTACTCATGAGACAAAAATCATGTTGACCAATGTAATCCTGGTAATGGTTCATATTCACATAATATTTTTTTGTAATGGTATTTAAAATTTATAAGTTCAAATGAGTATGAATTTATAAAGAGAAGAATGTTTGTGAAGAGAAGAAAGTGAGAGAGAATGAGAGAAACAAGAATTTTATCCTGACAGAACTGACAGCAGACGAGGTGGACCAGAGCGGGTGGCCACGTCAATCAGCTACAAAGAACGAGGATTCACAGCATCTGCCCAGACCAACATGTCCACATTGTTATCGTGAGTACAGCAACATTTGGAATCTGAAGCAGCACATTGTAAATGTTCACGTGCAGACATCGGAAGAACAGTGGGAAGTATGTAGTCTTTGTGGAAAAAAGTTCAAAACTAGACAGTATTTAACTATGCATCAGAATAGAGTACATGGTATTAAGCACAGGGAACAGAATCAATCTTATATGTTTACACAAACTAATGATTTAAATATGACAAGATTATAGGTAGTCATAGACTAAGCAGAGAGATTTAGAGCAAACTCACAGTTCTTCAGTTTAATAGGAACTAGGGCTAAACTTTACAACCTGTGATGCAACTTTTCTAATTCCTTCATAAACTTCTATCAAATTTTATTCTTAGGGTTCCATTTTTAAAATTATTTCCCACCATTTCCAATGATTTTTTCTAACGATTATTTCAGTATATTTATCTAATATATTTAACTACATAGCATGAAGATGTGGCAGCCATATTGATTTTAACGAATATTCTTCTTCTTTCTTCGGGTTTTTACAGCTGCTGTCGTCTTCCCGTGCCAAACCTCCAAAGCCTACGGTCTTGGGCATCTTCGATGCTTAGCCCTCTAGCTTGCATTACTGTCTTCATGTTTTCCTTCCATGTTAACCTTGGTCTTCCTCTTTTCTTCTTTCTGTTCGGATGCCATTCATGTAGTTGCTTCGGCCATCGCTCATCTTCCATTCTTAAAACATGTCCTAACCACTTTAATTCCTTCTCCTCAATTCTTTCAATTATGCTTTCTTCTGCTTCCATTATGTTTCTAATTTCCTTATTTGTGACATGTTCTAATTTAGACTTTCTGGCACTTCTTCGTAAATAATCCATTTCTAGAGCTATTAGTCTATTCTTGTAGTACTTATTGATTGTACATACCTCACTTCCGTACATTGCAACAGATTCCACCAATGTTTTACCAATATATTTTTTTGTGTCTTTCCAAATATGCTTATACCACCATATGGAATTTAATGATGATATTATTTTGCTACTCAATTCAATTCTATGTTTTATGTTCTCTTTACCTATACCTTCTATGTTATCCATAATTATTGCCAAATATTTAGTTTGTTTCACTTGCTTTATTTGGATTCCCTTCCAGTATTAAGTTTTCTCTTTCATTGCTATTTATTGCCAGATATTCGGTTTTTTGTAAACGAATATTCTATGCAATAACAAAAACATGTTCCAATGCAGCCAACAT
The DNA here is from genome assembly GCA_030220185.1 of Diploptera punctata. Taxonomy (NCBI): domain Eukaryota; kingdom Metazoa; phylum Arthropoda; class Insecta; order Blattodea; family Blaberidae; genus Diploptera; species Diploptera punctata. The sequence goes on along the minus strand of JASPKZ010007519.1, from coordinate 174,964 downwards.
AGTGTGTACTAATTAACTGTACACATATACTTCAGAATTTTAGAACTTACTATTTATTTTTGGGCGTTTGCATTCTTTCACAGGTTAGAATGCTTAAATTGCATTAGGTTAGCTTTTAGGTTGGTCTTTCATAGGTTAAAGTACTTAAATTTTGTTAGGTTAGCTTTTAGGTTTGTTAAATATCGTGTATATGTTGGCTGCATCACGTGATTCCATAGTGTAAACCGCTTTGTGTTTGTTAGTGCATGCGCATAATGTATGATTGGAACTTGTCTGAAGTACTCGTATATTTCAATATTAGAACTGTCAGTTTCAGTTAAAGATATTTGTGTATTTTTTGATTATCCAGTAAAATTTAAACAAAAAAATAAATATGTTATTTTCCAGTGTATAAGATGTAGTTCTTTACTTAAAAAATGCCTGTTAAAATTGCATTGCGTCTTATGTAACGAAGGTAAAGATTGTTCTCTTTTTGAAGTCATACACATTCCCTTTTATCTTCCAAGATCTTTGTAGGCAGTTAATGATGCAATGAAGTAGATGAATGACCTTCACATGATTTGTAGCATTTCTTCTTTCTTCTTCGGCTTTCCCCCACTTATAGGTTTGCCGTCTTCAGTTTCCATATATTTTACTGAAGTACGTAGCGATATACTTTTTTCCATGGCCAGGTTGCCAGCCTGACGCCTAACCCCCAGACACGGAGGACCTGGGTTTTTTTTAGGGCTTGTTCCCTTAGGCGACAGGTCTCAGTTTTAAGGTGCTGAGAACTCGCCTTTCATCCCATCCTGTTAGCTACAGTCTATTACGACTGCAGTCAGGGAGCACGACGAGAACGTAGGATTAGGACTTGCTGGCAGAGCTGCTAAAAAAGTCGCAGTGGCATTACTCGAGAGTTATTAAGGTATACATAATCGGCACCTGTACCTTTCTCGAGGCCGTACCAATCATTTGCTCCCCATTTGTAGTTTTTAATCGGTTAAAAACGTGGTTCCTTTTCGTGTTTCATACTGATGTTTATCAGTATTGATTTGATGTGAGATAATACATATTTAATTTGATATTTTACCATAGTTTTAATGATGGAAACAAGTAGGCAACATTAATATACATGATTAAAATTAAAAGTTATGAAATATGGGGAAGAACATGGGAATAGGGAAGCTGAATGATGTTTTGAACTTCTGCCTATTGAAAACAATTATTAGAACTTAACATGGTCAGAAGGAGATAGATCTACAGTACAACTTGCATAAAAAAGTGTGTTGAATATGGTAAAAGTACAAAATGGCCTGAACTAGAGAATCAAAGTTTTGAAATTGGTGCAAGAAAATCAGTGAAATGGGCAGTGCCATTTCAACAAAAATGATTCTTATGCAAGCAGTCAAAGTAATTTCGATGTTATACAAATTTTAACATATGAAGAAGAAAAATTAATGTTTGCATTAGAATGCCCTGAATGGTCAGTGGGAGCACACTAGCATATAAAGCTAGAAGTCTTGGGTTCAAATCTCAATTCGGGCATTAAATTTTATTTTCAAAATAATGATAGTCAAAATAATCTTTAAGCATTAACATTATAGTGTTAGTGTTTTATGAAATGCAAGTTTAGATTTTTATAGAAAATTGTATTAAATATCTTGGGTGTGTTTTATACGTAGGGGTGTCTTATGCACTGGAAAATACAGTAAAAGCTCCTTATTTGTGGGGGATATGTTCCGCAAAAATGCCGTGAATACAGAAACCGTGAATATGGAATGGTAATTTGTATGGGTATATAGGGGATACGTTCCAAGGTTCCCGATTAAAATAAAAATTTTCAAAGTAAAATCAGTTAATGAGAGATTTTGAACAATTTCTATTAAATATTATTGTCAGGCTTAGGCAAGGGCTAAAGAAGTTATTAAATTTTTCCAGTTTTGCCGCTTTTAAAAGATCTTTCAATCGCATACGACTTGCCAATGCTTAAACGGTCAAGTATTTCTGTTTTTAGTTTAAGCGGCAACACTACTTTTTTCTGCCTTGGAACTAGTTTTCTTTCCTTTACTCAACATTATAAATTGGCAGTCCACCGCTGTGGTCTCGAGGTAGCGTGCTGCCTTGTCACACAGTGGGTCCGGGTTCGATTCCCGGTGAGGGCAGTTTTTCTGGGTGAGGTTTTTATCGGGGTTTTTCCTCACCTGTAAGACAAATGTCAGAAAAACTTTAAGGCCCAAACGGTCCCCAAAATCATATGGCCATCATCATCCTTCACCGGTGTGGAAAGCAACGGGAAGCTACCACACCTACAATTCCCTAGTAAAGCTGCAAGCATAGCATGAAAATGCTATGATTGCAGTGAAGGACCTGCCTTTGGGCAGATTACTATGGATGGATAAATTGACAACAAAGCAGAATAGACACATGTTATTCAATCAAAATTATTGCAACGAGTGACAAATTGAAACAATAAAACACCAATTGTGGCAAAGGCGGCATTTATAACGGACATAGTGGCGCGTGAAATACAACAGCGGTGGCTTTTAACAATGAACTTTAAGGCTTAGTGACAATAAGGTTTGTTTTACTTTGATATTAATTTGTCCATTTGGTTTGAATCACTCTTTGTGTAAAGTCGCCTTGGTACGTGCCTACAGTAAAAACAGTTGCCGATGCATTAATAAAGGATACTAATCCTTTTAATATACCGATTGGATCCGCGAATAAAGATATGTTTAATCGCGAATACAGGAACTGTGTCACAATTTTTTAACCTGCAAATAATGAAAATGCAAATAAGGGAACCACGAATAAGGAGCTTTTACTGTATAGTAAATAAATCTCTGGCATGATGAGACAAAGCCAATTGAGATGGTTGTTTTCATATGTTAGCAGCTGACAGTGTAAGGAGTCACATGATCAGCATGATGCATTCCTTCAAACTTAGTCTATATTGTCTTAATTATATTTTCCTATTTCTAAAATCAAATGTGGTAGCTACTCAGTTATCCTCAAGAAGGCTGAATTGATCCTGTTCCAGACATTACATTCTAAGAAATATTTCTATAATGTGGTTAAAAATGAAGCCTAGATCTTGTGATACTAATTAGTCTCTCTATTCACAAGGAAATCTCTGGGCAATCTTAGATCCTTATTAAACTGTATAAATGGAAGTTTGCTATTTATCAAACTGTTAAGTACAGTAAAACTTGTTTAATCCAGAACGTGAATAATGCAGAAATCTGTCCAATGTGATTGAACAAATTTATTGGTCCCGGTGAAATAATAGTAATTTTATGTGTATTTATTTTGCATAAAACGGAATCTGTCCAACGCGGAAACAGAAGGACATTTCTATACAATTCATGAAAGAAAAATGTAAAAAGCGGAAAGACAGAGAAATAAATTAGTTTCCACTTCATTGAATTCCCGTTATGCCAAAAAAAACAATGAGTGGTTCCTGCCGCCGGGTGAAGTATAGATTCTATCTGTACCTGAAATTTTCTTTTGGCCTCACTGCACAGCCGTTATGCGAAATACATATACATGTGTTGCAAATAACAATTGCACTGTAAAATCTTACATTAGTTAAGTTCTGAGTCCGATCTTTCAGAGGTAGCGTTCTGAATTTATGGAATAAAGATGGCTGAAATGTATGTTTCATTCTCATTAAATGAAAAACTGAAAGTGATAGAAGATAAATCTCCAAATTTCCGGACCGATGCTCCAAAGTCAAGCTCTAGCTCTTGCTAAATCCCTGGGGTATAACGATTTCAAGGCATCTTCACGTTGGCTGGATAGTTTTAAAAGACAACACAACGTAGTGTGGAATGAAATTTGCTGGGAATCAAAGGATGTGGAAGAAAGTGTACTTAGTGAACATAAACCGAAACTGCATACTTGAATTTCAGGATACGCGTCTAAGAGACATTTTTAACACTGACGAAATGATACTGTTTTTTTGCGCATTACCGTCGAAGTCGCTCATACATACTATACTTCACTTTTCAACAGCAGCAGAACTACAATTAATCCAAGGTACGCCGTAGTGTAGTGGTTAAGGCACTGAGCTACAAGCCGGAGGGTCGAGGGTTCAAGTCCCGTTGGGGTCAGGATTTTTAAACTGACCCAAACCCTCTGGCGGCACTATGGCCCTGGGGTCGACTCAGCCTCTAATGGAAATGAGTACCAGACGCTTGTTCTGGGGGTAAAGGCGGCCGTCACGCAGGGCTGACAACCCGGCTGACATAAAGTGCCGATTGTCTAGAAAAAGTGGGAGCCTTAACCTCCTACTACCCCAAGGGCCTCCTGAGGCCTGTTGTGGGATCACTTTACTTTACTTACATAAAAAGACATACGGTACTCTATAATCCAAGATTATTAACAAGTTTTAGTTTTTTTTATAATGCGGAATTTTGTCCAATGTGGAAAAAAAATTGGTCCCAGCGATTCTGCTTTGAGCAAGTTTTACTGTATATGGCTGTAGAAATGTGAAAGCCCAATAAAATACTATGTGGTGGAGTTTTCTTGAGCTCACATTTTTGGGGTGCAGGGAAGTGACAGAGCATCAAAGTTGGAAAAATATCATATTTTAATGTTTTTTGGATTTGAGGATGCCAGATACAGCCTATGGTAAAATGTTTGGGAATCCTAACCCTGGTTACGACTTAAAAAAAAGTAAGCTGTGCCTCCAGATTTATAAAATTTTATGTGAAAAGACAAAGAAAAAGGCCTCCATTTAACACTGTGACAAGAATATAGTCTCTTTAAATAAGAGAGAAGCAAATAAAAAAGCCACCATAAATTTTATATAGATGGCACTAGTGTCAGCAAAATTATATATTTTTTTAGAAAATGTCACAACGACATCTATAGATTAAATTTGATTAATCTTGATTTGACAGATTCTGTTTATTGCATTATTTTATGTGGGAGTTGAGAGCTTAAGAAAAGTTGACCTGATAGTATGTATTCACACAACACCTAAAATAATAGTCACTTGTATTCTATATTATTTACAAATTACAATGATATTGGGTTACACCTTTGGCATCTTAATTTCTGAATACCTGTGAATGATAAAAAAAATCATCTTATCATATGAAAACTTTTTTTCTCTCACAAAAATAATTCTCTGTTTATAGTTACATAATATAAATTGTAAGAGACTATGTTATACAAGCATATAAAAAAATCCCAATATGTTAGGATCTGGTGTGACTTGGAATAATCTATGCATAATCAAGTGACCAACTGAGAGGAATTTCATTTTATAATTTAGATTTCATGATTCTGGATGACATAATCTAAAATTAACATTGAGTCGCTTTAACTGTACAAATTGATGTAATAGCTGGTTTTTGAAGAAATGAGATAGCAAAAATCATTACTTTGTAAGAAATATGGAAGCATTTTACAAGGGAAATTAAGTTAAATGACATTATAATTAAAGGGGTCTATCTGCAAAACTCACATTCTCCACTTTTTAAAATTTTAAGTAAACAGCAAAAAAAAAAAAACTCATACCAATGAAAACAAACATTAATTTGAACTTATTCTGTAATTTTCATGAATTTATCTATATAATTTGACTTGGAGATCAACATAGAGCAGAAATACAACAAAAAATGCATTTTTCCCTAAAGTGGAGAATGTGAGTTTTGCAGTTAGACCCTTCAATTTAATGTCTCACTCAATTATTTTTTATTATTTTCATACTATGTGAGAATTAGAATACATACATTTTTATTAATGTCATTAAAAATTATGAAAACTTATCAGACTTTAGGAAGGAATAGTGCAATAAAAAGACATTAATTGACATAATGTATTAATTATATTTTTATTTAAATAAAAAAATACAATTTTAACAATTCTAGCTTTCATGAAACCGGAAAGAGCCAACAGGCTTAATCTCTGGATGATGGTGATTAAATAAACAATGAGCAAAATGCAGAAAATTCGTTAACTGTTGGATTTAATTCCTGGAAGAAAGATAGTAGATGTATGCACAGTTTCTCGAAAGTTGAGATATATGGTAATTATTGATTCTGATAAATTTTTAATTGTTGATTTGTTTATATTTTTATTCATTGTCACTATACATCAGCATAATACAGTGGCAGCTGGTGATAAAATTTTATGAGTGTGCACTTGCGTACACTTATAGAACTAATATTCATATTGAACTATAATGAAAAATAAAACAAACATAAGGATTAAAACTCACCAAAACATCTAGAAAAAAAAAATATATATATATATAATTTTTTTTTTGCTAAATAGGCAATGAATATATAATTTTAGCTTAAGAATTAACATCTTATGTGGCGAGAGCATTGATCGTGTCAATTGTGCAACAGAAAATTCATCTGTTCCAGTATGAAAAAGAGAAAGTCAAAGAAAGTATTGACCAATCATGCACAGATGTGTGTATCACACAAGATTTTGGCCCCTGCTTCACCACACAAATAATGAGTTTCCTATCTCATTCCCCTCTTCATCACACCCAAAATTTGGAACCACAAGACTAACTTGCGAATGGATGATTTTGAATGTGTCAGAAACAGAAATACTTATCTTGATATGCACTCATTTGAATGATATGTAACGCATGGCACTGTAATTGTTTAGTGAAGTTGAATTTTTATTTATTAATTAATATTAGATTACCAGTGTCTTAGATAATGGGTGTGCTTTGGCTCCATAGCAAATATTCAAGAAACGCTACTGCCATAATATCAAGACTGTTGATAAAAATTCCGATTGTTCTTTGTCAGATGTCAAAAACGCTACATTAAAATTTTAACATTGTCCACCACTGTGGTTTTGAGATAGCATGCTGCCTTGTCATGCAGCAGGCCCGGGTTCAATCCCTGGTCGGACAAGTTTTCTGGGTGATAGTTTTTTCTGGGGTTTTTCCTCACCTGTAAGACAAATGCCAGGAAACTTTAAGGCCCAAGCAGTCCCCGAACATCATCTGGTCATCATTAACATATTCATTAAGTTAGGATTAAGACCTTTCATGAAGCTTCATTACCATCTCACCTATCCTATATCATTGGGGCAGCATAACTGCCCCAACCTCAGAAGTGCGTTAGAATAATACCATATCAGGAGAGAATACCAGAATGTCAAAATGACAATGTGGTGGCATTGAATAAAAAAAATTAACGTTCATCATCATCAAGCAATGGCCTGTTCCGATCTCATTATAGGTCGAATTGTTCCTTCCATCTCTTCAATGGTCTTCCCAACGTTCTTCTCCCTTTTGGTTTATAATTATATATTCTTGGTATGCGCTGTTCATTCATTCGTAATACATGCTGAAGATAAGCATTTTGGTAATACATTATTCTTTCACAGAGATTAAATATATTAAGTTCTGTTCTTATATCTTCGTTTTTCTTTTTATCGGTCCTTTGGTATCCTGCTATTGCTCTCAACATCTTCATTTCAGCAGCCTCTATTTGTTTACGATCTGCCTTTGTTAATGTCCAGGTTTCACATCCATAGATAAGAGATGGAACTGCCAATACTTTGTAAAACTTCAAAATAGTTTCTTTTCTAGTCTTATTCAATAAAGTGTGTTTAATTGTGCCACATAGATAATTGAATTGTTGTATTTTAGTGTGTTTATCTAAATTTCTGTCATTGCCTAAATGGCAACCCAAATAATTAAAATTCTGAACTTGGTCTATAATTACATTGTTTATCACTATTTTTGTTCTTATTGCACATTTTCCTTTCAGAGCTAATATTTTTGTTTTAGATTTAGATATTCTTAAATTGTATTTTAGAGAGATATTATTTAATGTATAAAGGAATTGTTGCAGAGCATTTTCTGATGCTGTCAATATTACTTGGTCGTCTGCAAAAAGCAGAGTTGTCAATACATTATTTATATTAATTTGTTCTTGCCATTCATTTATGACATGGTCCAAGTATAAATTAAATAATATTGGTGACAATGGACACCCTTGTCTTACTCCCTGGTTTATTTCTATGTTTTGTCTACTAATTTTATCTCCGCAGTCTATTTTAAAATTTGTTTCTATATATAAACTCTGAATGGCTCTTATAAGGTGTTGAGGAATTCCTTTCATTTCTAGTATGTTCCATAATTTATTTCTACTTACACTATCAAATGCTTTAGTATAATCAACAAAAGCTGTATACGTGGGTAAATTAAATTCTTTTCTTTTTTCTATCAATTGGGCCATTGTAAAAACGCAATCTATAGTTGACCTACCCTTTCTAAATCCATTTTGTTCATCACGTAATATTGTTTCAGCTATTTTATTTATTCTATATGATAAAATTTTTGCATATATCTTGTAAGCTGAATTTAGTAAACTTATTCCTCTATAATTTGTACATTCTCTTCTGTTTCCTTTTTTAAATATCGGAACAGTTATTGCATCCTTCCATTCATCCGGAACAGAACCCGTTTTCCAGCAAAGGTTTATAAATTCAAGAAACTTAACAATAAATGTAATCGATGCACATTTGAATAATTCTATGTTTAGATTATCTGCTCCAGGCGATTTCTTGTTTTTAAAATTTTGCATTGTTAACATTAGCTCTTCAAACCTAATACTAATTAACGTTCAAAAATATAAATTTAATATGTAAGATCAAAAATAAGTTTCACTGGCTATAAATGTCCTCTTATTAAAGAAGCTGCAGATGATGTATAGAATAAAAAGTTCGGCACGCAGGAATTCATATAAAGGAGAGAATTAATATGCATTTGAATCAGAAGCCTTGTAGCTCAGCAGTCAGATCGCTGGTGTACAGAACCAGAGACTTCGGGTTAAAATCCCAATTTCGGCATATATTTTTTTCTTCAAATAAAAATATTAAAAAATATTCTAACCACTATATCAACTATCTAATATTTCTGTAATGAAAAAACATGTGTTGATGATTCAGTATTGTTATAGAACCAATATCTCATATTCAAGAAACTGGGAATTAGTTTATCTATCTGTTCCATCATTCCAAGTTTTCAAATAAACTAGTTACTGAATATTTACATTTATGTTAACTAAATGTAAAAAGTATTATAATGTGGACTGTGTCTCTAATGAAAGTCACACTTCGTTAAAATAATGTTTATCTAAGCTTATGTTTGATTGCTCATATATTGCATTGGGCATAAATTTTTTTTTTATTTGCTTACATTAAAGTTTCCTCTGTTGACTGCATGTTGCACTGTATATAACAATGCAATAATGCCATCTTCTGGTGCTGGAAATGCTTTCTATGTTCTGTAATTTCAATAGAAATCATTGTGCTATGCAAGTGCAATATTCATTTTGGACTATGTATGGAAAGCAGGCTTTCTCCAAAAGTTGAGAGAGAAATAGCATCACCAATTTGTCACAACTGGTAGTTTATCTCCTCAGAAAAGAAGTCTCTGATGAACATATTGAGCATGTAAGGGATATCTTCCAATGTAGCCTTCAAAAATCCTCGCAGAGCATCTTGTTAGCTGGGAATGTCGCACCAGATAGTGTGGAGGTTGTTGAAAAGACTATTGCACATGAAACTGTAAAAATTGCAACTGCATCAGCAGCTTAACCCATTTGCCTCAAAAGACGAGGTAGACTCGCCGGCAGTTAAATTGCCTTCAACTCAGAAGACAAGGTAAACTTGCTTAGCTATGCTGTTATATATTTTGCAATATTTTGTACATCCCATGGTAGGGTAATCTTTTGTTAACATATGTGAATAATAGAGGAATGTGTTTTTGCCTTCATCTTTATTGTGATCTCAAATACCGTTATCTTTTATTTGTTTTGAATGTCTGAAAATAGACAATATCATTTATCGTACCTTAAATCCGGTTTCTGGGTAAATGCATTGAGCATTTAAACCCGAAGCAAATGGGTTAAGGACCTGGATAAAGATGAAAGATTTGATATGCATATAATTTTCAAGAATTAGGAGAGAATGTTGGTTTCATGGAGCGTATAATTTTCACCTGAGAGACAACATTTCATGTTAGTGGAAAAGTGAATTGTCTTACTGCTAAATTTGGGGGACCAAGAATCCATGCAGAATCATTGAGTATGAATGAAATTTAACCAAGCTGAATGTTTTCTGCACCATGTCACATCACAAGCTGTATGGTCGAATTTTCTTTATGACTGACACTATTGATAGCATATTTTATCTTGACATACTTAAATTTTGGTTAATGCCACAACTAAATGAGGATTCAGATTATTTTCTGTTCCAGTAAGATGGCACACTGATTCACTGTATTGTCAGGTTAATCAGATAGTTTCAGAATGATTGCCAATGGTCTTATAAAATTGGCCTCCACGATCCCTGGATTTAATCCCCATATGATTTTTTTTTCTGTAGAGATACCTAAAGGTAAAGGTAAAGTGATCCCACTACAGGCTTCAGGAGGCCCTTGGGGTAGTAGGAGGTTAAGGCTCCCACTTTTTCTGGACAATCAGCACTTGATGTCAGCCAGGTTGTCAGCCCTGCATGACAGCCACTTTTACCTTCAGAACAAGCATCTGGTACTCATTTCCATTAGAGGCTGAGTCGACCCCAGGGTCATGGTGCTGCCAGAGGGTTTGGGTCAGTTTAAAACCTGACCCCACTGTGACTCGAACACTCGACCTTCCAGCTTGTAGTGCAGTGCCTTAACCACTACGCTATGGCGTACCCCTATACATGAAGGACAGTGTTATATTGTAGATTTTTGCGGATATAAGTATGATTAAGAGTCCACCACTGTGGTCTCGGGGTAGAGTGCTGCCTTGTCACGCAGCAGGCCTGGGTTCGATCCCCGGTCAGGACAGTTTTTCTGGGTGATGTTTTTATCGGGGTTTTTCCTCACCTGTAGGACAAATGTCAGGAAAACTTTAAGGCCCAAACTGTCCCCGAAATCATATGGCCATCGCAATCATCATCATTCATATTCATCTTAGGTTAAGCTTAGGATTAGGGACTCTCCTAGCGCACCATTATCATCATCATCATCACCCATCATATCATCGGGGCAACGTAACCCTGCCTTCCAGGCGCCCCAACCTCAGAACTGGGTTACAAGTACGCCATGCCAGGAGAGAAACCAGGAATGTCAAAAGACACACCTGGGGCATTTGAAAAAAAAAAAGTATGATTAAGAAAGGTTTCTTGGATTTTCCACACCATGGATTTAAGGTTGGTCTCTGGCCACTGATTCTGAAGTTCCGACATGATCCCACATGCCATTAACAAGGAATTCTTTGATAATGGCATGTGGGATCATGCTGATACTTTGGAATTAGTGGCGAGAGACCAACCTTGAATCCATGATGTGAAAAACCCAAGAAACCTATCTTAATCATTAAATCATTAAGGATAGTGTTTATATCTCTCCTCTACCATGCAGCCTAAGTGAATGCCAAATGAGGATTGAAGAAGCCACATTTACAGTCTCAGTAGACATGTTTAGAATCTGGCAAGAGTTGAACTACTGCATCGATGTTAGTAGCATTATACACTGCGGCCACATCAAGGTATTGTAAAGCAATGAAGCACAAAAAAATAAATACCCAGCGCATCATATGAGCAATCAAACATCAGCTTAGATATGATAGGTGTTTGAGTAATATATTTATTAAAATATAATTTTCTTCAAAGATATGGTATACTATTCAAATTGAATATAGCATTTAAGAATAAATGTTTGAAGGGAACTAATTGAATAAACAAAAGTGATCATATCAACATCACAATTATAATTTATTTATAATAAAAACTCAAGAGAATTATGATATATATTTTTTATGGAGAATTTAATAAATATATCATCGGTTGATTAATGTCTTTGACATCGTCAGATTCCTAATAGCCAATTATGTCGGTCCATTCAATCTCTTAGATGTAGATGTTTCTCCTTCATGTATAAATATATTCCCTGACTCAAGAAAGTTTTAGGTACAATGTAAATATTTCAGAATGATATTAATTGGACACATTGTTTTTAAATTGTAATACAGTGTTATGATTTCAAATATTTAATTATTAAAAAATTGATTGGGGCATAAAAGTTGCTTTATTGTCATACTGATTTTCACAATTGAAGGGTACAGGGAAATAACCAATAAGTAACTTTTTTCTTGAATCCTGGAAAATGTATTTGTAGCTGTAGAACATACATACTTCCTTATCTGTATGCCAAACTTTGGAGATAAATAAATCCATGACTAGACAGTATCTTTTACTGTTTCACACTTCTAAATGATAGTGCTTTTAATGGAGAATTTAATGACACCTCAGACTCCATTTCAATTAAAAAGTGACTTACCTGGTTCTTTCTGTATACCCTTTGTACAATGTATGTGCTTTATTTTTATGACATTGTACATAGATTAAGTGATAAATTGAGATTAAGAATATTTATTAAAATCTGAATAATTAAAAATATGTGTGTTTTTGTGGTTAGTTTTTTTAAGTAATCTCAGTTTTGAAAAATATGTTGAAACTAACTCACTGGTACTATCAAACCCAGAGGTTCATGCCCACATACTTGTATTCTCCATATATTTCTTCTTTTTTTTAAGTTTTCTACAATCACCTAATACAAAGAGATCTCCAGCTATCTCTGTCCTCCCATTCCCTTTATCTTCAACTTCAATATCTTGGATATTATCTCTCTATCTGGGATGAAAAGGATATCCCTGAAAAAATTACTAGTTATAATAAAAGTTTGGGAATTATTAATCAAGTTATGAAACCATCCCTTGTACAAAAAAACACCAGATTACGTTTATATAACACTTTGGCTAGACCTGTGTTGACCTATGGTAGTGAAGCATGGATACTAAAAAAGACAACATGAAAGCAGAATAACGGCTTGCAAAATGAGATTCATGCACAGAACAGCGGGTTACCAGATGGGATCGGAAAAGGAACTCCGATATCTTAAAAGAATTGAAGACTATGCCAATTTTGGAATATATTAAACAGTACCAACTAAATTGGAAACACCATCTTGAAAGAATGAGTTCAAATCGGATCCCCAAAGCTGTTCATAATTATATACCAAGAGGACGAAGATCTCTGGGCCGTCCTATGAAATGCTGGAGGGAAAATTTTCTATAGGATCGTAACAGGCCTTGGCCTAATACTTGGAAGGAAGAAGAAGAAGATCTTCAACTTTGTTCCTAATTGGTTTAAGCATCTGGCTCTGATTCTTGTCTTCATCTCTTCCCTCTTAGTTTTGTCAGGAGCATCTTTTTTGATAATACATCCCTATTTTTCAGTCATTCCCAGTTAATCTCCCTCATCATTCTTATTCTTCCATCTCATTCTTGGCTTACCTACTTTGTGCTCCTCCTTTGGTTTTCCCACAAGAAGTTTCCATGCCCATGTTTCAGTTTCATTCATGCCCATGTCCTGTCCATTGCAGTCTGTGAGACTTAACTGTCATTATATCTGATTTTCCATATTATCAGATCATATTTAAACCTATTTTGCTTTTATTCTTGAAATACCGGTATCTAAAATTAAGCACCATGATTTGTCGAATGAGTTTGGCTATAAATTAGAACCCCAAAATATTTTTTACAGTTTTTCACTTGTCTTTATAGTACTGTTGTTGACTTTCCCAGATGATTTGAGTTCAGTATCTGGTTGGGTCAGTATTGTTTTGAGACTTTTTTTTTTCTCTCCATGTCTCCCTTTTTTTACTATAAGATAAATTCCTGGAAATTTATCAAATAGGCCTATTATACAGTCATTTAATGCGCAAATCAACTCATTCATCTTTGGCCTCATTACAATAATTGGTTATCCATTATGTTTATCTAATGGTTACATTTTCAGAGTTTTTTATTGGAAATATATTTATTTACCATGTGTTTTATTTATTTTCTGACATTAAGAAACACTAAAATCAAAAATAATGATAGTATAGTAGTATGAATATGACCAAGTGCCAAATATCATATGTTAATGATTTGCAATGCAATAAAAACATACCATAGGCACTGTATCATTCTACAAATTTTAGTACAGTAAAAAAAATGAATCAAATTAATAGATTATGATCAGATTAAAGTGACCAAAACCTATTTATTTAAACAGTAAACATGTATATATATATATATATATATATATGGTATGATAAGAAAAATAAATGCCTGGATGGATTCGAACCCGGATCCAGGTTCGAATCCCATCCAGGCATTTATTTTTCTTATCATACCATATTAAGCTTGCATTGCTCAATGTTAAACATTTAATTATAACACATATATATATATATATATATAAACATTTTCATTAAAATTAAATTGTCTTATATTTCAATTTAGACTAAGTATTATAAGAAACATGAGACTAAAACTATTTTATTCTTTTGTAGAAATTACCATCTAAATTTTTCCATCTGTTAATGGAATTTTTTATATCATAAATAACTCTCCATAATTGCAAATGTCAAAAATACAGATCATTCCAGTATGTAATATATATTTATAAAAAGTATACTGATTTTTTTAAATGTATATTATTATCTCTCTTCTACTCCCTGCATATTTAATTTATAGTCTTTAGATTTTATTCTATACACTACACTAGAATCTTGCCTATTTTGCTCTTTTTATAGAATGAGGTAAAATAACATTAACAATCTTTTGAGGGGAGATGAATTATATGGGGAACGATTGAAGAAAATATTATGTCAGAATGGGATATGTGGAGAGTATATGTCCAGATGCCCTGAAGGTTTGATAAATGTCAGTGAGTTAGTAATGGAGTATTTTCAATTAATTTTCAGCAGTGCTTGGAAAAAAAAAATGAATTTGTTACCACTTCTCATTAAAGTCACCACTTCTATTAAAGTGTTTTATCTCTTACTCTTTTGTTTAATTATGTATTATTCCATTATGCAGACTTTTTAAAGTCTAAATGTGGAATGTGACAATAGTCTTTAATTATCCTGTCTCCCTCTCTCATGTATACATTCTTTAATTCTGGAAAATTTTTCTGACACTTAAAATTGTTCTGAATTATTGAAGTTTCTTGTGTGATGATAGTGTATATTACTCTATTTTTAACATAAAACAATTTTATTCCACAGGTAGTAAGTAAAAGCTCCTTATTCGTGGAGGATATGTTCTGTAAATATGCCACAAATACAGAAACCGTGAATATGGGATGGTAATTTGTGTGGGTACATAGGGGATATGTCCCAAGGTTTCAAAATAAAATAAAAATTATCATAAGTAATGCCACGAGTGATTTCCAATTTATCTAGAGAATTTGGAAATCAAGAGTGGCATTTGTTAGGACCACTTAACGAATAAAATTCAGCTGTTTACTCACAAATCATTATTTAAATATGGTTATTTTAAAATATTTATATATTTAATGTAAACGCGATGTTTGAAAACAAATGAGAAATGTGTTTTATTTGTTCATCACTGCAACCAGATCATATTTATTGCCAAATAGAATTGCAATATAAGAATGCATCCTAATGGAGAAAAAATGAAACATCATTACAGGTTATTAATTTAATTTCTGATGTCTTATGATATAAATATGTCAATTATATTTTTCTGCAATGTTAATTCCTGGGAAATAATATGTTTAAGAAAATGCAAACAGTGGTTTCTTTTAAATAGTCAAGATAAAATCAATTTAATGAGATTTTGAATAATTTCTATTAACATAATTCCTTATTTTGTCTTTGGATTTATTGAATCGTACAGTAGATTCTTAAACATTGAAACAGTATGATACGTATGCAAATGACTTGTTAACGAGTGAATGGTCGAGCATTTGTATTTTAACTTTAAACAGCAACACTACTTTTTTCCATTTCAGAACTAATTTTTCTTTCCTTATACTCGACATTATAAACTGGGAATAAAAGCGAAGAGACACATGTTATTCAATTAAAATTATTGCAACGAATGACAAGTTGAAACAATAAAACACTGATCATGGCGAGTATGCCTTTTAACAACGAACTTTAGGCTTAGTAACAATACTGTTTGTTTTACTTTGATATTCATTTGTCCATTTGGTTTGAATCACTTTGTAAAAGCCACCTTGGCACATGCCTGCAGTAAAAAAGTTGTTGATGTGTTAAGAAAGGATACAAATCCTTCTAATATACCAACTGGATCCATCTATCTATCTTAGTGTATCCAGCTAGTTGCTGACAACAGAAAAGTTCCACTACATTGCTCTTCATTTTACAAAAGATGGATATAGCGCCCGATGTTTGTAGTATATTCCAGCTGCTAGAGTCCAAAGATGAGGAGTAGTTGGGATATATTGTTATGCTTTTTCCAAAGTTCCAGATATTAAAGATTTGAGTTAGTTCTTTGACGGTTTGGAAAAGAGCAATTTATGAGGATGTGTTCAAGATCTTCTTCATAACTGTTACACCAGTTACCCTCAGGGGTCCCCATCTAAGGGATATGTGGTATGGCGACCATAAGGTGCCCAAGCTGAGCAAAACATTGCTTCCACGTACTTGTGTTTTGCTCCTACTTTTATCTATTCTGTATATAGTCTCCCTTGACTAACTCTTGTTTTTTTCGACTCCGATGGTATTAGAGCATTCGAGACCTAGGAGATCTTTTCCTTCTTGTACTTTATCCTCATCTATCTAAATTTTCTATTTATACTTTGCACAATCCCTCATAGGTACTCCATCGAAACAAGATGAGGTGGCGTACGTTTAATAACTTAAGCACATAAAAATTGAAGAGGTACCTATATAAGCTGTAAAAACATCCAATGCAGCCCCATTATTTTTCAATAACAAAATATGATGGATAATCTCAACGTAAAATATTCTGGAGGTAAAATAGCCGACTGGATCCATAAATAAAGACATATATAGCTGCGAATACAGGAACTGTGTCACAATTTTTTAACCTGCATGTAATGAAAATGCGAATAACGGAACCGTGAATAAGGAGCTTTTACTGTATATTACAGAATAAAAGTATAGATGTTGACATATGAGTTAATGAGTATTATCTAATGGTTAGTAGTAGAAAAAATTACTCAATGAAGACATTTGCAATCACAGTGGAATAAGATTAGGAATCTCAATTCATTGTGTAATTTTTTCTACAAATTTTTTTTAGGTTGATAGGATGGTGGATTAACGACTTTTATGTTTTTATGTGTACTTGACTCCTGTACAAAATTAATTTAGTGATTATTATGATAATTTTAGTAATATTTGCTTTGGTATGAAAATTAAGAAGCATAAAATAGAAAGAAATTTATTGCTACCATTGAATGGTCAATTTAAAAGAATGTTATGTAAATAATTAATTTTTGAAATAATATTATTTAAATTACTTGTTGTATATTTGTGCAAAACACACCTTTTCATGTCCATATCACCATTTCCTGAGCTTTAAATTAAAAGAAAAAGTGTAGACCATTACCAGGATATGTGTTTTGTAACTGGTACTATTATCACAATTGGCTTTACTACTCTTGAGATATTTTCAGCTTTGGAAAGTGTATATCATCTATGAAATCTTTAAAAATGTTTTGAATGAGTAATGTTTATGATGGGTTACCTACACATTTGATTTCATCTTAGTAATGCAATTCTGTAATTGTAGTGTTTTTTCTGGCTTTGAATTAATTTAAATGATTATTGTCTTGTGAAGCTGAAATATCCTGCAATGCTTGGATTTTTAGTCATTGATGTTTTCTTATCACCTTCAAGATTATTCTCTGCAGTGATTACCTTTTTACTGTAAACACATAATTACTTTGACTAATTAAAAAAAAATCTCTGTAATAATGTTGGCCATGAGTAATGGGAGTGAATTGTCCAAAGAGATGGAAATTTGCATAGTATTTTAAAAGACAATTTAAACGAGATTAAAAGATGGCTTTTTTATCGCGAAAATTACAGTTTATGAATCTTGAAATAACACTTTGAAAATAACATAGGTTATACAAAATGAACAAATGTTATTTTGGCTAGTTTTTTATAAGTTTAAGATTGGTGTGGATTATTGTTTTTTTTTTAGCCTATTGCTTTGAGTTGGAATCCATAACTCATAGCTATCTTCAATGTTATATATTATTATATGGCATTTTTTAGGTTATTTCTATCTCAAATTCTTATTCCATTTCAGGTATTTTCCATACTTTCTTTGGACAAAAAAACCGTACCTATATATTTTTTTTCTCAGGCCACTATTCGCATATTACTACAGCAATTTGTGCATTTTTTATACTTTTTTTTTAAATTTAATATCATATTTCCTTTAAAGGACTATTTAGTGAATTAAATTTTTAATGAAGAATGTTACTAAAATAGAAATAAGTTATGGATTTTATTATAATATTATTGGGAATTATACAGATTATGTCCTCATGTATATTAAGTTAACTTTTGTAATTAGAGTTTTATATTTTATTATCGTAAGATAACACTGAGCAACAAAAAAAAACTTTTTTTTGTCTCAGAAAGAAAAATATGTTATTCTGATAGTATTTTTTCTCCTGAATTCAAATATGACATCGGTTTTTCTCCATCACGCAAGGTTTCCAAGAAACAGGCATTTATAATTTCAAACACTTTAATATTTTCTACATTTGTAACTACACAATATTCAAACATTCAGACTCACCTAGAAAGTAAGAAATGATGAATTTCTGCTATATTTCACATCCCTCTTGATGGTCCAACAATAAATTAGAATATTCTAACTTAAATTCTACCTCCCTTAAAAATAAAACTTTACAAGGATAATGAAATGACGAATTTCTGCTATATTTCGCCTGTGGAGCATCCCTCTTGATGGTCCAACAATAACCGGCCAGCATATTAGGATTCCATTTGCCTTGATATATTTCCATAGCTGAATTCTCCTGATGAAAGTGTTCCCCATTTTATTTTACAATGGACAAATGGACAAAAAAAAGTTAAAAAAAAAAGTAATTTAAATCCATTAATTGAAATTGAAATAAAAAAACTGCGAGTGATGGAGAAATTCCAACTACATATTTGAAAACACAATAAAAAACTGCATTAAGTACAACTATTGGTACTCATGAGAAAAAAATCATGTTGACCAGTCTTATTTAATTAAGAGCATTTAATGATGTTTAGTTTTAAATTAAAAGTTTTAAGACTTAACCATGAGAGCTAATATTAATATACAACATACAGGAGGACTCATAATAAAGTTACATAATTTAAAGAAAATCTGCATTTAATTGGATTTATTGTGTAACAGTGTTTTGGAAATGTGTCCTTCTGTATTCTATAGCTTACAAATCAGAAACATTTACAAGTCGGGTTCAACAATTTCCAAACTATTGCTCATCATTTCAACAACATTTCAGTGATAGTCGATTGTGATTAGTTCAAAATGATACACGGGCTGTAAATTGGATTGGTCAGTTCAGTATTCGGAGCCTTGTACATGAACGAAATATAATATTTACTTTACATAGCAGGGTTAAGGTCTTAAGACCTTATCTACAAATCAAATTGTTTAGATCAGTGTTCTTATTATAAAAACAGTTTGTGAGTACTCTCGCACTCAATACAACAACAATTACTGAAGTTTTTCAATATAGATGATGATGTTGAAGATGATTATTATTATTTTTAATTGTTTTGCATTGAATAGCTATATAATTACATAGTAATTAATATTACCTAGCATTATAACAGTTTCCAAAATGACATCAATTCATGGCTGCTGTAGTCTTCACGCCTTCTTTCGTTATGTCAGTAGCAAGATGTCTGCCTTTCATAAATCAAGAGCATATATAACCCATAAGTTGAAACAACAGCAATTGGAGGGCCAACCAATTGATTGAACTTTTATAGGAAAAAATCACTATGAGGTTTAATTTAAGATTAATTAAAATGTTTCATATCTTGCCTCATATCCACTCTTCTAAGTAGACTGGGGTTTCAAAGCCTTGGTGGTTTCATCTTCAGTACTTTCTCATTGACTGATATTATGTCAATCAGAAGAATTACTTCTTCTTCCCTCTCTGTTGGAGGACCGATAAACCTCTGGATTCAGTCAGAATCCGTGGGAATTTTGAAGTTCATAAGCTTTTTCGTACTTTTTTTTTAATGTGGATTTTTTTCCCAAACCATGAGTTCTTTTTGTTTTTCTATTTGTTTAATTAGACTGGCTTTTGTTTCAATTTTAATCTTAGACACCAGATTGCTGACAGTAGAAAGATTCAATGAAGCTCTTGTAGGTGTAATAATGAGATTAATTTACAAATACCAATGTTCACATTCAATAGTGGATATAAGAAAACACATTTCACTGCATTGGGAAGGATGAAATTCTCTAAGTATTCTTCTTTCTAGAAGTTGAAAACAATGACATAAAGTTTTCATGTTTGTTTTGCTATATATTATTCCAGGATTTTCAGGCCAAGTTGACAAGTTGAATATTTCAACACGTTCAGAGATACAAATATCCTCTGAATATAGCAGATGATTATCCATGTAGAGAATAATAAAATCTGCTGGGTTCAAGACTTCAACATTCTGCATTTTGTTCCCTTTTCCAGTACAATTCCTCTGAGCTCATCTGTTTTTCTACTTTTAGAGCTTCGCTGTAATGAGGACCATAGTTTAGTTTTCTTTCTTCAAACACCAACAGCTGATTTTTGTTATTCTATTGGGCAGAATATAATGTGTCTCATTACTGTAGTTCAAGACTTAGTTCTGATAATCTTTAAGGGTATCAGAAGTCGAGAATTAAGTCAACCTTAGTTAAGCACTTTAATAAACCTCATACCTGGATTCTGCATATAACTATTGAGTATACATTTCATTATAGCAACATTGTCCACAACTGTGATCTCGAGGTAGCATGCTGCCTTGTCATGCAGCGGGCCCAGATTTGATCCCTGGTCGGGGCAGTTTTTCTGGGTGAGGTTTTTATTGGGGTTTTTCCTCACCTGCAAAAACAAATGTCAGGAAAACTTTAAGGCCCAAACGGTCCCCAAAATCATATGGATATCATCATCATCATCCTTATCATTATCATCCTTCACCGGTCTGGAAAGCAACAGAAAGCTACCACACCTACAATTCCCTAGTAAAGCTGCAAAGCATAGCATGAAAGTGCTATGATTGCAGTGAAATACCTGCCCTCGGGCAGAATTACTATGGATGGATGAATAGCAATATTGACATTGAAAAGAATAGCATTGCATAAGCTTTGTCATTGGCTTTTATTGTCAGCACAATCAATTTAATCCAATGACTGCAGTGTGGTTTAACATTATTATCCCTCTTCATATCTTTCAGTTAAAATGTTTGTGAAGATTTTAAAGAAGTAAATTATTTACTAAATTCCTAATTCATGTTTTTATAAATCATGAATAATGACAATGTTTCTTCCTTTTTTCTACTATTGTCTGTTATAGTAAAAACACAAAAGTTAAATAGCACTTTATGAATTTAAATTGAAAACAAATAATTTCCCTTTTTAAACATTTAGCGAATTTTTAGTCTATTAAAAGTACTATTATTGGAATGAATGTAAATATTTAAAATTGGATCACATTTTGTACAAAGGAATGATCTCACAACTGAAATTACAGAATCTCCAATTACATTTAAAAATAATAAGAAATTTAGAAATAATAACAGTAAAAAAATTAACAAACACTTTTCCTTTTAACCAATGAATGTAAAAAAAAAAACACACACACACACTCATATATAAGAACTCCATGGCATGACAGGTCTCGAAGCCTCTTTGGACTACTAACTGGTTGCTGGCATCACACATATGTTAATCACAGATGTGAATGATAATCTAGCCATAACAAGAAGTGACATGTGGTCAGCATGTTGGATTCTCCAGCATTATAGCTGGTTTTCTCGATGTAGCTACCCAGATTACTCACAATGACATGTGGACACTAATCCCATGCTGGCAGAAATTCTAAGAGAAAATTTCTTCTCCAATGGAGTCTCAAACTAGTACAAATCCCTAATTCTGCATTAATACATAGTGCCTTAAACCGCTTGACTACAGTGCAGGGCGCACACATATCTTAATCATTTAATAAATGAATTTGGAGAAAATATTTTTATAACTCACCTCATGAAGTTTTGTATTTTTACGATAGTGGTTTCAAAGGTCATTTTACCTTCATCTTCAAACTCCAATGCTGGAGTTTGACTGAAAATAAAAGTAAAATGACCTTTGAGACCGATATCATGAAAACATGGAACTTTGAGGTGAGATATAAAACATTTTATGCAACTCATTTATAAATTGAAAATACCTCATCTTACTTCCCACTTTAAATTTTATTTAATAAATATCTTAATCATACTTAAATTTAAGCATAATTTTCAGTTGTTTGGTAGTTCCTGTGTGCAGTGTGTCCCTAATTTTCTTGAAGGAATATCTTAGTCTTTTGCAGGTCTGTGGCAAAGTGCTTGCTCTATTGATACTTTCAAACAATCTCTTAAATTTCCACATTCTATAATTTTCTTGCATGTGAACTAAAATATGAATATGTTGTTCCTTTATTGTAATGTGTTGAATAATATTTGGAACATCAACTTTCTTGTGAAGTATTAGTATTTTACGTATTACTAAGTGCTTTGGAATGACACTGAAGCTTGACAAGATAAGCAAGATATCCCCCACATAGAAGCATAAGTAATATGAATACTTGTAGAAATAATGTGTGCATACTCGACTGATACCCGTGGCCTGGACTTCCAGGGCCTGTGTCTGAAGATGGTGGTTCCCCACGGGGCGATCGACATCAGCCATTTAAGCCGATGTGTCCAGAATGCGGACGTGTATACAGCACCACAAGCAACCTCAAGCAGCACATAGCCAATGTTCATGCAAAAGCTGACTACTGGGAACCATGTCACGTTTGTGGAAAAATGTTCAAAACAAGACAGTACTTGCACACCCATCTACTTCAGACCCATGGAATTCGACAGAGACGATTCAAGAATTTTGGTGGCTTTTCAGTGTCTGGTACTGAGTCTGGAAACTGAATGTGAAAAGTAAGCAGAATTCAGCAAGGAAAAATGAAACGTGTTTTGAAATGATATTATTTCAAACTTTACAGTGAAAGACTTTGCATGAGGAAAATAGGAAAGCACAATATGTGCTGAAGTATTAGTATTTTACGTGTTATCATTCAATTTCATTACCATTTTAGAGAAACTGATGACATAATTAAATCTGAATATTTAAGACATAAATTTCTATTGTTATAGACTTTTATTCGGAGATCAAAAGACAAATGTATTTGATTTTTTCTTTATTTTAAAAATAATGCAAAGAATAAACCAATACATAAATGTTCTAAAGTTTCAAATTAAATTGCACTTTATGATTAAGACCATGATTTCAAAAACCTTCCAATAATGACTTATGACATAAAGCAAACACATATTTCTGTAGATTTTTAAGATTAGTCACAGTTTAAAGACTACACATTTAGATAAAGAGATCTCATATTTTAAGAACTTTATCTAGAATATAATCACATGATTTAAAAGCTACATTTGCAGTGTTCCTTTAATACATTTGATGATTTGATAAATGCAAATAGACAGATTCTATATGCAAAGAATTTCTAAGAATTTATGCTTTCTTAAAAAATGCTTTATAAGAAAACACTTGAAATCAAATTATTTATTATTTTCTTGTGAATGAAGAAATTACATTATATCAGAATTTTTTAAGTTACTTTTTATTTTCCATTGTGAATCCTGTTTGAATTGCTGAATAAACTTCTACTATCCGTGGTCATTTATATTGATTATCAACATATTTAAAGATTATCTTTTTTCAAATGTTTAGTGAATTTGTAGCTTTCAACGGATATTCCAGAATAGAAATACATGTTTTATAGTGAGTCAGAGTGATTTTGTATTATTACCATTGCTCAGTTTCATTCCTAATACATATATTTTCGTAGAACCAAGGGGAAAACTGTTATCTTGAAAATAAGTATTTTTCCCAAAAATATAATATAATTAATTATTATTTATTACCTACTTTTTTGGGAATATAAAGAATCTTAAGAATTAAATTAATATTTTTATTACCTCACCTCATATCCTTTTTCTTCTAGACTTTCAGTTTTGGAGCTATATCTCCATATCAGTAGCCTCTCGACGACCGGTGTTATGTCATTTCTTGGCGGTTACACCAGTCGTCGAGAGGCTACTGATGATGGAGATATAGCTCCGAAACTGCAGTCTAGAAGAAAAAGGATATGAGGTGAGGTAATAAAAATATTAATTTAATTCTTAAATTAAATCTCATAGTGTTTTTTCCCTGTGAAAGTTAAATATATAAGAATCTTGTTTAAAAGTTAACACTGTTTTTCATTTTCCTGTAAAATTGTTGAGAAAATTATGCTACATTTTAAAAATAAACTTTTGTTGTCATACTAATAAAAAATTTTACAGTTAATAGTGAGTGGAGAACATATTTTTAACGACTCACCTCATATAATTATGTGAGGTGAGTCGTTAAAAATATGTTGTCCACTCACTATTAATGATATAACCTCA
Source organism: Diploptera punctata (assembly GCA_030220185.1). NCBI lineage: Eukaryota > Metazoa > Arthropoda > Insecta > Blattodea > Blaberidae > Diploptera > Diploptera punctata. Next base: position 150,426 of record JASPKZ010007519.1, on the reverse strand, counting down.
TAATGTTTACTTCCCAATATTAATTTAAATATAAATTTTTACAGTTATTACCAACTTTTCCTAGGATTTTTTATGCTTATTGTCCTCAGTATAAGTTTGAAATTATATTTTTTGATTTCATTTAAACTTCACCATATTGAATATTCATATAGGTTATGAACTGTCCTTGGAAATATGATACAATGTCAACTGAAGTAATGTTGATCAGTACTAATATAATTTATTTGTCTTAAGTGGTATATAAAATTGCAGTATGTGTGTGTATAAATATATAATATACACTCATAAGTATATAAGTATATAGTTGTGTGTTTGTGGTAGTGTTGCAATAAGTTTAAAATTTGCTGGTAGCTATTTTGAAACAAGTATTTATATAAATAGTGATTTATTTTAAAGAATTTTGGAACTTTTTTTAGTATAAACATATAAACTACTTACTGTGCTAGTGTATTTGAGAATGAATAAGCAGATATTTTGGGTGGAAGGTTTATTTGACATTAAGGAAGAGGGGGAGGAGAGATTGAAACTGACTTATCCAATGCATGAATTTAATTTTGTATGATGTAGTTAGATCTGTTCTATTGCATTGGAGTTAAACTATTATATCTGATTGTGGATGATATTAATAAACTAATCAGTATTTTGCAGAAAAAAGATCATTATTGATATCAGTTTTTTATGAATATCAACTTCTTTGAAATTATGCCAAAACTGTTCCTCTCTAAATATTTTAATTTAATGTATGAAATAAGCAACGATAATTAATATAATTTAAATTAGTTTAAATAAACTTGTATGTAATTAGTAGGAATGACACTATGAGATGATAAAATTTGAGGTATGCAATTCACCTCATATATGTTCTTACGTGGAGGTGATTTGGAGGCCTTCATTGGATTGTAGTTGAAAATATGGATGAAGGTCTCCGAAACATATCCAGATAAGAAGATTAATTTTATGAGGTGAGATGTATATTTGCAAATTAATACATATTTTATGAAGATAAATCTATAAAATGAGGATATCGTAAATTGTTTATAATACTATCTATACATACAGAGTGTCCCAAATTGATGTATTCACTCTTTGAAACATTATTTCTCAGCAACGAAATGAGACAGAAATACAATTTTTGTTGTGTATGATCCACAATGCACTGGAAAAGCATAGCAACACATTCATCGATCTTCACGTCTTTATAAACAACAATGGCGGCGAGATTATCATTCGATGAACGTAAGTGGATACCAAAGTGTTATTGGAAAGTGGAGAATGTTGTTGAAGTGCAACAATGTTGGAAGGTTGAATTTGGGACACCACCACCAACAAGGGTAACAATAACAAGAATCCAAGACAAATTTGAAGACTATGCATGACTGTAACAGTACTCATGTTATCAGTCGAACGTCTCTTTCTTCTGCACCGACCTTTCAACACATCTTGCACCATTCCATCTTCTTCAAGCTTGTCTCAGATTCTTGTTATTGTTACCGTTGTTGGTGGTGGTGTCCCAAATTCAACCTTCCAATGTCATTGCACTTTAACAACATTCTCCACTTTCCAATAACACTTCAGTATCCACTTATGTTCATCGAATGATAATCTCGCTGTCATTGTTGTTTATAAAGACATGAAGATTGATGGACGTATTGCTATGCTTTTCCAGTGCCTTGTGGATCATACACAACAAAAATTGTATTTCTGTCTCATTTTGTTGCTGAGAAATAACGTTTCAAAGAGTGTATACATCAATTTGGGACACTCTGTATAAAAGCATGATTATGCAATATTGAAAAGAAAATTTTACAGGAGAGGCTATAGCTCAACAATGGGTTACACAATTATAGATATATAGATAGATATTAAAAATTTACTAACAACCAAGTAATTCAGATCCAATATTCTGATTGACCCTGGGTCACGTCCATATCTGAACAAGAGTGGCATGTGTGTTTAAGGTTGTTGGAATTTTTTTGTTGAGAATTGGGCTTGGCGGACTAATGGCTACCATGCTCACCTCTGTTTCCTAGGTTCTCAGGCTGAAACCCAGCTGGAGGTGATTGATTTTTAAAAGTATAAAAATCCTGAGCATGGCTTCCTTCGGAAAGGAAACCCTGAGTCCTGTATTATAAAGTTATGGCATCTAAAAGAATCTCAGGCTTAATTAAGAGCCCTTTCATACCCAGATTTTAATTTGTGACGCTAATAACCTGAGTTTTTGAAGAGTGTTGTTAAAATACTAACTTTTTGGCTGAGAAGAATTCAGATTTATCTATTTTTTTAAATTGAAAATATTTAATGAATTAATCTCTACATTTTTTTTTCTGTATCACATTGTCTTTCATTAATTAAAAAAGGTTTGAGCAGTAGTTTATATAGTTCTTCAAATAAGAATTTAAAAAAAAATTCAGGAATTATTGAGAGTCTGTAAGAGAAGAAACAAAAGTAGGATCTGAATTTATTGATTTTTTTTCAAATTTCACAACATAGATTTATTTGACGATTTTATTATTAATTTAACACTTCTCATTGAAGGATAAATTATATATAATTTATCCTTCAATGAGAAGTGTTAAATTAATAATAAAATCGTCAATAGAAGCCCTACTGGCTATAAAGTAGTGTTAAATTCCCAATAAATGTCTTCTTAACTAAGAAGCCGCCATTTGCAAAGATAGAAGCTATGGTTTCAAGCATTTGGCGCGAGGGAATTACAACGTACATAAGAGAAAAATTTGCGTCTAGATCGTAACTCGCCTCGGTAGCTCAGTTGGTAGAGCACTTGGCCCGGAAAGCCAAGGGTCCCGGGTTCGAGTCCCGGTCTAGGCAAAAATTTTTCTCTTCAAATATAATAGATTTATTTATTTGGATGAAACTGCAGTTTTATGGAGTACAAAGATCTGATTTCTTCATATTATTATTATTCACTGTTCCAACTTTTAATATTTGTTTTTATAATCAGTTCCTGACAATCTTTTTAATCGATGGTCTAAATTTATGCCATATTGCTTCTTATCTTCATTTTCTTTATTACATTATTATACTATTTTCCAACGTTGAAAATGCCATTTAACTTTCTCACTCTATTGTATGTTCTTTGAGTGGCCTTCTCATAAAAAGTTTTGTTTGTTAATGGCATTTTTATATTTTTAACATTACGTGTATGTTAGAACTTTTACATATTTTCCTTAAATACATTTTTAATTCTCTTACTCTTTACATAATATCTTATGCATTTGTAACTTAGAGTGTAACAGTATTGGCCTGAAATTTAAACAATGCAAAATTAGAAACTTTATTTTGTGTTATTGAAGGACCTGTATTAATATCCTATTAATGTCCATTTTTTCTGCAAAATGCTATTAAATGTTAGCCATAAAAAAATTGGCAAAACATTTACATTACATTGTTACTGATATGCCGCTCCCTGTGATTGCAGGGGCGGCCGTAGGCTCCTCCCCCTCGTCAGTCCGCCCCCCGTGCCCGTTCTGTGGAAGAGTTTACAGTTCGCCCAGTAACCTGCGTCAACATGTCATCAATGTTCATGTTCAGACTTCTGAGGATCAGTGGCATCGCTGCGATGTGTGTGGAAAGAAGTGCAAGACAAAACATTACCTCATCAATCACAAACTCCAGGCACATGGAATCCGTCAGAGACAGTCAACCCTGGACCATACTTAAAATTTTAGTGCACGAAGATTGTTCCTCGACCAAACAGTGTTCGTTTTTAAAAGTGTGCCATTTAGTTTAGTGTTTGCGAGTGTTTATAGTAATGACTAGTCTTCAAAATTGGAACTATTAAAATTAAAAAAGTGATATGTATACTAAGAACATAATTTGAAACCATTAGTGGCAACTGGTAAGGACAGAGATACAGTCTATACCTTGTATCCATGTAAAATTTTAGCATATTTGAGTATACAGTGAAACCTGAACAAAGATTTATTCTTTGTAGCTGAATTTATGTCTAATTAGTATACTGTAGAGATAAAAAGACAAGTTTTATTTTTAGATAAAGATATGCTTTTCTCGTCAGGTTTTACTGAACAGTTTATAAGAATAATTCTAAAATAATGTGTGAGTAAAAAAATAGAGTAGTTTAAAGTATCCAGTATTGCCATAATAATAAATAACATTTTTATGATAAATAATTATACAATTTATCATATCTGAGTTTAAATTTATTTTGACATTTTTTAGTAAAACAATAGGAAAACAGATTGGTAGGAATGATTTAAATGTTTACCAAATTACGAAACAATATAGAGTAATAACAGTATGGCCCACTCCATTATAAAAAATGTTTTACCCATTTTTTCATCTCTTGTACTTTATGAATGCTGGATTTGAAACAGTTTTTAAATTTTTAAAAAATTGCCTTATTTTTCTCAGATGTATATGAACATCTACATCCTGATATCCGAAATTTCTCTCTGCTGTGTTTTATAAAAATTGTTGACTTTTGTAGCAATGCCATTTTGAAGTATAGTTAAAGTGAAATTTGATAAGAGATTTCAACAATTTTTGTAATGTACAGCAGAGAAGATATTTTTAATTCAGAATGTGATTATTTATCTGAAGAAAATAAATAATTTTTCATACATCAAAATTGCTTCAAATCCTGCATTTATTGAGCAATAGAGATGAAAAATTCGGTAAAATGTGATGTTAGTTACAATGAAATGACTTAAGTGTTATTTATTTTAACTGACCCCAACACCTTTGAATACTTTGGTATTAGAAATTAAATTTTGCCAACTGAAGGATTAAAACAATATATTTTATAAATAAAAGTTCTTGAGTAACTCTTATATTTGAAATTTATCCATATTAGTCATTTATCACCATGGCATACTTGGTTAAGGTATTCCCTTAAGTGAATACCCTATAAGCCGGAAGATTGGAGGTTTGAATCCCAGTGGGGTCAGGATTTTTAAACTGTCCCAAATCTTCTAGCGGCACCATGACCCTTAGATCAACTCAGTCTCTAACAGAAATGAGTATCAGATACTGTTTCTGGGGGTAAAGGCAGCCGTCATGCAGGGCTGACATCTCGTGTTGATTGTCTAAAAAAGGTGAAAGCCTTAACCTCTTACTACCCCAAGTGTCTCTTGAGGCCTGTAGTGAGATCACTTTACCTTTACCTGTGTCCTTTCTATACATTCTAATAATGGTTACGTGTTAAGTCATGTATCAGTCCTTTACTATGGGAGGATCAGATTTGGATTTTAAAATACTAAAATATTATGTTAACCATCATTTGTTAATATAATTTAGTCACATTAAAAATAAAGATAGTCATTTGTAGAAAATATTGCATGATTCAGGGTTCAGGGTATCTTGTCTATTGCTATATTCACAAAAGAGAAAATATTCCCAAATATGAGCTAATGGATAACAGTGAAATAATTATTTATAGTTAAATATGGGAAATAACATTATGAGGTTATTAATTCGTAAATTAATGAGTCATATTTTTACATCTTACCTCATATTTTATGTTTCTTTAAACACAGGAACTAGTTTTCAAGAGAAGGATCTCTCTCATTTTCAACCGATATTATGACTACTGGATTTTTGTTGGAATCTGCATCAATAATGTTGCCATCTGGTGTTGATTTGATGAACTTTGAGATGAGGTCACGTTCATCATGTTCCATGAATTTCGAGATTCCTGGTGAACATGACCTCATCTCAAAGTTCATCAAATCAACACCAGATGGCAACGTTATTGATGGAGATTCCAACGAAAATCCGGTAGTCATAATATCAGTTGAAAATGAGAGAGATCCTTCTCTTGAAAATTAGTTCCTGTGTTTAAAGAAACATAAAATATGAGGTAAGATGTAAAAATATGACTAATTAATTAGTGAAATAATTAGCTTGTTTAATATGATTAATGTTTTTGGTTGGCTTTTATGCTTAATTTGTGAAAATTTAAACTCTTTTTTTGTACTCCATTAATGTACAAGTCCAAGTTAAAATATGGTAAAATCAAGGCTATCCCAATGGCAGTACTAGGTACTCACATATTACAAATCATACTGTATTATGTTACTGAGTGGATGTGTGGAATGATGAATACAAAGGCACCAATGTTGGAAAATTTGTAATTTTTCTTTTGCTTAATAATGATCGGAGTTGTAATGGAGGTTAAGTTCATAATAAGTTTAAATAACAGTATAATTTCCTACTTCTAATATTTATTTTAGAGTTCCTTACCTCTAAAGGTATATTAGATTTCCAATATTGAAATAAGAGGGACTTAAAAAAGAAGTGCCATATATTACGTATGATTTTTTTAAGGTAAAACAAAGCTCATAAAATTTTTCTTTTGCTTAATAATTACTGGAGTTGTAACGAAGGTTAAGTTCGTATTAAATTTAAATGACAGTAAATTTTCCTACTTCTAATATCTACTTTACAGTTCCTTACTCTAAAGTTATGCCAGATTTCCATTGTTGAAATAAGAGGGGCTTTAAAAAAGTTCCATATATTACGTACAGTCTTAGAAGGAAAACAAAAATTTATCTCCTTCATCAAATATAAGACGAAAACTTGTTCCTTGGAATTATGTAATTTGATACTTGACTTCCATTACTTTTAAGTCTGTAAATTGAATGTGTATATTTTTAGAAGTTAAGACAGCATTTCTCAAACTTATCTAAACTTTGACCCTATTTGCATATAGGGCATCATACCAGGAGAACATATAAAATAAAACTGCAATTCAGAGAAATGACAAAAATCACGTAATTTTTCATTCCGGTTGTCTATATATGAATATAATTTTTGAGATGTCATTGAACTCCTCAAATGAATATTGTCAAATATAACCTGCCCGAGTTAAAACTGCACAGAGAAAATATGCTTAGGAATGTACTGCCATTTCTCTTTCTTCTCTTATTGTGTTGCCACTTTCTGTCCCCTGATTGTGTTATTTGATTGGGAGGCGAGTGCTGGAAAATACTGTGCTTTTTAAATGATCCGTCACCTATAGTAGTCTTTGACCAAATAAATAATCTAGCATCTACCGTATTTATGCATGTTTAGGCCATATGCATGTATAGGCCACATCCAAGGTTTTACGATAATAAATTGGGGGAAAAAATTTGTCTTAGATTTTTCATAAGAAGCAGTGCAAAAGACAGAAGTAGGCCTACACCATTTTTAAATCTGGCAATGTTGTAAATCCAAAGCTTCTGTTACTGTTATGTAATGGTACGTTCGGACTGTGGCTCAATCATTAACACAGGGTAAAAGGGACGGTTAGTTGGTAGGTACAATATTCATTGTCATTTCTGTTCACTGTGTGTAAACATGGGTTGGTGCAGAGCAAGTTATACCTCCAAATTCAAGGTACAAGTGGTGCGCTATGCAGCAGAAGATGGAAATAAGATAGCAGGAAGAAAGTTTGATTGGACGAAGAAAAAAATGTGCAACGGTGGATCCAAATAAAACATGCACCTGAAAACACATCATAGCATCGACTATCTTTCTGCAGAAAGAAAGCAAAATATCCACAGTTAGAAAGAGTTCTCCTGGATTACATATGGAAAACAAGGGCAGACATATTTTCAGTTTGAAGGCCTTAAGATAGCCAATAATATGGAAATCCCATGTTATGAATTTAAGGCAAGTTACGGCTGGGCAAGGCAATTTATGATATGTCACGACCTTGTAATCCGGCAGCGTTGACAGTAAATTTGTTCTAAAATGAAGCATATTTTCTAGTTATTTCATATATAAGCCCACCCTAATTTTGAAACTTATATTTTAGTTAAAAAAGTGTGACCTATACACGCATAAATACAGTATGTTATTACTGGGGAATGAGGTGTCCCTTCTTAGTCTTCCTCATTACATGTTGCCAGTTCCTATCTGATGTGTCGTGTTGTGAGGCTGTTGATAGAGAGATGGCAAATCCTGTGATTTTAAATGATCTGAAACCTTCAGCAGTCGTTCACTGTCTAATTTGACAACTATGTAATATTTCAAATGTGTTTAGGAATTCTCCCTTCCGTATAGAAATAGTTTGGCAACACTAGTGCTAACACACTTCCCTTCTAGTCATGCATACTTAACTTGGGTGAGTAGTACGATTGGTATGGGAAATTAGATGATATGGCTTAATGATTACCAACACAGTCTTGTTAATGAGTTGCTGTGTAGTTCTTTGAATCCTTTAAGATACTTCTTGTCTAATGCACTGGCATTGCAATGTAGTCCTCAGAGGCAGAAAGAAAAGCTTAAACAAACATAGAGAAAAAAACTGCATAGGACAAGAGGAGAAGGAATTAAAGTGGTTAGAACATGTTTTAAGAATGGAAGATGAGCGATGGCCAAAGCAACTATATCAATGGCATCCGACCAGAAGGAGGAAGAGAGGGAGACCGAAGTTAACATGGAAGGAAAACATGAAGACATTAATGCAAGCTAGAGGGCTAAGTATTGAAGATGCCCAAGATTGTAGGCTTTGGAGGTTTGGCACGGGAAGACGGCAGCAGCTGTAAAAATCCAAAGATAGATAGATAGACAAAATTGCAGGATAGGAATAGCTTTGAAAGCAGTAAAGAATATAGTATACAGAGTAGGATATGTTGAGACATTTAGTGGATGCTCTATGCTTCTGCTAGAAGATGAAGTAGTTTGATGATCATGATGTTTAACACCAGTGTTGTCTTTATGTCCCACACCATAGCCGAGTGGTTAAGGTAAGAAGCCTTGGCGCAGAGCTATGGGACTTGCACTGGTTCAAGTCTCCATGGGGGAAGACATTTTCTCATGGTACTTCGGCCACTATGGGACCGGTACCCACCCAGCATCGTGAGGCATAAGGGTAACTACAATAAGTAGCGGCTCCGAGTTGAGAAAATCAGCTATAACGGCTGGGGGACTCGACATGTTGATAACATGTCACCCCTACACTGGATGATCATCTACTTTGTTACGACTTATCTCATCTTATAGCGAGAGTGACGGGCGATGTGTGCACATCTTAGAGCCATAATCAAATTAACCTCTGTGATTGACACATGTGGATGTGAGGCCAGCAGCCGGCTGGTAGGCTAAGGGTCTTGTAAGGTGTGTCGCACCAGGAGTTGTGTCTTTATATATCATAAGTATAATTGTAATTAGTTGATTCTGTACATATGATCAACACAGTAGTCAGGCTTCATTCCATTCTGAACAGGTTGTCTATTGTTGCACCTTGTTATAAGTTCATTAGGTCATTTTTATTTTTACTTTGATAAGATACACCTTCCAGAAAATGTTTTTATTTTTCTTTCATTTCCTTTCTGAATAGGAAAGTAGTGTTTTCCTTAGTATGTTCTGTAGATTATTTTTGGCTTTTATATTTTGATATAATTTGCCTTCCAGCAATTTTTCTTACTTCTCTTTACCTACACTTTCAAAGATCTGTTTAACTTTGTTAGATCATCATCATCATCATAGTACATTCACGAATTTAGGCCATTTGTTGACCTGTTTCGGCCTCAATAAATCATTGGTTGATTAATTCCTTTGATATCGTCCGATTGCTAATAGCCAATTTTGTCGGTTCATCCAATCTCCTGGTTGTAGGTTTCTCCTTCCTGTATAAAAATATTCCCTGACTCCAGGAGGTTTTACGTCTTCTTCTGCCTCTCGTCTTCCCTCAGGTTTCCATTCCAAAATACATTTTGGTACCTGGTCCTCTTCCATTTGCTGGACACGTTCGTACCATCTTAATTGCTGAGTTTTAATTTAATCTAAAATAGTGTCTTCAATCTTCATTTTCTACCATATAACTGAGTTTCTTATTTTTTTCTCATCTTTAAATTCTTGGTGCCATTTGTATAAAATCCATTTCCGTTGCCAAAATATACTTATTTGTTTTTGTTGTTAATGACCAAAGTTCTGCTCCATAACAATTTAACAATTGCATGATACATATTAATTTTATTTTTATTACTTATATTTTTATCCCACAATATTCCATTGAGGCAAACAATGAAAATTTTCCTTTATTATTTCTATTTCTTATTTCCTCTTCATAACTTCAATTAACTTTGTTAATTAGGCATAAAATGTATACCATCATATTTCAAAATCGCATATACCAATATTTACCAGTTTATTTTTATGGTCTTCTTTAACCTTTACACTGCTACGAATGGGTATATGCGTTGGCAAAGAAAATGCTTGCCGTGCTATGGGCGTGTATATCCATTCTCAACTTCAAACACCTGCTAGTTATATAATACGTATTGCATTGCTTTCAAACTAAGCAGGCATATACTGCCATCTCTTAGGAACCTAAATAAACTTTTTCGATATTTCTCCCTGCATTGAGCAAGGAGGGTTTTAAAGGCTGGAAATATCTCAGCAGTGAAAAGGTTAATGGAAACAAATTTTGAAATCACTATCCATTCAAAAGATAATGTTATGTTAAAATTAAATATTTTGTTGTTATAATCTTTGGGATTATAACTAATGCAGAGATTCCAGTAGCTGTTTAGCTGGAATATGAGTAAATAATAATCCCAGAATCCTTATAACTTTAAGTTAATTTTATCAATAAGAAGCCACCAATTATATATGACATGTTATTATAATTTTTCTTTAACTTTTTGTTCATGTATTAAATTGTTAGTCTGATGTTATATTAGCCTATTCCATATGAATTCCAGTATTATCCATTCATAAAACAAGTTTATCTTCTTGTTTTCACAAAAATAATTATTTTATTCTTCATGTAGGTAGTATTTTAATAGTAACAACTCAGTTCATTTGCATTGTAATTCAAATGTAAGCATGAAAGGCAAACATAAACAGGAAGACAAATTTTGCTTAGAGGCCTCTTATTTCAGGCTTGAGGTTCTTTTACATGCAGTAAATTTATGATGTATGAGACCCATAGCTTTATTACCCAAAGCCATAATCAGAATTTTTATGCCCTGAAAAATTCATTGTGTCAGATACAACTGGGGCCAACATATTATTCTTCTATTTAACGCAGGTGTATAACATTACATTTTATTTTTTAAATTAATATTGTTAAGCTACCAGTATCAACTTATGAAAGTATCAATATTCTTAGGGCCGCATGCAAATATATTAGTCTCTACTCAAATTACTTCCAATTACTGGTGAGCTGACTTTCCGTGAACAAGTGCAAAGATCGAATTAGCTACCCACTAACTGGTCATGCATGAAAGTCGTTGTTTTTGTAATATTGGCAAGAAATTACCCAGAATTCTCAGCGATAAAATGACTTCCGTTATTTTCGTCTGCTAGAAGAACACATTTACGCTTGCATCCCGCAAATAATACCATATACGACGATGTCTGCATCACGCAATATTATGCCGATTCTCCTGTTCTTCCAGTTGAATTCTTTGGTAGACTTTATATCAAATTCCTCTTCTCCGCGTATACCGAAAACATGATCGAAGTCTTCAAGGTCCGACATCTTGGATAAAGCAGCAAGGTATGCGGCAAGGCTACAAACTACATCGGTTCCCATCGGGTTGCTCACGATTCGTTTCTCTGCTAAGTCACCTCGCCAGGTAGCTTAGGAATTTCAACAATTATTATCGCATGAACAGATTTTTGAGTACGCAAAAACGTATTTGGATGCAACTTTCTCAGCAGAGTACAGACAGAGAACAACTTTTACGGTCTAATGCGTTCATAGATTCAAGCCTTAATGTATTATGAAAGTATGAAAGCAAGAGAACAAGAATACAGTTCAGAAGAGGAAGTTTTGTTTTACAGCCACAAGGATTAAAGATCAATATATATATACAGTTTGAATAAGAGAATACAAAAAATTGCAATATAAATTTAAAAAATCTAAAGATTATATCAGAAGTATAGCTACAATTATAGGGCGGGAAGAAGGAAGGAAGAATATTGGCATTCTTAGAATATCAATAGAAAGATTTTTGAAGGCAAAATTGACAGTGGTGCTATATCTAATGCTGATGATTTTATTCCTCTGATAATTATTTTATTTACTTTTTTTTTACTGAGTGCTGCATCACTTACAAAATAATTATGTCACCTCATTTTAAAACTCTGAAAATTCAAATAAAAACAATCAGTGGCCATAGAAATGGACTTTTTAGCAAGATATGTAAAGAGGAAGAAATTGGGAATGAAATTAGACAAGATGGATGTTCCAAATTCAATTTTAGATTTTATACAGCCAATACATTAGGAATGATAAATATTAAAAGGATGTCAGAATGATTAAAAAAAATTGCAATGGAAACTCCAAGATATGAAATAAAAAAATCCTTTATTATATGGATATTAACATGACAATGAAGGAATGGGCTATAGATAAACTTTTATCAAAAGACTGAAAACATTGTAGGAAGATCTAGAATTATGAACTCTGGGTTCCAGAAAAATGTATGTATACATTGTAGATATGTATGTCAATTTAACTTGTCTCCTATGTAAACAAAACCTCTTTCATTGAACTCTGATTACATAATAAAACAGCACATAGCAGATAGAAATACATCCATAAAAGAGGATAAAGGAATTGGATTAAGTAGAAAATTGTAATAATTTAGTATTGAATAGGTGTCTCCAAAATATTTTATTATACAAAGTCGCATATTAAATTTTGAATCTCATTTTACCAGCTAAATAATTGAATGGGAAATAGCTCTGAAAGTAGAAATAATAATTAAATATTTTAAGTATGTTTAGCATACAGTTTGAAAATTAAGTTCACTTAACAAAAAAGTAAGATTTATTTATTCAAAATTTTGTCAAATTCTCTCAATTCAGTTTGTTGAATAAGTAAAATATTAATCTTTCATAAAGAAAATTAAAAATATGATGTGGAAATATTATGGCTCACTTTACGAAATAAGATCCTCTCACTTGGACATATTTTGGAAATAGATAGATCATCGGTTGATTAATGTCTTTGACATTGTCCGATTCCTAATAGCCAATTTTGTCGGTCCATCCAATCTCCTGGTTGTAGATGTTTCTCCTTCATGTATAAACATATTCCCTGACTCCAGGAGGTTTTAGGTCTTCCTCTGCCTCGTCTTCCTTCAGGTTTCAATTCCAAAACAGATTTTGGTAGTCGATCCTCTTCCATTCGCTGGACATGTCCATACCATCTTAATTGTGCTGAGTTTTAATATAATCTAAAATAGTGTCTTCAAACTTCATTTATAACTGAGTTCCTAATTTTTTCTCTTCTTGAAATTCTTGCTGCCTTTCGTATAAAATCCATTTCCATTGCCAAAAATACTTATTTTGTTTTTGTTATTAATGGCCAAGTAATCCATAAGTAATGATGCTTTTAACAATTGTATGATATATATTCATTTTATTTTTATTATTATATTTTGATCCCACAATATTCCATTGAGGCAAGCAATTGCAAATTTTCCTTTATTATTTCTATTTCTTATTTCCTCTTCATATTATGGAAATTATATATATATATTCTTTTTTTTTCTGAACATTGAAAATTCTGGAAAAATAAAATTTTGAATTGTAAAGTTCCGTTAAGTAAGATTTGATCTTGCAGTTTATTTATCCTCCACCAGAGGATCATAGATTAGTCATTGTCAGTAACTCAATTGAAACAATTAGAAATTATCAATTGTTGAGAATGAAGATCTCCAAAACATGTCAGAGTGAGATCTTATTTTATAACTTTATAAGGTTAGCTGTAAAATTTCCAATTCACATTTTTAGTTTTATTGATGTGTACCTTATCTTGTCACTTCTCATTAAATATTTATACATAAATTTATTATTTAGTTTTCTTTGTAAGCCTCTTTTGCAAACCAGACATGGTCCATTATATGTGACCCTTGTAAAATAAAGTTTGAGAAATGCTGGAGTATATTTAAGAACTAGAAGTTTCATTTTTCTTTCTACAAGAAGAAAGTTCTAATATTTGTGATAATAGCAACACATCAGGTGCTTCCTCAGTACAATTTTTTTAGGCTGTTTTGTATGTATGTTTTGGTGGTTTTAATGATTGTTCAGGACATTGCTTGAGGCGTGTATGTGTGTGCGGATACACATGTGTATTTTGCTTTTATAAGATTTTTAGAATGTATTACTGAACAGAGACTTAATGTGTCATTAGTATTTGATCAGTTTTTTAGAAGCAGTTTTACTAACTATTTAAAAGTAATGCAATATTACTTGATTCAAGCTAATTGTATATACCAGCTAGATCTAATTTTTGACTGATATATTTAGAACTCTTAGTTATATCCTTAAACTTGTTTCAGCTTTTATTTTAAAAGTGAAATATAGCAGTAATATTTTTATATTTTGCTGTGATTTTCTTCATAGGTATTACTAATGAACATTGGTTTTGCAACTTCTTCTTTAATATTATATCATTTTGCATCAGTATTTTGAGTTAAGATATTTCAAATGCTGACATTTAACACTTGCTAATAGATCAGTTTCATTATTCAGATGGATGTCATATTTAGTAAATTTTATATTGCAATATTTAGAAAATTTTGTAACTAACTAGCTAATACCTGGCATGCCCTGCTATGCCTAAATTTATTAAATGTGTTTTTATATCTAGTCGAATAAGTAAAAAGAAAAATAATTATCAATTTGTATCATAATTATTTTTAGATACCTTATGATGAATACCTGGCATTGCCTGGGAATCTAATTATCCTGATCTTCTTGGCATCAATAAGTTGAAAGACAAAAAAAAAATTATTGTGAGTTATCTATAAAGATAGACTCATTCTGTCACGAACGTTTTTGTAGATTTTTGTGAGATATTCAATTACGTGTACATTAATTTGGTGTATTTGTAATGATTTAGGCAGCATAAGCCATTTAAGTGTCCAAAAAGTGACATTTATAGTGCACTGATGTTATATACGTTAATTGTCCCAGAAAAAATTTCTAAATGATGGAAAACCCCATTCAAATTGGTCAAGTAATTTTTGTGTCCATAAAGGACAGACAGACAGACAAACAGACTCACACTCATTTTTATATGTAATTCCATATATAGTAGAACAGGGAGAACAGTGTGTATTATATATCTAAAACTAAACTCCGTAGCATGACAGACCTACTGTTAGAATGAGGTTTGATCAAATGTGTTTTATAGTATTAAAAAATAGAATACACCCTACAAAATTCTGTTTACTTCAGTATAAGATTTTTAATACCATTATTTGTCTAAAATTTTGAGTTTTTGAAAAAATATGTAAGTGTACTTAACATTGTTTACTTCATAGCAGAATGTACTTAACATTTTTCACGCTTGCACTGAGTATATATATATATTTAATCTTACTAATCTTATTCATCATTTTCACCAATACATTCAGAACTGTATTCACGTAGACTTTCACGGCTGGAGTTGCTATGATGATCTTGATGAAGATTTTCGGGCTGTAGGTCGTGGTCGTGAGGCTTGTAGTTCCCCGACGTTTCGCCAGAGACTGCGTCTGGCATCCTCAAGGGTTGTCTTGAGATTGGCAATTCTGTCCACTGTCTGTCCTATTTACGAACACATCGCGGTGAACATATAAATAGGACAGACAGCAGACAGAATTGCCAGTCTCAAGACAACGCTTGAGGATGCCAGACGCAGTCTCTGGCGAAACGTCGGGGAATTACAAGCCTCACGACCACGGCCTACAGCCCGAAAATCTTCATCAAGATCATCATACATTCAGAACTTTTTGCTGATTTGAGGTTTTTGGTACCAATCATAATATACTGCAGGAATCCACAATTAATTAGATAGTGCATTATGCAATTTATCTGCCTTAATTGGAAATGATTCTAAATATTTTTTCTGATGCCGGTACAGGAAGGAATAACTGGCTGCTGGTCTGCCTCGTTTATAAAGTAAAATTTTTTCCAGCACACCATTGTAACTTTCAGAGGAATGCATTTTTAGAGTTGGCCGTAGTAGCTCTGATGAGAATGATAGTTGCACAGTATTCCATATACTGAATTTATGTTTATTTGTAGTAACTTGAGAGTGATATTTCAGAGCACTAAAGTTTTAGAAACAATCTTTATTCATTCTTTTATACGGAAAGGCTTCTTCTTCCCAATGATCAGGAGAGTACACCATCTGATAATGGAATTTGACATGCTTCTCGACTAGAGCAAAATCTCTGTCACTGGGGAGCATTGTGTGGCCAACCTGAGGAAAAGCATGCTCTATTTCTTTGAAATGGTCAGTTTGTAGAAATTATAGCCAAAAAGACACAACTGTCCAGTTCT
Source organism: Diploptera punctata (assembly GCA_030220185.1). Taxonomy (NCBI): domain Eukaryota; kingdom Metazoa; phylum Arthropoda; class Insecta; order Blattodea; family Blaberidae; genus Diploptera; species Diploptera punctata. The sequence continues at coordinate 134,169 of JASPKZ010007519.1, read as the reverse complement.
TGTCCTGGCCTCCGCAATTATCTGAAATAGCAATTAGTTTTTCACCCTTTATATTGTTACTTTCAAAATACATTTTCGGACAGCTGGTAATTTCATCTGATCCTCTCTTTGCTGTGGCCTCATCCTACAAAAATAAGTATTCTTGATCATCTTCACAATAATTGATCAGTATAGCAGCAAATAATGTTAAAGCACATCACATAGCATAACCTCATGTTAACTTCTCACTGTTAGTGTATATTACCCATCCAAGTGTTTTGTGCAGGTGGAAAATGTTAACTAACAAATTGTCTTTCTCTTTTTCTTCCTTACTATGTTGCCACTTCCTGTCCTTTGTATTATGTTGTTTGGTTGGCAGGTAGAGAGCTGACAAATACTATGTATTTTAATGATCCGTCGTTCTGCACGGTCAGTGCCAGAATGACTAACTTGACAACCCTGTTACTTTTGGGGTTACGTCTAGGAATGAGCTGTCCCTCCCTTCCCTACTCATTACTTGTTGCCACTTGTGATTTATTGTGAAGCTGGTAACAGAGAGATGACAAATACTGCGATTTTAAATGATCTGACCGCTTGAGCGTTCCATGCTTAAATGACTAATTTGACAACCATGATGTTTTTATTATTAATTTAACATTTCTCAATGAAAGATAAATTAAATTTGAAGAGAAAAATTTTCGCCTAGACCGGGACTCGAACCCGGGACCCTTGGCTTTCCGGGCCAAGTGCTCTACCAACTGAGCTATCGAGGCGAGTTACGATCTAGACGCAAATTTTTCTCTTATATACGTTGTAATTCCCTATCGCCAAATGCTTTTGAAACCATTGTTTCTATCTTTGCAAATGGCGGCTTCTTAATTAAGAAGACATTTATTGGAAATTTAACATTACTTTAAAAGCCAGTAAGGCCTCTAATGATGTTTTTATTATTAATTTAACATTTCTCAATGAAAGATAAATTAAATTTGAAGAGAAAAATTTTCGCCTAGACCGGGACTCGAACCCGGGACCCTTGGCTTTCCGGGCCAAGTGCTCTACCAACTGAGCTATCGAGGCGAGTTACGATCTAGACGCAAATTTTTCTCTTATATACGTTGTAATTCCCTATCGCCAAATTTGGCGATAGGGAATTACAACGTATATAAGAGAAAAATTTGCGTCTAGATCGTAACTCGCCTCGATAGCTCAGTTGGTAGAGCACTTGGCCCGGAAAGCCAAGGGTCCCGGGTTCGAGTCCCGGTCTAGGCGAAAATTTTTCTCTTCAAATTTAAAATTGACAACCATGTTAAGATCTTTCACACATGTTTAGAGATTCTCCCCCACATTTGAAGTTTGAAAAATTTCAATACGTGATCGGATGTACAGTTTTCTCCTACATCCCTTCCACAGATTCAGTAGATCGGCGACACTAGCACTAAAACTCTTTCCCTCCGCCCGTGAACAGTTAACTTGGATGTGTAATAGCAAGTAAACAAAACATCACTTAACATTATTTATATGAACTGGTTGTGCTCCATGTTTATATGACGACTTCTTCTTTCAGCCATAGTTTCTTTGCCAGGAACATAATCTGGATCTTTAATAGAGTCATCAGAACCAAAATCTTTCTCTGTTGCTTTCAAACATCCCAATAATTCCATAAATAGCACAGAAGCATCATACACATCTCTTGATTTTATTGGCACTTGACATTATTTACATGCCATAAGGAGTCCATTGCAAAGGACTTCTAAAAATCTAAGACAGTATTGTTCTGCCATCTCTTGAAGAAGCCAGTAACTTTTTACTCAGACAAATAATATATGTTCTATGCCCATTTTACTCATACAAGTAATATATGTTCTATGCCACTATTTACATGCAGTAACTCAATTTTCATTGAAGTGTCCCTTACCATTATTTACAGCCGAGCCCTTCAATTAACAAAGTATGTATTGAGTTTAATTTGATGTATTTATTTATTCAATGATGAAGATTAATGGTAGTTCATATTTGTATCTGGCTTCTCAGTACAGACTCATTCAATTGGTATACACTAAAAAATTCTGAATGACGATCACGGTTTTAATTTTTTTGTTTCTTCCATGACAAATATAAACAAGCTGAAAATATATTGCTGTTAATTGTAGAAAGGAATCTAAACCTTGCCTATGGTTTTATAACTATTGCCATGGATACTATTTTTTATAGTTCTTAGTTATTATAAGATAGGCTGCGGTGGACTAGTGGTTATGCTCCTTGCCTCTGGTCTCGAGGGTCGCAGGTTCAAACCCGGCCGGGTAGATGGATTTTTTTAGGATGGAGAAATCCAAGGAGCAAGTCCTCCGGGAGGGACTTTAAGCCGTGGGTCCCGAGTCTGAAGATTTTCAGGCTCGTAAAAGATCCTTAAGCCTGAATGAAAAGGCTCTAAGCAAAATTTACCGAATTTTCCTGTCCTAGTACTACCTTAGTTTCCTAGATGTCAATATGAGGCGGAATGCTGACCACAGAAAACTCAAATGACGTCTATACGAAAACAAGTGTAACTAAATTAGTATGGTTCAAATTCGTCCTTGTAGGGGGAGAGCGCCTAAATCTCTGTTAAGGGAAACATAGGCATACAAGAAGAAGTTATTATAAGAAACTTCGTAATTGTACTCAAGGACCAGCTATGTTTCTGCAATTGAATTTGAAAGTTGTTAACACTTTGTACATTGCGGTATACTAGATTTGAAAGACATGCTATCTATGACATCATCTGAATTATTGCTACAGTACATGTATGTAATTTTGATCTAATACACATGCTAATTCATAAAATTTGAATTAAAAAATTTAATTGGATTAGTTTGAAGTTTTTATTATAAATTTAACGTTTCTCACTGAAATTCTTCTCCTATACATTTCAGTTCCCATGAGTGCCAAAGGCTTGGGATCAGTTGCTCGACACGCAAATAGCAGCTTCTTATATTAAAGGTTTTTTTAATGGAAATTTTAACATTACTTTATAAAACCAACGAGAAATGTCAAATTTATAATAAAAGCATCAACTGATGCTCTAGTGGCTTTATAAAGTAATGTTAAAATTCCCATTAAAACTCTTCTTAAATAAGAAGCTGCCATTCGCTTGTCGAGCAACGGTTTGTAAGTCTATGGCAATCTCAGGAATTGAAATGTATAAGAGAAGAATTTGCGTTTAGATTGGAGACCTTGGATAGCTCAGAGGCAGAGCATTAGTATATAAAGCTAAAGGTCCTGGGTTCAAACCCTAGTCGGTAAGTGTATATTTTTCTCTTCAAATATAATTGGATTAGTTATTTGGAGAAGGCAATATTTCCACAATTTCAAATTTTACAGATAGTATAAAAACTGAATAATTTAGAGTTTGTAGGAGAAATTGATTTTTTTTTACATTTGTTTAATTCTGCTTCACAGGAAGCTTGAAGAAGTGACTCTTTCACAAGCATATAAACAGCTTTGTTAAAGGAATATATTTATTTATGCAATAAAAAAATGGAAAATTTGGAGATAGCCTTTTCCAAATAACTGATTTTGTATGACCAATTTTTGTTAAATTTCAAATTAGGCATTTAGTTTGTAAATTAATGAGTCATTTTTACATTTTACCTCATATTTCATGTTTCTTTAAACACGGGAACTAGTTTTCAAGAGAAACACTCTCTCATTTTCAACCGACATTATGACTACCGGCTTTTCGCTGGAATCTCCATCAAAAACGTTGCCATCTGGTGTTGATTTGACGAACTTCGAGATGGCAACATTTTTTGATGGAGATTCCAATGAAAAGCCAGTAGTCATAATGTCGGTTGAAAATGAGAAAGAAGTTTCTCTTGAAAACTAGTTTCCGTGTTTAAAGAAACATGAAATATGAGGTAAGATGTAAAAATACTCATTAATTTACAAATTAACCTCATAATGTTATTTCCCGTATTTAACTATGAATAGGCATTTAGTTGTTTAATTGTGTATTAGAGTTTAATTGAAAAAGCAAGTCAATAATTATGTAGTCTTCCTAATTTAAAAAGAAAACTACACATATCAAGAGTTCCATTCTTTGTATTATTATTATTATTATCATCATCATTATTAAAAATACAAAATGAAGTTGCAGACCATTGTTACCACAGTCTGTATTTGGTCTTGTACCACAAGTGCTTCTTCAGGAGTAGGTGCCTACAATTTCAAATCTTGTAGTATTTTTCAAGGGGAAATACTTTTTAATTTGGAAAAATAATCCAAAAGCAGTCTTTATTTATTGTTTTCTCTGCAAATAATTGGTTATACAATTTTTATTTGACAATAGAAAATATTTTGACAAGTAACATAGCAATTTTTTTCTCTCATATCATCATCATGAACAAATTCATTTTAGGCCATGTTGTGACCTGTCGCGGTAAACCTAACGAAGTAGTCATGATCTTTTTAGTGATGTTTTGGTCTTCCTTGGCCCCTATATATATATATATATATAATATTAATCAAAGGCTGGAATGATCTCTAATATTATATATATGGTTCATTTGGTTATCATTCTAATACAGTATTTTTTGGGCATTCAGTTTATTCCAAGCGGCGGAGCGTGGAATTTCAACAAGCATTAGCCCCCATTTTATGGATATAATATTATGTATATTATATTATTTCTAATAAGTAAATGAACTTCTAAAAAGAATTACATGCAATGTTAGGAGTATCAAATGTAATAAACTACTATAGGTATAGGGTTTAGGAAATGGAAGGTGGTAATTGGACATATTAATAGTATAATTCTTCTTCTTCTTCCTTCCAAGTATTAGGCCAAGGCCTGTTACGATCCTATAGAAAATTTTCTCTCCAGCGTTTCATAGGACGGCCCAGTATAATTAAATAGTATAATAAAATATACAAATGCATGATTTTAAAAACACAGATATTCGTTTCCACAACCAGCTAGTTTCTAGAGCTTGTAAGTGAGCTCTATCATCAGTAGCCTCGGAGGAGAGATACTAAGGGTGAGATCTCTTGTTTCATTTTATTGAATAAAGTAGCGGATATAGAATATATTAAGTCGTTGTTAACATTGTGTGATGTGACAATGAACACAGTAGAAATTTCCAAATTGTTTCTTAATTTCTCATCTATGGTGCAATAATAATATAATTAGGCCCTACCTCTTTTGTTAGATTCAGAGTTTTCTAAATGGCAGCTCTTGTTTGGCTAAGAAACACACAGTGTCTATTAGGCAGCTAACAATGTATTTGTTTGCTTTAATATTTTCGTTATGCTTATCCGTATTAACTTAATTTTGATAGCCCGGCTTCGGGATTCTTCAATTGTAGTGTTTCCAAAATTATGTAGCGCTATTTCACAGTTACATGGGTTTCAACTAGTTCATGACTTTTTCAGCGCATGAAAACTATTTACATCAGAAACCCCCTTTGTTGTCCAAACTTTTTTCTCTGTTGAAAATAGAAGGCAGGGCTAACAGGGATCATCACTTCCTGTCATGTTCATACCAACCTTCATGTTCTTCATTAAACGATGCCCTTTTGTTTTTGTTTTACTTATAATGATATTTAAATAAGGAGTTGGTTTATAACTTTTTTCTTTTCTACAAAACTTCGGCAGGAAAAGTGATGACTTAACAAGTCTTCAGTAACTCAAGCACATTCCTCTCCCATGATAATATTTATTTAGTGGTTTAATTATTGTATTTGATACGCTCAGAAGCACTAAGTTTACATAGGACTTACTCGGAGCAACTGAAACCTTGTTGTTAGCCGTTTCTAGAGTGTTAACAGGGCAGCTACAGAGTAACATTGGGCTCAGCTTGAAATGCAACAGGATGTACTACCGATGTGCTTGAAAGCGCCTGCGCAACATACTCTCATAGTCACCTTCCATGTTAGCCTCGGGAAATCGGCTAACAGTGTGGGCATTTAAAACATTGAAGCACATGGTATTGTATTGGAATGCTACAGTATATACGCAACGCATACAATACATATTATTAACTTACTATTGTTTACATCATTTAGACTACTATCAATGCATTGTTATATCTCGTTCCGGTATTATGTTTCGTTTTAATTAAATATCAAAGAGTTTAATCCTAACTTTTGAAAGTGTTAGCCGGGCTAACAGTGCTAACATGGACGCTCCGCCACTGTTTATTCTTACAGTATTTTAAAATTTAAATAAAAGAATATACCTTTGTGTAATATGGCTGGTTCCCAACTTTTGGTACATCCTCGGTGGAAGATGTTTCTGTTTCATAATTATTTCTGCAGGATTTTTATATGTATTGAAATAATATAATGTGTGTGTGTGTGTGTATTACAAGAGTGGCATGGAAACTCGTAGGAAAACCAGAGGGAAAGCTCCCAGTAGATAGGGCAAGAATGAGGTCAGAGAATAATATTAACTGTGATTTGAGGAGGTAAATTATACACAGGATGACTGGATAATATTAGTTTGGGATAGAGATATATGGAATGTTTAGTCCACATGGCCATGGACCTGTGGATTCGATAAATTATATGCAAGATACTTTTTTTGTTTAAATATAAACATCTTGAAGGAATAATTATGAATCAATAATTTTACTGTATCTACTATAGATGGAATGAAATTAATGCCCAAAAAAAAAAAATATATATATATATTATATAGGTTCCATTTATGTAAGAAGGTTGATTCCACTTCTGCACAGTCACACATGTGATTTCTTGGACAAAAAAAAATCATAAATTTTAAATTGATTTACTAGATACCAAAAATGTTGACATTTTCTGTGAAAGTGTCTTTGACCTCTACTCCATTTAACAAATTAATTATAAATGAAAACATACCATTGAATTGAATATTTCTTAGAACAGCACAGACATGGTTGAAGTTCCATAATATTACAACATGACAGCTTATAATTTCCTCCATAACTCATGCAGAAACTACATTTGCTTGGCAAGGTAATGTTGTCATATCAAGGGCAGCTGTTGATTTATAGTTTTGAGAAAAATAAGTATCCTGTAAGCACATACAATCAACTAGTTACTGAATATAAGATTGAACAGATCTTTGCACAGAGAGCTGATTAAAAATTTGCTCTAAGGTTTCAGGAACATTTCAATGTTAATTTATGAGTGAATGCTGATTTATTCAATTGGATACTTTCTTTGGATTGATAAGTGGAAAGATGCTTTAGAGTTGAAGAGATATATTAGAAAATAAAAAACTCAGAAAACATTCATGGTTAAATATGGGAAATAACATTATAAGGTACTTAATTCATGAATTGAGTCTTTTTTTTTTACATCTTACCTCATAGTTTATGTTTTCTTAAACACGGGAACTGCAGTTTTCAAGAGAACCATCTCTCTCGTTTTCAACTGACATTCTGACTACCAGATTTTCATTGGGATCTCCATCAATAACATTGCCATCTGGTGTTGATATCATGAACTTCGAGTTCAGGTCCCATTCATCAGGAATTTCGAAATTCATCAATATAAATTTGTTCTTCCGAATATATATCTTCTCCCAAACTGTCAATTCTAAAGGTTTTTCGAAGTGTTTTAAAAGTTGGGCCTCTTTTTCAATTTTATGATTCTCCAACAAACTATGTGCTGCAATAGCTGATTTTTCAATTTCACCATTTTTAATATTTCTAAAGTGTTCCTTTGTGTGAGTGTCCAAATTCCTTTTTGTTTTTCCTATGTATACTTATTGCAGTCTCTACAACTAATTTGATAAATTCCAGATTTTTTTATTTTCTGGGGTGTTCAATTTCTTATTGGTTATTAATAGATTACCAAGGCTAAATTTATTTATCGGTGCCAATGTATTATTGAATTTTTTTAAAGTTTTTTTTTAAATTTATTATGTATTTCAGGATAAGTAATTTTTAAAAATTGTTTTCCTTTGTTTGAATCAGGTTGCAGGGTGGTGTATTCTTTTAATCTTTTTTGTTGTCTGAATTTCTTTAATTTATTATTAATTATTTCCTTTCCAAAACCATTTAAATTAGATAAGTTCAAAATGTGATTGTATTCTTTCTTAAAATTTTCTTCATTTAGTGGAACATTTAATAATCCATATATCAAACTGTTGAAAATTGCATGTTTAAGCACAACATGATTGAAAACTAAAGACTTTATTATTGTCAGTATGAGTTTCCTTCCTGTATATATTGAATTCAATATATGTCATAATGTCGGTTGAAAATGAGTGAGATGGTTCCCATGTTTAAGAAAACATAAACTATGAGGTAAGATGTAAAAAATGACTAATTAATTCATGAACCAGAACACATTAATGAAGAAATAGTCTGTGGAAGTCTTAAGATTTTTAAAATGAAAGCTATGTTGGTAAAAATACATCTTAATTACCCACTGCTTTTGTTTATATTTTTCTTATATATTTCACTTCTATTTACCAAAATAAATAATTGTACAGAAAAAAAAAATCTGCTAACTGATATTGCACTCACAAGTTACCAGGAGTTTCCTATGCAGAGTGTAAATGAATTAAACCATATAATTTTAATTGCATGCAGAGTGACCTTACACAAATAGTTTGAGATAAGGAACGGGTGTGTCTGCAATGGAAAATGGGCAAGTTAAAGAAGTAAACTTTTATACTGGTAAATCAGTATGAAAGCAAAATAGCCATAAGTTTGTACCAGATTAATTTCAAATCTTATTAATCCTTCCATGCCCAATGTATATTCAGTTTTTTCTTATAATTTAGTCATTACATATGAATTTGTGGTCATAATTTTTTTTTAAATTCTTGCATTTATTACTTTTAATTTTTATTGAAGGTTATTTAATCCTTGGGGCCCAGAATGTCCCATTTTTTAAATGTTATGAACCTTGGACACAAATGTGTTCTCAAGGATTGGTTTTAAAGATTTTTATATCTAATGGTTTATTTTAAGAAATAATATGTTGAGGTTCTTTTTTGTTTTATAATTAAGATATTTTGTCTGTACATTCTTACCTCTTATCTTAAAGATTTTGGTTTTTTCAAAATATATAAAAAGTTGGGTCCGAAAGAGTTATGATGATTTTCAATTTTATGGATATTAAAGCCACCAAATGTTGAACATTATTGTTATTCCTACTATTAGCTAACTAACTAACTCACTGGCACTATCGATCCCATAGGTTCATGGCCGTGCAGACATAAGCTCTCCATATATCCCTATCCTAAGCCAATGTTTTCCAATAATCTACTTCCCTCAAATCAGAGTTAATGTTATTCTCCCACCTCATTCTTGGTCTACCAACTGGCGTATTCCCTCTGGTTTTCCTACAAGAAGCTTCCATGCACGTCTTTCATTCCCCATTTGTGCCACATGTCCTGCCCATCACAGTCTACGAGACTTAACTGTTCTCATTATATCTCCTACTATTAGCTAGTTATTAATATTGATTTTCCTAGGGTCCCTAAGAAGATCATGAAATAATCTTAGTTCAAATTGTATGGCTAAAATGCTTTTTTATTTATTCGTCAGTATAACAAATTTTACTTACGTTATTTTTTAAGAGAAAATTTTTTGCCTAGACCAAGACTCGAACCCGGGACCTTTGGCTTTCTGGACCAACTGAGCTACCGAGGCGAGTTGCGATCTAGACACAAATTTTTCTCTTTATACCTTGTAATTCCCTCGTGCCAAATGCTTGAAACCGTTGCTTCTATCTTTGCATATGGCGGCCTCTTAGTTAAGAAGACATTATGTTTCTTAACTTGGCTATTTAACTTGTAGACTATAGGTTTTCTATCTCATACTGCTTGTGTAAGACCACTTTGTGAATATGAGTCAGTTAAAATTGTGTGATTTAATTTGTTTACATCTTGTATATTAAAAAAGGGTCAGTTACATATTATTTTGCATTTTTTTTTTAATATAGAATATATTTGTGTTGAATGTATGTTCTTCATTTACCCTTGGGAAATGCTGCAAGTGGTAGTCTGTTTGCTTAATGAATGAACATTAGTCTGAACTGTTGTTGCCATAATAATGATTGAATGCATTTTGATTTGCAGAGTTCCTTCTCAGAGATACATGTATACAGTTTGTTTTAGTGAAGATTTATATTTATATTGAAACTCTATTCTAGCTTGAAATTTGTGTAATAAATATATAGATATACAAATACAATCAATTATTATTGAAAATACCCATTAAAATAATGCAGGTTCAAGAATGGTTTCAAATATATTTAAAAGTAAATGCTATGTTTGTAAGAAAGAGAGGTTAATTTCATTTGTTCAAGGAGGTTTCAGTGCAAATGATTCATTGTAATAAATGTCACACTTTAGTTAATTTTCTAAATTAGTTTTAGAATATTTGTTAATAAAGTAAAAGAGAGGTTGACATGGGAATCTAGAAAATAGAGAAAAGCCACATAATTGTATACAGACTTTTCAAGACCAAAGAGTATATATATAAAAATAAATTATATAATTAAATTATGAGAACATGTAAATAATTGTACACACATCAAAGGAATTTAATTAGTCATTTAATCATTTTTTCTTTTTTTCTTGTTATAAATTCTTTGAAAATATAATATTAAAACTACTACTTTTTTTTTCCTCACGGAAGAAGTTGCATTATGACTTATTTTAAATATACTTTTTTTGCGCGATAGTGCATTTTGTAGTACTTACAGCAGTGGTGGCCATGATTGAAAGTTCAACTTCCTAAATTCGGGATTGCCAACCTAAATAACTATACTGTAATATTACCTTCACACCCACGTGCGGGAAGTAAAACCATTGCCCTCTATGTATACTATGTACAATGTATATATAGAAAATATCCAAAAGGTAGTGTTAATATACATTATACGAAACAAATTACTGCATTTTAACTGAACTGAACTTTATTTGAAACAATAAATACGTACTTGCGGCCATGTTATCAATAATTGTTCTCAAGGCCTCCTATTGTTTCAACTAATAAACATTGCCCACACTGTTAACATTAGTCAATTGTTTATAATGAACACAAATATTTCCAACAAAGATGTTATTATTTTACTATTAAAAACACCATCGCGCAAAAAATAATGTACAACACATGTTTGTGAAGTGTTTTACAGAATCTCAGAAATTAAAAACCTCGCTATTGCTCGGTTTTTAAACATTTTTCCTCGATTCAGTAAAAACCTCTTCCTAACCTCGCATTGTAATATACTATTATGCTTATTTTGTCTTTTGAGGCTTCCATATATCATTTAGTAAATAATAAAATACAAACAGTGCCATTTAAAGAATTGACTCGGGTAGTAGCATTTGAGACTTATATCGAGAAATTCCGAATTCAAATCCTGGACCTAATCAATCTGACTGAGATTTTTTTTTATGGTTTGCCTAGTCATTAATGTAAAGTAGGATCCATTTTATCATTAATATATTCATAATTAATTGAAAAAAAATTATCAGTAAATTTCTGTAAGATAATTAAGTCACAAAATAGCCAAACATAACAATGTGTAAATTTAAAAACCTTAGATGTTATGTGAAATAAAATTAAATAAGTGAATAAAAAAGCTACTAGGTACATGGTTGCTTATTAATTATATTTCAAGATTGAGATTTCATACATATTTCTCCTTTTTAGACATATAAATCATCAAAAAATTAAACCCTCTTTGCTCAAATATATGAATATTATATTTTTAACAGACATAAATGAAGAAGAAAAATACATTAATGCTGTAGTTCTCAGTTGAAAACAGAAAATAAATTTTGAAAATATATGTTTTAAATATAGTTTGAGGAACTAAAGTTTATATTCAGCCTAAATATGAATTTTTTCAAAGTTACCATTAGGTAAAATAAACATAGTTTATATCTTCTGCATTTAGTCAGTGATTTATTTCTTTTTAGATATCAAAATTATTAAAAAGTTAAAATCAGTATATAATAATATCAATATAATACCATTTGATTTGTTAATGAATTATGAAGAAAATCTGTTACATACTTGTTAAGATTCCAATATGGTCACAGAATACACAGAATTTGAGATAGTTTCAGGCCACTTTGGTTCTTTGAAGTTCGAAGGTATTTTCAGTATGTAAAGTTTTCCAGTTTTATGTCTAAATAAGATTCAGAATTTCATGACTATTGCGATTTACCTATGTTATTTGTACTTAAAACCACAAATAAATTCACGAATTAGAGATACATTCTAGTATTTAAAAAAAAATTATTGACTACATTTTATTAACTTACTCTTCTATGATTTATAAGTTCTTCATTTAAATTAATTTTTGTTTAAAGTAAAAAAGAAAAGAAGATACATATAATTTGTATGTATCCCCTTTTATCATATAATAAATTATAGTTAATTTCTTCTTCTGTTGATTACTTTGTTTTGATACCTTGTGTAATATTTTAGAATAATTAAACTAATCTGTGGACTATGAATTATTGCAATCATTTTGATATACATACAGTGCGATCAGTATAGCACTGGACAGCAGACGCAGGGATTTTACTATACACTGCTGATGCAATCGCGGTGGGGAACGGATAGAGTAGGATTGCGGTGATACAACCACACACATTTTCTTAATTATATTACAAATTGCCGTACTTACAACCAACTTTATTGAAGCAGGTGCTGGAACTGTTCACCTTCATTGTCCATACATTTTTGACACCTCTTTATAAAATTTGTTGTACAGATTATGGACTGTTGAATGTGATGGAATTTTTACACCCGGAAATCGTGTTTCAAAAAGTCTTCGTACTTGGCTGGCAGACTGAATTAACTAATATTGATCATAAATAAATACATGTTGTTCAGTAGAAAAATTATTAGCCATTATACAGTTTACACCCTACACTTATACACACAGCAATCTGTTTGCACTTACACACACCTGTTTTATAAGATACAAATTTAAAAATTGAAATAACTTATACACATGCCATTCAGTACACAAGAAAAAGCGAGCGAGCACCTTATCCATTTGAAGCACACAATCTGACTGCAACTGTGAATGCGTGGGATATGCTTGTATACTGCTGAGTCTGCACACATTTCAAGTCCCATGTCTGCACATGTAAGCCTTCATCACCACACAGCACAAACCCCACATGTGCTGTCCAATGCTATACTAATCGCACTGTGTATGAGGGAAATTCCTAATTGGGAAATGAAAAATATACTTAGAAGCAAGGAAATACGAATAAATGTATCCAGTGGCTGGGCATATACAAAAAAAAAATTAAATGTCCATTTTAATATTGCTTAGAACTTTTATTTAGCATATCTGTGTTAATCTTCTGCAATAATAAAAATAATAATTAACAATCCAAAATATTTGAGTTCCCTATGTTACTTTACATGTGATTTAAATTATAAACATAATTAATGTTACTCTAATAACCATTAGATTAAACTAAATATTTTAGCATTTAATTGAACAAAATATATTTGATTCAATATAGATACTTCATTTAAGATTAAAGTATTTTGTTTAAATAATCAAGATTCAATTTAAATAAAGAATGAAATTTCTAAAATTCAATTTAAATTCTGTTATTATGAAGTATAGTGTGTTAATAAAAAAATCATTACTTTCTAAAAATCGACATGAATTAAATAAAATGTATTTTAAGTTTCTAATTTTGTTGAAAACTAATGAGAGTATAAAAATCTTAACAAAAACTGCTTTTTATCATTTAAAATAAATTTTATTTGCACCAAGGCCTCCTTCTTCTGAACGTTCTGTAAGTGGCCAATGATTAGAAACATGCATTTATCTTCTATTGCTGGTTAGTGTGTTGTTTCTCTTCTTTCGTAGATCTGTTTTAATAAATACCACAGTTGAAATTCTGTAATGTTTTTGTCTATAATTATTTCCTCCCCATTTTGATGACATGATTCTAATATGAAACCATTCTTGCTGGCCTGCATTGCAGGGGCAGGTGCGGGAACGGGCTCGGTTGACGGTATGTCGGGGCCGGGTAGGAGTTTCGAGTGTCCGCTGTGTGATGCAGTGGTTATCGAGCTGCCCGCCATGCGCGCACACCTAGAAGAGCACTATCCCCGTGACTCCCCCACGTGCCCCGTTTCTTCTTGCGCCAAGGCCTTCTCTCATCCCAACTCGGTTCGCAACCACATGCGCATGAAGCATGCACAACAATGGGACAAGATGAAGACTCTCAAGTGGTCGTACATGTGAACTGTAATGTATTTGGGCAGGACTAAACATTTTCAAATCACAACTGTGGATCTCTTATTGTACTTAAATGAAACAACTTGGAATATTATGAAGGAAGGAAGTTAGAGGTGTTAATTCTAGTTTGTTACACAGTGAAAATGATAAGAAAATATGATCAAAATCATTTCTCTTCTCACACTATAGTATATGGGTAAATTTTTCCCCAGTCAGGGTAATACTATTCCATCTTATAATTGATTAGAAATTTATTATTGCGATAAACATCTATTCTGATAATTATTTTATTGTTTAAGACAAAATACTGGATATGAAAGCATTATAATTATTTATTGGAAATCCACATGTATGGATCTCTATTTCATATGGAAGTATATTAAGTTTAGAGATTAGAATACTTGATGATATAATTATTACAATATGTTTATTAACAATAGAAATTGCATGCTATTTGAAAATTCTGTTTACGAATTAACATACTAGAAACAAAATTTATAAATCAACTTATAAGAAACAAAATAAAAAAAATAGTTGGGAATTGTAATAATACTTTTCAAGTTGGAACAGATTTACCCTGAGAAATTTAAGTTACACCATCTTAAACCTCCTCAGTCCCGTTGACCAGTCTCCTGAACATTTTCCAAGAGTTAATGTAAAGTATTTCTATACATATGGTTTGGAACCATTTGTCTAACATTTTTAACTAATTGTTTTACTATGCATTTTTTATATAACTCTCTTTTTTAGTGGGGAAATTATTTACACTGTAAGAAAGAAAATTAGAATTAACCAAAAAATAAATAAAATGCTGCAAAAATTAGTTTTCAGGCAGTATCTAAGCTTACAAATAAATTAGTATTTTGATTGTGAAATTGCAGTAGGAAGTAATATTATAAGGTTCTTCTTAATAAATAAGACGAGTCTTTTGTCATCTTAAATGAATTTGAGGTAAGATGACAAACAATTTATTTATTACTAAAAAAAATTTGGTCTGTATTATTCTTACCGCATAAGGTTGTTTCTATTAGACATATGTTTCAAGGCATGTTTACCCCATCTTCAGTTGGTACAGACTGATTTTTCCCAAGGGCCGACAACTCAAGATGGGGCAAACATGCCTTGAAACATTTGTCTAATAGAAACAACCATATGAGGTAAGAATAATACAGACCAAATTATTAAGTAAAACCTCAAATGTTACTTCTGATTGTATTTTCAAATTATTTATTAGTATTTTTATATCAAATAAATATGTTTCTTCAGAACAGAGGAGTCTATGACACTTAAAATTTATTATTTCTCAAGACCAATATGTTGATTTATTTTACCATTTGCATCTACATATTTTATATTAGTAGTTCTACCTAAATGAATGTTAAATTTAGTTTCTTTGATTGTATCATTACAACAAATTGTAGAGATGTTGAAAAAGAAAGAATTTTTGCAGTCATCATAAAGCAATTTATGGGCAGAAGTGATAAGGATATGAAACATGACTGTTCTTGGAACTTAAAAATTGTCTACTTTTCTTTTGTTCTTTTTTTTTTCTCTCCAACTCTTCTAGGATTACATCATTTTCATATCTTTTATTTATATCTAGGACCTTTCTTATACTGTATCTTTATGAAACTAAGGTTAGGATTTGTCATGCTTACCACGTGTGTATTCTGTACTGTCATCTGATAGCTACCAGCAACCATTTCAAATGGCATTGGCTCGTGTGTTTTTATTTTTTAATTTTAACAATGCAGATAACATATATCAGTCAGGATAATACAAGGACAAATTGGAATGTGAAATCACCATACACTGACAATAGGGATTGCCAGTAACAAAAATGAATAACTTGTAATAAATATAAAATTAATATAACAATTGAATTGTAATATTATTGTTGGCTACTTAACTTAATGAAACACAATAGAAAGGTCCTATTTATGAATAACATTAGGTAAACATAAAATAAATTTTCTGCTAAACTATTAGATTTTTTATTAATTATATATTCCTATAATAGTGATACTTATTAATTTTACTTTAATTAAAGTGTTTTACTCCTACTAAATTACTTGTGGAAGATCTTATACAATATGTAGTTTAACTTTTGTCAAGACCTTGTGTCACATTCAGTACCAGGCACTGAGCAGGGCATTTAAATACCCCAGCTACCCTTTTCGTGGCACTTCAGTAAATGGACCATTATTCCTAGAAAATTCAAATTTTGTACATACCTAAAGGAAATATCCTAGTAGTATTTGATGGTGAAATAATGTGGGTGATTGACATCACATGGTATCGG
Organism: Diploptera punctata; assembly: GCA_030220185.1. Classification (NCBI taxonomy): domain Eukaryota; kingdom Metazoa; phylum Arthropoda; class Insecta; order Blattodea; family Blaberidae; genus Diploptera; species Diploptera punctata. The sequence goes on along the minus strand of JASPKZ010007519.1, from coordinate 117,684 downwards.
CATATCAATTTCAGGAAGTGGAAGTTCATCTTCACTTTCACTTTGTGAATCTTCTAATTCAGGAATCAGTTCATCACCTGAATCATCATTATATAAAATATTCACTAATTCTTCTTCAGTGAAATATTTTTCTTTCGCCATGGTTTCACTCACGCACAAACAACAGCACGATAATGAAGAACATATACGACTGGATTGAAGCCTGGAGGCAAGTTTGGGTGAACGAATTCCATGTGTTGTTTGTTTTAAAAATAAAAGGGGATTCACCAAGGTTAAACATGTCAAACGGGAATAGAAAATGTACATTTACATGCCATCTATGATCTCCAAGACATACTAAGCCAATACAATATTTAGGCGCCGAATATAAATGTGGTTTGTTCGCGCCTGCTCTAAACGAGTTAACTGACCAACGGCCGCATACACGATAGTCTCTTTAAACGCCTTAACTGGTTTACGGTACTGAATGTGTTAATATTTCATTTCTTCATATTTGTGATCAGAATATGAACATGCAAAATACAGATAATAGAAGTCAGAACTGTAAGAGAATGTCACCATTTTAGTTAAATTAAGATAAAATATATATTTTTACTTGTTATTCATTATCTTAGATTCATTGTTAGAGTATGCCCTAGTGCAGTTGGTTAAGGTAATATGCTACAAGCCAGATTGTTGGGGTTTCGAGTCCTGGTGTGGTCAGGATTTTTAAACTGGCCCAAACCTTCTGGTGGCCCCTTGGCCCTCAGCCTCTAATGGAAATGAGTACTAGACACTTGTTTTGGGGTAAAAGCGGCCATCACTCAGGTTGACATCCCAGCTGACATCTCATGCCTGTTGCCTAAAAAAGCGAGAGTCTTAACATCCTCTTATCCTAAAGGTCTCCTGAGGCCTCTATCTGTTGTATTCAATATTAATTTGATAATATGCAACATTTAATATTTATTATCTTTTAAAATTATAGAAAATGAGAACATGTAGCAATAGCAGGGGAATGCAAAAAAAGTACATCTATAAGATTCTATACTGAGCCAGTTTCTTTACCTCTTTTTATTTTTTTCCTTTCTTTAGCTATTTCTTCAATAACTTTTCTTTTTCAAGTATGTTTTGACCTATGATAAAATCAAATGTTTCCTACCTCTCCTCATATAAATCTTCTAAGTAGATTGTGATTTCGAAACCATAATGGTCTCATCTTCAGTAAAATCTTGGCGAGTGATGTTATGGGGTAAAAGCGGCCAATAGGTTCATCGGTCCACCAACAGAGGGAAGAAGTGTTTCTTCCGATCGACATAACATCAGTCGCCAAGATTGTACTGAAGATGAGGCAGTTATGGTCTCGAAATCGCGATCTACTTAGAAGGTTTATATGAGGAAAGGTAGGAAACATTTGATTTTATCATAAATTAAACCTCATAGCGATTAATTCCTATAAAAGTTAAATAAATGTTTTGACCATCTTATTATTTCTATTCTTCAAACATTATTAGTTCTCAACAGGATGTAAGTCTAGGACCAAGAGAAGAAGAACATTAGTAGTTAATTTTATGGAAATATAACTTCATAGCTAGTTACAAATAGTCAAGGGCAATGCATAAAGTTTTCATCTTGTTGATAATCCACAACTGTAACACAGCAATGGGAGTAAATTGTCCATATAGATAAAACTTACTTGTTATTTTGAAATACTATTTAGTAAATTTAAATTAAAAGACTATTTAGTGAATGAAAATTTTAATAAAGTTAATAAAATATAAATTATTTACATATTTTACATAAGATTGTTTAATTGAATTTATTGTGTAAGGATGTTTTATGGAATGACATTCTGTGCTCTGTAGCAAACAAATATGAAACATTTGTGAGTCATGTTTGACAATTTCCAAACAATTGCACATCAAGTCTGATGATTTTTTTTACAATATTTCAGTGATAGTGATTCAAACTGACACAGGCTGTAAATCTGTTTAGTCAATATTTAATATCTAGCATTTGAACAAAATAAAGCTGTCAAAATAAATATATTTGGTAAACAAAAAAAAATCTTTAAATTTGATAAAAACAAGTTTTAACTGTTGTGGTTTACAAATAAAAATCAATAGTCAAAAAACTTTCCAGCTTTGTATTTATATTTTTATTATAAATTTGCTCAAAAGAACTGAACAATTGTGCACAAATTACTATTTTGACTTTAGTGTCATCATTGATTTACATTAGTCATTTTGAAATTTCAGTAAAAAACTTTAAATTTTGCATGTTCATACAGTGTATTATAAATTGCAATCTGTAATTATAACAAAAATACTTAGATTACAAGTAGTTTTAAGTAAGAGTGATATTTAATTTGCTTTCAAGCTGGTTGCCATTTTACAATCACACAGTCAGACAAATATGTGTTTCGATGTTTTTCTTATTAATTTCATACATCTCAATGATGGATAAATCATATTTAAAGAGAAAAATTATACGCTCAGACCGGGACTTGAACCCGGGACCCTTGGTTTTCTAGTCCAAGTGCTCTACCATTTGAGCTACCTGAGCAAGTACCGATCTAAACGCAAATCTTTCTCTATATACGTTGTAATTCCCGCCCCAAATGCTTTGAAGCCTTTGCTTCTATCTTTGCAAATGGCGGCTCCTATATTAAGAAGACATATTTGGGAATTATACATTACATTATAAATGCCAGTACGGCTATTTTCGATGTTTTTATTATTAATTTCAATGAGATGTATGAAATTAATAATAAAAACATCGAAAATAGCCGTACTGGCATTTATAATGTAATGTATAATTCCCAAATATGTCTTCTTAATATAGGAGCCGCCATTTGCAAAGATAGAAGCAAAGGCTTCAAAGCATTTGGGGCGGGAATTACAACGTATATAGAGAAAGATTTGCGTTTAGATCGGTACTTGCTCAGGTAGCTCAAATGGTAGAGCACTTGGACTAGAAAACCAAGGGTCCCGGGTTCAAGTCCCGGTCTGAGCGTATAATTTTTCTCTTTAAATATGAAATATGTGTTTATTGTAAAATCTATTCCAAAGTTGAAATGAGAGAACCAGTGAGTATCAATGCCAAAAAAGTTACCTAAAAGTTTAAAGAGATATTGTGAACCATTCTTCTTAAAGAGACCTCAGTAATTATATTGATATTGACATTTTGTGCATAGTGATAGTGCAACATGCATAGGTGATGCAAATTTAACACTTTTTTTTAAGTTAAAGTGTAGATTATCTTTAATCAATATCGAAAGAAGAGATGAAATGAATACAAGGAAATTGAACTGAGTGTGGATGGTGATGATTAAATGTAGATATAGTGACTTGTATATGATTTATAAGATTGAACATTTTTGTATTATGGAGGAAAGTCTGAGAAAGATGTTGCAGATTTAAGAAGCATAGTTGATTGATAATATGTTTCTTCTTCACAAACAGCTTTCTTGTGTCGCATTATATCAACAGCACTTAAGCAGTTTACAATAGTATAATTATAAACAAAGGGATGGCTTCGAAAGAGCAGTATGAAAGTGCATCCAAAAGTTAAAATTGATTCCTACTTTCCATTACATTAACTTGAGAAAAATGTCATTTAAGCAGCATATTGAATTTGAATTGTAAAGTCATTCTGATGGAAAAATCTTGTATCTATCTATCTATCTTCGGGTTTTTACAGCTGCTGCCGTCTTCCCGTGCCAAACCTCCAAAGCCTACGGTCTTGGGCATCTTCGATGCTTAGCCCTCTAGCTTGCATTACTGTCTTCAACTTTTTTCCGTCCGGCTTTGATTGATTTGGTCTTTTAGCATTTTGTTTCTTTTTTCTAATGTGTGGGGAGCTGGCCCACAGCATAAACCCCCAACCTGGAGGACCAGGAAAATTTCTGTCTGGGTTTTCCTCCCATAGCCTTTGAAGATCCCTCTTCACCGCAAGGCAGCATTTCTCTATTTCCCTTAGAGATAGGGTTGCCTCTTCCGCCAGATCCGCCATGATGAAGGACTCCTTCTGCACCGACTCTGCCGTTGAGGTCTTCACTGTAACCCTGGCTAGGGGCCCTTACAGAGTACTATCAGTCGGAGCCAACTGAACCCTGGTTTTTTAACGAGGTTGTTACTCCTCCCCCTCCTCCTTTCTCATCCGGGCTTGGGACCGGCCATGGCGGAGTTAAAAATCTTGTATCTTAAGAAATTATCAATTATAAGTTATTTTAATTAATAATAGAGTTAGATTTAATACCTTGCCTCATAAATGTAGATTTCTCGAAGACTAGTTTTGATACCTCTGTGTACCATCTTCAGCTCTATCCAACTATTGAATTCGTGATTGGCGGTCCTGTAGGTTGTTTCCTGCTCCCTCTATTGACTGAAGATCAAAACTCTTCTCTTCTTCTTCGGATTTCCCCCACTTATAGGTTTGCTGTCTTCAGTTTCCATTTATCTCTATCATTCCAATCTCCCTCATCCAAATTCCTATCATCCATTATTGTTCTGACGTAGGTTTTCTATTTCCATCTAGGTCTGCCACGTTTATTTCTTCCAGGGGGTGACCATTGGTATTTATTTTTTGGTCGTCTTTCATTTTCCATTCTTTGTACATGACCATACCATATAAGCATTTGATTTTCAATCCTCTTAATAACAGATGTAGTGACATTCATTTCTCTCCAAAGGAATTCATTTCTTATTTTATCCTGTCTTATTTTTTGGAGGCTCCTTCTAAAATAATCAAATTCAACTGTTCTAATTTTATTCTTTTGTAATTCCGTCAAAGACCAAGTTTCACTTCCATATGACAAAATATTCTGTATTATGCTCTTATAAATTTTCATTTTGGTTTCCTTTGTAATATTTTTTGTTCCAAATTACTTCATGTAATGTCTTAGTTGCATTTTTTGCCATTGCAATTTTAGTCTGTACATCTCTCTCACAGGTACCTAAACTTGTAATTATTGACCCAAGATATTTAAAAAATTCACATTTTTTTATTCTCCCTGTTTCAAGTATGAGGTCATCCACATCCTTTCCCAAACACATATATTCTGATTTCTGTAAACTTATATTCAGTCCCCATTTTTTATATTCTTCCATTAGTTTATTTATCATATATTTCATATCATCTTCATCCTCTTCCCAGTAAAGGATCAAAACTAATATTTAATTTTAGGAAGTGATATTTTGAGGTTATTTTAATTAAATTATTTTCAGTCTGATCATCTTACACCTCAATATTACAAACTGACAATAAAACAGAATTGTTTTGAAAAATATCCAAGAACAAATCAACACTAATATTGAGGTAAGATGATCAGACTGAAAATAATTTAATCAAAACTAATCTTTGAGAAAATTACAATTATGAAGTGAGGTGTTAAATCTAAGTCTTATTAATTAAAATAAACCTCAGTATCACTTCCTTTAAAAATTAATATAAGTTATTTCATTTCCTTCCGTACATATGATATCCTGCATGAAATTCAGAAACCTGTTTATCAATTTTTAATATGAGAAGATTACAATATAGATCTTATTTATTTTAAAATGCAATAGGAAGTAACATGAAGTTTATTTAATAATTAAAACATTTTGTCTATTCATTCATACCTCTTAGACTTGTTTTTGTCGAACATGTTTCAGAGCTTCTTAGCCCCATCGTCAGCAATTACAGACTGAATTTTCTCATGTTGTTGGCCCTGATTCTTGATTCCTACTCTCTTTGCCTCTGGTCCAATGAATTTACTAATGAGGTTCCTTTCTGCGGGAATTTCAAAGTTCATAATTCTTTCCTGCAGTGACTGCTCATGTTTGGTCAGAAAAACACAAAGTAGATGTAAACACAAAATTATTAAAACAGTTGGAAAACAAAAATGAACTCACCATATGGGGAAAAAATCTATATACAGAAGAACAAGGAAAGAATTATGAACTTTGAAATTCTCGCAGAAAGGAACCTCATTAGTAAATTCATTGGACCAGAGGCAAAGAATCAGGGCTGACAACATGAGAAAATTCAGTCTATAATCGCTGACGATGGGGCTAAGAAGCTCTGAAACATGTTCGACAAAAACAACTGAATGAACAGACAAAATGTTTTAATTATAGATCTTATTCTTTCTCTTTTCCCTTCTGCCATTACAGTGTTGGGACTTCTTCAAACCACTTCCTTTATTCTACTCTGTATCTTGCCATTATAAATGTTGTTTCAGTTGAAGGGGCCTTAACTCTTTAACTTTATTACTTTTGTGCTTATTCCTGCACACATTAAAATTTTGCATGAGACCTTCCATCATATCATAAATTTTAGACTGATATACATTAAAGCAGGATTATAATAGGTTCCATATTTTTATATGAAACTATTAATTCAGTAAATTTTACTAAATTTCACAACCATAAAAATGACACCTAAGCATGTGATACAGGTCTGAGCATCATCTGGTAAAACACTTCCTATAATTACAGACTCCAGTTTGATGATAATCCATGTATACTGTATTATTTTCAACCAGTATCAGATATTAGGACTCACACACTGCAGATCTATTTAGATTTTTTGTGAAAATAGTTTTAAAAAATCAGAACCTTAATTTCAACATGAAAAATAAATATATTTATGAATTTTTTCATTGATCTTTAAAGGAGAATTTTAAATGTCATATTTATCAAGTTAATGTCTTCAAATTTAAGGATCAGTCCTGAAGTTGTTTATACAATACGTTGAAAATTACTAAAATATGCACAAAAATATTTAATTTCTTTTCATTTATCAAGAATGTGATTTTCCTATTGTAATAATTACTTTTACTTCATTAGCTAGTGTAGATATTTTTTATTTCTTTCATCTTTCACAATCTCTAAGTACAATGCTCTAAATTTAGGAAGAAATATATGTGATAAGATTGCATTGTGTGGATATTGTAATCTGAATTAAAGCATTGATTTTTTTGTAACTTAGGTTTAAACTTACAATTAACATATTTAATAATGGCAAGACTTTGGCCAATACATGTCTTGCAAAAAATTTTTTATGTTCCTGCAGGATTTTTTTCTGTTTATACCCTGTGCTCAATTAATTAACATTGATTCATCGTTTCATCTCCTGAATTGAGAGATGTGGTCAAAAACTGTGACAATCCACTTATTTTTCAAAAATTATTTTTCTGAAGTTTTTATTATTAATTTAACACTTCTCACTGAAGGATAAATTATATTTGAAGAGAAAAATTTTCGCCTGGACCGAGACTCGAACCTGGGACCTTTGGCTTTCCGGGCCAAATGCTCTACCAACTGAGCTACTGAGGCAAGTTGCGATCTAGATACAAATTTTTCTCTTATATATGTTGTAATTCCCTTGCACCAAATGCTTTGAAACCTTTGTTTCCATCTTTGCAAATGGCGGCATCTTAGTTAAGAAGACATTTATTGGAAATTTAACACTACTTTATAAAGCCAGTAGGGCTTGTATTGAAGTTTTTATTATTAATTTAACACTTCTCACTGAAGGATAAATTATATTTGTCTTGGGAATTTAACACTACTTTATAAAGCCAGTAGACAAATATAATTTATCCTTCAGTGAGAAGTGTTAAATTAATAATAAAAACTTCAATGGAAGCCCTACTGGCTTTATAAAGTGTTAAATTCCCAATAAATGTCTTCTTAACTAAGAAGCCGCTATTTGCAAAGACAGGTTTCAAAGCATTTGGCGTGGAACGTATATAAGAGAAAAATTTGCATCTAGATCGCAACTCGCCTCGGTAGCTGAGTTGGTAGAGCATTTGGCCCGGAAAGCCAAAGGTCCCGGGTTCGAGTCTTGGTCTAGGCAAAAATTTTTCTCTTCAAATATGATTGTTTTGCTTTATCAACATCTTCATAAAGTTTTGAAACATGCCATTGTTTGTACATTCAATAATAATCTAATTCCTTTCTGACTAATTGTGAAAGAAAAATATCAGAATGTATTTATGACACACATATCAGAATTTATTCCCAATTATCTCAGTAAAACATTTTGTGGGTTGTCAAGTTTTTTGCCCATACTCCTTCAATTTCAGAAGTAGATGACTTCGATATTTCATTTTATCTCCTGGATATAATAATTAAATTGCTTGAAATTTGCATTTTCAAAAATTATTTGTAACTAACTGAATTACACCTGACCCCAAAGCACTTACTCATTCAGGTGTCAATACTATGTACAAAATTTTATTCTGAATAAAAAACCTAAAAAGAAACTTATAATTTAGTGTAGCAGATATACAGAATTTAAAAGAGAAATTTAGACATTTTTTCTAGCAATGTCTTAAATGAAAATATTTATAGTTATATCATTATAAACTCTCATTTAAATTGAAATATATTTAAAAAAGTCTATCTTCATATCTAAATTAAGTTTAGTGATATAAATGCAAATATTCTCTATTTAAATTTGTACTTTTAAGGGGGTGATGGGTGAAATTTCTAATTTTCTACATTTTTAAAACTAGAGACTTGATTTTTTTGTACAAACATTCACTGTATGATACATAATGATGTGTTTAAGGGTCGTATGCATACATTAGTCTCTACTCAAATTACTTCCAATCACTGGTGAGCTGACTCACCGTGAGCAATTGCTGAGATTGAATTAACGGCCAACTTACCGGTCATGCATGAAAGTTAACATTTTTGTAATATTGGCAACGAATTACCCAGAATTCTCAGCGATAAAACCACTTCCGTTATTTTCGTCTGCTATAGAGGAACGCATTTACGCTTGCGTCCCGCAAATAATACCGTATACAATGACGTCTGCATCGCGCAATATTACGCCGATTCTCCTGTTCTTCCAGTTGAATTCTTTGGTAGACTCTGTCAAATTCCTCTTCTCCGCGTATACCGAAAACATGATCGAAGTCTTCAAGGTCCGACATCTTGGATAAAGCTGCAAAGGTTTCAAACTACATCGGTTCCCTTCGGGATTTTCACGATAAGTTTCTATCTTGAGCTATGATCTTAAGGTACCTCGCCAGGTAGCTTACAATTATTATCGCATGAATAGATTTCTGAGTAAGCAAAATGTATTTGGATAAAACTTTCTCAGCAGAGAACGCCTTTTACTGTCTAATGTGTTTAAACATTCGACCCTAAGTTTCATTCTTGTGAGACATTTATTTTATGAGTTATTAAAAATTTGCATATATTATAATTAAATGGATTCCACAATTTTTTTGTAAATGTCTGTTTTTTTTACAAGACCCCTAAAATATTTAGAAAAACAGCAAGAAAAAGTGGGAACCTTAACCTCCTACTACCCCAAGGGCCTCCTGAGGCCTGTAGTGGAATCACTTTACCTTTACCTTTCAGGCATTAGAATTCTTATAATGTGAATACAAAGGGGGGGGGGGATGTACCTCATGCGTGGAATTACAAAAAAAAATTAATAATTGCATACATTTTATTTCTTAAAATACTACTTCAATCATGAAACCCTTGTGCTACTTTGTTACCCATTGTTTTTAGGACATGCAGTAAAAATTTGAACCTTCTAGGACAAAATTTCTGAATTCCATTCAATTTTGAATGTACAAAAATGCAGTGAAAAGTGTGGAAAACAAATTTAACCTTTTCACTGCTGAGATATTTCCAGGCTTTAAAACCCGCCTTGCTCAATGCAGGGAGAAATGTGGAAAAAGTTTATTTAGGTTCCTAGGAGATGGCAGTATATGCCTGCTTAGTTTGAAAGCAATACAATATGTATTATATAACTAGCAGGCGTTTGGATTTGAGAATGGATATACACACCCATAGCACAGCAAGCATTTTCTTTGCCAACGGATATACCCGTTCGTAGCAGTGTAAAGGTTAAAGATTTGCCTGCAGGTAGTATTTAACTGGCACAGCCTTTTAACTCTGACATAATTTAGAACCCTTAGAAGCACCATAGGCCTCTGAAACTTTGTCAACATATACATTAGAGTACAGGCTATTTTTTAGTACAAAAAATGCCAATTTTGATCTCAAATGGTCAATTTTTCACCCATCACTTCCTTAAGTCACTTGTCTGCTAAAATCTTCTGTTCAATCAATAGCCTATAATTTATAATCTAATAGTTTTTTTTTTTTTTTTACTATTTCAAGGAAGTAACACTATAAGGTTTATTTTAGAGAATATGAGTTAGATTTGTACGACTCACCTCATATTTGTAGTAGTTCTTGTCAATTTAAGAAGAAAATTTAAAAGCAAGCTGCATGAATAATAGATAATTAGAAATTTTAAAAAGTTGTATAATTTTTGCATTCATGTGACTCTTTTGAGAGTTTATCTTCAATAACATATAATTTAAAGATAATTATATTTGTTGAGGTTTAGTTAAATTTGAGTTTTCAGTAATTAACAAAAAATTGTTCTATGTTCAATTTAAATTAGATTTTTATTTTTCAAATACCATTAGCTTTAAAAAAATATAATAACATATGTAAATTATTAGCTATGGTAATCTACTAATTAGATTTTACTTTACATTTTACAGAATATTATTTTTGTCTTTTCCTATTTCAATGTCACAATAAAATGTTCTGTAAACATTACCAAATATATGCAATACAAAATCTCATTGAAAATGGGGGCTGTGACATGTGTTTTGGTGCACATGGTTATGATAATCTTGTATTTTTTAAAATGATTCATTATGATAGTTTATAATTATAATTAACAGAATTTCAAACCAAATGATTGTAATATATACGTATTCCAAATTATTTTATGATATATGAAAAATATATCCCATCAGCACATGCAACTAAGCCCTTAAATTTATATGTTACCGGTACTGTTGTAAATTATATCATTGAAGTTTTGATGTATAGAAGCATTTTATATAATACTGAAGTTTTGTTAGCTGTAAATAGTTATATGTTATTTTAAACACAGTAATTTGCTTTTATAGACAATTTATTAAGATCAAAAACAACAACTTCTCACACCTAGTAAGTATTGAAGATTTTGAACAAACCAATGCAAAAATGTTGCTAATAAATGAATATTTTAATTAGGCCTTGATTAACTATATTTCAACATTATGGACTACACTCAAGATGCTCTAATTAAAAAGTGGAGATAAACAAATCCAACAATTATTTACTAAGTATTTCTTCATGGATTGTTACAGCAGTCGCTGTCTCTCTGTCCCCACTTACCAACTTCCTTTATTCTCGTATTTATTAACTTTTAATAATAAAACAGTTGAAATCAAATCATTTAATTATTATTATTGTTTTATATCCGAAATGTATAAACCCTATTTCACCTAAGGTACATTAAGGTTATAGTTTTGTTATGAAGTTATGAGTCATATAATTTTATCTAAAAAAGTTTTTTTATGAAAAAACTCATTTAATTGCTGCATTTGTTTATCCCCACTTTTTAGTTAGAGCATCTCTAATGTAATTGGACGATGTTATGCATCAACCTGCTAAGCACCATTTCTTAAAAAATGTGGTTTTGATGACTATTGCACTTGCTCATGAATTAAGTGTGTACACACTTTTAACAAAATCTTTAAATATAGCCTTATTATTTAAGAAAAATGTAAACCCGTCAGTACTATGTTTTACAACCAATGGCTATAAAACCAGACCTTCATAAATGTTAATCTAAATTTTTCATAATGCAGCTAAGTGCGTCCTGCTCTTAGATTGTTGATGCATAACTGTCAAACAAGAAAAATAACTTGCAATATCCAGTACTGTTAGTTTGGCGCTACAATAAATAGTGAAGATTAACTTAAACTTTAAACATATTTTTCTCAAAACTTAACACCATCCAATTGTCAGATGAAAATTATGAAGTTATGAAATTCCATGCTTTTATCCTTACAAAAAGTGATTGTGTTAAGGACAGTGGCTGCTGAATATTTGATAATTTAACTTGGCTATTAGTTTATTAGTTTGTGAAGATATTAAGGAATATGAACTAATTTTTTCCTTGCAATTAGCTAATATCATGGATCTTTGCATTCATCCCCCCCCCTCCCCCAGTAGTCCTTCAAATGTAGTCCATACATTTTTTGTGTATGTAGTAATTTCTGTGCAGCATATTCATTTATCCCTTTTTCCTTTTAATTCATTTTCATGATGACAAAGAGTTATTATATAATATAACATATTTGTACTGCTTTGTTCAAAATTTCTAACAATCACCAAATATAAAATATATAGATCAATTGGTTTTATGTCAACAATTACATTACTAAGATCCTTATTTCAAGTCATATTTTGGCTCATCACATAGTTCATAAAATAATTTCCTCCAAGTAAATCTGAATTGCTAGAACCTGTGTGTATGTGTAATCTTACTAAATTGTCAAATTTATTTTCTCTTTATACTCGTATGTATGCTATTTTGGGGCACAAAGTCTGTATAATTACCAGTTAAACCATTTTTAATTAATGCTACAAGTATATATTTTTTAAGTGGCAAGCACATTGATAAAAAATAACACTCAGCAACAAAAAATATTTTTTTTTTGTCTCAGAAAGAAAAATATGTGATTCTAATAGTATTTTTTCTCCTGAATTCAAATATGATATCGGTTTTTCTCCATCACGCTAGGTTTCCGAGAGAGTAATTTCAAACACTTTAATATTTGATACATTCGTAACTACACAATATTCGGATTCACCTAGAAAGTAAGAAATGATGATTTTCTGCTATATTTCGCCTGTGGAGCATCCTTCTTGATGGTCCAACAATAATCGGCCAGCATATTAGGATTCTATTTGCCTTGATATCTCTTTTCCATAGCTGAAATCTCCTGATGAAAGTTTTCCCCGTTTTATTTTACAATGGACAAATAGACGAAAAAATGTTTATTAAAAAAATAATTATTTAAATCCATTAATTGAAATTGAAATAACAAAAAAACTGTGGGTGATGGAGAAATTCCGAATACATATTTGAAAACAGGATAAAAAACTGCATTAAGTACAACTATTGGTACTCATGTGACAAAGATCATGTTGACCAGTGTAATTGATTCATTAATATTTTCTTACTTCCCAATAATGCAAGTTTGTTATTGATTGCTATGTTTGTAGATTATTTTTGCCACAATATGTTGCTTAAGGTGCACCACTTGGAGGTAGATCTAAATTACACTCCTTATTGCTAAAGGTTTGCTGTGCCATATTTTCAGTTATTTTGTGCTAGTCCTGAGAAAGTGTGAATAGTGATTGAGCACAGGGTTCAAAAGACTAAGCAAAAAGTGTTAAATTACTTCAGTATTGTTTAAGTGGACTAAACTTTGAAGCAAATAAAATGTTCACTTTGTTTGAATATTAATAATTCATTCATGGTCTGTCCAAGGGCAGATTCTTCACCCACCAACTGACAAGGCACTGTTCATTAGTAGAGAGGACAGATTGATACTTCATCTATCCAAAGAACACATGGAGTTATGTTAGAAATCAAAACTTATTAGTAGGCTTAGGAATTTGAGGTATGGGCCTTCTGTTTGTAGAACGAATTAGAGTTCTCTGAAAGAAACCAATAAGTGAGATGTTATATTTGAAGAGAAAAATTATATGCTCAGACTGGGGTTTGAACTCAGGACCTTTGTGTTGCCTGAAATTGACAAAGGAGACAATTTTTTATCACCTTTTCCTTTTTTGAGACCTTTAGCTCTGTTTTCCTCTTTTATTTTTGCCCATTTTGTCGATACAGCAAACTCCCGATTATCCGTGTTAATTGGGACCGAGATATGCATGGAAAATCGAAAAACATGGATAATCCAATTAAGTTATTTGGCGCTATAGAAGTTGATCAGAAATGTATTTACCCACTTTAACATTACTTAAATGCAACAAATATTCATAAAATGTTATATTAAATGTATTTAGGTACGAGTTGTAATTATCATTTTTTTATTTTACTCGTAAATATGAAAAAAAAAGTGTGACTATTTCCTGTCATGACCACTCTGGTTACAACAGTTATTCAAAATGGCCATTGTAACCAGCGACAACTACACTAGTAACCACCAATATCTACACTTATAACCAGCGATGACAAATAATCAGCAATAACCATAATGGTAACCACCGATGACCACACTACTAACCAGCAATAAACCCACTGCCATAGCATATCCGTGGATTCAATCTGTAACAACAAACTTTCAGTGACTCACACAACGGAAATTTCCGAAATTGTATTGTATTCTCAGAATGTTCGTTGGTACCATTAAACTTGTCAGGGGAGGGGGGTTGTGAGTGAAGATTACTCTATTCTGCTAGTTTGTAAGCACAGTTCACACTAGCACATTTAAAAATAAATAATTTTTTTCGTAACAATACAAAATACAGTAGTTTTCAAAAAAACAATAAAGAGTCATGTCCGCAAACCAAATAATACGCGCACGGATAATCAGGAGTTTGCTGTAATCCCATTTTCCCCTTCTTTTCTGTTTTTTATATTACTTTTTTTAATATTTCTGTATAGCAAATTCTGTCATTTAATTTAATTTACTTCACAATGTCCCTTATTTATATTAAATTAACTTCTAATCAACTTGCTATAAATATGGACCTGTCTGCTTTCAGTGAACACAGGACTGAACAAGATTTAAATACAACACATTTGTAACAGTGGAAAATGTTCACTTTTTTAATTTCTTCTTCTTCTTCTTCTTCTTCTTCCTTCCAAGTATTAGGCCAAGGCCTGTTACGATCCTATAGAAAATTTTCCCTCCAGCGTTTTGATCCTTCCGGGAAATTCTCATATAAGACTTGAAAGCATAATAATAGTCCCTTCGATTGGTTGCTGGCCAAAGGAAGGCAAGACCAGTGATGGGGCTGCCATCTTATAGCCTCTGGTCAGGCTTTTCTGAAGAAGAAAAGAAAATAAAGGAAAGAAGAAATGGAAGAAAGGAAAGACTTCCTAGCCCTCGGATGCCCTAATAGCATTGGAGTCGAAAAAAACAAGAGTTAACCAAGAGAGGTTAGATAGTAAAGTTAAAAGAGTGCAAAATACAAGTAAGTGGAAGAAATGTTTTGCTCAGCTTGGGCACCTTGTGGTCGCCATCCACATATCCCCTAGATGAGGACCCCTGAGGGAACTTTTAACCAGAATTAGTATGATTGCCTCACTATGATGGTTGTTCAGCGGCTCGCTTTGTTTCCCTGCAGCTGCTTTATATATAATTAAATACAAGGATGCCGACTATCACCACTATAATAATTCTGCATGTTAATCGTGTGGCACCTGCTTTTATATAAATGGACAACCATCATAGTGAGGTGATATTAGCAGTAAATGTACACATTCAAATTGTTGACAGGTCAGCACAGAGCCTTATTCATATTGAAATTTAAATACAAATTAACTGATCTTTTTTCTTAGTTCACTTCCATTTCTGAACCTAAATTGCTTGTTGCATAACAAGTTTAGAGATAGCCGAGATAGCTTTATCTCATGTGATATTAGCAGTAAATGTACACATTCAAATTGTTGACAGGTCAGCACAGAGCCTTATTCATATTGAAATTTAAATACTAATTAACTGATCTTTTTTCTTAGTTCACTTCCATTTCTGAACCTAAATTGCTTGTTGCATAACAAGTTTAGAGATAGCCGAGATAGCTTTATCTCAGGTGATATTAGCAGTAAATGTACACATTCAAATTGTTGACAGGTCAGCACAGAGCCTTATTCATATTGAAATTTAAATACAAATTAACTGATCTTTTTTCTTAGTTCACTTCCATTTCTGAACCTAAATTGCTTGTTGCATAACAAGTTTAGAGATAGCCGAGATACATTGGATGATAAACAAAAATGAGATCTATCCTACAATACATTTATACTTTTAAGATTAATACTTAGATTTGATAAAAAAAAAGTAATTTTTCTTTCTTTCATTCTTTCTTTCTTTATCTTCGTTTAACTTATTCCTTTGTAGGTACTTTTGCATGCCCTTATGCTACACAAGCCTTACAGGGACACAGCCTGTCAAGAGAGAATTTTATACTCTTGATCAAACACATACTTTTTTTGACCACACTAGGACATTGAGGGTCTCCCTGGATGAATGATCAGCTCAGTGTCAGGACACCATCTCCAAGACAACACAAATATTTAAGACATATACACACCATTCGCTCATACATCCATACTAAACATGGTGATTATAATAGTATGATTATGATGGCCACATGATGTATGGGGACTCTATGGGCCTTAAAGTTTCCTGACATTTGTCTTTATAGGTGAGGGAAAACCCTGAAAAAACTCACCCAGTCCCAATTAGGAATCAAATCCAGGTCCACTACATCTGACACAATGTGCGGCAAAGGTTTCGGAGTCACGAGGATCTCTTCGGGGCATGTTTTAGATTGAGCTATTTCTGGGTTCTACCGATGTGAAGGACAAGGAATTCGATGATGAGTAACAATCAGTAGTGTAGTTAATTAAAACGGTTTATTCTGTGAACCTCTTATGAACAACACAATACACAATGAATTTATATGCCTTGAAGGGTACTTGAGCAAATCTAGACTCCTTAGTATATTTACGTACGATAGATTGATTCGCACTTTTAGGTAATAATATAGGAGCAACAGACTCCTCCGAATACTAGTAATATGATAAACTAGCCCACTCTGTTTTCAATAAGAGAGCTCCTGACCACACTGTATGTACTCGTATGGGCCACCAGCCACACTGTGTGTATGTATGAGAGCAACAGGCCACACACTGTGTTCGTATTAGAGCGACTAACCACACTGTGTTAACAATACAATTTATTGGCCTTTTATATTAATTTTCCAAGGACGTTTTAAATTGGCTCAAGTATTCCTTTTACAAAATTTATTGTTTTGCAAATTTGACCATATTGAACACATCAATCAAATTTACACTTTTATAACAAATATTAGTTTCGCTTAGCCAGGTACATATACCTGCTAACCCTTGAGTTACCGTTAAGCACTGTATAACAAAAGCTTATTGTGTGGTCCCAAACAATAACCAAACCAATTCCAGGTATTACCTCGCTTCAAATGTTACCACTACATCTCAACAGTGGACTAAAAAACTCCTTAATAGTGAGTGGAGAACATATTTTTAACGACTCACCTCATATAATTTCAAATTTCTTTGATACCGGCAGTTTCAGACTTTCATCATGAAAGTGGAAGTCATGACTGAAGAGGGACAAAATATTGTCTGAAACCGCTGGTATCAAAGAAATTTGAAATTATATGAGGTGAGTCGTTAAAAATATGTTCTCCACTCACTATTAATGATATAACCTCACAATGTTTACTTTCCATATTAATTTAAATATAAAAAGCTCTTTTTCTCTACAAGTACTAGCATTTTTTTTGTACACTTTCAATCTTTTAATAAATAACATTTATGGGCTATAAAATAAAGAGCGTCTTTTTGTCCTCTTTTTTGGCTTATTTTAGCATCTTTTCCACCCCTTTTTTTATCAAGAAAATCCTAAGCTTACTTCTAAGTGTCATCATAGAAGGTGAGCGAAGTTGCTAACATTGAAACATGAAGAAATATGAACTTTTCTGAGAGGACAATCGTATTGATTTAAAGAATTATGTGTTTTGTCACAAATGAAGGTTATATCACAGTGATCTAGGCAAAGGAAATGTGTGACTTTAAAATTGAACTATTCAAGACAGAAATATTTTTCATAGTATTAATATTTCATAAATCCATTGTAGAACACTCTTCATGTTCATATATTTCAGAGAGATGATGTCATTACAAAAATTTGGTGACTTTTTTTACAAATGCAGTTCAGACAACTTTTGGCACAGAGTTTATTTGTTGTGCTTACAATTGAATTACTACTCAGAACAAGGTTATAATATTTTTTTTAAGTTGATTTTTCATAGAAAAAGCTCCCACATGCCATTACAACCTTTTCCCAGGTAAAATTCAAGTTGGAGAAAAAAAAAAGTATATTACAATGCGAGTTTGGGAAGTGGTTTTTACAGAAGCGAGGAAATGATTAAAAACCTTGCTGTTGCTCAGTTTTTAATATTCGAGATTCTGTAAAACACTTCACAAACATGTGTTGTACATTGGTTTTTGCATAATAGTGTTTTCAAAATAATAAATAATAGTAAAGTAATAACATCTTTGTTGGAAATATTTGCATTCATTCTAAACAACTGACTAACGTTAACAGTCTGGCCAATGTTTATATGGTAAATGCCAAAAATAATTTAGTTGAGACTACAGCAGGCCATGACACCAATCAAGGATAACATGGTGGCAAGTACGAATTTGTTTTATATTGTTTCAAATAAAGTTCAGTTCATATAAAATGCAGTGATTTGTTTCGTATAATGTTTATTAACACTACCTTTTGGATATATTTTTGAATATATGTTGTACGTAGTATATACAAAGGGCAGTGGTTTTTACTTGTTGCATTAGGTAGGTAATTTGTAGTATTACAGTATAGTTATTTAGTTATTTATAGGTTGGCAACCCCGAAATTTAGGAAATTGAACTTTCAATCATGGTTGCCATTGTAAGTACAACAGAATGCACTATTGTGCAAAAAAAAAGAAGGTTATAACCTTTTTTCTGAAGCTATTCAATTGTTTGTCCACTTTCAATTTTTGGTATTATGGTTCAGAAATCTGATTTAATATTAACGGAAAGGGTCACCACCATGCTTCAAAACATAAATGATCATGGAAACCCAATAGTACGCAATATAGGACACTTCTGCAATGGCGTACTACACATAGAAACATATTTGATTAAATAAACCAGCCATAGTATTCAGTATGAAGTAACCAAGGTCAGAAAGGTCAGTGCAGATTGGCGTGGCTCATTCCAGTCCTGAATCGAGCCGAGCTCTTCAGAGACACAGTTTCTGATGCCCAATCAAGCGAGATCTATTCGCCTTGGCAATAAACATCCATATTAAATCAATAGTACATGCTTCACTAAAATAAATCGCTGTGTATAGGCTAGGGCCAACCAACTAAGCCCAATACTGAATACACACACGTGAATTCACCGTCAAGGACAAACAAAAGTCCCAGAAAAAGGCACACTGGACAGCGCCAACAGCTGTCACAAGAGAGAGAGAGAGAGAGATTTGATATTCATTTTATAAAAGTGGTTATTTACCAGAGTGGCCTGCATCATTTGAAACACCCTTACAGTATTGTTTCAAACATCTTTCAGAAATATGTTAAAATGAAAAGTGTCCTACATTGGCATTTATGAAGTTTACTTATTGTTAAACTGTTCCTACTTTGACATTGTTTGATTTTAGAGTTACACACATTTCCTGTGGCTGCTAGATCACTATAATATAACCTTAATCTGTGAAGAAGACATGTATCATTTCTAAATTAAAAAATATTGTCCTCTCTGAAAATGTTAACATTTTTTCATGTTTCAATATCCATTAACTTCCCTTCCCGTTCATGTTGATACCAAGTTTTCATTTAAACATAACCCCAGATGTTCTTTGGATGGATAAAGTTTCATTCTCTTTTCTTTGTCAACGAACCATAGCCTTTCCTTGTTTAGCATTCTCAACAATTTTGATTATAAATATTTATTTATTTAGCTGGTATCGCAATGTTTCACATATCCCTGCACACAAATTCTACTGTTATTCCATTTTCCATTGTCCAATCCTTTTTTTCTTTATGTTGCTCAAAACAACATCAATTCACATTATTTATGGCTGCCTTCTTCTTCTACCAAGTGGCACATATTCTAGTATTCTTCTTGGGAATTTGTCTTTTGTCGTTCTTTTTTACATGGCCATACAACTTTGTTTGTTTTTTACGAAATCCACAATTGAAGTTTGGACGTTAATCTTTTTGTTAATTACACAGTAACTTATGGTCTGGAAAGTAGTCCTGGTTCAGTACAGACCCTGGAATGTCTGGAAGGACAAGAAATTATTTTGTGCACACACTTAAGCAAATATAAATTTATTCACCAATTTGGTTTTACGATACTAGATATTCAAAATGCTTACCATCACATTGAATACAGGCATGTTCATCCACGTGAGCAAGTATTTCCTCTTCCATAGTGACTGTTCGAATCATACATGGCCGGCCTACATGATGCCATGAACACAAGGAACCTGCCTCCCGAGTTGATGGTGAACGTTTTGAAACGTTCGAGGATGTGGTTGATGTCTGTTCAGATATTGTGTGCTGTACAGGCGTTGAGCTTTGCATGCATTCCATCTGCTTTACCATACATGAAATGCATGTCTCAAAGTTCTGACAACATGTATTCCATTTCACAAAAATCACAAATCTTCAAAGTAATGCTGTAGTGGACCTCTACAATACACTGCAGATACCGTACTGATATGAAAACAACCTATAGAGCGCACAAATGACTATCATATGTGAACAGAAGAGTACACAAGCACTATAGTGCTCTAAACGGTATGACAATAGACGGAGTGTCTTCATAAATTCATAAAGTAGTGTATCGAACCCAGTGCCTCTTTGAAAAGTAAGCTTAGACCCGCATGAAGTTCCTGACTTTCCCACGCTTTCCAGACTTTATGAAAGTAGAATTTGATTCATATATAATTCCTCAAAATGAGAGAGAGATACTGACCCAGGATTACTTTCCAGATAATAAGTTACTAATCAAAAGTTGTTGTATTTCAACCCCTCTACAAGCTCCTGAAATTTGTTTGCCACCTTTTGAATCAACCTGTATGTGTATGTGTGTATATATATATATATATATATATATATATATATATTATAAAACTGTCTATATAACAATATTTGTTTACATTAAACTCTCAGTTACTGGTACCTGATTGTATGCTGAAACAGATTTTTCAAGTTATCCTTATGGATCTGAGAAAGAATCAGGGAAGAATTTCATTATATGTATTATTTATTTTGATTTTCTAATTATTGTAATGAGTTAGAAACAATTTATATTTAAAAGAAATATTTTTATAATGTGTTTATTTCTCAAATGTCTTCCTTACTGTATTGTTACGTCATCTATTAATTACTTTTTTTTAATGAAACTAAATTGTTAGGTCAGATGATACAAATATTAAAACATAAACAAATATTATTTATACTTAATTGAGACACTTTTTTTAAAACCCGATATCTACATATTAATTCTGCTGTAGATACCAATTTTCAGATGCCATAACTAATTATCACAATATAAATTTATGATTATATGGATCTGGTTTTAAAAGTAAAACATTTAGAATCTTTTTCAGAAAAATATATGCAAATGGAAAAATAACTACCAATATTATGTAGTAATAAATTACTTGATGGCTCAAACTAGATTTGAAGTAGATATTGGATTTTAAAAAAAAACGCACCTCAATTGTTGTTTTTTTTGTTTATTAATCATATAATGTGTTTAATGTTTTCTCTATATACTAAAAATAAGGGGGAAGGAATAAAAATATTGATCCATGTATGTTGATTTTTACAGTTTCAAGACGGGGACTGGATATGATGAGAGTGCGTGCTACAGATCCTCGGCCTTGTCCAAAATGTGGCAAGATCTACAGATCAGCACATACCTTGCGGACTCATTTGGAGGACAAACATACCGTGTGCCCAGGCTACCGTTGTGTGCTGTGTGGTACAGTAGCCAAATCTAGAAATTCTCTACATTCTCACATGAGCCGTCAGCATCGAGGCATCAGCACCAAGGATTTACCAGTGTTGCCAATGCCATCTCCTTTTGATCCTGATCTGGCATCACGTCTCCTTGCGAAAGCTGGTGTGAAAGTGTCTGCAGCTGAGCTCCGAGCTCGAGCTTCTCCTACGGGTCCCCGCCGTCCTGACGTACGTCTCGAGGTAAAGTCAAACCACATAGGTGCACCTTCTGAAGCCGGCAGCAGTCTTTATGGTGGCGATGACCCAGAAGATCTCACTATTGCCAACTCAAGGTTTGGACCTTTATCTCCACCAACACCCACCGTCCATAATTCTGCTGCCGTCATCACTAAGGTAGGTCCCAAACATCACGGAGGTGCCATCACTTCTTCCATTAAATCAATAGACTCAATTGCGCAAAGTCTGGTTGTGGGAGGTGGCAGAATGGGAGATCCAAACAGAGGTCCACCTCCCCCTCCACCTCCACCAGCACCAGGAGGTTCGACTGGAAGTGCTATTTTGGATACATACCTTCAGTTCATTGCTGAAAACTCCAACAGCTTAGCTCTTGGGTTGAGCGGAGAACAAGCAGCTGCTCATGCGGCTGCAGCAGCTGCGGCCGCAGCTCATGCTGCTAAGGCAGCAGTAGTGGCTGCTGCAATGAACAATGATCAAGACAATTGCAGGAGAGATGAGAGAGACGACAGAGAGGACGATGATGAGGATGGAATTGGAGACGATAGAGACAGAGGAGCAGATGAGGTAGAAGAGGAAATGGAATCTTCAGGTGGAGAAGAAGAAGATGAATACAGTGAAGACGAACAAGAAGTTGTCAAAGCTGAGTGAAATTTCAATACTCTGGCAAACCGCACATGAATTCCATCCAACTACCTCAAGTTGAGTAGAAAGCTTGCACTGAAAAGGTTCCTTTCCAAAATAAAGGAGCTAAACCCTTCTTGATAAATAGCAAAGGTATAGGAAGATTCTTGTTCACTTTGACTCTTCTTATGCCTTTTGGAGTTTTAAATAAATAAATTTCTTTATCTTCTTTGTAGAAATATCACATCATGATAAAGAAGATAAAGAAAAATATTTTCAACTTATACGACTGAACAAAATTCCATCCTTCTACCTCACTTGAATCTTTTATGAAAAATGATGAAAGATTTTCCTCCTACCAAAGTAATAGAGAAATTTTCCATCCAGTTACACCCCTTAATGGAGGAACAAATATAACAACTTATCAGGGGAATGTATACGAATTTGACTTCTTGTAAATAAATTATTCACAAACTTTTCAAAAAGTCTGCTAAACAAAAGAACTTTATTTACAGTTAGTGTAAGATCATGAAAAAATGTATAATTCCATCCTTTTAAAAAAGTACACATTTTTTTTCTAGATATTGTTGCCATCAAAATTGAACATAGAGTTAAGGGTGGAATTTTTTAAACAAAATCTTAACTGGTCGACCTACCAATAAAAATATGTATAACCCTTTTATTGTTGAAATGTGTTCCAGTGTTCTTGGAAGTTATCCTAGATCATGGGATATACCAACAGGAAATATCAAAGGGTTAAAATGATCTTACAAAATCATGTCTTGAATAGGGTGCACTTCTGTGATTTATGAGAGAGGTTTAGCATTGACAGGAAATATACATGATGCTTCCATTTTCATTTTTTAAACTTATTATTTGTTTTTAAATTTATTGAATATAAGGTTAGTAATCAAGCTGAATTAATGAATTAAAGGTTTACAAACTCAATCTTCATAATTTATATCATTTTTGAGAGTGAGAGTTTTTTTTAATTAGACAATATCTCTGTTTCTCTCTCTTCTTTTTTTCGTAATATGATTTAAGTTGCAGCGGGATTTTAAAAGCTGATACTGTGAATGTAAATCACAAAATTTTATGTAAAATATTAATTTACCTTAATAGGCCCCCCGGCCTAATACATGACAGGAAGACAAGTTTTATTCTAATGATTCTTTCAGATGATTTAATAAAAAAACATATATTTTTTATACATGTTTACTATATTTATGGTTAAGGCAGGAAGCCTTGGCGCAGAGCTATGGGACTTGCACTGGTTCAAGTCTCCATGGGGGAAGAAATGTTCTCATGGTATTTCGGTCAGTATGGGACTGGTGCCCACCCAGTATCGTGAGGCATTTGGGTAGCTACAGTAAGTAGTGGCTCCAGGTTGAGAAAACCAGCTATAATGGCTGGGGGACTCGACATGCTGACCACATGTCACCCCTACACTGGCTGGATGATCATCTACTCTTGTGATTGACACATGTGGATGTGAGGCCAGCAGCCGGATGGTAGGCCAAGGGCCTCCTAGGCCTGTCGTGGCAGGAGGTTTTTTTAAAAATATATTTATAAATTAATTATGACATTGTATTGTAAGGTTTCTAATTAATATAAATTAATTAAAAGAGTAGTATCTCACCTCATATTTTGTGCTCTTCAAGCACAGAAACTGCAGTTTCTAAGAGGAATCCCTCCCTTCTTCAGGCATCATCATGACTCTCATGATGATTTTCCTCTGGATCTCATATAACATGAGATTTTATATACAGGGATATTCAAAAAGAAGGAACAGACTTCAAACATTTATTTCTTCCAAACTAGAAAAAATATAATCACAATTCTAACATTCCTGGATTCAATATGAGTACCATGTGTTACACGACAAATACCAAAAAACAGTGGCTCATTTCTTGCCACACATGAATCAGCTGGTTTCTAGTTATTGAATTCTTAGCTTCAACAATTCGTTGTCGCAGATTTTCAAGAGGGGAGGATAAAAATACGGTCTTTTACGTAATCCCACAGATAAAAATCACATAGGGTTAGGTCTGGTGATCTTTGAGGCCACTGGCGATGAAGTTGATCTTATGCTCCTCCTCTTCCAATCTAACAGCACCAATGCAACTTCAAGCAACAGTGCCAATGCGGCCATGATCAGAACTTCAAACTTTTCTGTTTCTAGGAACGTTGGAATTGGGTTTCTGTTTTCTGAAATTTGGAAGAAATAAATGTTTGAAGTCTGTTCCTTCTTTCTGAGTAGCCCTATATATATATATATATATATATATATATATATATATATAATTTTAATTGATTAAAGTGGAAGCACATAAAGTTAGAGTTTCATGTTTCAAATTATCATAATTTATTAAAATTACTAATAAAATGTTCATATGGCATTTCCATTACTAAATAGGTACACATAACAAAATGCTGTAACAATGTCAGAATCCCATTAGATCACAAGGGAAGAATTTAATTATAGGAGTTAGAATAATCACAACTCACATCATATTTGTAGATTTCTTGAAGACCCAAGGTTTTGATACTTTACGCATCATATTTAACTGTTGAATCGGCGGTTGAAGATCCTGTAAGTTGATTTCTGCTCCCAGGATTAGCAACCGCCAATTCAACAGTTAGAAAGAATTGATAATGATACATAAAGCATCAAAATCTTGGTCAAATATGATGTGAGGTCATGAATATTTTACCTCCTATAATTAAAATAAACCTCATAGTGTCACTTCCTTTAAATATAAAAAAATAATTTAATGTTTACATAGAACTGGAAAAATGAAAGGAGAGAAATTTGAGAGTTGTTATTTACATAGTTGATTTAAATGATAGCTATTTTAAATTTAACAGATAGATGATTTTGCATCCTTTAAATGAAATGATTCATATGAAAGATTAAGAAATATAATTGAAAAACATATGATATATTAATTTTATGAGAGCAACTTACATGACTTTATGTATGCTGTGATATAATGAAGTAGTATTAAGACTAGACAAATTTATTTACATAATAAATATGTGATCTGATGCATAAAAAGAATATAATACTCATTTTAATAAGCATAGGTGCTTTATGCATCAGATACATTTTAATTTAAAAAAAAAGCAGTAGTTATATATGTAACTAATGAGAAAGTTATATTTTTACATGTAAGTTATTTATAAGTAAGGCATTAACATTGAGGAGTTTTGAAGCTGATATGAGACACTTCCTTACTAGTTACATACACTATTTTATTTCGTACTGTGTTGAATTTTCATCAATCATGAAATATATGCAGTGAAAGAATAGATTAATGAAATTATGATATTAATGTATTTTTATAATGGTGTATAGTTCAAAATTTAAAAAAAAATTTTAACATTTAGTTCCCATTGTGACATATGAATCAGAGAATTGGGCCATGAATAGATTAGACAAAAGATTACTAGAAACATCAGAGATGAAGTTCCTCAGATACATTGCAGGAAATAATCTAAGAGACCACATTCCTAGTGAAACAATTAGGCAAAAACTCAACATTTTAAATCTAAATAAAAAAATACAAATCTATAAACAAAAATGGCATGAACATATTTTAAGAATGGACTCTTCCAGGCTAACAAAACAGGCATTGTTGTACCAACCTCAAGGCTATAGAGATGTGGGACTCCTAGAAGACGATGGGAAGATGAATTCTGAGAGTGGAACAGGCTGACGGCCTACCATGAAGATGATGATAATTTTATCAATCACTGGAACCTGGGTTTGCATCTCAGTCACTCCATATAGGGTTGGTGGTCAACGAATCGGAGCGAGGGCAGGTTTTTCTTGGGGATTCTCTGCCAAAAAGTTAATTTCACTACTTTTTCATACTCGTGTCATCCATTTCATTTCATCTATCCCTATGATGATGCAATGAGCCTGGTTAGCAAACCCGTCATTACGTATCATGAACCTTTAATAATAGGGGCTTCATCTTATCTCATCCCTCAATCTGGCATTATATCAGATATGAGTAAAGGGTTTACATCTCATTTCTGTTTACTATAAAATATTTTCAGCTTTCTTTTGCAGCTACCAAGAATGCATCATTATTGAGATTACATTTGTAATAGCAAACATAGGGCTGACAAAAAATCTGAATCAAAACTACATAATCATTTTTTTCCTTGCTTCTATACTTTTTTTTTACTGTGTTTGTTTCAGGACTGTTTTCACAAATAAAAAAAAAGTAAAATAAAGGTAAAATTTAGCATAGTATGAAATAGAAAATCTTTTTATCTTCATATGAAAAAATTTTAATTGCATTTATTGACGTTTTATATCTTTTAGATTATCCAGAAGTTTATATTACATTTATAAGAAGTTAAAAATTCCTGGTGAATGCTAAATCACTCTCATATTATGAAATGAGTTGCTCATAGTGTTGTATAGTACCGGTGTATTAGTTTAATTTTTGTCTAATTAGCTACAGGTGTTGTTGCTTCCAAGAATACTGATTTTTTTAGAGAAACAAAGTGAGATTGTGGTTGTTTATACTGGTGTATATTGTACAGTCAACAGTAACATTTACATGACATTACAATGCCCTACAGAGGTTCCTACGTCAAACAGAAACAGTCATACGAGATTAAATAATGCCCATGAAATTACAACTGTGTTAAACATTAAGTGTGCAGGCAATCCTCTGTAGAGAGAAAGATGATGGACCATAACATTGCAGAATCGTTCCTAAATCAAAGTCCAGTCAAGATTTCAGCTCACATTTTATTTGAAAAATAGTTAGTCCTAAAATAATACTAGCATAGATGAAATAAAGGTCTCTGTTCTCACCTGCCCTGTTTTAATTAGCTTTGCTTGGGAGAATTAGATGCATTGTTATGAGTTTTTTATGATCATGACGCTGAAATATTTTCATATACATAATTACAATAGAATGCTTGTGATAGGCAATTGAATTTAGTTCTATTGCAACTAGTATGCATCACAATGCATAAATATGTATAGAACAGTTAAATATTTGTTAAATGCAGTTGAAGTGTTGCATTTGATATTAGATAAATCTTGGAATAGCGTTGACACTACTCAAAATGTGAAGTAGAATGAGCGACAGGTATAACCTGCTACTCAGTGCAATGTGAAATAGTTTTTTGTGCATGGCTTTTTCTCTTTTTTTTTTTAATCTTAGACGTAACGAATGTGGCTTCCAAGAAAGCTTATTGCAGTATCTTAATACCGGTTGAATTACCATATTGGTCCAAATATAAGTCACACATTTATAAATGTTTATATTTACATTTCTGTTTAAAACTGTAATAAAACAGTTTTATGTATCATGCCAAATGTCTTATTTTGTCTGTAACTGGACTTAAAAAATGGAAAAAAATACAAAAGCTTCACTTTCATTACTTTTGTTATTTTAAATTACAAGATCAAATAAATATTTATAGAACTATAGAAATATCAAGCCACTCTTGATCCACTACATCTAATAATTCACAAATTATACAGGTTTTTAAAACTATGTTCCATTTGTGGACAATATATCACATCTAAAATTGACTGTTTATTTGTTGGCATTTCTTTATGTTACAATCATGAAGTAGTAAATTTGCTGTAGTATTTTTTGTACAACACTTCTGGTATTCTCTCCTGACATTGGTGGAATTGCAGTCCACTTCAGATATTGGGGTGTTTAGGAGACGGAGTTACATTCCCTCGATGATATGTGGGTGGTAAATGATGATGAAGTACCAGAATAATCATTAAATCTAAACTTAACCTAAATTCCAGACAATGGTTGTCCATTGAATAATTCCTGTGGTTTGTCTGGGAATCAAACCCAGGACCTCATGAACTGTGGTCAGAAACTCTGATCACAAGACCATGAGGCTAATCATTTGCAGCAGTATTGATTATAATTTTCTGTGCAACTAATGAAATAAAACAACTAGACAATTTAATAAGCAAATTGTTGTGTAAATAATTTGAAGCTAGAATATCATGAAATATAACAATGATCAACCATTTTGTATATCATGTTTTTGATGAAGTTTCTTTCTCGTTTTACTATTTTAGTGAGATTTGTTAGGATTTTTAAAATCGCTCTGTGTCAGATAAGGATTATTTGCTAGTTTTTATTTTGAAATTTTAAATTCATTTTTTACATTCATGAGTTAAAAAAACAGTGAAATTTAAAAATAATCTTATATATTTAACCTTAAAAAATACACATTTTTGTCATATCATATATCACTTATACTTGAAAAATTTGAACTTGCTTAAAACAAAATTAAATGCAGTGTTTGATCTTGGAGTTTTCATTTGAATCTTTTTTCTGTTACCATTCATATTTATTATTTTATAAGGTAGTATCAAAATTAGATTACATAGATACATCTTTATAAATATTAGCAAAAGGCTTGAACAATCTAAAAATATGACAGTCAATGTGATTTTCAAGTTAGCAGTTTTGCATTAATCACAAATAATGGAGAAGTGTTTACACTCTAATGTTCTGAAAGGTAACTATGTTGTATTTTTAGCATTTTTTGTCTTGCTCTCTTTTAATTATTGTCTTATTCTACAGTTGTTTCATTTTATACTCTTAAGATTTTAACTGTAGTGATGTGTGTATGACTTATTTTTGGACCAAAGCAATATTTAAAACTTACCTCATTTTACTTACCGGACCTCAAGAAATATGAGTATACATTACGTAAACATTCTCGGGGTTTTTTAAAATGATTTTTCTCATAAATTATACAAAGTACAAAGTGTTTGGAAATACTACTGATGTCTTAACATTGGTGTTGGATGTCATTGTTCTTACCTCATAGGTGACACAATCATTACCTCAGTGCAGTATATAGACAAGCAGATCTGCCACTGTTTGGGAGGTTTGCCTTACACACCTCAGGAAATAATCACACAGCATTCAGACAAGATATGCATTTTATCACAAATACACTCTCATATCATCCACTTTGTGCCATTGTATTATTTTAATTTTCCATTGTGTCACATGAGAGAATGGAAAAATTTTATTTGACAGTAGATGGTCTTCGCATAGAACTATTTTCTTCATAATATAACAGTCTTGACAAATGCACTATCATATTAATGTTTTGAAGTGTCAGGTATTCATAAACTGTTCTTAATACTAGACTCAAGAAGAATCATAAATATGTTAATTATACTTCTTATAAAATATACTTTCATTCGTGTTTAGCAAATTCCGAAGGAATGAAACTATTAAGGTTTTTCTCATGAAGAGATTTTTGAAAAATGTTTACAGATCTTCACCGATTGTATCTAGTAGACACTGAAAATGACCATGACTTTAAAAAAAAAAATAGAATAGAATAGATTTATTTAGCCTGGTGGAGTTAAGGCCATGTGGCCTTCTCTTCCACTCACCAGGACAAACATATGTTACATATAAATCCAAAAAATTATAGTAATAGTACATACTAAACAATTAATTATCATAAGTAATGCCACGAGTGATTTCCAAATTATCGATAAATTCACGACTCACGAAGTGAGGAGTGAATTTATCTAGAGAATTTGGAAATCAAGAGTGGCATTTGTTAGGACTATTTAACGAATAAAATAAAGCTGTTTACTCACAAATCATTATTTAACTACAGTTATTTAAAAATATTTTTATATTTAAAGTAAACGGTGATGTTTGAAAACTAATGAGAAACGATAGGTAGCCTACGCTTCTACTGCTTCTTTTGTTTATCACTGCAACCAGATCATACTATTTATTGCCAAAGGAACGCAATATTGTAAGAATGCTCTCTAGTGGAGAAAAAAAATGAAACACATCAATCTGTATATTAATTCATTTTTGATGTCGTATACATTTAAGAAAGTGCAAACAGTGGTTTCTTTTTTTGGTGGTATAATCAATTGCTACAAATGTTGACATGTAAGCACTATTATATACAATCTGGTAGCCGTATTTGTTATAGGCTCAGTCACTGCAAAATAACGGTCAGACCTGTTCAGAATATTAAAAAGGAGGAGCTTTGCTTAATATATGATAATCCTAACGTTGATAATTATTTCGTGAAACACGTCTCTGATTGGTTGTAATACAGAAATCATTGAAACGTGATTGGTCATTGACTCCCATTTGGGGCATGAGTTAAATAGTCTGTCAAATTGAATAATAATGAAAACATTGTCTAATAATACAATAAAATTAAATACAATTAAAATTAAACTAATGATAAATGTATACAGAAAGGAATAACAACTTGAATCTACTATACATAAAAAGAAAAGAAAAAAATACAGAGAAAGTAATAAACTATAATGAATTAACCTATCGCTTATTATACAAGGCATTAGGTAAATATATTGACAAATCTTAAAACTATTTTTTATTAAATAATGAAAAATAAAATTATTAATTTTTAAAAAGTAATATTAGTGAGTTATATATATATATATATATATAGCAGCTGTAATTTTTTGTTTTATCAGAACCATACTTGGCATTATAACAATTATTTAAAAATAAGCCACCATTTGCATGATCGAGCAAATGCTCGTAGGATTCGGCGATTGGGAATTAACAGTGTAAAGGAGAAAAATTTTCATTTAGATTGGAGTTTCTCAAGTAGCTCAGTGGTAGAGCATAGGCCTAGAAAGCCAAAGGTCCTAGGTTCAAACCCCAGTCTTAGCATATAATTTTTCTCTTCAAGTGAGAAGTGTTAAATTAATAATAAAAACATCAAGTAAAGTCAAGTTCATCAGCAAAATTTGACCATTAGATGTAGGAGTTCACCTGAAACAAAAATTTTAAAATGCTGTTACGGTCACAATTTTCTATGTTTTGTAATGAAAATAAAATAGAGGAAGGTACCCTCCAAAAATCAATGAAATCCGACGATTAGAAGTGGGATTTATTTGAAACCTGAAATTTAAAATTTTCTTTAGAATCCTCATGTTTACTTCATCGCAGTGTATACCATACAATTTAATTAACCCTTAAATTGGCAAATTATCCTGTAATTTAATTTATTTAATATTATTAATAAAGTAATGGAAAAATGAATCAGTAGATATTTAAATGTGTGTCAAATTATACAAAATGCAATAGTTACTCTTATGATTTTGCATGATTTGTTTTAACTGCAGTCCAACACCTTTATCAGAAATTGAGTTTCTCCAATTTAACAAAAGAAATATATATTTCTTAAACCAGGAAAATTGGACCATAAATTGAACTTGCCTGAAGAATTTCCATAGTTTACACAGTTCCTGCATGATGGATTGTTGTATTAATTTGCCGATCATTCGTACCCACAATTTGTTTTATTAAAATTTATACATTTGGAAAAAAAGAAGCTCTTCCAAATGAATGGAAAAAGAACCAATTACTAATATATAAGAAAGGAGATAAAGCTGATTACAACAACTACAAAGGCATTCCAACTTCGTATAAAATTCTAACAAATATATTAATATTCAGACTTACTCCTACATTGACGACATGATAATGATCATCAGTGTGGATTTAGAA
Source organism: Diploptera punctata (assembly GCA_030220185.1). NCBI lineage: Eukaryota > Metazoa > Arthropoda > Insecta > Blattodea > Blaberidae > Diploptera > Diploptera punctata. Next base: position 85,676 of record JASPKZ010007519.1, on the reverse strand, counting down.
GAAATATGTCTACAATAGATCAGATTTTAAATTTAAAACAGATTTTAGAAAATATTATGGGAATATAACCACACTGTACATCAACTATGTCTAGACTTCAAAAAAGGCATATAATTAATTAAGTGGGAGAAGAGGATAAAGAAAGATTACAACTCAGTGATATTGATAAGCTGTTGATATTATTATTAGTGATAGCAAAGAGATGCAAAAGGCCAATATGCACATTCTATTGAGTAATACGAAATTGGGACTGCAAGTAAACATCAATAAAACTAAATATATGATCACACATAGAAATGAATTATATTCTATAAATGAAATGCATAATTAATGACAAATGAGAGAAATTTTGAAGAAGTGACTGATTTCAAATACCTAGAAATGGTAATTACAAACAGGAATAAGGTGCAAAAAAGAAGTTAAACATAGGCTCAATTTTGGAAATGCATGCTATTATGCATTACAGGGACTCTCAAAAAAAGGTAAACTGAAAATATATAAAACTGTTATTCTCCCAGTTTATATTACATGAATGCAAAATATGGACTCTTACTTTAAGGGATGAGAAATATTTCAAGTTGAAAGGACACATAATGATGAGCGACATCATCTTTATGCAAAGCCAGATGTAATAAGAACAGTTAAGTCTTATATACTGTGATAGGCAGGACATTTGGCACGAATACAGTAACCATATTTTATTTTCTAACGCTTGGATAAGAAAATATTTTAGGAAGCCTCTGTAGTAAAGATGTTTTCATGGTTTGCAAAAAATAAAAAAAAAGTCTTTAAATTGTTATATTGTCACCACTGATTAATTTTCCCCATAAATATTAATAGAGCAGTAATTCCTACTGCCCATATGAAAAGTGAGATTTGTTATGGTGAAATGAAATGTTTCTGCCATTAAAACAAAAGTTTGAAGCTCTTTACCCCAAAACATAGTTTCAGTTTATGCTACCTTTTTTCCATTCTCACCCCAATTATGAAAAATATCTTAGAAATTACAGCAAACTCCCGATTATCCGTGCGTGGATCCATGACTCTTTTTATTATATTTTTTTAAAAATGAAGATAAATACTGTACTGCATTTTGTATTGTTATGAAAAAATTCTTTATTTTTAAACGTGCTACTGTGAACTGCACTTAGAAACTAGCACAATAGAGTAACCTTCACTCACAACCCTCACAGGGGAGGCCAACATTCTGAGAATACAGTACAATTTTGAAAATTTCCATTGTGTGAGTCACTGAAAAGTTTGTTGTTACAGATTGAAACCACAGATACTTGGCAGTGGGTTTATCGCTGGTTAGTGTGTCATCAGTGGTTACTAGTGTGGTTATCGCTGATTATTTGTCATCACTGGTTATAAGTGTGGATATCGGTGGTTACTAGTGTAGTTGCCGCTGGTTACGACAGCCATTTTGAATAACTGTTGTAACCAGAGTGGTCAACAGGAAATAGTCCCACTTTTTTCTTCATATTTACGAGTAAAATAAAATAATGAGAATTACGACTCACACCTAAATGCATTTAATATAACATTTTATGAATATTTGTTGCATTTAAGTAGTGTTAAAGTGGGTAAATATATTTCTGATCTACTTCCATGGCACCAAATAACTGAATTGGATTATCCATGTTTTTTTGATTTTCCGTTCATATCTCGGTCCCAATTAACACGGATAATTGAGAGTTTGCTGTAATGTGAAACATGTAATATTTAACCATGTACTATATCATTAAAATACAATATTGTACCAACCAAAATCTTCACCCCAAGTACCACTAACTCGGTCATATTTTCTTGAGATTTGGATTGTTAATTAATTTTGCATCTTTTTCACAAAACATTGTATCATAGCTGAATTTGTCAAGACTAAAATAAAAATAGTTTTATGCTATTTTTGATTTGCAAATGATAGTGTTATCTGCTATGTAAAACAGTATTTAAGGAAGAATGTCAATCAGTATTTTTTATAAATATAGTCAGTCACATATAACGGGTATAGGGTTAAGACATTTCCTTCTGTGATTATCAGATCTTACTTCCTTTTGCATTAAAGCTTCAGTACCATAGAATACCACATAGAGAGTAGGAATACATCAGCAAAAGTTATTAATACCCTCCTTTACAGAATGTTCATTCTAAAACAGGACTTTCTTTTTCAGAGATCATACAAGAAACCACACATTTTAATAAAAAAAATAAGTATCAGATTTTAAGTTAAACTTAAATAAACTATAGAAATTAGATTATAGGAGATGAAATGCAGTAAATTGTGAGGATTAAGTTATGTAGTAGGAAATAACATTATGAGGTTTATTTTATTTAATTTTGAGTTGTTTTTTGACTCACCTCATATTTCTTGACTTCCATGCACCCAAATAAATAAAAATGAAATAAATCTTAGTTTTAGTAAAACAGTAAAGAAGATACATTACACCCAAGGTTTCGTCACTATTTGTGACATTCTGAATGCAACACCATGGTTGTTATCATGGTGTTGCATTGAGAATGTCACAAATGCAGTGACGAAACCTTGGGTTTGCATGGAAGTCAAGAAATATGAGGTGAGTCAAAAATAACTCAAAATTAATTAAATTATGAGGAGTTAAGTAATTAATTGATTTGGTTAATGAATGAGTCAATTCTTATCTTACCTCATACATTCTTTGATGGGAACTGCATTTTCAAGAGACATCCCTCTCATCCTCAGCCAATATCATGACTACCAGATTTTTATAAATCCAGTAGTCATGATATCGGCAGAGGATAAGAGAGACACCTCTTGAAAACTGCAATTCCTGTGTTAAAAAAAAAAGGAAACATGAAGTATAAGGTAAGATGGGAATTGAAGAACCTCATAATGTTATTTCCCATAATTAACTTACAATTTGGTGTTTACATGATGAAAATCCACAATGTTTATTTACTAATAAAACTATCCAAGTTTTGTATGATTTTCATAAATATTTACAATATTTAACATTCGTAACAGCTGCTTCAATACATTGTATCTTCTTCAGACAAATGTCACAAATACAAATAATTTTTTTTCTATTTGTTTGTATACTCAACTATGTTAAACAGTTTACATAGTTTATTTATTTATATTTGTGACATTCGTCTGAAGAAGATACAGTATATTGAAACAGCTATTGTGAATGTTAAATATAGTAGATATTTATGAAAATCATATAAAATTTTAATAGTTTTATTTAGTAAATAAAAATCTGAGAATTTCGTTTTGGAAAAATAATTAATTTGAGGTTGCTGAAAATTTGAGCATTGCAGATTTGGCTTACCAAACTATATAATATTTGTAGTTAAAGCAGTCAGATCACATGATAAATAAAAAAAAGAGCTTAAAAATAACATTTTTGAGGTTTTAAACCAATTATTTAATAAAATACAAGTTTTAATGTTAAAAATTTTGTTCAAGGAACCAAAACTAATTATAATTAATATTTGTTATAAATTAGGAAATACATCAGGCTAATGTACTTTTTAAATTAATCAATTATGTGCCAAGCACATGTTCAGTTTATATCATTAGAATTTATAATATGTTGTACAACCTTTTACTTGACAATAGTATAATTACTTCTTTTAAATGTGTCTGTGCATGCATAATTGAGTAGAGCTTATATTTCAAAGAAGTTTGTTTTACATAAAATGTACAACTTTTAAATTCTATTACATGACAGTTATTTTACATAAAATGTACTTCTTTTAAATTCTATTAGAGTGGCAGTTAATACATTTAGAAGTTTATATTTCTTAATACACAGTTCAATATAATATTAAAACACAAATTCAGTGTTAAATTGAAAAGAGTTTAAACCAAATTTCAATAATTTTTATTACATATAAAAAATGGTCTCTCATACACATTTGTATTTATAGTGTTGTCCTAGGGCAGGTCCTTCACTGCAATCATGGTGTTTTCATGCTATGCATCACAGCTTTACTAGGAAATTATAGGTGAGGTAGCTTCCTGTTGCTTTCCACACCATGAATGATAATGATGATGGCCAGGTTCAGGGACCTTTTGGTCCTCAAAGCTACCTGACATTTGTCTTACAAGTGAGGAAAAACTGGAAAAAAACCTCACCCAGGAAGCTTGTCCCGACTGGGTATCGAACCCAGGCATGCTGCGTGACAAGGCAGCACACTACCTCGAGACCACAGTGGTGGACTCTCATACACATATAACTTAGTCATTTTAAATTTTGGAAAAATAAATTTACAGGAAAATTAAAAAAAATATATATATTATTAGAACATGATATCCTGTTTGGATGCAGACACAGATTCTGAAAGAATGTCATGAAGATATGATTTTACTTTACATCCAGAAAATTTCCTATGTTCATTTGAAATGGATGAATACGGCCCTAGGGTCACGTGCTCATCCCAGCCAGTACACCTTTTTTCCCTCCCCCCCAGGGTGAAAATCAATGAGAGTGATTAATGTCATTAATTATCATTGATAGGTTTTTCCTCACTTGTTAGACAAGTGTGAGGAAACTTTAAGACCCAAATGGTCCCTGAACATCATATGGCCATCTTAATCATCATCGTTCATATTTGCCTTAGATTAAGCTTAGGATTAAGAACTCTACTGGCACACCACTATCATCATCTTCACTCATCATATCATTGGGGCAGTCGTAACCTCACCTTCTAGGCGCCCCAACCCCAATAGTCGGTTACAATTACGCCAATGTCAGGAGAGAACACCAGAAATGTTGAAGTGACAACCTGAGGCATTGAATAAAAAAATGATCATTGATATATTTAGAAAGTATTTTATTTAATAATAATTGAATGAATCAGATTTTACACCTCTTCATATTTCTATGTATTTTCTGTGCCGATGTCAATAGCAATTGCATAATATAATTTTCAGAAATATATGTAATTCAATTTTGGTTAAAGTTTTTTTTTTATTATTCTACCATGTCTTAATTACTAAGTATATTCATAGTTAAATATGGGAAATAGCATTATGAGGTTCTTAATTTGTAAATTAATGAGTCATTTTTTAACATCTTACCTCATATTTTATGTTTCTTCAAACACGGGAACTAGTTTTCAAGAGAAAATGTCGGTTGAAAATGAGAGAGATCCTTCTCTCGAAAACTAGTTCCCGTGTTTGAAGAAACATAAAATATGAGGTAAGATGTTAAAAAATTACTCATTAATTTATGTACTAAGTATATATTTATGTACTATCGCACAAACTTTTATTTTTAAAGTATTTATTTTTTCAAAGTTTGGAAAAGGAACTTCTTTAAGCATTAGCAACCTTTAAAAAAATTATAAATTTTACGTTAAAAAATAATTATTCTTTTATTATGGTATATTCTTGCAGTTTTCATGTTTTTACAATAGCTTAGTCCTCTGTTAGAGATTAGCTCTTGAATTATTATAGTTACCTAGAATCTCCTTAAAAGAGAAATATAACTTTCACCTCATATTATATGAAACCAAGGCATTTCAGGGAAATACTGATTGACATTCTTGAAATTATATTAATTACAGCATGAAAAGTTTATTGAAATATGTTCCCTCATTTTCACTATTTATTATCATTCCTTCTAAAACAAGTATAAACATTTGGTTATCATGATTTCTTCACAGTATAAAGTTTGTTACTGAGTGTTTGAAGTTGGAATATTACATTTAAAGTGATTTAAATATGTATAATAAATGATAAAGTTGGTATTTACCTTCAGACAAAAAAAAAGTGAGATGACTTAAGAGGCGTAAGTGTCATTAGGTAGATGACAAACTGCTATATGAAACAGCACAAATTATGTTTTTCAGATTCTTATGTGAGGGTGAATGGAAGAGTTAAGTTGAGGAATATAAGAACGCAATAATTAGGGGAAGTCAGCATTGTGAAAAGCGTAGAACAGTGGCAAAGCATAACATTTGAAATAAAGGAGATGTTAGATAAGTTAATAGACTATATAGTCTGAAGATACGTACTATCATCATTAAACTCATGATGTACTGTGAAAAAGACAGAAAAGACCTGATTCAAATTGGATACTTGCAATAATTGGTTATTTAACATCTTTGTTCCTTGCATCACGGTCATTATTATAAGCAGTTTTTTCAGTCTTCTGTTTTCATTTATAGTGAGTTTGTTACATAAATGTCCTTGTTCCACTTGATGATCATTTGAGCTGCTAAAGCAATAGCAAATTGGTCATTGGTCATCATGTCAACAGAGTCAAAACATTTAAAGGAACCTCTCCCCATCAATACATGTCTGTTAAGCACTTAAAAAAACTATCTTCTTTTATCTTAAATAACAAACTTCTGACACAAAAATCTGTGTGAAGAAAGTAGAATTACAAGTACTTACTTATTTTAGGAATTCTCACTATGAGATATATTCATTAAAGTAGAATTTTTTTATCACTCATATTGTTCATATTGAACAATATGAGGTGAGTGATAAAAAAATTCTATTTTAAAGAATTACAAGTTTTCGCTTGTAGCTATTAACACATAAAATTAAATAATTATTTTTATTCAAAGTAAAACCTCGTAACTTTTCTCAGTTTTGAACAGGGCAGTTTTTGCAGTTGCTTATTGAAAAATGAGTGTTTTCAATTCTTCATCCTGTTTGCCACCAGATAAGTTGTAAGCAGATACCAATGTGTAGTAGTAATTTTCCACTATACTGAGAAAGCGTGAAGATCTCGTGTGTTCAGTGGCTTATTTACAAGGTGTTCTATAAAATATAGCTATTACACTTCAAATAAGTAATTATTTTTCTCAAAATGGGAAAGCTTCTGGCATTTCATATGATGCTTTGCCACTACATAGAATAATACTAATAAATCTTCTTAGGATGCTGCCTTCAAGATATCCATGATAAGCATTAGAGTACAGACCAAGAGGACAAAGAGACATAGCATGACCATGCAGGAAATAGAATGACAGTTTAGTTGAGAGCAGGTATAGCAGCCTAATTCTTTATGGCAGAAGACTTGCCATTTGGGCATTAATTTTATCATTAGTAGTAATCTATTGCTGATTATCCTATTTAACTTCTGCCATTGGATAATATATAATGCAGATTTCTCATGAGATTCTTGTTCAGTTAACATTATTATACAATTCCACATTAATGTATTGACATAGATTTTCACGGCCGGAGTTGCTATGATCTTGAAGAAGATTTTCGGGCTGTAGGCCGTGGTCTTGAGGCTTGAAGTTCCCCGACGTTTTGCCAGAGACTGCATCTGGCAACCCTTGAGGATGCCAGACACAGTCTCTGGCGAAACATCAGAGAACTTCAAGCCTCAAGACCATGGCCTACAGCCCGAAAAACTTCAAGATCATCATAATTCCACATTAATTTGCCCTATGATTAAATTTGATGTTACCCACTGTTACAAATTGTGTTTCTGGTCATCAGCTCTTATAGTTTTCACATCATAGAATGATAGAGGATGTGCTAAACTGTTGTAAGTCCTGCACTTATGCAAGAGGTCTAAGATATCATGCCGTGGCACAGAGCTACAAGACATGCTCTAGTTCATTTGACGAGCTGAAATCGTGCTGTCGAATATGACAGGAAAAGCTGGTTTGTGTTGATGAAATGAAAATTTGTTTTTAGAGTTCAAAATAAGTTTGGTCAGAGTCAATTGGCATGACTTAGGGTGGTGAAATTAGGGATTACAAGTACGTATATTACATTATTGTCCTAATATTGAATTATCATTTAATAGAGTTAATCATATTTTAACAACTGGAGAGAAAAATTTGCATCTTTGCCAAAACTTGAGCCCAAAGTCTCAAGCTTTAAGTGTCTACTATTCAGCTACTATTTAGACCAAGACCAAATTCTTCTCTCTTTAATTCTAAATCCCCCTGTAATTAATAACTGAGTTCACAAGATTTAATGAAAATGCACAATTGCATGAAGTCATTGTAATGGAATTTTTTTTTATTCACATCAGAATGCTAGTCTGAAAGCATTAATTTCTTATCAACTCCATAATTAGCTGATGCAATGGATACCTGCACATTGTGGAATTGCTGGAAATGGCACTGCTGATTTTCTTGCCAAAGAAAGGCTCCAATTTAATTCAGAATACTATTAAAAGCTTACCTTTCGCATCCATAAAAAGAATAATTAAAAACAAATATAAAATCAAACAAAACCAAGACCTATGTAATAAAGCCAAAGACAAAAAATGGAATATTTTAGTAAAGAAGCCAGATATTATTCTGGAAATTCCACATAAAACTACAATAGCAAAATTTAGACTGCTTTCAGAACATGACTATTTGGCCAAACATTTATATAAAATAGGAATCCAAATTGTTCTCTATGCAACAAAGGAATAGGAATCCAAATTGTTCTCTATGCAACAAAGATGAAGAAATGAACTAAGAACATCTACAAACCTGTGAAGTATTACCTGTTGGATCCACCATAGAGAAATATTGGAGAGCAAGAACGCTAATGGCTTCCTTGCCAAGGCCCAACATTTGAAAACAACAACAACATTAGCTGATCTAATATTGATATCATATCATAATGAGAATAGGTTGAGGTCTTTTGGCTCACAGACCTCATTCACTTTACCAAATGAGACTCATCCTGTCAAAATGGTTGCCAGCTTTTCTGAGGGAAAGTTTGGAGAGAACCAGTTCTGATGATTGATTTGCATTTCTGAATCGCTGCATGTCTCACATAGTTAGAAGCACCTCCATTAAATCTTACAAAATAATTTACACTAGTTACAGAGGATTAGGTATTAAGTGGAGAGGAATATCGGCTTGCTCCAAGAGGAGTGCCTAAGTCGTAACTTCATGGTCATGTGCCAATTCAAAAAGCTGCAGATCTTGGGTTTAAGTTGCGGTTCAGATGCAAATTTATTTCTCTAGTTATGTTTACTACTCGTACAACCTACAGATGGCTAGTCTAAAAACATTAATTTCCTTTTTAATTAAAATTACAGTGGGAGGAAACACTATGAGGTATTTATATTAATAAATGAGTTGGAGAAAATGTTTTAACATCTCATCTCACAAAGTTGCATGTCTTCACATACCGGTTTCAAAAGTACAGTATTACTTTCATCTTCAGTCAAATTCCAACTGTCAAAATTTCGTTGTTAACATAATTTTTTGAACTGCCATCTGGTGTACATTTTATGAACTTGATATAAATATAAAGCAGTGAATTTCAATATCCCTGACGAGAATAATTTAATATCCAAGTTCATAAAATCTACACCAGATGGCAGCTCAAAAGATGATGTTAACGACAAAATTTCGACAGTTGGAATTTGACTGAAGATGGAAGTAATACTATACTTTTGAAACCGGTATTGTGAAGACATGCAACTTTGTGAGGTGAGATGTTAAAACATTTTCTCCAACTCATTTATGAAATTAATTTCCTTTATTTAATTAGGGTTATCTGCTTTGAATGTTGCATTAACTTTTTTATGTTCTAGTTGAGCTGTGAAGAAATTTAGGCAACCACTATCCAATAAAAAGGTTGTAAAATGTAATAACAACAAAATCTGATCAGTCTATTCCACCGATCATTGGGCCAGCTGAGATATTGTGAAAATATTATCCAATCTAGTAGTAAAATGCTTTTCTTATTGGATACTATAGAGATATTTGCTAGCCTCTCATAAATATATTTAATATGCAATTTAAGGAACATATTTCAATAATTTCTTGAGTTAACTGGTTTTGAATAGATTTAATGTATGTTGTGACATTTATAGTTTGAATAGTAAGATATTAGTTGGCACATAAACATACACATTGTACACATATTAATATAATCACATATGAAGTTGTTCATGTATTTATCTTCCAGTTGATATTGTAGGTCTGTTGAATAACTTCCATTATATTATCAGGTAGATCTTCCATTGTTGGACGAAACACTCATACATTTCAGGTATTTTTTATTGTTTTCTCGATTTCTGTTTTTGATGCAGAAATCTTCTTCCCATAGTACTTATTTTTGTACCTCGCTTAATAAAAATAAATATAATTAATATTGAATGAAGCGATAGGTAAATCCATCGCATGACTTTTTGCAGTCATCCACCTGTTCACACCAAACTGTGGGACAATCAACCCCCGACTTGAAAGTTTCAGTTTTATAATTGTGGTAGTTTAAATACATATGTAATTATTCCAGTTAAATGTTGATAAAAAAAGTAAAAAAAAATAAATATATATATAAAAAATGAAAATAGAAAGCCCTTATATATACGTGTATGTAATATAGAACGGTGTGAACAGTCTTTTGTTTAGATTGATATGTAGCTACATTACATAATTAGTTTTTAAATGAATTTACTCCTGAAAATTTATTGTTAACATCACGTCTTCGGTAATTGTTTTCGAATTGTTGTTTTTTGTATCTGTCCCAACGCAGATTTTTTAATTACAGTATATAATTTCTTTTTTGGGATATGATATTTATGGAACTAGGAATCCAGCGGAAGGAAATGTTAAAGAAAATACTGTTGAAATGCTGTTAGGAGGAAGAATTGCTGCATGATATACTGTATAAATATATAGGTATATTATCAGCTGGTGAAGATGTGGCGTACGTGTTAGTTGTTGCTGCAGTTTTTTTTGTTAACTTTCCCAAAAAAATCAGACATGAGAAAAATATTGTAATGAGTGTCGTCAAATTAGAGATTAAGATGATTAGGCGTGCTTTTTACTGTTCCGTAAAAAAAGTAATGTAAAAATTACAAAAAGAAAGGTGCTTTTTATCTTTTTTTTTCCTAATGCTTGTATAGTTTTCTTTTCTTCATAAAGCAAGTTTAGATTAAAATTGTAAATAACAATAATGAATAATAGTCTGAAGAAAGATAAAAAAGTAAAGATTCTTTAGCTATTTGAATTTTTAGATTTGATTATATATTAGATAGCTTTGTTGGAAAATTTCAGGATTATATATATATAATGGTAGGAGAGATTAGTACTAATCAAGCCATCGTATTGTTTTGTCGGTGTGATGGTTGTAGCCTCCAACCATTTCCTCTTCCCCCTTTCCCCAGTCGACCCTTCTGGTATCCTTGAATTGTGGTTCATCCATCCTCCAGTTATTAACCTAGTTATTTAGTTGTAATATAGTAATATTATTGTTCCGTTATTTTGGCCGCTGCGTGGCGCGGTGCATTACAAAATGAGAAGTCACTCGCCGCGTGACATGTGACGTACTGAAGACTTGCTTTCTGTTGATCACAGAAGCAAACAATACTACTCATACTACCTCATTACAATGGTTTATTGAATTAAGTGTCCCCTAGGTATAAGTGTATGTTAGTGCTAGGTTATACAATAATACTAGGTAAAAAAAACATGCAAATTGTTGTGCTGTATATGATAATTACTGTAGTACAACAATCAACTACTTAATGTGTGGAAAAAGTAACAAAATGTTGTTAGTTTTATATATGGAATTTTTTTTAATTCTTTTGTGAGCAATGTTGGTGTCTGGACTGGGTGATTTGTGCTACATTTCTCGAGTTACACGTTGATAGGAATGTGGATAATAAAGTCAGCCAGAATCACTATCTGAATTTTTATATTTTGTTTTATGCATGTTTTTATGTTAAACGTCCTGGTTTCATCAACATTCGTTAATATTTAACAAGTTGTTAAATTGTTTTAGCAAGCAATCTAGCAAAATTCTATTTTGTCAACAAATGTTAATTTTAAGTGTGTTGAATTACATGTTAATTTAATATCCTCATTTATGTTAAAGGTTACCGTTTACAAAATGGCTGCTACATATCATATATTTGATAAAATTTACAACCTGTAGATTATTTAGGTAGCGTTCTTAACAGTATGGTTCTGTGAACAAATGATTTTATAGGTAGGTGCAGGAGAATAACAATTTCTACTGCTATTGCCTCTGAAAAATACCACTAATTAGTTCCTCTATTTATTTTCAAACATTTACTTATGTGCCAATTTGTTTATTTTGTAATATAAATAAATAAGTTTGGTATGTATTTTTAACTTTTACAGGAATTAATCACTATAAGGTTTAATTTATGGTAAAGTCAAATGTTTCTTACCTCTCCTCATACAAATCTTCTAAGTAGATCGCGATTTCGAGACCATAATGGTCTCATTGTATTTTGAAATTATTCAACCTCTCCTCATACAAATCTTCTAAGTAGATTTGTATGAGGAGAGGTTGAATGATTTCAAAATACTCCTCCCGCAGAACATAGCTATTCAGAATTACCTACTATTACAAATCTTCTAAGTAGATTGCGATTTCGAGACCATAAGATGAGACTGTTATGGTTTCGAAATCGTGATCTACTTAGAAGATTTGTATGAGGAGAGGTAAGAAACATTTGACTTTACCATTGGTATGTATTATTCTTACCTTACATGGTTGTTTCTCTTTGACATATGTTTCAAGACATTTTTGCCCAATCTTAAGTTGGTACAGACTGTTGAAACATATGTCTAATAGAAACCACCATATGAGGTAAGAATAATATAGATCAAACTTATTTATTTAGTAAAACCTCATAATGTTACTTCTGTTTGTATTTTCAATACATTAGAGTATAATGGTTTATTTTAGGAAGTAACATTTTGAAGTTCTTTTAATCAAGTTTTTTTGAGAATGGGAACATCTTACCTCAAATTAATGTTGAGTTCTGTTTGAACGTGCCTCGATATAATCCTCTATATCATCGTCAGCTTGCCCAGACTGTTGAGTTTATGTTATGGACCCCGGATGTCGATATCAGCTGTCTCCTCTGGCTGGCTGAAGAACCTCTAAACTAGGTCACATTTAGCAGGAATTTCAAAATTCATGACTCTATTTTTATTTTTCTGAATGTAGATTTTTTTTCCCCAAATGGTGATTCTTTCCTATTTTCTAATTGTTTTAATAATTTAGTGTTCAAATTTATATTGTGTTTTTCAGACCAAACATGAGCAGCAACTACAGATTTTTCTATTTCCCCATTTTCAATATTTTTTATATTTTTAATATTTAATAATAACAACATGTTCAAACAGAACTCAACATTAATTTGAGGTAAGATGTTCCCATTCTCACAAAAACTTGACATCAGAGTATGTTCAAATTTTCAACATTTGAGGCATAGCTTTCTTTGTTTTTGTTTATTGTTCATACTCTCTTGAGCATCCAATCTATTTCTGTTTGTCCCACTGCAGGGACATCAGTATTTCCCTAGCAAGAAGTTTCTTAACCACACTAATTTAGTTACACTTATTTGCTACAGATTTCAATGAGGGACATGTGGTTAATACATCACCACAAGGTAACACCTAGTAGGAAACTAAGATTTACTTGGTTAAATTTTACACAGAGGCCATTTTTATTGAGGCTTGCAGTTCTTTTATGAGCCTGAAAATGGTCAGGCTCAGAACTCACAGCTTAAAGTTCCCCCCAGAGGACTTGTCCCTTGAATTTTTCCATTCTGAAAGTCCATCGACCCTGGCTGGGTCTGAACCCACCACTCTTAGGACTGAGATGAGGAACATAACCATTAGACCACTGCAGCTGACTCTCTCTTGAGCATATAAAATTATTAACAACATTAAAGTCAAAATGTTTTTGATGAAACTTATAACACATATAAATTTTAACATTTGTTAACAAACAAGATATAACATCTGTTTATGAAACCGGCCATCAATGTAGTACTTTTTTAAAGAAAAAGAAAGCAAATATTTGCATTTTTTTGTTCTATGTCAAGTTTCTGACATGTTATTACAGATATGAAAGAAAAAGGGGGAAAAAAATATAAATTATATATTAAATGATAAATAGAAACCTTGACTTTGGTGGTGTACGATGTAGAACAAGAAGTCTGTGTTTTACATGTTTGCGAGCTTATTTAAACAGAGAAGAAGAAAAAAAATAGTGTTTGTAATCAGTGCCATATTTACAGAGAAGGACTTTTTGTTTGTTTTTTGTTTTCTTTTTTTTTAATTACTAAGGGCTCGGCAGGCAAAGCAATGTGGTTCCTAAGTGTAGAGTACGGTTCCTCAACAATGGTAACAGTTGGCATCAGTGTTTGTAATGAGAAAGAACATTGCAGCTAAAGTGAGGCATGCATATATCTGTAGAAATTGAAAATCGAGTCAATTTTTGTAGGATAATATACCAAAAAGTTACTTGAATTTACAATATATAAAATTTATTATTTTTATTTTGAAAATTATGTACAGATTAGTAGTAATTTCAGATACAAGTACACATTATTCACATAACATGGTATAATGAAGTGGTGTGTAAATTGAAAATAGGCCATATTAGTCCCATCACTCCATGTTACATGGAATCCGAAGCATTAAAAGTACCACGGATGGCATTGAAACACATACTTTTTTTATCTTATTATATTCTACTTTCAATTAAATACTAATGAAATATACCTTAATAATGTTAATTTTTTCATGTTAGTATAATTTATACATAATCATACTGAATTAAAGTTAAATAAAAAACTTTTTTCTCCATAATAAATATATTTCTTATTTATGAAGTGCCAAATGAAAATGAATCAAAATCAAACCAATTAAAAAGAATATTTCATCACAATAATGGGTCTTTGGAGAATTTATATATTAAATTTGGGAATTTTTAACATTATGAGGTTCAATTAATAAGAATTAAATGAATCGTGATTTCTTCTTACCTCAGTTGTGAAAACAGCTGACGGTGGTGACAATGGGTCGCCAATACTGCAGTGCTGTGTTTAAAAAAACATAGAAGTATGAGGTAAGAAGAAATCACGATTCATTTAATTCTTATTCTTTGGAGTCCCGCGCCTTAGCCGAGCGGTTAAGGTAGGAAGCCTTGGTGCAAAGCTACGGGACTTGTGCTGGTTCGAGTCTCCATGGGGGAAGAAATTTTCTCATGGTATTTCGGCCAGTATGGGACGGTGCCCACCCAGCATCGTGAGGCAATTGGGTAGCTACAATAAGTAGCGGCTCCAGGTTGAGGAACGAGCTATAACGGCTGGGGGACTCGACATGCTAACCACATGTGACCCCTACACTGGCTGTTGATCATCTACCTCTGTGATTGATACATGTGGATGTGAAGGACCAGCAGCCGGCTGGTAAAAGGGCAACCGCTGAAAGGAGGAAAGACCCTCAATCGGAATCTGATTCTTTGGAGAATGTTGGTAATGTGCAAAAATGTCTTCCCCATTACATGAAATGTGTTATATTCCTTTTTATTTTGTTGTTGGAAAACTGGATAAAAATTCTTCTTAGAGGTATATATCATCATCATCATCACTCCAGGGATTAGGCAATTGCCCGTTCCGACTTCATATTGCATCAGCCCAATGTCTTCTAGGTCTTCCAACATCACGCCTTCCTCTTGCTTGATAGTTCCTGGCTAACAATGGATATCTCTCCTTACTCATTCCATCCATGTGATCAATCCATTTCTGTCTGTAATTCGTGACTTTATGCAATAAAGGCTGTACTTTCAATTCTTCTCTTATATCCTCATTTCTGTATTCTATCCTTCTGTCTTTTCACTGGAGCCCAAGTTTCACATCCATACAATATTGTGGGAACCGCCATAACATTATACATTTTTATCTTGGTTCCTTTTCTAATTTTATTTTTGAATGTTCTCTGTATTGTTCCACACACCGTCTGAAATTTATTTATTTTGGAGTCAATATCTCTTTCCACATTGTAGCCAACATCACAGCCCAAATATTTGAAACTAGACACCTGTTCTATATTTGATTTTCTAAAATAATTTTGGTTCTCACTGGATCTCTTCCTCTAAAAGCCATGGTCTTCGTTTTCCTTACAGAAATCTTTAGATCGTATAATTTACATATTTCATTTAATGCATGCATTGATTTCTGTAAGTCGTCTTCATTTTTCTGTATTATGATTACATCGTCAGCAAATAGAAGATTATTTATGCACACTTTATTATCCATTCTTATTCCTGGATTTATATAGTATTTTAAATGTAGATGTTAAAATCATTATTGTAATACTAAATTTTTCTTCATCAAGTTCTCATAAAAATATGACCATAACACCACACTAGTACAGATTATATTATGTAGAAACATAAATTATATTAGTAAATTTAATTTTTTTTCTCTATTAGCTTCAGGGATAAACATATAATACTTTTTAAAGATTAGTTTAAAAGTAACTGCTAAATTTCATTAAAATGAACACATTTTAACATATTACTAAATAATATATACTTACTTATTGGCTTTAGAGCCGTTTGAGTCTAGCTATAGCCTCTCCCTTGTTAGGAGTTTCTAGACCAAGCTAATTTAGTTACACTCGTTTCCCTACAGATGTCATGAATGGCATGTGGCCAGCATACATTATAAAATTTAGTAAACTTTCCAATATATATTACAAAAAGAAGGGGACAAAATCTGTTAGTGTAACAAGTTTTAATTTGTAGCTCCCTTTTAATTGATCCAGAAAGAAAGCATATGGCATAAGATATATATATATATATATATATATATACTAGAAGTCCCGGCCACGCGTTGCTGTGACCAAGGTATACGTTAAAAATTTTAATTAAGTTGCTGTCTTTCAGCCGACAGATTACTTAAAACTAATACTTACACACAAAATTAATAATATTGAAAATAAAATAAACACTGAACACACTTAAATTATGAAATAATCAATATTTGTAATTCAATTGAAATTCGCAGTTGCAACAAAAAGCACAGCCATCTGGATCTCTCTTTGTTAAATAATAAACCAATTATATTATTTTTGGTCTGGACATCTTACCTCAATATTAATGTTGATTTGTTCTTGGACATGTTTCAAAACAATTCTGTTTTATCGTCAGCTTTCCCAGAGTCTGAGAAATATTGAGGTAAGATGTCCAGACCAAAAATGATATAATTAAAATAACCTCAAAATATAACTTCCAAAAATTAAATATTAATAAACCAATTACCTTACCAAATTACCTTACACTGCCATCTGTTAGAATCGTATGGAACTCACAGATAATTACACCACCATCTGTTAGAATCGTATGGAACTCACAAATAATTATAACTCTTTGTTAAATAATAAACAAATAATTTACAATAAAAAAATAATGAGACTATAACTTTAGTTATAATCTACTCTAAGTCTCAAGTTGGATCAAACTGCACACAGTGTGCAAAATTTTATTAAAATCGGTTCAGTAGTTCAGGATTCCATCACGGACAAACAATGTGACACGAAATTTTTATATATTGAGATATATTAAATCATTGTTGTTAATTTTGAAGTATTTTTTTATTGAGTAAAGATGTGACATAATTGAAAATATTCTACAAAAATTGACATGGGCTGTGCAATTTTTTCACAACCAAACTGATAAATTTGCATGCCTCATATTATTAGCTGAAGAATTTTTTATTTAGTTTTGTGGGCTTATTTTTCTCCCCTTTTATATGGAGAGGGTTAAATATTGTTGAGGGGCTCTGTGCCTTCTTTGTACAGCATGATATGATTAAAAAAATGATATTAGAGCACGTGTCAAATAGAGTAAAAGGCAGCCGGCACAAATTTGGTCGGTTGTTTTTTCAGGTGTTCACAGTTCCTATCTTGCTCCCTAATAAGAAGAAATAATAAAAGAACTTTTTATAGGCTAGAAAAATATAGGAGAAATCACACTCGTACACATTATTATTGTATTTTGCCGTAGAAGCATGAGATAATGCAAACATAGTAGATGTGAAAAAAATATTGAGGAAAGAGGCAATCTTTTGGTTTGTAGTTTTTAACTTCTTTTTATGTATGTTTTACTTTTAATTTTTTAATTTTATTTTAATTGATTTATGTAGATGTTTTTACATTTTTGTCTCTCTATTTTTACTTTTAATGGAAAGCAGGATTTTTCACAACACGGAACTGTGCAAATTGGAGGGAGAGTGCATAAGAATATAAAATACATATGTGTACATATTAATATATATATTGCCATAGACTATTCATCCCACTTATTTACATACATTTATGCAGGTCTAACTCAGGTAAAATATTGTAATAGACAGTATTTTTGTTATTTCTTTTATAACTTTTATCCAACGGTATTTTATAATATATCTCATCATACAGATTGTACATATAGACCGTCCACTCAGGATTATCATATCTTTTTAAGATTGTCACATGTTTCGAGGCCTGAAATTTGACATGAGACGGGTGAGGACTCGAAGGATGTGGGTCGATGAAGGAACCTGCTTTTAAAAAAAAATGCTTCCTCCGCATCACTAGTCCGTGTTGTGATGTAAACGATAAACGCTCGCATATCTGCGAGATTCAAAACTACATAGACACTTTTATGCCATTCTTCAGAATCTGTAATTAAGAATTTATATATGAATATGATATATGTATACATACAACTGTTTTTGTGCATTTATTGTAGCATTATTGTTTCCCTTTTTTTTAAAAAAAAAACTATAATTATTTGAATAGTATAATAGTCTTAAACATGTGAAACAACTCATATTGAATTGAGTCATATTAAAAAGATAATATTAATAATTGTGTGAATCAGAGCTTTCTTTTTCTAGTTTTAATGCTAAAGCCTTTATAACATCATTTTGCACAGAGAAAAAGTTTTATTTTTGCTGTGTTACTGTTCAGTGAAACGAAGTGCACTAATTTATACAATATCAAGGCAGCAAGGCGAAGATACATATTTATCTATGAATTTTGTTGTATATCTACTACAATTTTTATATTTGTATAGAAATTATAATTTGTATGTGTAATTTAAGTTACATTTTTGTCCTTTGATCATATCCTTTTCTTGTTTATTGTGTTTAATTAAATCTAAGAAAATTAATTTCTTTCTTTATCAAATCATAAAATCAAACTATAACAAATTGATGTTCCTAATTGCTTTAAGTAATATTTCAGTTATGTTAAATATTTTTATGTTAAAAGCCGAATATGAAGAGCAACATAACTTTCAGAGCATTGTAAAAAAAGTGCAATATTGGAAATACGAAGAAAGAAAATAACTTGGGAACATTATTTTTATTGTTTTATTATATTTACAATTCTGAATGTTGATTATCTTGTACGTTGCCTTTCAGTAGATGATTTTGTGCTCTATTCAGACATCTTTTTACCATTTGCCATTTGTAACCATGTTATCATTGCATTTTTACCA
Source organism: Diploptera punctata (assembly GCA_030220185.1). Classification (NCBI taxonomy): domain Eukaryota; kingdom Metazoa; phylum Arthropoda; class Insecta; order Blattodea; family Blaberidae; genus Diploptera; species Diploptera punctata. Next base: position 66,445 of record JASPKZ010007519.1, on the reverse strand, counting down.
TTAGACAACAAGATTACAACAGGGAGGAGAATCTCTATGATATATATTTTTTATAAAAAATAGTATGAATCAATAGATCTGTTAATAAAATAATCAAATGAATCGTGAATTCTTCTTATCTCATATATATATATCTATCTATGTTTCTTTAAACACAGCACCGCAGTATCGGAAAACCATCGTTTCCATCCTCAGCTGTTTTTACGACTGTCAATTTTTTCCCTTGCCGGAAATTATCCAAACTGCCATCTGGTGTACTTTTGAAGAAGTAATTATTCTGTTAATAAAAATTGAATAATCTTTATTTTTCTTTAAAAATCTAGTTAACATTTTTAATAATAGTTAATACTGTATTTTTGTTTAATTATGTATTGAAATGCCTGGGCTATATTTTATAGATAGGGAGTCTTGATGATCTAGGCTCATCTGAATGCTGTTTGTAATCAAGGTTTTCTGATATTATAATATTGTGAAAAGAAAAATGAATGTTGTTGTTGTTTGTTGTTTTCTAATGGCGAGATTTGTCGCTTAAGTCATTTTCTCTCTGGCTTCCCAGTACAAGCGAACAAGGTCCTTAGAGTGTTGTGCAGTTGGATTTAAAGCTGGACAGACTAGAAGGTGGTGTTTGTCCATGATGAGGTAGAAAAATGAATGTCTGAACCAGGAATCAAATGGTTTGATTCCTGGTTCAGACATTAATTTTTGTTTTCACAATATCATTATAATATTATAATATGATCCATTATTGGAACTGTGTTAAAAATAACAATATTAGAAAATGTTAAATAACAAGGTTTTTTGGTCAAATTATGACTTCTATCAAATCAATATACTTTATTTTCTGCATCAAAAGGATCTGTGCAAATAAAGTAAAGTAAAGTGATCCCACAATAGGCCTCAGGAGGCCCTTGGGGTAGTAGAAGGTTAAGGCTCCTACTTTTTCTAGACAATCGGCACTTTATGTCAGCCGGGTTGTCAGCCCTGCGTGACGGCCGCCTTTACCCCCAGAACAGGCGCCCGGTACTCATTTCCGTTAGAGGCTGAGTCGACCCCAGGGCCATAGTGCCACCAGAAGGTTTGGGTCAGTTTAAAAATCCTGACCCCAACGGGACTTGAACCCTCGACCTTCCGGCTTGTAGCGTAGTTTCTTAACCACTACGCTACGGCATGCCCCAGGATCTGTGCAAATAGAGATGAATAATGGCAAATGGCAAAATTATAATTACCGGTATGTCTAAGTCCACTATCTTCTCTCAACATCAGTTATATTAATTATAGAGCCATAGTATTGTGAAATGTTGATCTCTTTGGTCACATCCTTCTTCATATAATATTTCCTACCAAGTGATATGAAAATCAAGTAAGATAAGTAATTAATTCAATGAGGAATTCTCAAGATATCCATTTATCACATAAAGTTCATCATGCAGGAACTGCATATTATTTAACAGGTATTAAATGTATTAAGTTCAATTCTCTTTCTCCATTCATCTCTATCCTTCCAGTCACAATCCCCTGTCCTTCCTCAAATTCATAATTCCCTCTGTCCATATCTTCTTTTCCTCCGATTTAAATTAAGCAAATTCCTCATCATGTCAAATTTGTAGTTTGCTTTGCTAGTTTAAGGAATATATCTTTCTTTTGTTTTTTTGAACATAGATATTCTCACTCTGATTACAAGGAAGTCTGAATATGGCCCTTAATAATTGAACAGTATCATGTCTTGCCATAAAATCTGAAAGACTGTATTTGTGTTCATTTTTTCATATTGTATTTTTATTAATATGGTTGGATGAATGAATACAGGTATTGAAAAGGGGGGTGTATTACCTCTTGTATCTCTCACATACTCTTTCTCTCGTAGATCTCATGTATAGTATTATTTTTCAGCTGCACTTTATGCCAATGAACTTTGAAAAATACTTGCCCAATGGGTTGGTAGGGTAGTTACTATTTTTAACAAACTTTTTAACGGCAGGGAGACTAATATGAAACAAGATACAAAGTTATTCTCAGGGATTCTAGTTCCCCAACCCTTATATCCTCCTCCTCCTCCCCTTTGTTTGGTGCCCATTTCAATACCTGTGTTAAAAACGATCAGAGTTGCATGGGTTTGAGAGCAGGAGGAAATTTTATATTTATTTTGAAACTTTCTGATGAAGATACAGAGATGCACAGCTTTGTTGAATATTAAACATATGGAATATGGGTAAGGTTATAACTTTGAAATTATGCTTTCTCATCTTAAAATATTAATGAAATTAAAAATGAAAATCTATGCTCAGATTTTGGACAAAATGGATCATCTCAGAATGAGCAATTAAAGTTTAGGTAGGATAAGTTTCCATTATATAACAAAACTATTTTTTACTCTGAAATAGACACCATGTGCATGTGCCAGCAGATAAAATGGATACAAGTTAGATCATGTGATACAGCCAACATATGCATCACATTGGAACACTCATTGCCTACCATAGAAGAAACATTCCAATATCAAAATTTTAAACTTAAAAAGCTAACTAAAATACAAATACTCACTCTAGTCCCTGGGATCCTAGATAGGAGTTTGATCACAGTTAGCACAGAAAATAGAAACTTAAAATTATTTAGTTAGGTAGAATTTTTTATCACTCACCTCATTGTTCTTCTTATTTGACTATAAACTAGTTTCAGAACATAGTTTCTGTTCTATCCTCAGTATCGTCATGACCGTTCTGTCGTCTTGAAGAGTTGTCCTTTGCTCTTACCATTTCTTCTTTTCGCTCAAGCGAAATTGATGAATTTTGAAATTCCCGGGGAGAATGACCCGGTTTTGAGGTTTTTCAGTTGGCCAGTGGTAGGAACAAAGGACGGCTCTTCAAGACAAGAGAACAACGGTCGTGATGATACTGAGGATGGAACAGAAACTATGTTCTGGAACTAGTTTATAGTCAAATAAGAAGAACAATATGAGGTGAGTAATAAAAAATTCTACCTAAATGAATATACCTAATAGTGTGAATTCCTAAAATAAGTAAGTACTTAAAATTATGTTATTTTTTTAGGAATTCACACTATGAGGTATTATTTATTTAGGTAAACTTTTATCTAAGTAATTAAAATTATGTATTGCCTGCAATAGAAACTTAAAAACTATATGTTACATAATCATTTATGTTACAGTGGAAGTTATTACTGTATAGGATTTTTGGAAATGTATGTTGGCTCCATAAGAACAACAATATGGCTTCCACATTATTTAGAAATAAGTGGTTAAGAATTGTAAAAAAATAGAATAATTACATAATGTCTAAAATACTAGTAAAAGTTATTAAAAACAAAACTATAAGAGTATAATGTGACAAAACTTGTGTGGGTTATTTTAGGGGCACAATATTCTAAATATTCTGTTACCTAATGGAAACTTGAGCCAAAGTTAATAAAAATTAGAAAGAAACCATTTAGTTTAAACACACACACACACACATATATATATATATATATATATATATATATATATATATATAATGTTGCAGATTTTCATGGATATAAGTATGATTAAGAAAGTTTCCGTGGGTTTTTCGCGTCATGGATTCAAGTTCAATCTCTGGCCACTGATTCCTTTTTCACTGAATCAGTGGCCAGAGGCCGAACTTGAATCCATGATGTGTAAAACCCAAGAAAACTTTCTTAATCATGTATATATATATATATATATAGACAAATAATAAATGTTCTTTTATTAATATCCTTCATCCAATTAATGTTTTAAATCCTTTATGAAGGCTTAGTAAAATTAGATTCCATAGAATAACATTTCGAGGGAATTAATCAGAATGTTGAATGTATATAACACAAAATTGGAACAGCTTGCCCTGAGACATAGTTTCCCAGATCAGTGTCGTCATAGATAAATGATTATGTAACATTATTTAACCTGCAGTTTGTACACAGTTAATCAGTATATTGAGTGAGAAAAATATTCAGTGGCTTAATACTTTTCTTTTGTCAAATTATTGGTACAGTCTAAATTTCATAAAATTCAATTTTTTTATACACATGTCATAGAGTTTAACAATATTCACATCATTAAATAGTTTCCTTATTTGTATCTTGCTTACTGAACAATACAGACAAATATAAATTTCAGAATAATGCAGTAAAAATTTAAATTAAAAAAAAATGTTTTCTAAATCATATTTATTTGTATTATTTATATATTTTGTTTAGTTACAAATCTACATCTTATTTACATATCAACAAATTCATATTTGAGAAACAATTTATGCCAGTCATATTATATTCTTACCTTTATCTAAATTTTCTTTCATGTAATGAAAACTTGACTCATTTTGTCATTAAAGCCTCATTTGTTTATAGTAATTTTTTGCATCTGAAAGGTTGTGCATTTCTGAATAACGGTATGCTTGGTTCCTGTTTTTATTATGAAAGGTGTTGGATGTTGCCTCTACTAATTTTGCTAGATTTATTTCAGCTCACTAACACCAGCATAATTAATTGTTCCTTATAATTAGGTGGTATGGGATTATGTTTAATTTAAGTTTTATTATAAACATGTACAGTTTTATATACAGTTTTTTTTTTTTTTTTGTGTGTTTGATGATGTGTTGTACTATGTATTTTTTTAATCTTTATAAGTTGTATTTATTTTATTTTTTATCCAGTATTTACATATCAGCTCTTAAACAGTTTTTATTTTACATGAAGTACAGTATGTCTACAAATTCTACAATAAATGTTAAAACTTCTTGTCAGAATTGGTGGGAAGATAGAATAGGCTGCATGAAATATATTTATTTTGTATTTCATAATGTATCAAATTTTATGTTTACATTATTAAAATGAGTGTGGGAAACAAATTATTATAGTTCTCAAATCCTTTACCACAAGCAACTTTTACCAAAATAAACTAAAATATAGCATGTGATGACTCATTTTAACATAAGCAACAATTAGAATATTCTGTATAATATCCCAAAGTAGTAATTTCAGACCCATCACTTTTAAATAGGCATTGCTTACCCTCAAAACCCATTCACAAAATGTTACTGCAAGTAAAAAACCTTTCAATATACAGAAAACAGCTATGCATACCTCACATACCCCATATTGGCAGCAGAATTTTCTGAGGAAGAAAATTGTGTTGTACTCCATCCATATTTGATATGACATTCTAAATTAAGTGAGATCATAGTGGTACATCTGATGTCTAATTTATACAATGTTATTATTTTAATTAAAGATAACAAATTTGATAGAGTATAAAATAAAACATTGTACGATACAAGGATAGGAGATTTTTACATATTTTTTAAAAAACTAAGTCCTCTCTTGACTCAGACATAAACATTTCAACTCGTGTAAAACACTGTCTGTTATCCTTGCATCATAAAATACTAATAACAGAATGAAATGGGAACACATTTTTTACAGTAAGCTGTTTTGACTGCAGCCAAAATATATTATTGTTGTTTTCCAGTGGAACCAGGATTATTTGATGTGCACTATTTTTTCATTTTGTTCCCCAATATAACCCTGCTGATGTATCACTCACTGGACAGTGCTTTACATTTTTTAGAGATGCTTCCTATATAACACAACTGTCGTGTCATTATGTAAGTATTCTGCATAAAAATATATTATAATCAAGCCCCAAAACACTTCAAAGATTTACAGAAACCTGAAGCATAAAATTAAAATTTTTTGGTGTCAAAGTAAGAATAGAACATACTATAGGAAAATCATACCTATTACCCGTTTAAGGAGTAAGTGCACTTGTTGATGGAGGGCACTGCAGTCGTGTTTATGCAGGAATAGAACACGTGACACTGCTATCTATGAGTGCAGAGGGGAATGGGACATGGGACGCTGACAGTATACACTGCATCATGCGACATCACATGTAGCAACATACAGAGCTTCGTAATTCTTCCGCCAGCAGAGATATTTTGAATGACTAATATGTAGGTTCAATTTATTCTGTAGACCAACTTGTATATTATGTGTTTAGGAGATGAAAGACTAAAACATGATCTCCTGAACTTACTCTGAGATAAATTAAAATGTAAAAATAATTCTTATAATACATTAACATTACTGGATAATTCATTAAAAATATACAGAGGACATGGTGAAATCAGCATCATACTTGAAACTGGACGCAGGTTTCTATAAAAATGATCAGTTAATAAGCTGTGGTTTGATTCTGTTTTGAACAGGATAGTGGCTGTTTTCCTTGACTTTTATATAATGATGTGGTTTGCCTCCTAGCAATTTATCTCTTCAACATCAAGGCTTAGGCCCTCTGGTCCGTTCCAACTTCAAGAGATTTGGTCTTTCCATCTAGTAAATGGTCTTCCTTGACTTCTAGATCCTGTGGGTCTGTAGTTGAAAATCATTTTAGGTCTATCATCTGGCATTCTTAGTAGATGTTCATACCAATTTTGTCTATGTTTGTCAATTGTATCCATCAATTTAAAAATATTTAATATCTCTTATCTCAGAACTTCTTTTCTGGTCCTTAAGAGTGTAGCATGCCATTGACCTTAAACATTTCATCTCCATTTTCCTTAATTTTTAAGCCAAACATACAGTATATCTTTATTAATTATTAAAGTAAAGATAACCCATTAAGAAACCATGGAGGAAGGGCAGAACACATGGATTCACAACTATTAAGCAGTGACACAAGAGGACTGTAGGGTGTCTAGTTCTACAGTCCGGCTAACTTTATCAGCATGAAAACTCCTAAGTTCTCAGTATTCATCTGTAAAAGATTAAATGGGCTTCAGGACCTGCCTCATCCTGTGAATGAGGAAACAAAATTCTTTACCATTCTGCTGCCCAGGATCAAATGTGGAGCATCCAGTCTGTAGTGAGTTGTCTTGCAACCTTAGCCACATATTATTAATTGTTATGTACCGTAGTTAAAATTATAGTTTTAAAGTGTCTCTGAAAATTAAATGTATTTTATATTAAGGCTCCTACATAACCTGTGAGTCTCTAATCTAGGCAAACTAGTTCCAATAACAAATCCAGGAGCAAGTCAACAGTAGGAAAAAAGAAAGAAAAACAGGATGGAAACTAACCAAGTCCTGAAACCGATCTAATATGAAGGATATGAGGTGATACAATTTTTTCTTAAATAAGAAAGACTGTTGGTTTTAATCAACTCCATATAAAGAAATCAAATCATTAATTGGCTAATTGAAATTATATTTGGTATAATCGTAAAAGCATCATTAACATTACAATAAACAAGAGTCAAATTTGGGTCTATCCAGGATTAGAAAATGTTAATTCAAATAAAAACATAGAAAACAAGAGTTAGTTTATATTTTAATTGAGTGGTTTCCAAACTTTTTTCTCATGGCACTCTCCTGTTAGACTGCGCCATTTGGGAACTGGTATTTTCATTACATTTAATTGTCATCAGTAGATTTCTTGGGACCCCAGGTTTCACAGCATGCATTCTGGTGAGTTTTGTTGCATATTTTGGTGAACCATGGAACAATTTTTTAATATATTCAGTTTATAACTTTTATATGCATTATATAAGATGAATTTCTCAGGACTAACAACTCAGTTGAACTCTGTTTGTTTTATATATATATGGTGTTTGTAGATTTACTGTACTTTATGAAATCATGCAATTCTCAATTTCTAATGATAGAAATATTTTATTTTTGTGAAATATTTTCAGAAGAAAAAAGTTTAGCATTTGATCAAATTAAGTAAAATTTATGAAAGAGAACTTTTCTTAGGAATAGTTGAATGGAAAAAAAAAAGTGAAATCTTGCTTCATATTAAAGGCTAATCACAAATAAAAAATGCATAAACTATAATTACTATTAAATATGGATCATATTTTGCTTTGTGTTGTACCCTTAATAAAAGACATTTTATCTTGCATTGGACTAGCAGTATAAGAATGCTTGTTTCCATATGCTTTCATGGCCCTTATCTTGATATGGATTTCCTTTCTGCTTGAATTTTCTCTTTTGCCGAAGTGTAATCAATATTCAAGAAATCTGAAGAAGAAGACACAGCACTCCAACATACTCTCTTCATACTTCTGGATGAAGATAGCAACAACCACAGCCATAGTCGAAAGAGGTTGATGCCTACTTCACAAAAACCAACAGATAAAACTGCATCTACATACATCTTTTGTAGGAGTTTCTTGTTTTCGAGAGAAGTCCTAATAAAGTTGAATTACTATGGAAAGCGAGTAGATATGACCCATGATCCAATTCCTGGACTCATTCTAGATCTGGGGCAGCTTAATAATTCGGAGTTCAGACTGAACCGTATCGGCTACAGGCATGGATTCCTTGGTTTTGATAAACTTGTGAACCAGGTTATCAATGAATGGGTAAATGCTATCGAGAAAAATCAAATGACTGCTTAATTGGAGGTGTTGGGCCATTGAATGTCATTGTGCAGCTTTTCCAGAGTATCCGAGACCTGTTCTGGCTTCCAATTGAACAATACCAGAAAGGTAGTTGAAACTTGAGATAGAAACATTGTGGCTTGATGTGTTTGAGAAAAAAATCATCAAAATATTCAATTGTTAGAGATTTCATTTAGAGAGAAATGTTCTGATGGAACCTCAACACATATGAACATGACTCTCATTCAATATTCTTAAGATATTTGAACACCTAAAGTGAGTATAATAACATTCTTGTAGGGGAAAATGGCAGAGATTGGATAATTAAGTTTCATCAATACTTATAAAATTCATTGTTTAAAACCGTTGAGGTGGATAGTCATAAAAGTCAGACAAAAAAGCATACATATTTTATAAGTTGTGGACGATGGCTCTGACCTAAGAAGGTATCTTAACTTTATTTTATCTTATAATTATGTTTCAATTAATATTATATAAAATAGATTGATATAAGTTCAGAAGTTAAACAGTGGATCTTCTCCATAATTGGCTCTGGTACCACAGATTTTTAAAAATCTTGAACCAGATATTGTGCTAAAAATGTTTATAAAACATTTTTGCGCAATAGTGCATTTTGTCGTACTTACCAGCAATGGCGACCATGATTGAAAGTTCAACTTCCTACATTTTGGGGTTGCCAATCTAAATAACTATTTTGTAATATTACATTTACACCCATGTGCGGGAAGTAAAACCACTGCCCTCTATGCATACTACTACAATGTATATACAGAAAATATCCAAAAGGTAGTGTTAATATACAGTATACAAAACAAATCACTGCATTTTAAAAGAACTGATCATTATTTGAAACAATATAAATCAATAAATACGTACTTGCAGCCATGTTATCAATAATTGTTGTCAAAGCCTTCTGATGTTTCAACTAATAAACATTGCCCACACTGTTAACATTAGTCAATTGTTTGTAATGAACACAAATATTTCCAACAAAGATGTTATTATTTTACTATTATTTATTATTTTGAAAACACCATCGTGCAAAAAATAATGTACAACGCACATTTGTGAAGTGTTTTACAGAATCTCGGAAATTAAAAACCCCACTATTGCTCGGTTTTTAAACATTTTTCCTCAATTCTGTAAAAACCACTTCCCAACCTTGCAATCTTGCATCATAATATACTATTAATGAATAAAAATCAGGAGACAGACAAAATGGAATATTTATTTCATCTGTCACTACATAGCCTATTTTTTGGAAACATTCTTAAAGCTTCTACATCTGTCAGCAAAGCATCCTAGGGAAGTCATTGTTGTCTTTCAAATATTAAGCATTCATACATTGTATACAATATAGTTGCAGTGAATGCTACATGAGACAAACAACCAGTAGAAGATCGGAGTAAACTGAACCAAGTGAATAAATCTGCCTTGCTTTACATGAAATTGAAATGGACCATGTAATTGTATTTGATGAAACATCAGCCATTGTCAAAAAAAAATAAATAAAAGAAAAAAATATATATAGATTGTTGGATTAGAGAAACAATAGAAATTGCAAAGCATCAAGTCAATTTTAATAGATGATAGCTTTATTCTAGAAAACATTAATATTCTAGAAAACAATTAATAATAAGATGATTGCTTTAATCTAGAAAACATTTGGAAATATTTTTTTAATTTGCAGTTTTCCACAAGGTCTGGAACTGGCAACTAAAGAACAAACTGCCATTGGCCAGAAAAAATCAATGAATGCTGCCAATCAGATAAGGGCATTTGACACAACACACACACATGTATGTATATATATATATATATATATATATATATATATATAAAACATGTTTATGTATGTTAATTCTAGACCTGATCTGAAGAAGGCTACAACATGATGGCAGAAAGTTATTTAAAAACTTTTGTATGTGGCAACATCCAGAAAACAGCAATTTTAATGTAATGATACATTTTATTTCAAGTCACGTTTTGTTAATAACCATATTACACATTTATCAGAATACAATAATAATATTTAATAATGATAAAAAATTAACACATCTTGGAAGAAAATTGTTGGTAGATAAAGACAAATAGATGACTATTTGTACCTTAATAGTGGACATGTCCTTGGAAGATGGGATGGCGACTTAAAATATAATTAATAGTTATTGTAACGAAATTTAATCTGGTATATTTCAGTTATTTGAAAATTATGCCCACGTTAACTTTTATCAAAACTTCAAACACTGTATCATTGGGTCTTGGATAGAGAAAGATATTTTATAACAGATAAAAAATAATTCTTGTATAATGTTTCTAATTGTAATGTTTCCGAAACTTCCCTAAACTGTAAAGACAGTATCAAAATCAAATTATGCTTAATAATTTGTAAATTTAATAATAATTTAAAATAATTACAAGAAAATATAATGATGAAAACAAGTGTAATATTTTACTTAGCCAAATTTTCAGAGCCAAGAAACTAGAGAAGATGAACTATGCTTAGTTCATTGTTTTTTCATGGCGCAACAGGCCTAGAAGGCCCTTAGCCTACCAGCCGGTTGCTGGCCTCACATCCACATGTGTCAATCACAGAGGTAGGCAGTATAGGGGTGACATGTGGTCAGCATGTCGAGTCCCCCAGCCATTATAGCTGGTTTTCTCAACCTGGAACTGCTACTTGTTGTAGCTACCCAAATGCCTCACAATGCTGGGTGGGCACCAGTCCCATACAGGTCAAAATACCACGAGAAAATTTCTTCCCCCATGGAGACTCGAATCAGTGCAAGTCCTGTAGCTCTGCGCCAAGGCTTCCTGCCTTAACCATTCAGCTTCGGCGCGGGACACTAGTTCATTAGATTTTATAAATAAATTTATTTTGAAGGTAAATATGTTTTCCATTCAGCTATTCAGTGTAATGCTAAACCTTATTTTAATTTCCTATGTATAGTTTATACAAGAGTTTATATCTATTCCTTGCTGCCTTGAAACTTTAGGTTGTGTCCAACGATAAATTTACAGCATAAAATAACAAACATTTTTGTTTGGAGGGAAAGAAAATAGTTTTATGTTTACTCATTAAATCAGTCTTGAATCAACTAGTCAGTAAGATGTGCACATTTTTAAATTCCAGGAAATAAAAATGATTTGTTTTAATTTGTCTCTGTTATTGTAGAGACATTACATAACATCATTCTGCATGGTTCTTAATACTTGTTTTAAATCAAATGAATGCTAGTTTAAAAGAAAAAAGTTAATAAAAAAGCATAGTCATATTTGTCCATACCTCTTGTGTAAAAATATTTTTTGTATGATGTTTCCATAAGACGAGTCTGCATAGAATGTGTTAACATGCAACTTTTAGCACCCATAACACATGTCAAAATGTTATTCATATATATCAGAACTTAATTTGCGATGTTTTACATTGAGAAACCAAGAGGATACTAAAATTTTTTCACAATTGAAAAATAAAATGTCTTTTTAAAAATGAAAAAAAATTATGTTGATATCCTCTCAGATTTGGTTATATGTATAAAATAATGAAATTTTGGAATAATTAATTAAACATGTCTCAATGTAAAATCATAAATTGAGCACTGTATGTTTAGGTCTGCAATTGTGTATCTCTATTGTGAAATCAAAACCAAGAAAAATGACATTGCATTTAAGAGATAATAAATAATGCTCTGTCATCTTTCCATGGTAGTTAGAAATGCATTTCATCCAAGTGATAGTCCTTGGAAGTGAACAGTATACTGGCAAATTTATAAGTATATTAAAACATTTTCATGAAAAATATCTTTACTTTAAACTTATTATACCATTCCATTCACTTTCCTTTACATTTCCATTTCATTTTATATGAATGAATGCAGTACATCTTCTTCTTATAATCTTGTAAGCCCATGTTTCCCTTAACAGAGATTTGGGTGCTCTCCCCGTACAGGGAAGAATTTTACCATACTAATTTAGTTACACTTGTTTTCGTATAGATGTCACTTGAGTGGTCCGTGGTCAGCGTTCCGTCTCATACTGACATCTAGGAAACCAAGGTAGTACTAGGACGGGAAAATTCGGTAAATTTTGCTTAGAGGCCTTTTCATTCAGGCTTAAGGATCTTTTATGAGCCTGAAAAATCTTCAGACTCAGGACCCATGGCTTAAAGTCCCTCCCGGAGGAGTTGTTCCTTGGATTTTTCCATCCTAAAAAATCCATTGACCCCGGCCAGGTTTGAACCCGCTACCCTTGGGACCAGAGGCAAGGAGCATAGCCACTAGTCCACTGCAGCTGAAAATGATTAAAATGATTCTACCGCTGTGATCTTTAGGAAGCATGCTGCCTTGTAACGCAGCAGATCCGAGTTCAATCCTCAGTTGGGACAGTTTTTTTTTTTGGAGTTTTTCCTCACCTAAAAGACAAATGTCAGGTAACTTTAAGGCCCAAATGGTCCCTGAACACCATTTGGCCATCATTATTAGCACTATCATGTTTGCCTCATTTAGATTAAGTTTAGGATTAAGGGCTCTCCTGGCACATCATTACGATCATCATCACCTTCCATATATATCATCAAAGCAGCATAACCCCTTACAGGCTCCCCAACTTCAGAAGTAGATTACAGATATGCCAGTGTCAGAAGAGAATACCAGAAATGTTGTAATGACAACCTGGTGGCATTGATAAAAAATAAATGATTAAAATGGGATTTGAAATAGAATAATTATTTTAAGAATTTGATTTATATGTAGTGATTATACTTACATGTCCAAATGAGCAGTAGAAAACTAAAATGCCATAATTATAAAACAAATTTTAATTCCATAAGAAACAGAAATTTGAGCTCTTTTCATATCACTGTCAAAACAACTAATAAAGGTAATTAATTTGAATGAAAATTAAACTTAGATCTGATAGTAAAATGTAGTAAGAGATAATTTTTTTACATTGAATTATTATCAATGCCTTTTGGCAAGAGATTATGTGTCATCTGAAGAATAGATTGCTACCTATTATTATTATTATATATATATATCCGGTTTTAACAATATTGATACATTTTTCCGACACCAATGATTTGTTTTCAGCTACCTATTACACTGGTCAACATGATTTTTGTCTCATGAGTACCAGTAGTTGTACTTAATGCAGTTTTTTATCGTGTTTTCAAATATTCAAGTATTCGTAATTTCTCCATCACCCACAGTTTTTTTTATTTCAATTTCAATTAATGGATTTAAATAATTATTTTTTTAATAAAAATTTTTTCGTCCATTTGTCCATTGTAAAATAAAATCAAATGAGCTAACTCAGGAGATTTCAGCTATGGAAAAGAGATATCAAGGCAAATGGAATCCTAATATGCTGCCCGATTATTGTTGGACCATCAAGAGGGATGCTCCACAGGCGAAATATAGCAGAAAATCATCATTTCTTATTTTCTAGGTGAGTCCGAATGTTCGAATATTGTGTAGTTACGAATGTAGAAAATATTAAAGTGGTTGAAATGATTAATTCCTGTCTCTTGGAAACCTTGTGTGATGGAGAAAAACCAATATCATATTTGAATTCAGGAGAAAAAATACTATCAGAATCACATATTTTTCTTTCTGAGACAAAAAAGTTTCTTTTTTTTTGTTGCTCAGTGTTATCACTAATAATAATTTCTCTTATCTAATGGGAGTTAAAAGACTGCATTTTTTTTTTTTCCTACTGCACCAGGGTTAAAGTTTTTTTTTTTCATTTCTTTCAGAGTACAATGTTTATGAAGTGCTCATTAACTATGACCATGATTTGGAAAGTAAGTTCCAGTATTTTTTTTTTCAGAAAACTCTATTTTGGGAATGTTTCTTACATACCAGTGAAAAGTATATGTTTAAATTATTTTTCAACGTAATTTCAATTTACATTCAAACATTTGTCATAACAAATCCTTTCTGCATAATACTCTGATGCATGTGACTGTAGCCACCCATTGAGACATTCCTTGAACTCATCCGTTTGAAATTGTGAAATAGCGATTCTATCTGGCCACTATTACAACAAGCTCATCATTCACAATAGACAGTCGGTCATTTCATTCCTCATCATGGACATCAGTGCATCCATCTCGAAATTCACGACCCCAATGATGAACAACAGTGCCATTCATAATCTCCCCATACACTGCAGTAACCTCACAATGAAAATTGCTGCTGCTGTCAGTTTTTTTTTTCCTTACAGAAACCATATTACTCGGCATAACTTACACTTGCTGGGAGCTTCTATTGTTGTAGACATTTTAAACACCTTAATGAGAGAAAAAGGGAAATACAACCACACAAATACTGCTGGAAACATATTGAACATAATACAGTGGAACAAAGATGGCAGTGCTATTACCATTCATTCAAATGATTAATAAGACCAGAACTTACTTTCCAAATCATTCTCGTATTAAAATATTTAGTTTTATATAATAAAATCGGGAATTTTTAACATTATGAGGTTCAATTCATACAAATTAAATGAATTGTGACAGTTATAGTCTCGAAATCGCGATCAACTTAGAAAATTTATATGAGGAGAGGTAAGAAACATTTAATTTCACCATAAGTCAAATAAAGTTGCATGTGATGATAGAATTTAAATAAGCAGCTCCCACTTAATTATTATCTGTACGTCTGGTTTCCTTCTGGAATTTTATGTGATTGTGGTTTTCACACATTTTGACAAAATTAATAATTTACTTTTTAGGAACAAAAGAAATAATCTAAACAAAAAGTAATTTATCTTCTCTTGCAAAATTTTAAAATAGTTTCTTTTCTAGTTTTATTCAATAAAGTATGTTTAATTGTGCCACATAGATAATTGAATCGTTGTATTTTCGTCTGTTTATCTAACTTTCTGTCATTACCTAAATGACATTCCAAGTAATTAAAATTCTGAACTTGGTCTATAATTACATTGTTTATCATTATTTTTTGTTCTTATTACACATTTTCCTTTCAGAGCTAATATTTTTGTTTTAGATGTAGATATTCTTAAATTGTATTTTATCTATGGATGTGAAACCTGGACATTAACAAAGGCAGATAGTAAACAAATAGAGGCTGCAGAAATGAAGATGTTGAGAGCAATAGCAGAATGCAAAAGGACCGATAAAAAGAAAAGCGAAGATATAAGAACAGAGCTAATATATTTAATCTCTGTGAAAGAATAAAATACTATCAAAATGCTTACCTTCAGCAAGTATTACAAATGAATGAACAGCGTATACCAAGAAGAATGTATATTTATAAACCAAAAGGAAGAAGATTGTTGGGAAGACCATTGAAGAGATGGAAGGACTAATTCGACCTATAATGAGATTGGAACAGGCCATTGGGCTTAATCCTTGTTGTTGATAATGATGATGATGAAAAGTAATTTATATTTGTTTATATGATTTTCAGCTTTGAAAGATTGTAATGGAGTTTATCTGTATGAAAAAATTAAGAACATGATTAATCTATCTAATATTGAGGAGATGCTAATAAAGCGATTCACTGTCATGTGACTCCAGTATTCAAAAGTAAGGTTTTTGAATTTCAATGAAGAATGGATAGAGAAAATTATCTCAATCCATAGCTTCGTTAAGAGATATTTAGATATAAATTTCCATAAATTAGTGAGATTAAGTAGCAGCTCCAGGTTGAGAAAACCAGCTATAACGGCTGCAGGACCCAACATGTTGACCACATGTCACCCCTACCACTGGCTCAAATGTCTACACTGTGATAACACCTGTGAATGTGAGATCAGCAGCTGGCTGGTAGGCCAAGGGCCTTCCAGACCTGTTGTGCCATGGAGAAAGAAAGAAGTTGGATCAGATGCAAAATTTATATATAATCATTTATTAAAAATTTAATGAGCTGATTTGAATGTTGTGAGGCTGATATTGACCTAAAAAAATAAAGAAAATCCATTTGGATATATGATGGTGTTCTGCAAGCATTGTGGCACTTTATACATTTTCCAAAGTAAGAAGATCTTTTAAAGTTCTTGTAGAATGTGACAACTATCATATTGAAAACACGTGTAGAATGGTTATACATCCTTTATTATTAAAGAAAATGTTTAATTATTGTATTAAGTGGTTCGACAGCAACAAAACATTTTTTGTCCTTATTTTAATTTCATATGCAAACTATTACATGTAAAAACTAAAATAATAATTGTTTTCAATAACTTATTTACATATTTTTCATCTTTTCTTTTGCAGACTAAACAAAGCAAATACATTTTTCTTCTCGTTAGTGCAGGAGCCAGCTTTTACAATTCAATAGATGATTTGAGCCTCTCCATAGTGTTCTCTGCATATTCATAAATGAGTTGTGCTATGAGGCTAAGGAAGAAACAAAACAAAAATTCTTGTCTTCAGGCACCTCTAAATGCAGGAAAAAAACTAAAATCCACATTAAGGTAGAATATACCTCATAGTGAGAATTCCTAAAATAAGTAAAATCCACATGTTAGTTTTGCACTGTATCTATTGGCCTGTTCATCTGTTTTGTAATCTTGGCAACACAAGAACTGTCAGAAATCATAAAAAATTATATAAGAAGAACTGCTATTCCCACATATATAAAAATATATTAAGAGTTATCCTAAGAAAAACTTAATTGTATTATTATTTAAAATGTTTATGTCTGCATTAAATTTAAATTTTATTTATGATCAATTTAATATTAGTTTTCTCTCATTCAGCCTGGGAAATATTTTACCAACACTTGTTTGGACGTTGATTGTAGGAGGAAGAAGTATTTGTTCCAATGAAAAAGAAAAAAGGGAAATAAAAATAACATGATCTTAAAATGATGTTTCCTGATAAAAAAAGTAAATTTATTGATTTTCTCAGTTATGATATTGTAAGTGTATTAAGAAAGAAGGAAAGTGTACTGTTTTCAATATAAATTAACATTATTGTAGAAAATTATATATTTAATACGTAGTATTTTTGTTCTAAAGGAAGGTAATAAGAACAACAATTGGAGCTGTTAAAATAAATAACAATTGGAGAAGATGGTATAAAGGAATTATTAGAGTTGTTTCAAGATATGGGCATAGCACTAATTAAAATAGAGGATTGGATTGTCATGTGAACAGAATGAGTACAGATAGAAAGATGAAACAAATATTCTCTATGATCCACAAGGATCTAGAAAAAAGATAGACCCAAGAATAAATTATGGAATTGGGTATAGCAGAATCTGGAAATAGGCAGAATATGGAATTTGCAAGAAACATTGGATAAAAATATCTGGGGGATGTGTTTTGAGGAGAGCCAAATCCTATATATGGTTGTAGGAGCAAGAAAGAAGAATAGTTTTATCCCAAAAGTTTTGATAATTATTTTAAATGTAGGCTTATATGATCAAGATATTATATGAGATGTTGATAATGAAGTGACTTTTTGACATTTGAAATCAACTGTTGTATGTTAGGTATTATTCTCTTTTATTATAACAAAAATAATAGATATTGATGATAAATCTGAATAGTACTAAAAATATGTCAAGCTACATGTGGGAAAAGTAGTAAAGTATCTCATATATTGAATGTCCCAAACTGTGAAGATTTTCCTTCACTCATTATGCTTAAAATTATTTTGATTTTTATTTGAAATGAGAATTGAAATTTTGGGGGTAAAGTCGGGTGGAGTGTTGCACTCTCTTATAGAATGTAGACGTGGAGAGTCACTTTACATTTTTGTATCTTCGGTTGAGAATATGTACATTTTTTCATCTACTGTATATTCCCAAGGGCTTAATAGACTGTTGACAAGTTATATTTTCCTTTAGGCAAGATAAACAGGCATTTCGATGGATATCAGATTCCCTCATCAATTAGAAAAACATTCTCTCTGCTTAATATTCAGCGATTTACAAATATTTTAAAAATGTAGGTAATTAATATTTTAGCCACTTTTTATCGCCATGTTTTAATGACGTAGATGCGGGGAAGTAAATTCAGCCATTTGATTGGTTGTTGGATATGGTTGAAGGATTATCGATCGGGTAATTTGCCTACATCGATTAAAAAAGGCAGTGGATCCTACTTTGCGAAGCAGCAACAGCGAGCGCGTGTTTGTTGCTTATAATTTAGTGAAATTTTGTGGTGAAATGCTATCTTTCATCATCAATTTGTGTTGCAAACGATTGTTGAAGAAATCCGCAGAACTTTGGCTGTGATAGAACGAACTGACAGGTACGTAAATCATCAAACAAGCATTTTATCTCATGCATGTACGTATCTATATGTGTCTCATTGTAGGCGACTTCGTAAATACATATAGGCTACATGTGTCTACATCTACGGTGTACACACAAGCACGCCATCTACACTTATATGATATATTTATTTTAAACATTCTCTCATCCATGAACATATATCATAACTTCGTTCTTTGCACAATTAAAATTTAGCTACGAAACACACACGCTCTCTCCTCTCCTACACATAGCAGATGTACTATGTTGGCTAGTAACTAGGGTAGGGTATTCTAAATAATGCTGCCTCCAATGTTCAAATCTAAGTTTTAAGAAAATTCAGCTTTAATCTTATAAAGGTACTAACAAACAATCTAATGTGAACCTCATTTCTGTTCTTTGTGCCTAGCGTCGAATGTTAGTTTGGGGAAATGGAGATAGCTTTATTCAGAAAATCCGTAGTACGAAGTTAATCAGGACACATGCCGGTATGGCAATATGACTTTAAGAGGACCAGCCTCTTTATTGAATCATAAATGGCCAAAGTTTATCATTTAAGTGGAATACATTGTATAGACTATTAATCCAACTGAAACATATTGATAAGTACAGAAATGACGTAAATTTGAAATCGATGTTAATATAAGTCAATTTCATATTTCGAAAATTTTGATACAGACTAGTTGTTTTCGCGAAATACTTAATTCTGCAATAAAATGTATAGCAAAAGCTCTGGATTCTAAGATTAATAGACCCATAAACTAAATTGTTATACATTTAAAATCCTTATTGCATAAGATTTATAACGACTAAGATTGTGGGTCATTCTACTAATTGTAAAGATAGGCTATATATTCCCAACTTCATAAAATATTGAAACACTATTTTATCTATACTAGTAAAATTCTGTTGATGATGGGACTAGTCCCGAAAGGCCGCCAGAGTTTTAAAACAACTTAAGTTGAGGAGACGGACCCACAAGGTAATTATTTTATAGTTTTTAACCCTACATTATATTACTATTGTATCTTCTTTTACATTAATTTACTTTTATTATGAGGGGAGATATAAAATTTCTCAGTTTATTTTCTATCAAAGAAATTGCAACTGTTACTGTTCAGTTCAAGAATACGTCTCTTCTCTGCTTTGTTTAAGAATCGAAAGATTAAAATACTGTATACAAGATAGTTACTTCAAAGCAAGTGTTTAATATTAAAGCTCAAATTAACTCATACCCAACCTTTTATCTTGTCTAAAAGAGATAGGCTATGTGTTTGTATTATATTTACAAATGTAGGTTTCATTTAAGCTTGTAAGTGGGATACAGATAGAAACGTTCCTTTCAGCATGTAGGCTCGCTAGTCAAATGACCTTGATTGACATGAACTCTCCAACTTGGTTGTTTTTGTTATAGGGGAATTGATGTTTATAGAGATATAATCAGTATAACCAGATTTACATTCCTTTCGAAACTTCTACTTTTAATCTTCATATATTTGTATCGATACTAAGTCTAACATTATCAAATGCTCTTATAGTGCACATTTTTGTAAACACTGTGCTCATACTAGACTGGGATGAATAGCGACGCTATTTTCTTCTCTTTCTTTTCAATTTATCCTCGCTCTCATTTTGCAGACTTAAGACCCTTGACAAGTTGCTAATAGGGAGGGAGAGGAACTCTGAATCATACACAGTAAACAGATCCAGGCCTCCTTAAATCAATTACACCACAACGATAAATTTCTCCAGATCATAGACGCACCGAGCGATGATGCAGTATCTCCCTCCATGATGTAGGCCTACACATTATGAATTATCTATGCATGACGCAATATGCTTGCTAGAGCCGGTCAAGTTAACATTCACTCTCGCTCTCCGATCTTCCCAGTCTCATTGTTTCTACGGAGGCACTAGGTGTATTCAGGGGAGTGCGAGGGGAATGCCAAACGCGTGCGCGGGAGTAGAATGCGAGAGCGATCTAGAGCCCCGTTGATTCAGATTTCCCGTGAGCAGTGAACAGTCTTAATAAGCAAAATAATACAAGGACTGCGAAAGTTAAAGAGAATGTATTAAATTATCTGATGGAACTACATTCTACACAAGACTTACGCTTTGAATATAAGCCTGTAAATTGCTTTAAAAAACAATCCTTAAATTGGCGAAACAATAATTTTTCGTGCCAGTTATTCAAATGTTTCGGACCGCAAAGAAAACAAAATCATGTAAAAACTCTTATTATTGTACATTATTACGAAATTTGACACAAACTTAAGTAATGTATAACAATTTGTCTTTTTTGTTGTTGTTTTATAAACAATAAATAAATGAAAGAATGCATCTTATAAGATACATTGTGAAGTTAAAGGTAAATATGTAGTTAACAGTGTAAATAAAACGTACTCCGACAGCATTAAACGTGTGTTCAGAATTTACATCAATTTATTTCTGTGCGAATTTAAGAAAATTATGACGTTTCCTTTCATCTACCAATAGATAAAAATATCAGACATTAATTGGTCAGTACGGAGTAATATATATATATATCCATAGTAATTCTGCCCGAAGGCAGGTCCTTCACTGCAATCATGGCATTTTCATGCTATACTTGCAGCTTTACTAGAGAATTGTAGGTGTGGTAGTTTCCCGTTGCTTTCCACACCGGTGAAGGATGATGATGGCCATATTATTTCGGGGACCGTTTGGGCCTTAAAGTTTTCCTGACATTTGTCTTACAGGTGAGGAAAAACCTCATCCAGAAAAACTGCCCGAACCGGGGATCCAACCCGGGCCCACTGCGTAACAAGGCAGCACGCTACTTCGAGACCACAGCGGTGAATATATAGCTATATATATATATATATGTGTGGTGTGTGTGTGTGTGTGTGTGTGTGAGCCTCTTAAAGCCAAAGTGGTGTAATTCCATTAAACATTGTTTTGAGATATAAAGAGACTTTTAGTAGAATAGTAGTTTAAAAATTCGAGAATACTACCAAACAATTTCCCCACCAAATGTGTTCAAAATTGATTGTTTTAGCTCATGTATGTTCTTTTTTGCCCTTATCCCCACTTTATAAGTAATTTATAAGCACTTACGTAACTTGCACCACTTCGGTTTACACAGATTGAGGGTAGGCCTATATTTCAAGAATGAACTTGCATAATTAACAAAAATAATATTTTTATTTAATTTAATAGGTTCACCGTTGTGGTCTCGAGGTAGTGTGCTGCCTCGTCATGCAGTGGTCGCGGGTTAGATCCCCGGTCGAGACAAGTTTCCTGGGTGATGTTTTTTTTTCGGAGTTTTTCCTAATCTGTAAGACAAATGTCAGAAAACTTTAAGGCCCAAACTGTCCCCGAACGTCAACTGGCCATTATTATCATCATTAACATATTCATTAGATTTAGCTTGAAAAATGGAAGCTGATCAGACATGTTGTCCTTGTAAAATATTGTAAAAGGATTGGATTTCCGATACCTAATCCAGTGCATCCTTAGCCATGGAACTGGATGGTTTTCTTCATCAAGATTTGTCTTAGTAATGGTTCTTTAAATATTTTCTTAGCTAAAACTCTTCGCCAGACATCACAGAAAGATAGAGAGGATTATTTTTCCTTGATTTCGTGATAACTTGTAATCAGTCAGAAGGGAAAATATCTATTGAGTCTTACTGCACAATTCAATTGAGCCAAAGTTTGAGTCGTTCGGAAGATTGGAATGACCACTGATCATAAACGTTTGATCAGTGGTTTTAAAGTTGTTGCCTTCATTCAAAACTGGACTCAATAAATGTAATGCCATTTTCCAGTTCCGGTTTCGTCCTGTGCATGTATCGCTTTATAAAACAATGTGTTTTGCTGTTGGTGCTCTACATTTTGTGTGTTTGTGGAATATACATACAATTAGTAGCAAGTCACTAGAACAAAAACAGTAACTGGAGTTACACCACTTTGGCTATCAACAGATAGCACTGCTGACTGCATGAAATTCTGATGCCATTTGTGGAGCAGTTTGGGGATCTAGGAGTTACACCACTGTTCCTGCAGGTAGTTTTACATATCCAAAGTTCATTTCTTGCACTAACGTAGATTTTTTAAAAAGTGGAGTTACACCACTTTAGCTTTAAAAGGCTCATATATATATATATATATATATATATATATATACATACATACATACATACATATACATACATATATATAGTAGGGCCTATATATGACATGAAAGAAAAATAAATGCCTGAATCGGGATTTGAACCCGAGTCTCTAAATCCTAATACAACATTTATTATTTTATATATGTAGATTGTCCACCGCTATTGTCTCGAGGTAGCGTGCTGCCTTGTCACTCAGCGGACCCGGGTTCGATTCCCGGTCGGGACAGGCTCCTGGGTGAGGTTTTTTTTCGGGGTTTTTCCTCACTAAGACAAATGTCAAGATGCTTAGGGCCCAACGGTCCCAAAAAATCCTCCGGCATCCTAATCATCCTTATCATTATCAGCATCATCCTTCACCGGTGTAGAAAGCAACGGGAAGCTACCACACCTATAATTCCCTAGTAAAGCTGCAAAGCATAGTATAAAATTGCTATGATTGCAGTGAAAGACCTGCCTTCGGGCAGAATTAGTATGGATGGATGGATATGTAGTATTCTCAATTTACACAAGAGGTAGCGGGAAAATGTGTAGATTGAGAATACTACATATAGGCCTATAAGAAAAATAAACGTTTGTGTTAGGATTCCTGAGTGGCTCAGATGGTTAGAGTGCTAAACGCACAGAGTTTAGAGACTAGGGTTCAAATCCCGACTCAGGCATTTATTTTTCTTTTCATGTTATATTTGCCTTCATTACCAAATGTCATAAATATAGTTATAACACCTATATATATATATAATATATATATATATATATATATATATATTTATTTATATACACACACTGCTATAAAGTAAATATTCTCTTTAAAAATTTGCTTAACTGTTATGTTGGCCACTAAATGTCAGTTGGAACGATTTCCCGCTACCTCTTGTGTGAATTGAGAATATATAAGAAAAATGTATGTTTGTGCCGGAATACTTGAGTAGCTCAGTTGGTTAGAGCGCTAAACGTACAGAGTTTAGATACTCGGGTTCAAATCCCAACTCAAGCATTCATTTTTCTTTTCATATCATATGTCATATTATATATATATATATATATATATATATATATATGTGTGTGTGTGTGTGTGTGTGTGTGTGTGTGTGTATGTGTTATGTGTCTGTGTGTCCAGCGCTGTGGTCTCGAGGTAGCGTGCAGCCTTGTAACGCAGCGGGCCCGGGTTCGATCCCCGGTCGAAGCAGTTTTTCTGGGTGAGGTTTTTATCGGGGGTTTTCCTCACCTGTAAGACAAATGTCAGGAAAACTTTAAGGCCCAAACGGTCCCCGAAATCATATGGCCATCATCATCCTTATCATTATCATCATCATCCTTCACCGGTGTGGAAAGCAACGGGAAGCTACCACACCTACAATTCCCTAGTAAAGCTGCAAGGATAGCATGAAAATGCTATGATTGCAGTGAAGGACCTGCCTTCGGGCAGAATTACTATGGATGGAAGGATATATAGGTGGTATAACTATATTTTGACATTGTAAAGTGAACTGAATTTACGCAGTTTTGAAAAAAAATGTAAATACCAGCTTAACTGAAATTGTTTTGGGATCAAATAGGCATTATTTTTATTATTGCTTACGTTAAAATGAGTCATAACAAGCTAGATTTTAGTTTCATGTTGGCGAAAAGTGCGTGTGGAAAAGTGTTTGACAATTGTAATAGTTCATTTTCTACACTCATTTTATAACGTCAACATATCACATTCGTCACAGCATTAAATAAAAAAGCAATTATTAAATTTATTAATTATTGTTAATGATTGACTCTTACTTTAAGAGAGGAAAGGAGATTGCAGTATTTGAGAATAAAGTTCTTAGGAAATGTTTTGGACCAAAAGGAGATGAACAGACAGGTGAATGGAGAAGACTACATAACAGTGAACTACATGGTATTTATAGGAAGCCAGATATCTACATCAGTTAGGAAAAACCGGGTAAGTCAACTTTTGGTCGAAAATGAGTTATTAACATCTCCCGATAGCTTTTGGT
Source organism: Diploptera punctata (assembly GCA_030220185.1). Classification (NCBI taxonomy): domain Eukaryota; kingdom Metazoa; phylum Arthropoda; class Insecta; order Blattodea; family Blaberidae; genus Diploptera; species Diploptera punctata. The sequence goes on along the minus strand of JASPKZ010007519.1, from coordinate 41,656 downwards.
CCGATGCACGTTGGGTAAACGGTAAGTCGTCAAGCGAATAGTGCCGGTGTTATTAAGCATTGAATTTTCGATTTATCCACTCTTTGATGTAAGTCATTGAACTAGTTTTTGCTCTCCTGTAAAAAATCACTTTGAAGACTTACCCGGTTTTTCCTAACTGATGTATATTATAATGAGAACAGTCAAGTCTCGTTGACTGCGATGGGCAGGACATGTGGCACGAATGGGGAATGAAAGACGTGCATGGAGGCTTCTTGTAGGAAAACCAGAGGGAAAACGTCCAGTTGGTAGATCAAGAATGAGGTGGGAGAATAACATTATCTATGATTTGAGGGAGGTAGATTATACAGGGAATGATTGGAAAGCATTAGCTCAGGATAGGGATATATGGAAAGCTTATGCCTGTGCGGTGATGAATCTACGGGCTCGATAGTGCCAGTGCGTAAATAATGATATTAGGCCTATATTAGATCGTTTTGAAACGTTTGCATATAAATATTGAAGTGTTCTATGGTGCAACAGTAGCATACCGTATCTGATTAGAATTCCAAGAGTTCCATCACGATTCTCTGTTATACCAAAGTCATTCTTTTTCTTCTTTATCCCACTACAGGCCTCAGGAAGCCCTTCGGGTAGTAGGGGGTTAAAGCTCCCACTTTTTCTGGACAATCGGCACTTGATGTCAGCCGGGTTGTCAGCCCTGCATGACGGCCGCCTTTACCCCCAGAACAAGCGTCTGGTACTCATTTCCTTTAGAGGCTGAGTCGAACCCAGGGCCATAGTGCCGCCAGAAGGTTTGGGTCAGTTTAAAAATCCTGATCCCACCGGGACGTGAACCCTCGACCTTCTGGCTTGTAGCGCAGTGCCTTAACCACTAAGATACGACGTGCCCCATTATTTTATTATAGAATGCAGAATAGAATTCAGATCAGCATTATGGGATAGTGGTCAGCGTTTCTGACTACAGTCCATGAGGTCCCTGGTTCGATTCCCGGTCAGACCATATGCATTTTTCTTTAAAGGGAGTTATTCCTATGGTTGCCCATGGTCTTAAATTTAGGTAAAGTATAGGTTAAGGACTCTCCTGGCGCTTCATCATCATTTATCACCCATCATACCATCGGGGTAATGTAATTGCGCCTTCCAGGTGCCACAACCTAAGAAATGGATTACAATTCCGCCAATGCAAGGGGAGAAAGCCAGAAATGTCATAAGAGACAAACTGTTGGCATTGGACAAAAAAAAATAATTGTTAGGATAATTAAGTAGTATTTGAATTTAGAAGTTACAAAGTTGGGTTAACTAAATTGGAAACACCATCTAGAAAGAATGAGTTTAAATCGGATCCCCAAAGCTGTTTATAATTATATACCAAGAGGACGAAGATCACTGGGCCGTCCAATCAAACGCTGGAGGGAAAATTTTCTATAGGATTGTAACTGGCCTTGGCCTAATACTTGGAAGGAAGAAGAAGACAGTTGGGTTAAAAAACAACTAAAACAATAATAATTGGAGAGAATATGGAAAGGTAACAGCGTTGCTCACTGCCTTAGCAGCTAGGAACTAGCCAGTGTGTTTTAATTATTTTACAGTGTGATCTTGTAATATAGGCCTATCATATAGGTTTATAAAATTTACTGCTATATTAAACTATGATTAGAGGTTATAACGAGGGGAGTAATTAAATCACAAAAAATAAAAGTTAATTTCAGGCTATTTGTGGAACCATAAAAATAACCTTAGGTCGGAAAACAAGGAAAGATACGAAACTTAAATTATATAAAACAATGGCTGTTCCTTTGTTGTTGTATGGAAGTGAAAATTGGATAATGAAATCAAGGGATAAAAGCAGGATACAGACTGCGGAAATGCTGTTTTTATGTAATGTAAAAGGATGCACAAGAGCGGATAGAATAATGAATGAAACTATACGAGAAGAATTAAATATATATAAAATTGAAGATAAAATCAGCGAAAATAATAAGAAATGGACAGAACACTTAATGAGAATGAACAACGAAAGAATACCAAAAAGAACCTTCCTCTATAATCCCAGAGGAACAAGATATGTTGGCCGACCACGTAGAAGATGGACTCCACATTTAACTTCGCCGGAACAAGCTGCATAGCCTAAACCTTGTAGTATTAAAAAAAAAAAAGTTAAGCATTTTATATTCTAACCTTTATAGAAAGGAACCAAAATTAGGAGCTTGCGATTTTTGCTAAAGCATAAGATTGACGAATGAAACAAAGCTTTTATTGTACTGTAATATATTTAGTAAATGATATGCATTATGAATAGAAGGGCATTTTTAAATATGCCGACATCTATCGTCTGCTATATGAATTAATAAAAGAGTTCCAAGCGCAAATACTTCAAGTTACTTCCAACAGATGTCAGGCAGTTTCACTTTACAAACTCTGTTACCGTTCTCTGTGGTTACCGCTCAGCCACTTCTTTTAATTTGGACATAAAAATAGTTTAGCTTAAAACATCAGTGAATTAATTCAATTCAGTAGTCAAAGCAGATAGGTGTGATCTACCACTCACTTAAAATTCGAAGAAATTGGTTGGTTGGTCTGCCCCTTACCGCCTCTCCTCATACATTATGAAATTTCACGATATTATTGAAAGGAGAGAGGGTAATTTATTATTTAAAGAATAAAAATAAAAGAATATTAAAAAATATTTAAAATAATGCTAAGACTAAAAGTTTAAGACTTTTATAAATGCTATCTATATGTAGAAATATGTTTTTACGTAAAGAAGAAATAACGGATTTTTATATGGATCAAACTACAATAAAACAGAGCGACAAGCAATGGTTGTTAGTGTAGTGTTCCTAAAAATACTAAAGCTTTTCAATTAAGAAGTATAGTTTTCAATTGTTTAAGAAGTATAAGTAAGTAATAAAATAATTATCTTTGTTTATTTTTATGTTGGAATCAAGCACTTCTGTAGTGAAAGCCAGGAAAAAGTATTCCTTTTGTTTTTGCTGCTGCCACACTTTAAAACAACTCGGAATGAGTTTCTTTTGCAATGTATAGGATAGCAATTGATATAATAATAATAATAATAATAATAATAATAATAATAATAATAATAATAATAATAATAATAATAATAGTAATAGTAATAATGATGATGATGATGATAATGATAATAATAATAATAATAATAATAATAATATTAATAGTAATAATAGTAATAGTAATAATAATGATGATGATAATGATAATGATAATAATAATAATAGTAATAATAATAATAATAATAATAATGATAATAACCTAATAATAATAATTAGTGATAATAATAATGGTAATAATAATATTAATATTATAACCGGCAAAAATTCCAAATTTATTCGTAAATAAATCAAATGTACTTTTTTTGTTGTATTTTAAAATATCACTAACAAAGCTATTGTTACAAGTTAGAGATCGAGGCAAAGTTTTGATCTCAGCCAAGATCGATGGAATATTTCAGACAAGGAAAATTCTAGAACGCTACTTCATTTTGAGGGGAAGTTAAATGTCGTCAATCCATTGTTGATAGATATGTGTAGCAGTTAAATAACCCTTAAATACGAGACGATATCCCTAGCATAATTACCACAATTTCCCTAATTCCTTGCACTTATTACACTCAAATAAAGTTTGTGAAATGTATTACGATGATTTATCATAAGTAATGCCACGAGTGATTTATCTAGAGAATTTGGAAATGAGTGAAATTTGTTAGGACTATTTAACGAATAAAATGAAGCTGTTTACTCACAAATCATTATTTAAATATAGTTATTTTAAAATATTTATATATGTAATGTAAACGGCGATGTTTGAAAACAAATGACAACGATCGGTACGCTTCATTTGCTTCTTTTGTTCGTCACTGCAATCAGTTCATATTATTTATTGCCAAAGGAACGCCATATTGTAAGAATGCACTCTAATGGAGAAAAAATGAAACACATCAAACTGTATATTAATTCATTTCTGATGTCCTATGATGTAAATATGACAATTATATTTTTCTGGGAATAAATACATTTAAGAAAGTGCAAACAGTGGTTTCTTTTTTTGGTGGTATAATCAATTGCTACAAATGTTTTTATATTAACTCCCGCATGCGGTATGTGTTGACATTCATGCACTATATATACAATCTGGTAGCCGTATTTTTTAGTGAGTCAGTCACTGCAAAATAATGCTATGACCTATTTAGAATGTTAAAAAAAGAAGGTGCTTTTTTTATTATGATAAACTTTAGTTGGTAAATTCTAGGCGAAACGCGACTGTGATTGGTTGTAAATAAAAAAATCATTGTAACGTGATTGGTCATTGACTCCCATTTGGGGCATGAGTTAAATAGTCATTGTAAGGCTAGCCAATGCAACAATATGTATATTTTGTGCCCACATTCCGCATGGTCTTTCATGATATGTAAATGATATATTCTTTATCTTTACCTAATCTGAAATCTCTTTTGAAAGTACCTATTTTATGTAGTGTGTGTAGGTTGTTTCAGAAATAAAACGATGAAATGCATCTAGTTATAGTGGAGTTGTTCTCAAGGAATTCGAGAACTCACAATCTCAGACAATATGAGCTATCAATTGTACAAGTCGTTTCATATTTGATATTAAGAACTAGTATTAAAATAAGATAGGAATTGTATAAAATGGCTTAAGTCTTTTATTGGAGATTCAGTATAGCAGAACTTTAACTGTTAATTAATCAATAATTTCAGCATTTAGCTTTTAAATAATATTTGAAAATGATTAGAAATTTTAAAGATTGTGTAATAGCTAAATTTTGAAAGTTCACCTGCGGATTATGTACGTTTTTTAATAGTTAGCATTTCTATTTAATTTTAAAGGTCCTAAGTGAATACATATTGGTTGAATTATTAGAGATTAGAGGCTCTTCCTCTATAAATGGGGTATGAACCCATTAGCTTGATTTAGCTTACTTTTCCTCTATAATTACGTTTAATGTATGATGCACGGGAATTTTTGATATTCCATTCGCCAATTTAATTTAATACTCGATGAGTATCAAATGGTATTTTTAGTCTAAAATCCTGGGTTTCTTATCCCAAATTGCTTGTCGTCTATAACCAGAAATGTTAAATCTGTTTAATTCCCAAATATTCTGTATATATACATGCATGGATGCATTACATGCAACGGGTCATTTCGAAATATTAAATTATACGCAGTGGCCCCAGGTTCAGTACCCAATCGAGACAAGTTTTTCGAGTGAGTTTTTTTTTTCGGATTTTGTAAAACAAATGTCAGGAAGTTTTAGGGCTCTATAATCCCCGAACATCATTTCAACATACTGAACATACATATCATGCTCGCCTGTCTTGTTTAGTATAAATGTATGAGTGATTGGTTTGTCTTGTCTTAAATGTTCGTGTTGTCTCGAAGGTTGCCCTTACATTGAGCTTTGGCATGTATGTGATAAAGAATTTAATCATAAGTAATGCCACTAGTGATTTCCGAAATCAAAAGTGGCGTTTGTTAGGACTATTTAACGAATAAAATTAAGCTGTTTACTCACAAATCATTATTTAAATATAGTTATTTTAAAATATGTATATATTTGATGTAGTCGGCGATGTTTGAAAACAAATGAGAAACGTTATGTTTCACTTGTTCATCACTGCAACCAGATCATATTATTTATTGCAAAAGAATCGCAATATTGTTAAGAATGCACCCTAGTGGAGAAAAAAAAATGAAATACATCAAACTGTATATTAATTAATTTCTGATGTCCTATGATGTAAATATGTCAATTATATTTTTCTGGAACGTTATTACCTGGAAAAAAAATACGTTTTAGAAAGTGCAAACAATGTTTTTTTTGTGGTATAATCAATTACTACAAATGTTTTTGTATTATATCACGCACTTTTTGGTTACATTCGTGTACTATATATACAATCTGGCAGCTACTTGTAGTAGCTGCAAAATAATGCTATGACCTATTCAAAATGTTAAAAAGGAGGAGCTTGATTTTAAAGTGATAAAATTAAACTGATGAAATCGAGATGAAAAACGACTGTGATTGGTCGTAAATAAAAATCATCGAAATATGATTTCTCATTGACTCCCATTTGGGGCATGAGTTAAATAGTCGTTAAAAATACTCCTCCGACGTACCGTGTAAACCCGGGTGCCATGGGCATGGAGAGAGAGGTTAAATTAAAGTAAAGAAAGACAAAATTATATCATTGTATGTATGCCTATATTTAGATTTTTCCTTAATGAAGCATTCTTTCCAGAAAAGTCCCTGATTTATAAGATTCATGTAATAATACTTCCATAGAAATAAATGTTATTTTGACGGTTCCAATAAGAACGTGTGAATTGGAGGAAAATACATGTTGACTGCATGACTTGCATCCGATAACGAAGATTAGTGTGGCATCCCTTTGCAGGAAATGGTGAAATTGGCATGGTTAATTTGTAGCAGGAAGTAAAAGGAAAGTTTTTATTATATGACAGACCAGCCCTCAGTATTACAATGATGACAAACGATAGTGAGAGGGGTTAATCTGAAGGGTGGAAACGCGCTGTCATGGTAAATCATGATTCCGCACTTTTCTTTTCTACATCCAAGATTGATGACTGTGACTTGAACCCATTGTTAAATGCGGTTTTAAGGGATCATCATTACTCTATTGTTACCAATAACTATGTATTTTGTAAGTTTACTCTCTCTTTATTTACAATAATAGTAATTTATGATAGAGTTAGAACTTAAAGTATTTGGAGTCTTTGCATGTGAAAAGAACGATGCTGAGATGGAAATTAAATAAATAATAAATGCTATCGGACTCTTGCATGTATTTTGAGAAACATCTTTTCATCTAACTAATAACTCACTGGCACTATCGAACCCGTAGGTTCATGGCCGCACGGATTCTCCATATATCCCTATCCTGAGCTAATGTTTTCTAATCATTCCCTGCATATTCCACTTCCCTTAAATCATGAATAATGTTATTATCCCATCTCATTCTTAGTCTACCAACTGGGCGTTTTCCTTCTGGTTTTCCTACAAGAAGCTTCCATGCACGTCTTTCATTCCCTATTCGTGCCACATGTCCTGCCCACGGCAGTCTACGAGACTTAACTGTTTTTATTATATCTGGCTTCCTATAAAGACCATGTAGTTCATTGTTATGTAGTCTTCTTCATCCACCTGTCTGTTCATCTCTCTTTGGTCCAAAAATTTTCCTTTTTCTTCTTCTTCTTAATCATAATTTGCAGGATTTTCATCCTGTTTATTTCCAACATCACTCGGAGGAAAATTTTCCATAGAACTTTATTCTCAAATACTCGTAATCTCCTTTCCTCCCTTAAAGTAAGAGTCCATGTTTGGCATCCATATAATATAACTGGTAGAATAATAGTTATATATATATATATATATATATATATTTTCACTTTTACCTTTTTTGAAAGGAGTTGGGACGTCAAGAGTCTCTGTAATGCATAATAGCAAGCATTTCCAGAATTGAGCCTATGTTTAATTTCTTTGTGCATCTCATTCCTATTAATTTGTGATTATTGCTCCTAGATATTTGAATTCAGCCACTTCCTCAAAATTTTCATCATTTGACATTAGCTGTCCATTTTCATTATATATTTTATCACAAACTTTAAAAGCGTGATTGCACAAAACTGTCACAAGACCTATTGTTTTATATGGATCAGAGGCATGGGGTCTGATCGTTAGGCCTAAAGATATAACTACTGGTTCTGTTTTAGTTCACTTAAAATGTGCATTATTCCTTCTTTCTGATCTCACTAAATAAATGACAATAAATATAATTTTTATTTAGTTTTAAAAATTCATCACGAGATACCCTGTCATTAAGTTACCTGTATGTAGTCTATTTTTATTCTTCGTATGGTTTTTTCATCAAATTCCATATATCCTTGAATCTATTTTTAAGGCAAGGGGCGGCTCTGCTGTCCTTGTAATATTCAATATTGATAGAATTTTTAGAATTGAAGAATTAGAACTCTCATTAAATTTTATAAATTAACACAAATAATTTTTATTGAGCGGTCCATGTACCTACTTCAAGTGACTAATACTAACGTCTCATATTTGTCTCCGTGATCTGGTGGCTTCTATGCTCTTTTTTTATACAAATGAAATAGCGTAGTTGGATAAAATTTTACTTTACCTGTTTGTACGGAGAGATGGTCGCGGCCTCAGTGAGTGAGTTCCATTAGCTGGAAATTTACCTGGGTTTTTATTGTGACACCGGTGATTAGTAACTTACTCTCAAAAAGAAGATAAACACGTCTGTCCTTTTTCTTCGACCAAAAAACATAATTGTAACGTGGAAGTTCTAAACCAGCTACGTAAATTTTCATTAAATTTACTATTGTATTTCAAAGTACCCAGGAGAATGTATGTCAATAAGGTCTAAGCACCAAGTATCAATATGTAGTTCATATTACTGCCCAAAGGTGCGCTGCATGTATGTCCAGCGCACAATAACTTAAATGTATTCTTCTTCTTCACTTCACGGGTTAAGCAAATTGCCTATTCTGCTTCACAGTTGTTCTGTCCATCTTTTCACTGGCGTTCCTACATTCCTTGATCCTCTTGGGTTATAGTTAAATGCTGCTTTTGGTAATCTTGATACACGAGTATTCATTCTTTCTACATATCTAAACCATTTATAATGTTTGATTTTTTTTTTCATTCAGTTGATATAGCCTATATTTAACTCTGTTCTTATTTCTTCATTCTTTATCCAATCCAACATTGTGCAACCTTTTGTTCATCTAAGGAAGTTAATTTCTACTCTTTGTATTTTACCATGCACTTTTTTAGTCATTGCCCAAATTTCGCTCCCTTCTTCTTCTTTTTCTTCTTCACCGTTTAGGTTTTTTTTAGCCTGTTCCGGCTCCAAATTGCTGCTCTTTCCATGTTTTCCTTGGTCTTTCCAAACTTCTTTCTTCCTCGTGGTGAATAGTTGTATGCTGCTTTTGGTATTCTATTCTCAGTCATCCTTGCCAAGTGTTCTTTCCTGTTTGTTCTGTATTTCTCTACTGTTGTGTTTAATTCCTCTACTTTTGTTGTCTTATTTCTGTGTTATGTTTTTTGTCTGTTCTTTGATATCCCGCTATTGGTCTGAGGAATCTCATTTCAGCAGCTTGAATTCCAGCAGAATTGTTGTGTTGTCACTGTCCATGTTTCGGATTCATAAGTAATAATAGGCACTGCCATTGTCTTGTATAATTTCATTATAGAGTCTTTCCTCCCAAAAAGTAAATACAAGAACTGCCAATGTTTTATAAAACTTCAATCTTCTTGTTCTGTTCTTTAATGTCTTATAGGCTACACAGTTTTGCATATCATTTGAAATTTCGACAGTTTCATGTTAAATGCTTTATTTTGGCATTTAGATGGTTTCGAACTTCCATGCTATAATTAGCCTTATCAAACATCGATACTGGAGTATTGGACCCAGAAGCAGACACTCAAACAACAGTATCTAGCTCTCTGGTAATACTCGTATAAAGTTGATTCATGTATTCCATAGGCTTTTCACGTAAGATAGTCCTGTGATAAAATTGAGTTTTAGGTCACAGAGTAGCAAGTTATATTGGATTTTCAAATAAGTTTATGTGGTTAAGTTAAGCCTGACTGTGAATGGAGTAGCACAGGTGAGAAAATGTAGGGTTGAGTGTGTCGGCGAGAATTGGGTGCGCAAACACGCCTCTAATCCACTGTGGAATGTGGCACCATGCACACTCCCTCAGCTTTTTATTAAAGCCGTACAGTCCAGAATACATCTCAGCAGCTCAGTTTCAAAATGAGATACACTTTTCTCTGCACATGGAGAAGGCATCTTAGTTCTCTCTTCCACCTCCTCATTTTTATCTTTGTACAAGGTGTTTCGAAAGTTTGTTTCGAAGCAGAAGAAAATTTCCAAATCCAAGTTTAAATCATAACTAATAAAAACATCAAGACCAGCCTCATGGGCTAGTGGTCAGCGTTCCTGACTGCTGTTCATGAGGTCCCGGGTTCGATTCCCGGTCAAGCCATAGGAATTTTTCCTTAAAGGGAATTATTCCTGTGATTGCCCATGGTCTGGAATTTAGGTTAAGAACTCTCCTGGCGCTTCATTATCATCTATCACCCATCGTATCATCGGGGTAATGTAACTCCGCCTTCTAGGCGCCTCAACTTCAGAAGTGGGTTACAATTAAGCCAATGCCAGGGGAGAACACCAGAAATGTCGAAATGACAACCTGGGGCATTGGAAAAATAAATAAATAAATAAATAAAATAAAAATAAAAACATCAAACAAGACAATTTAGTTTTGTAGTGTTAAAAGCTCTCACAACCACAAAATTAACCTATGTATTGGATATAAATGATTACACTGGTCAACATGATTTTTGTCTCATGAGTACCAATAGTTGTACTTAATGCAGTTTTTTTATCGTGTTTTCAAATATGTATTCGGAATTTCTCCATCACCCTTAGTTTTTTATTTAAATTTAAATTAATGGATTTAAATAATTATTTTCTGCTTAACAAACATTAAAGGCATTACGTCAAAATCAAAACATACAGTGGTGTACCCTGACTTGCAATCTGCAATGAGACCAGTTCCACACTGCGAAGAATTGCCCATACCAAAGTCTCCAGAACATGTGACGTTAGATGAAGAGATCTCAGATTCTGAACGAAGTAAGGAAGAGAAGAAGAAGAAGAACAGATTTTGGTGATACAACTTTTGAACAAAGCTGTTCATCTGAGCCTCATTTATTAACTCAAGAAGATCTTAACGATCTCATACGAGATTTAAAGTTATCCAAAAACCAGTCCGAAATGCTTGGTTCCCGGCTAAAAGGATGGAATCTCCCGGAAACCTTGCGTGATGGAGAAAAACCGATATCATATTTGAATTCAGGAGAAAAAATGCTATCAGAATCACATATTTTTCTTTCTGAGACAAAAAAAAAGTTTATCTTTTGTTGCTCAGTATAATCGCCGAACATGTAACTACTAATACAGGGAGCACATATATGAAAATACAAGTTGCTTGCTTCTTACTAATCTGTTTAGGAATGGTTTTATTTTATTGTTATTACATAATTTTCTGTTTTTTTATTCTCATATTAATTCTGTATTTAGACTAAGTTTAGGTTTGAAAACTCTTGGTGCTTCATTATTATTCATCACCTGTCATAACATTGGGATAACCGTACTCCCCCGCCTTCCAGGCGCCCCAACTTAAGAAGTGGTAAACATTTCTGCCATGCCAGAGGCGGAACATACCAAAACGTAAAAAGACACGTAGTAGGTCCTGTGGTAAAATATTGTGAGGAGTGCTTAATAAATTTAAATTTTAAAAACGATTTACTTGTATGAATTATACAGGGAATTGGTATGCGCTTTAAATTTATATTTTTTCAAATAACCGATTTCTATGATATATTAGCAATTTAGTAATTTTGGTACTAGAGAAAATGCCATTAAGTGCTTTAGGTCGAATGAGGAATGCTTACACGTGAATGGCATTCGATAAGCTGTTAGTTTACGTGCGGAGTGGATGTAGTATTAATGTGGCCGATACACGGACAGTCAGAGTACTAAAGAACAACACGCACACACTATTGAGTAATACTCCGGAAATTAGGACTGAACGGTAAATATCAATAAAACTAAATATATGGTCACACTTAGAAATTCATTAAATAATGGAAATGGACAGCTAATGGCAAATGAGGAAAATTTTGAGGAAGTGGCTGAATTCAAATACCTAGGAACAATGATCACAAATAGGAATGAGATGCACAAAGAAATTAAACATAGGCTCAATTCTGGAAATGCGTGCTATTATGCATTGCAGAGACTCTTGATGTGCCAACTCCTTTCAAAAAATGTTAAACTGAATATATATAAAACTATTATTCTACCAGTTATATTATATGGGTGCGAAACATGGACTCTTACTTTAAGGGAGGAAAGGAGATTACAAGTATTTGAGAATAAAGTACTTAGGAAAATTTTTGGACCAAAGAGAGATGAACAGACAGGTGAATGGAGAAGACTACATAACAATGAACTACATGGTCTTTATAGGAAGCCAGATATAATAAGAACAGTTAAGTATCGTAGACTGCGTTGGGCAGGACATGTTGCACGTATGGGAAATGAAAGACTTGCATGGAAGCTTCTTGTAGGAAAGCCAGAAGGAAAACGCCCAGTTGGTAGACCAAGAATGAGGTGGGAGAATAACATTAACTATGATTTGAGGGAAGTAGATTATACAGGGAATGATTGGAAAGCATTAGCTCAGGATAGGGATTATGGAGAGCCTATGTCCGTGCGGCCATGAACCTACGGGTTCGATAGTGCCAGTGAGTAAGTAAGTAAGTAATTAAGAATGATATACTCTTAACATATGATACAGTATTTTTATGCCTAACATAAAATTAGTGAAATGTTACTTCAAATACTTTGATTTAGTCCACCGCTGTGGTCTCGGGGTAGGGTGCTGCCTTGTCACGCAGCGGGCCCGGGTTCGATCCCCGGTCGGGACAGTTTTTCTGGGTGAGGTTTTCATCGGGGTTTTTCCTCAGCTGTAAGACAAATGTCAGGAAAACTTTAAGGCACAAACGGTCCCCGAAATCATATGACCATCGCAATCGTCATCATTCATATTCATCTTAGGTTAGGATTAGGGACTCTCCTGGCGCACCATTATCATCATCATCATCCATCATATCATCGGGGCAACGTAACCCGCCTTCCAGGCGCCCCAACCTCAGAAGTGAGTTACAAGTACGCCATGCCAGTAGAGAAACCAGGAATGTCGAAAGACAAACCTGAGGCATTTGAAAAAAAAAAAGACTTTGATTTTGAGACTTTCAACATATTTAATGCTATCGCATGTAGAATCTTTGGACATGATCCAAGAGGCAGTGTATGTGTATATTCTTGTCTATATTCTTCAGCTTTCTTTCTTCCTTTTTTTCGACCTCCAAGACAATTGAATTGATCCTCTATTTTTTCCCCTGGATCTTGCTTATTTTCCTACTTCCTGAATTCTCTTTCCACTTTGGGTTACGATCTTCCATATATATTACTCCCATTTTATACTCGGTCTTCCACTGCACCTTTTTTTACCTTTGATATTACCTCTAACTCAGAGCCGCCCATACTTATTTTTATCGCCGGCGAAATGGAAGAAACGTCAAAATGGCGCGGATCAAATGCCCAATTATAGCTATGGTGGATTATTATTATTATTATTATTATTATTATTATTATTATTATTATTATTATTATTATTATTATTATTATTATTATGAGATAAATCAAAAGATTTGGTTTCAGATGACGGACATGGAAAAATAAAAGCATGTGACAAATATATTTATTTAGGGACAAAAATTAGTGAAGATGGAAGTCATGATACTTGAATTAAAGAGAGGATAAGTAAAGATAAATCTGCAATATCAAAATTAAATTGTGTTTTATGGGATAAGAATGTAAGTTCTAAAACAAAAACAAACATTTTTAATGCAATAATAAGGAGTACAATAACATACGGTGCAAAAACATGGGAATTAAAATCTAGAACAATAAGTAAATTGAATCCTACAGAAATGGATTTTTGGAGGCATCAGCTGGATTTCTAGAACAGATAAAATGAGAAACTGTGTAATTAAACAAAATATAAATGTTCAAATTTCAATTGCGAATTTCATGAAAAAATTAAAATGGTGTGGTCGTGTAAAAATAATGACGGAAGACAGATCCCCAAGAAGAATACTGGAATGGGTGCCACTTGGTAAAAGAAGAAGAGGACGGCCAAAAAAACATTGATGGTGTTTTGAGCAGGATGAGGGGAAAAAGTATTAGACGATGGAGATTCGGATGACAGATGTTGTGGAGAATGACAGTTGGTTGGTTGGTTGATTGATTGGGCGCAGAAAGATGATGTCAAATAATGTGAAGTCTGTTAAAATAAATAAATAATAATAATAATAATAATAATAATAATAATAATAATAATAATAATAATAATAATAATAATAATAATAATAATAATAATAATGTAATTGTAATGTATTATTATTATTATTATTATTATTATTATTATTATTATTATTATTATTATTATTATTATTATAATTATTATGAGCGTGTGTTGATTTGCTATTTTTCTTATTATCTCGTTATAACATATTTCACAAGTTCTTGTTCCATTACTGATAGACTAATATCATAGGCTTACTATTTAATTAAAATTACAGTGGGAGGAAACACTATGAGATTTTTACATTAATAAATGAGTTGGAGAAAATGTTTCAACATCTCACCTCACAAAGTTGCGTGTCTTCACGATACCGGTTTCAAAAGTATAATAGTTTATAGCAGCTCATAGTTTGCTAGAGAATCACAAAATCGGAAGAGAAACTAAACTTTTGAAACATTTGGAGAAACCTTTATAATTGACAATTTGGGAGAAGATAGGCCTATACATTCAGAAGAATAAATATAAAGCAGCGAATTTCGATATCCCTGACGAGAATAATTTAATCTCCAAGTTCATAAAATCTACACCAGATGGCAGTTCAAAAGATAATGTTAACGACGAAATTTCGACAGTTGGAATTTGACTGAAGATGAAAGTAATACTATACTTTTGAAACCGGTATCGCGAAGACACGCAACTTTGTGAGGCGAGATGTTAAAACATTTTCTCCGACTCATTTATTAATCATATGCTTACCCTTAGCATATTTTAATTTATTACAATGCTACAGGCTATAGGGGCTGGATAGAAATAGATGTTAGGTCTATCCGCCTCGCGAGTCTAGTTTGGCGTCCCTGTCTAACATCGAAGTGAGTTTTCTGTTTTTATTCGGTGACACACCATTGCGTATTTGGTAAAAGCAAAGTGCTGCAACCGAGAAGATGAAGGGTTCGAGTTTCTATGGGGTCAGGAAATTTAAACTGACCCAAAAATTCTGGGGGTCAACTTAACGTATAATCAAATGAGTATCAGATGCTTGTTCTGTGAGTGAAAGCTGCCGTCTCACAGGGCTGATAACCTAGCTGACATAAAGTGCCGATTGTCTTGTCAGGTGCGAGCCTTAACTTCGTAATATTATAATGGCCTCCAAAGGCCTGTAGTGGGATCACTTTTTCTTTAACTTCTGTTTTTATTCCAAATATAAAATCATATTTTAAAACTTTTTATTCCTATACGTCTTTTTCTTCTCTTCTACCGTTCATAGCGAACCTTGTCTCTTGTCATAATAGTCATCCATTGTCCTCTATGTTGGCTGCGGTGGTCTAGTAGTTATGTTCCTTATCTTTAGTTCTAAGGACTGCGAGTTCAAACCCGAACAGGGTCGACGGATTTATAGGATGGAATAATTGAAGGAACAAGTCTTCCGGGAGTATATATAGCAGTAATATAACAATGCTAATTTTATTTTGTGAGAATGTTTGCTTATATTTAACTAGCTAATACCCGGCGTGCGCTGCTACACCTAAATAAATGAAAATTAATGTGCTTTTATGATTAGTTGAATAAGTAAAATGAAAAAAAAATTAGTTGAATAAGTAAAATGAAAAAAATTATAAATGTAGGCCTATATCGTAATTATTTTAAGATTCTCCATGCAGATTACCCAGTGTTGCCCTGGAATCAACTTATCTCGATCTTCTTGGCATAAATGAGCTAAAAGACAAAATTCGTTATTGTGAGTTATCCGTAAAAGAATATCCGCCATGTGCTGCTACGCTTGCACAGGAATCTACATACTTGTATCGATATACTTGGCATCAATGAAAAACAAAAATGATTATTGTTAGTTATCCGTAAGATATAAACATATGCTGTCGCGGATATTTAATTCTATGTACATTAATTTTGTGCATTTATTATGGTTTAGGCAGCGTTAGCCATTTAAGCTCCAAAGAGCTACTTTTTTCACTACAAAGGCGATTTTTAAGGATGTAGGAGTTGAGTTTCACAACTCTCTTATAGCCTACGTTCATCCCGGGAATCTCCTGAACATTTTACAAAAAACCCAATCACAATCGAATCAACGGTATGGCCGCGCATAAAGTACAAACAAACATTCATTTTTATATATTAAATACTAGAAGCCCTAGTGGATTTTTTAACGTCCAAATATTAGCAGTTGTGCCTTGACTCTGATTTTTTACCTTATTACCAACCAAGTAAAAGTTTCTATGTTGAGAGGCCTTACTCAAAGCTTAGATAGGAAATATTTATTAACGGTTTATTACAGTCGTATTTACAGTCATCTGGGCTGTGGAATTTTATTGTGGAGCAACCAAAATTATGAAAAAAAAAGTTTGGCTGTTCTATGCCACCGTGCCGCTAGTGAATATTCGATCAGAGAACAAGTTACTTTTAGTGTCGTGTTGCCCAATGTGATAACACATGTTCCCGCCAGGACCAATCGCCAACATGTTTCCTCATGGATTCTATTCCAAGAGTTCACTTACATTAATGGGCAAGTTAGGGTGAGAAAATGGGCGAGTTAGTACGCCAGATTAGTTTAACATCACTTGTTTTTTTAGCGAGTTTTTATTGATAAGTTGGCGACACTCTCTGAGCAATGACTAATACGCATTTTACATTGCAAATATGCTGATTTTAGGTTACTTTGAGCTCAACTTCTCACTTTATTTAAGGTATTTTTCACGTTTTTTTTGGCAAAAATCAATATATTTTTTCTCTCTCAATTATTCACATATTGCAACAATAAATTGTCTATTTTTCAGTTTTTAAATTTGAATCTATGTTTGTGGCATAGAATACCCAAACTTTTTATTCTAACGGATAAGAGACATTAGAATAATAAGTGGAAATAGTGTATAAGTAATGCCACGAGTGATTTCCAATTTATCTAGAGAATTTGGAAATCAAGAGTGGCATTTGTTAGGACTATTTAACGAATACAATTAAGCTGTTTACTCACAAATCATTATTTAACTATAGTTATTTTAAAATATTTACATATTTAATGTAAACGGCGATGTTTGAAAACAAATGAGAACCGATAGGTACGCTTCATCTGCTTCTTTTGTTTATCACTGCAACCAGTTCATACTATTTATTGCCAAAAGAACGCAATATTGTAAGAATGCTCTCTAGTGGAGAAAAATGAAACACGTCAAACTGTATATTAATTCATTTCTGATGTCGTATGATGTAAATATGACAATTATATTTTTCTGGATTATTACCTGGGAAAAAAATACATTTAAGAAAGTGCAAACAGTGGTTTCTTTTTTTGGTGGTATAATAAATTGCTACAAATGTTTTTATATTAACTCCTGCAAGCGCTATGTGTTGACATCTGTGCACTATATATACATTCTGGTAGCCGTATTTCTTATAGGCTCAGTCACTGCAAAATAATTGTCAGACCTGTTCAGAATATTAAAAAGGAGGAGCTTTCTTTAATATGGTAAATATAACACTGATAAATATTTCGTGAAACACGACTCTAATTGGTTGTAAAACAAATCATTGAAACGTGATTGGTCATTGACTCTCATTTGGGACATGAGTTAAATAGTCACTGTAAACAACTTTTTATAAAATTATGAATTCTTACTATGGCATTTAAAGTACGTATTTAGTTGCTTACTTTACATAAATACTTTACACAAATATTCGTACTGTATGTCTCTTTACGTATAACTATCATACGTGGAATATATGTTTAAATAAATATATATTTAGTAAAATTAAAAAGAGGTATGAGGTGGTATCCGTGTCTCATGTTCAACAGTCTTCCATATGGTATAAAGATTATTCCATTTTCAAAATTTAAAAGAACAAATCAGAATTGATTTTGAACTCTCGTACAGGCTCCATGAATATTTTAGCATGGATTAGTTGAGATACCACAGTAATTAATATACAAATTGACGTTGTCATAATTGTACTATGTTCCTGACAATAAAATATATCATCATCATCATCCAGGGATTAAGCCTGTTGGCTCGTTCCAGTTTCATGAAAGCTAGAATTGTTAAAATTGTTCAGACCATCTTCTGTGTGGGCGACCAACATTTTTCCTTCCGTGCGGCTTATAATTTAGCAATAATTTTGGAAATCTTCCTTCTGGCATTCAATCAATATGTTCTTTCCAGTCGTTCCTATATTTAATTATTCGGTCTGTAAGTTTGAAAATATTTAGTTCCTTTCTTATATCTCCATTTATTTTCTTATCCAGCAGAGTATATCCTGCTATATTTATTAAAAATCGCATCTCAGATGCTTTCAATCTTTGTTCTTATCTATCTAAATCTATATATTAATATAAAAATGAATGTTTGTTTGTATGTATGTATGTAAGTTTGTTTGTATGTATGTTTGTTTGTATGTATGTTTGTGTGTTTGTTTATATGTTTGTTCGTACTTTAAGCGCGGCCATACCGTTGATCCGATTGTGATGGGGTTTTTTGAAAAATGTTCAGGAGATTCCCGGGATGAATATAGGCTATAAGAGTGTTGTGATATTTAACTCCTACCATCCTTAAAAGTCGCCCTTTGTAGTGGAAAACGTGAAAAAAGTAGCTCTTTGGGCGCTTAAATGGCTTACGCAGCTTAAACCATAACAAATACACAAAATTAATGTACACAGAATTGAATATCTCAAAATACTCTACAAAAAACATACCGCGTATGTTTCTCTCTTACGGATAACTCACAATAACCATTTTTGTCTTTTATTGATGCCAAGAAGATCGAGACAAGTACATAGATTTCTGTGCAAGCATAGTAGCACATGGCGGGTATTCTTTTACAGATAACTCACAATAACGAATTTTGTCTTTTAGCTCATTTATGCCAAGAAGATCGAGATAAGTAGATTCCCGGGCAACACCGGATAATAAGCACGGGGAATCTTAAAATAATTATGATATACATTTATAATTATTTTTCATCCCATATTATGTTACGGCAGTGAGGCCTAGACAATTCGCAGTGCAGATGAACAAAGACTAAGTGCGGAAGAAATGAAATTTATGAGACGTACTGCGGGCTATTAATTGACAGACCATAAAAGGAATTCTGAGATCCTCAAAGAATTACAAACAGAATCAGTCATGGAATATGTAAAAAAATACAGAAACAACTGGAAATCTCACGTACGAAGAATGAGCAGAACAAGAATACCACGTCAGATCTTAAATTACCAGCCACCAGGCAGACCCTTCAAACTTTGGATTGAGACCGTAACAGACCACTAGGTCTATCACATGAAAGGAAGAAGAAGAAGAATTATTTTTCATTTCACTTATTCAACTAATCATAAGAAGTGTATTCATTTTCGTCTTTCAGCTCATTTATGTCAAGAAGACCGGGATGAATAGATTCCTGGACAACGCCGGGTAAACAGCACGGGGTATGTAAAAATAATTACGATATAAATATTTCCTTTTACTTAAATTTGCAATTATTGGTAATTGCAAGTTAGATATATTCCAACTTAAATTCTACTCCCCTTAAAGATAAAACTTTTCAAGAAACATAAAACACGTTAATTTTTTATATCAGTTAATTTATGCCAAGAAGATCGGGATAAGTATATACCCGAGCAACGCCGGGTAATCAGCATGGGGTATCTAAAAATATACATTTATAATGTAGTCCCACATATTCAACTAAACATAAAAGCACGAATATACATTTATTTAGGCGTAGCAGCGCACGCCGGGTATTAGCTAGTATTTAATAATATTGTATTTAAAGAAGGTAACATATTATGTAAAAGTAAAGTGATCCCACAACAGACCTGGAGGCCCTTGGGGTAGTAGGAGGTTAAGGCTCCCACTTTTTCTAGACAATCGGCACTTTATGTCAGCCGGGTTGTCAGCCCTGCGTGACAGCCGCCTTTACCCCCAGAACAAGCGTCTGGTACTCATTTCCGTTAGAGGCTGAGTCGACCCCAGGGCCTTAGTGCCGCCAGAGGATTTGGGTCAGTTTAAAAATCCTGACCCCAACGGGACTTGAACCCTCGACCCTCCGGCTTGTAGCTCAGTGCCTTAACCACTACGCTACGGCGTTACCACATATTATGTGCTTACTAATATTATATGTCCACTTATTTTAAAAAATATTTATATTCCATGGGGAATTGAGTCCAACGAGCATCTATATCCAGCTAATGGTAGGTATAGGTCTATAGGCTTTTGAAATGCATTAGCTGCGAAGTCATTGTCGGATAACATTGTCGTTTTCCATTAAAGATAACATTTAAACGTGTAAAATATGATTTTATTAATTATAAGTAGAGAAAAACAATAAATTGTGATATCACATTTTGCATATGCCCATGGGCTAGACTCTAACCCATTAGAGTAAAACAAATCCACGGCCATCTGGAACACCGACTGTCGGCTGTGTCATATTTCCGCGCAGGCTATTGTCAGTTTGGAGTGTTGTACATGTTGCGGTTACACCAGGGGCTTTAACATTTTATTTAAACATTGTTAGCTTGAGAATGCCGATACATGAATGCAATATTATCAACAATTTAGGATAACCATCCGTGTAGTATTCAATAGCGATATGCGATTGAAATTTGCTTGGACCTTTTCAGTCGAGAGAAAAACATTAAATATTTTGGTGACGAAAATTAAAAATCGTGTGTAGCTAGGTATAAGATTCAGATCTTTCCAAGAGTTAATTTGGACATTTTAAGAATCTCTAACTAACTCATGGCTCTATCGAACTCGTAGGTTCATGGCCGCGCGGACATAAGCTCTCCTAACATCCCAATCGTGAGCTAATGTTTTCCAATCATCCCTGTTTAATCTACTTTCCTCAAATCATGGATAATGTTATTCTCCCACCTCATTCTTGATCTACCAGCTGGGCGTTTTCCCTCTGGTTTTCCTACAAGAAGCTTCCATGTACATCTTTCATACCCCACTCGTGCCACATGTCCTGCCTATCGCAGTATAGAGACTTAACTGTTCTTATTATATCTGGCTTCCTATATATTATGTAGCTCACTATTATGCAGTTTTCTCCATTCACTTGTCTGTTCGTCTCTTTTTTGACCTAAAAAATTTCCTAATAACTTTATTCTCAAATACTCGTAATAACCTTTCCTCCCTTAAAGTAAGAATCCATGTTTCGCATCCATATAACTTAACTGTTCTTATTATATCTGGCTTCCTATATATCATGTAGCTCACTATTATGCAGTTTTCTCCATTCACTTGTCTGTTCGTCTCTTTTTTGACCTAAAAAATTTCCTAATAACTTTATTGTCAAATACTCGTAATAACCTTTCCTCCCTTAAAGTAAGAATCCATGTTTCGCATCCATATAATATAACTGGGAGAATAACTGTTTTATACATTCTCGGTTTAAAGTTTTTTTGAAAGGAGTTGGGACGATAAGAGTCCTTGTAATGCATAATAGCATGCATTTCCAGAATTGAGCTTTAATTTCTTTGTGCATCTCACTCCTAGGTAATTATTGTTCCTAGATTCTTGAAATCAGCCACTTCTTCAAAATTTCCTTCATTAGTTATCCATTTCCATTATATAACGCATTACTCTGTGCGAACATATATTTAGTTTTATTGGTGTTTATTTCTAGTCTCAGTTTCTTAGTGTTACTCAATAGTGTGTGCGTATTGACCCTTAGTATCTCCTCGTTATCGCTCAATAATACTACATAATCAGCATAAACTAACAGCCTATTAATGCCATTGAGTTGTAGGCCTTCTTCATTCTCCAAAGATTTGCTCTAATACAAAATTGAATAGTAGGGGAGATAGTACATCTCCTTGCTTTAACCCATTGTGAATTTCAAAACAATCCAAAAACTGTTTGCCTACACGCACCGTACTCTTTGTGCTGTTTAGACACATCCATATGAATCTAACTAAGTTTTTAGAAATTCCGAATTCAAACAATTAATCTAAAATGTTTAAAGTTATTATTATTGTACAGGTTTTAAAATTCTATTAATTCTCTTACTCTAACTTACTAATATACAGGCCTACATTATGCTAACGTAAGTAGGCCTACATTATACAATTTTAATCGTTTGCTTCTTCTTCTTTCCGTAGCCTCAGAACCAGCTTCGCATTATTCCGCACTATGTGGTGTGGTCTCTTTTGTGTCCAGTTCTACAGGGAGTGAAGCGTTTTCGATTAGGAACTGGATTTGAACGCGCACACCTTGTATCGAAAAATTACACCAATTGTCACTTGATGCTCTTTATACGTGGATTTTATATAGTAAAGGGGCATTTAAGGCATTGATTTAACTTATATTTTTTAAAAATAAAATTACATATCTGGCAAATCACAAGAAGAGGGTACTCCGTAGCGTAATTGGTTGTGGCAATACTCTACAAGAAGGGAGGTCGGAGATTCGAGTCTCGGGGTCAGGATTTTTAAACTGGCCTACGTTTCTGGGGTCGATTCAGCCTCTAACATAAATGAGTACCAGACCTTATCCTGGGTAGAGACGGCCATTACGCACGGCTAACAATCCGGCTGATATTTCATGTCTATTATCTGGAAAGGTAGGAGCCTTAATCTCCCCCCACCATCCCAAAGGCCTACTAAGACCTGTAGTGAGATCAATTTACCTTTCTACCTTTCTTACATCACTAGTTGAATAGGCCTACATTGCATTATGCATAAAAATGAGTGAGATTTGAAACTCTCAGTTTCTCAATTCATTTTTCAGCACATTTAACTGTAAATAAGTGTAAAGTACTAAAATCCAGTAAAAAAATGTAGGTAACGCTATCATATTACTAGACCTTAAGAATTTCTTGGAATAGTAGAAAATTGAGGCTCCCACATGTGTAGAAAATCGGTACCAGGTGCCAGACCTACGCGACGGCTGTTTTACTGCCATAACTTAATTATCTGGTACTCATTTCATAAGGGGCTGCATCAAGCCTAGTGGCATGCTGGCGCCAGAAGTGGGCCAGTTTAAAATTCATGAATTGAACCTACGATATGTACATTTATGTTATATTAGGCATATATAATCTCCATCCATAGTAATTCTGCCCGAGGGCAGACCTTTCACTGCAATCAAAGCATTTTCATGTTAAGCTTTGCAGCTTTACTTAGGGAATTACAGCTATGGAAGCTTCCCGTCGCTTTCCACACCGGTGAAGGATGTTGATGATAATTATAAGGATGGTGATGATGATGGTCTGATGATTTTCGGGGAATGTTGGGCCCTAAGCTTCCCGACATTTGTCTTACAGGTGAGGAAAACCCTCGAAAAAAACCTCACCCAGGAGCCTGTCCCGACAGAAACCGAACCCTGGCCCGCTGCGTGACAAGGCAGCACACTACCTCGAGGCCACAGCGGTGGACACGCACACACACACACACGCACACGCACACACACGCACACACATAGAGTAAAACTTGCTCAAAGCGGAATCGCATGGGACCAATTTTTTTCACATCGGACAAAATTCTGCATTATAAGAAACTAAAATTATCAATAATCTTAGATTATAGAGTGCCATATATGCCTTTTTATGTACCTTGGAATAATCGTAGTTCCGCTTCCGTTGAAATGTTTGAGCTTGTTCGACAGTAACGCGCGAAAAAACAGTTCCATTTCGTCAGCGTTAAAAATGTATCCTAGGCGCGTATCCTGAAATTCAAGTATGCCGTTTCGGTTTTCTCTCACTAACTACACTTTTGTCCACATTCTTTGATTCCCGCAAATTCCATTCTAGACTACATTGTGTCGTCTTTTAAAACTCTCCAGTCAACCTATAGATTCCTTGAAATCGTTATTCCCTTAGGGATTTAACAAGAGCTAGAGCTTGACTTTGGAGCATCGGTCCGGAAATGTTTGGAGATTTATCTTCAATCACATTCACTTTTTCGCTTAATGAGAATGATACATACGTTTCAGTCATCTTTATTCCGTAAATTCAGAACGTTACCTGTGAAAGATCAGTCTCAGAACGTAACTAATTTAAGATTTTACAGCTCAATTGTTTTTTTGCAAGACAGGTATCTGCGTTTCGCATAACGGGTGTGCAATGAGGCTGAATCTGTACAGGTGGAATCTATACAGTAAAAACTCCTTATTCGCGGGGGATATGTTCCCAAATAGGCCTATACCACGAATACAGAAACCCCGAATATGGAATGGTAATTTGTATGGGTATATAGGGGATACGTACCAAAGTTACGGAATAAAATAAAAATTATCAAAACAAAATTAATTAATGAGAGATTTTGAACAATTTCTACTAATTATTACTGCCAGGTTTAGGTGAGGACTTAAAGAACTTAGTATTTTTTCCTGTTTTGCCGCTTTTAAAAGGTATTTCAATTAAGTTTGATATTCAGCTGTGAATTCTGCGATATAATTCCTTATTTTGTCTTCGGATTTCTTGATTCATTAACTTTCAAACAGCGTGATATAGGCGCAAACGACTCGTAAACGCGTATAAACGGTCAAGCATTTCTATTTTTACTTTAAGCGGCAACACATTTTTTTTCTCTTCGGTACTAATTATTTTTCTTTCCTCTTACTGGACATTATAAACTGGGAACAAAGCACAAGAAACACGTGTTATTCAATCAAAATTATTGCAACGAACAAGTTGAAACAATAATATACCGATTGTGGCAGTGGAGTCATTTATCGAAGTACATATCATCACGTGAAATACGAGAACAGCTTTTAACAATGAACTTTGGGGCCAGTGACAATTAGGTTTGTTTTTATATTTATTTGTCCATTTGGTTTGAATCACTATTTGTAAAAGCCATCTTGGCACCTGCCTTCAGTAAAAAAAACTGCTTATTAAATATATTTATTTATTTAATTATTTCCGCTTTATAATTTTTTCATGAATTGTGCAGAAATATCCTTTCGTTTCCGCATTGGACCGATTCCGTTTTATGCAAAATAAATACACGTAAAATTACTATTATTTCATCGGGACCAATATATATGTTTTGCAACAAAATATTTCACCTCAGTTTTGAGTGACATTCGGAGCCAGGTAACATATGAACCCACAAGAGAGCAGAATTAAGTAAGTCTTGATGCGGTAGGGTGTGTATCATGGCTCGAGATGTACGCGCATGCGCAGTGTCGTCTATCTGGGACTTTAAATATTCCACCGACCCATTATTTTTTTTTTGGGCAAGTATACATAAAGTTATAATTTTATATTATAATTTTTATATCAGGATATGGATGTATAGGGAGCTAATATTCGTATGGCCATAAATCTTCGTGAAAAAAATAAAAAAGGAACAGTTTGTATTTCATGTTTACTATGAACTGTGTAAATCTAGACCAATAATATCCATCGTTATAAAGTAATGCACCAATAAGTTTGTGAACATTATTTCTGAGAAAACTATGCATTTGTAGCTCAAAATGTATAAAACATTTGATTGTATTTACCACAAGAAATTTATACTTAAAATATGCATACTTATATTACTTTCACTCTGTATGTGTATTAGGTGGTTTTGTTAATAAAAGCAGAGGAAGATTCTATGCTTATTTTTGGGTCCTGCATACATACACATAACTACTCAAAAAAGTATTCGCCGATGTATGTTAACATGTATTTAACATATTGTTCTGTGACTTGCATTTTATATTGCTTTAGGATGTAAATGTAATTTATTATATTTAACATTTTCGTAATGAATATTGTCGTTAAAATTCTTCCATATCGTTTTTTACAGGTACAATTCACATTTTTTCCTCGTAGTTACGTGCGTTTTATTGCCGATTTCTAAGGTACCTTAAAGAGAAATTCAGTTAGACGGACGATTAGATATATTACAAGATATGTAAGTTGAATAATAACATAGTATTGGAAGTTGTGTGGTACATAATATGGCATCCGGTCCCCCAGCGTACTTCTTTTAGCCATTATTGTTAAAGAAGAAAGCTGCATTAAGTCCACTGATGTTTCAGTTGAATGCGACACCAGTGGTACGGGTATCACAGAATGCTTTCTGCTCATTGTTGCCGGTTTATATTATGTACCGGTACCGAAAACCAGCAACGTAAAAATAGGATATTACGATATAAAGTTAGATGACATTGTTTTGCTTAGCAGTTATAAGATATTTATGCACAGTCAATAGATGAGAGCATATTTTTTCAACAAGTAAGTAAAAGTCTGTCATCCAAGCATGATACTATAAATTATTTCATACTAAGATATTCGTTTTACCTTTAATTGAATTAATACATTGTGTAACTAAAACATCAGTTGTGGTATAATGATTCTTATTTCAGGACCGCCATTTGCAATGCCGCATGAAATATGGAGATAATTTTCAGTGATGATGGCGAATTTCCGAAAATTATTATAAATAAATTTCCGATGTCGGAAAAAGTGTATATCATGTTTTAACTGAAACGTTACGAGGGTTTGAACTTTAATAGTGGCAACACTGATGTAGAGACGCCATACGACGGAACCTAATGATGTCGCTGATAGCATACTTCAGTTACATCCTACCTTCCCTCAGAAATATGGACTCTCCTTTCACACATTTCGCGCATTCAAACTGACGAGAGAAACAGAGCCTCGTCTTAGCTGGCGGTCTAAAATAATGCCACCATGATGTTTTTGAAATAGGAACAAAGGATTTGGATAAAGATTAAATATGCCAAAGGTGGTACAGCATGGCAGTTTCATCAAGATCTTCAAGATGCTTGCATAGAATCTGCATTGTCTTTCAAAACAGCGATACGGTTGATAAAAGCTTTCAACGTGCCACTGTACTGTAAGACAATGAAGAGTCCCTGCAACCCTCTCGAAGACATCGATGGCACTGCCGTGCTGTTCGACCTCTCGTACATCCAATCCCGTTGTTCCTACTTCGAAAACATAGTGACGACACTGCATTAGACCGCCAACTACACGAGGATCTGTTCCTCTTGCCATTTTAATTGCGCGTGATTTTGGAAGGGAGAGTTAATGTGTTCTGAGGTAAGGCGACATGTGCTAACAACATCATTAGGTTCCTCGTTTGGCGTCTCTACTGCAGTGTGGCTATTGTTAAAGTTCTAATCCTTCTATATTGAGCAGATAAGTTAAAATTATGTAAAACATTTAGTGATGTCAAATTAATATTATTGGCGATGCTTCACATTCAATTATATTGCTCGTGAATAAAATATGATAGAGATCAACGGTCAATTCTACAGAACATTTTAGAATTTTACGGAATTTCTATAAAACTAATAGGTGTTAAAGTTTTATACACCAACACGAAATATATTATGTGTCACATTCAGTACCATAAACCAGTCAAGGCGTTTAAAGAGACTATCGTGTATGCGGCCGCCGGTCAGTTAACTCGTTTTAGAGCGGGCGCGAACAAACCGCGTTTATATTCGGCGCCTAAATATTGTGTTGGCTTAATATGTCTTGGAGATCATAGATGGCATGTAAATGTACATTTTCTATTCCCGTTTGACACGTTTAACCTTGGTGAATCCCCTTTTATTTTTAAAACAAACAACATATGGTATTCGTCCACCCAAACTTGCCTCCAGGCTCCAATGCAGTCGTATATGTTTCTCGTTATTGCGCTGTTGTTTGTGCGTGAGTGAAACCATGGCGAAAGAAACATATCTCACTGAAGAAGAATTAGTGAATATTTTGTATAATGATGATTCAGGTGATGACCTGATTTCTAAATTAGAAGATTCACAAAGTGAAAGTGAAGATGAACTTCCACTTCCTGAAATTGAAGAAGTTCGGAATGGTATATGATAAAAGGTAGTTAAGATCTATCATTGCTTCGTGTGTTAAAATGAGTCGCCACACGCTACATTTTAGTTCTTATGTCATATGGCAAACGGTTCGTGATTATTTCCACACTCAGTTTAATAACGTAAACATATAAAACTCATCTTAGTATGAAATAATTAATATTACTGCTAAAAGTTAGGGGAAAAAAGCAGTATCGCTATTTCTCATACTAATTATTTTAATGTTTCGGACCGCAGAGAAATCAATACATTTTAAAACGTATAAATTTCTGCTGCTGCTAATTATTCAAATTTTTCGGACCGCAGAGAAATCAATGAATTTTAAAACGTATAAATTTCTGCTCGAGTTTATGTTTGTCGAAACTCTCCGACATAGATGGCAGAGCATTCGTACATATTTACTATAATAGTTATTTGTAAAACATTAATAACAAAACGTAGTTTCTTTTTTTTAATTATCTGCTTATTGAACTTTTTTGTTAGCTTGTATTTATAAAATATTCACACGCTTTAATTTTTTGCCATAGAATTTCACACTAACTTTTTTCAACGAATTTTCCAGCTATTGGCATTCCGTAAAAAAATGATAAATATTTTTTAATATTCCGGTCGTGTAATTCCGGCTAATTGTTGCCTGTTTATTTTATATACCGATTAATTTTTGGAGTCGGCTCTCACTTATTTTCCTCGTGAGCCGACAAATTAAACTATTAGCAAATTTCTTAATTCCATTTAACTGTGGGATATCACAGGAACTTCCTATTCAATATAGTCGGTTTTTATATTATTTCTCTTTTTTAAATTTTGGAGTCTATTCCAGCTTTTATGACAGGGAACGACAAAATAAACTTTGAAAAAATTTGTAGTCAGTTTATATTCTATATCATTTATAATAATAATAATAATAATAATAATAATAATAATAATAATAATAATAATAATAATAATAATAATAATAATAATAATAATAATAATAATAATAATAATAATAATAATAATAATAATAATACTACTACTACTACTACTAATAATAATAATAATAATGTTTTATTTATTCCGGCCGCGAGAGGACGACAAATTAAACTTTGAACACTTTTCTTAATTCCATTTTAACTGTGGGGTTTCACAGCAAAAGCCCCGTCCATTATAACCGGTTTATATATTGTTTCTGTTTTGTAATTTTTGGAGTCTATTCTAGCTTTTATTGCAGGGAACGACAAATTAAACTTTAAAACATTTTGTAGCCAGTTTACATACTATACTATTTATTGCGAGAGGCCGACAATTCAAACTTTGAACAATTTCTTAATTCCATTTTAACTCTGGCATATCACAGGATCTGTCCCGTTCCAGCTTTTATGGCATGGAACGATAAATTAAACTTTGAAACATTTTGTAGCCGGTTTATATTCTACGCCATTTATTGCGAGAGGCCGACAAATTAAACTTTGAACAATTTTCTTAATACCTTTTAACTGTGGGATATCACAGTACCGTCCTGTTCATTATAGCTGGTTTATATATTATTTCTGTTTTTTTTTTTAATTTTTGGAGTCTATTCTAGCTTTTATGGCAGGAAGCGACCATATACCTTGAAAAATGTTGTAGCCAGTTTATATTCTTATACCATTTATACCGATAGGCCGACAAATTAAACTTCGAACAATTTTCTTAATTCTATTTTAACTGTGGGATTTCACAGGAACCGTCCAGTTCTAGCTTTCATGGCAGGGAACGACAAATGAAACTTCGAAAAATTCTGTAGCCTGTTTATATTATATACCATTTATTTCTCGGGGGCCGACAAATTAAACTTTGAACAATTTTCTTAATTCCATTTTAATTGTGGGATATCACAGGATCCGTCCACATCTAGCTTTTATGGCACATAACGACAAATTAAACTTTGAAACATTTTGTAGCCAGTTTATATTATATACCATTTATTCATCGGGGGCCGACAAATTAAACTT
This sequence comes from Diploptera punctata, assembly GCA_030220185.1. Lineage (NCBI taxonomy): Eukaryota > Metazoa > Arthropoda > Insecta > Blattodea > Blaberidae > Diploptera > Diploptera punctata. Next base: position 11,842 of record JASPKZ010007519.1, on the reverse strand, counting down.
TGAACAATTTTCTTAATTCCATTTTAACTGTGGGATTTCACAGGCTCCGTCCAGTTCTAGCTTTTATAGCAGGGAACGACAAATTAAACTTTTAAAATTTTTTAACCAGTTTATATTATATACCATTTATTGCTCGGGGGCCGACAAATTAAACTTTGAACAATTTTCTTAATTCCATTTTAAGTGTGGGATTTCACAGTCCAGTTCTAGCCTTTATGGCAGGGAACGACAAATTAAACTTTGTAACATTTTGTAGCCAGTTTATATTATATACAATATATTGCTCGTGGGCCGACAAATTACACTTTGAACAATTTTCTTAATTCCATATTAATTGTGGGATTTCACAGGATCCGTCAAGTTCTACCTTTTATGGCAGGGAACGACAAATTAAACTTTGAAAAATTTTGTAGCCTGTTTATATTATATACCATTTATTCCTCGTGAGCCGACAAATTAAACTTTGAACAATTTTCATAATTCCATTTTAACTGTGGGATTTCACAGGATCCGTCGGGTTCTAGTTTTTATGGCAGGGAGCGACAAATTAAAGTCTGAAAAATTTTGTAGCCTGTTTATATTATATACCATTTATTGCTCGTGAGCCGACAAATTAAACTTTGAACTATTTTCTTAATTCCATTTTAACTATGGGATTTCACAGGATCCGTCGAGTTCTAGTTTTTATGGCAGGGAGCGACAAAATAAAGTTTGAAAACTTTTGTAGCCTGTTTATATTATATACCATTTATTCCTCGTGAGCCGACAAATTAAACTTTGAACAATTTTCTTAATTCCATTTTAACTGTGGGATTTCACAGGATCCGTCGGGTTCTAGTTTTTATGGCAGGGAGCGACAAATTAAACTTTGAAAAATTTTGTATCCTGTTTATATTATATACCATTTATTCCTCGTGAGCCGACAAATTAAACTTTGAACAATTTTCTTAATTCCATTTTAACTGTGGGATTTCACAGGATCCGTCGGGTTCTAGTTTTTGTGGCAGGGAGCGACAAATTAAAGTTTGAAAAATTTTGTAGCCTGTTTATATTATATACCATTTATTGCTCGTGAGCCGACAAATTAAACTTTGAACTATTTTCTTAATTCCATTTTAACTATGGGATTTCACAGGATCCGTCGAGTTCTAGTTTTTATGGCAGGGAGCGACAAAATAAAGTTTGAAAAATTTTGTAGCCTGTTTATATTATATACCATTTATTGCTCGTGAGCCGACAAATTAAACTTTGAACTATTTTCTTAATTCCATTTTAACTATGGGATTTCACAGGATCCGTCGAGTTCTAGTTTTTATGGCAGGGAGCGACAAAATAAAGTTTGAAAAATTTTGTAGCTTGTTTATATTATATACCATTTATTCCTCGTGAGCCGACAAATTAAACTTTGAACAATTTTCTTAATTTCAGTTTAACTGTGGGATTTCACAGGATCCGTCGGGTTCTAGTTTTTATGGCAGGGAGCGACAAATTAAAGTTTGAAAAATTTTGTAGCCTGTTTATATTATATACCATTTATTCCTCGTGAGCCGACAAATTAAACTTTGAACAATTTTCTTAATTCCATTTTAACTGTGGGATTTCACAGGATCCGTCGGGTTCTAGTTTTTATGGCAGGGAGCGACAAATTAAACTTTGAAAAATTTTGTAGCCTGTTTATATTATATACCATTTATTCCTCGTGAGCCGACAAATTAAACTTTGAACAATTTTCTTAATTCCATTTTAACTGTGGGATTTCACAGCATCCGTCGGGTTCTAGTTTTTATGGCAGGGAGCGACAAAATAAAGTTTGAAAAAATTTGTAGCCTGTTTATATTATATACCATTTATTCCTCGTGAGCCGACAAATTAAACTTTGAACAATTTTCTTAATTCCATTTTAACTGTGGGATTTCACAGGATCCGTCGGGTTCTAGTTTTTATGGCAGGGAGCGACAAATTAAAGTTCGAAAAATTTTGTAGCCTGTTTATATTATATACCATTTATTGCTCGTGAGCCGACAAATTAAACTTTGAAATATTTTCTTAATTCCATTTTAACTGTGGGATTTCACAGGATCCGTCGAGTTCTAGTTTTTATGGCAGGGAGCGACAAATTAAACTTTGAAAAATTTTGTAGCCTGTTTATATTATATACCATTTATTCCTCGTGAGCCGACAAATTAATCTTTGAACAATTTTCTTAATTCCATTTTAACTGTGGGATTTCACAGCATCCGTCGGGTTCTAGTTTTTATGGCAGGGAGCGACAAATTAAACTTTGAAAAATTTTGTAGCCTGTTTATATTATATACCATTTATTCCTCGTGAGCCGACAAATTAAACTTTGAACAATTTTCTTAATTCCATTTTAACTGTGGGAATTCACAGGATCCGTCGGGTTCTAGTTTTTATGGCAGGGAGCGACAAATTAAAGTATGAAAAATTTTGTAGCCTGTTTATATTATATACCATTTATTGCTCGTCAGCCGACAAATTAAACTTTGAACTATTTCCTTAATTCCATTTTAACTATGGGATTTCACAGGATCCGTCGAGTTCTAGTTTTTATGGCAGGGAGCGACAAAATAAAGTTTGAAAAAATTTGTAGCCTGTTTATATTATATACCATTTATTCCTCGTGAGCCGACAAATTAAACTTTGAACTATTTCCTTAATTCCATTTTAACTATGGGATTTCACAGGATCCGTCGAGTTCTAGTTTTTATGGCAGGGAGCGACAAATTAAAGTTTGAAAAATTTTGTAGCCTGTTTATATTATATTCCATTTATTCCTCGTGAGCCGACAAATTAAACTTTGAACAATTTTCTTAATTCCATTTTAACTGTGGGATTTCACAGGATCCGTCGGGTTCTAGTTTTTGTGGCAGGGAGCGACAAATTAAAATTTGAAAAATTTTGTAGCCTGTTTATATTATATACCATTTATTCCTCGTGAGCCGACAAATTAAACTTTGAACAATTTTCTTAATTCCATATTAATTGTGGGATTTCAGAGGACCCGTCAAGTTCTAGCTTTTATGGCAGGGAGCGACAAATTAAAGTTTGAAAAATTTTGTAGCCTGTTTATATTATATACCATTTATTGCGGGAGACCGACAAAATAAACTTTGAACAATTTTCTTAATTCCATTTTAACTGTGGGATTTCACAGGATCCGTCCAGTTCTAGCTATTATGGCAGGGTGCGACAAATTAAACTTTGAAAAATTTTGTAGCCTGTTTATATTATATACCATTTATTCCTCGTGAGCCGACAAATTAAACTTTGAACAATTTTATTAATTCCACTTTAACTGTGGAATTTCACAGGATCCGTCGGGTTCTAGTTTTTATGGCAGGGAGCGACAAATTAAACTTTGAAAAATTTTGTATCCTGTTTATATTATATACATTTATTTATTACTCGTGAGCCGACAAATTAAACTTTGAACAATTTTCTTAATTCCATATTAATTGTGGGATTTCACAGGACCCGTCAAGTTCTAGCTATTATGGCAGGGTGCGACAAATTAAACTTCGAAAAATTTTGTAGCCTCTTTATATTATATACCATTTATTCCTCATGAGCCGACAAATTAAACTTTGAACAATTTTCTTAATTCCATATTAATTGTGGGATTTCACAGGACCCGTCAAGTTCTAGCTATTATGACAGGGTGCGACAAATTAAACTTTGAAAAATTTTGTAGCCTGTTTATATTATATACCATTTATTCCTCGTGAGCCGACAAATTAAACTTTGAACAATTTTATTAATTCCACTTTAACTGTGGAATTTCACAGGATCCGTCGGGTTCTAGTTTTTATGGCAGGGAGCGACAAATTAAACTTTGAAAAATTTTGTATCCTGTTTATATTATATACCATTTATTCCTCGTGAGCCGACAAATAGAACTTTGAACAATTTTCTTAATTCCATTTTAACTGTGGGATTACAGGGGATCCGTCGTGTTCTAGTTTTTATGGCAGAGAGCGACAAATTAAAGTTTGAAAAATTTTGTAGCCTGTTTATATTATATACCATTTATTCCTCGTGAGCCGACAAATTAAACTTTGAACAATTTTCTTAATTCCATTTTAACTGTGGGATTTCACAGGATCCGTCGGGTTCTAGTTTTTATGGCAGGGAGCGACAAATTAAAGTTTGAAAAATTTTGTAGCCTGTTTATATTATATACCATTTATTGCTCGTGAGCCGACAAATTAAACTTTGAACTATTTCCGTAATTCCATTTTAACTGTGGGATTTCACAGGATCCGTCGGGTTCTAGTTTTTATGGCAGGAAGCGACAAATTAAAGTTTGAAAAATTTTGTAGCCTGTTTATATTATATACCATTTATTCCTCGTGAGCCGACAAATTAAACTTTGAACTATTTCCTTAATTCCATTTTAACTGTGGGATTTCACAGGATCCGTCGGGTTCTAGTTTTTATGGCAGGGAGCGACAAATTAAAGTTTGAAAAATTTTGTAGCCTGTTTATATTATATACCATTTATTCCTCGTGAGCCGACAAATTAAACTTTGAACAATTTTCTTAATTCCATTTTAACTGTGGGATTTCACAGGATCCTTCGGGTTCTAGTTTTTATGGCAGGGGGCGACAAATTAAACTATGAAAAATTATGTAGCCTGTTTATATTATATAGCCTACCATTTATTCCTAGTGAGCCGACAAATTAAACTTTGAACAATTTTCTTAATTCCATATTAATTGTGGTATTTCACAGGACCTGTCAAGTTCTAGCTTTTATGGCAGGGAGCGACAAATTAAAGTTTGAAAAATTGTGTAGCCTGTTTATATTATATACCATTTATTGCGGGAGACCGACAAAATAAACTTTGAACAATTTTCTTAATTCCATTTTAACTGTGGGATTTCACAGGATCCGTCGGGTTCTAGTTTTTATGGCAGGGTGCGACAAATTAAAGTTTGAAAAATTTTGTAGCCTGTTTATATTATATACCATTTATTACTCGGGGGCCGACAAATTAAACTTTGAACAATTTTCTTAATTCCATTTTAACTGTGGGATTTCACAGGATCCGTCGGGTTCTAGTTTTTATGGCATGGATCGACAAATTAAACTTTGAACAATTTTCTTAATTTCAGTTTAACTGTGGGATTTCACAGGAACCGTCGGGTTCTAGTTTTTATGGCATGGATCGACAAATTAAAGTTTGAAAAATTTTGTAGCCTGTTTATATTATATACCATTTATTCCTCTTGAGCCGACAAATTAAACTTTGAACATTTTTCTTAATTCCATTTTAACTGTGGGAATTCACAGGATCCGTCGGGTTCTAGTTTTTATGGCAGGGAGCGACAAATTAAAGTATGAAAAATTTTGTAGCCTGTTTATATTATATACCATTTATTGCTCGTGAGCCGACAAATTAAACTTTGAACTATTTCCTTAATTCCATTTTAACTATGGGATTTCACAGGATCCGTCGAGTTCTAGTTTTTATGGCAGGGAGCGACAAAATAAAGTTTGAAAAATTTTGTAGCCTGTTTATATTATATACCATTTATTCCTCGTGAGCCGACAAATTAAACTTTGAACAATTTTCTTAATTCCATATTAATTGTGGGATTTCAGAGGACCCGTCAAGTTCTAGCTTTTATGGCAGGGAGCGACAAATTAAAGTTTGAAAAATTTTGTAGCCTGTTTATATTATATACCATTTATTGCGGGAGACCGACAAAATAAACTTTGAACAATTTTCTTAATTCCATTTTAACTGTGGGATTTCACAGGATCCGTCGGGTTCTAGTTTTTATGGCAGGGAGCGACAAATTAAACTTTGAAAAATTTTGAAGCCTGTTTATATTATATACCATTTATTCCTCGTGAGCCGACAAATTAAACTTTGAACAATTTTCTTAATTTCAGTTTAACTGTGGGATTTCACAGGAACCGTCGGGTTCTAGTTTTTATGGCAGGGATCGACAAATTAAAGTTTGAAAAATTTTGTAGCCTGTTTATATTATATACCATTTATTCCTCTTGAGCCGACAAATTAAACTTTGAACAATTTTCTTAATTTCAGTTTAACTGTGGGATTTCACAGGAACCGTCGGGTTCTAGTTTTTGTGGCATGGATCGACAAATTAAAGTTTGAGAAATTTTGTAGCCTGTTTATATTATATACCATTTATTCCTCGTGAGCCGACAAATTAAACTTTGAACTATTTTCTTAATTCCATTTTAACTGTGGGATTTCACAGGATCCGTCCAGTTCTAGCTATTATGGCAGGGTGCGACAAATTAAACTTTGAAAAATTTTGTAGCCTGTTTATATTATATACCATTTATTCCTCGTGAGCCGACAAATAAAACTTTGAACAAAAGTTTATTAATTCCACTTTAAACTGTGGGATTTCACAGGATTCCGTCGGGTTCTAGTTTTTATGGCAGGGAGCGCCAAAATTAAAGTTTAAAAAATTTTGTAGCCTGTGTTATATTATATACCATTTATTCCTCGTGAGCCGACAAATTAAACTTTGAACTAGTTCTTTAATTCCATTTTAACTGTGAGGATTTCACAGGATTCCGTCGTCGGGGTTCTAGTTTTTATGGCAGGGAGCGACAAATTAAAGTTTGAAAAATTTTGTGAGCCTGTTTTATAGTTATAAAACATTTATTCATCGTGAGCCGACAAATTAAACTTGGAAACAATTTTCTTAATTCCATTTTAACTGGCGGATTTCACAGGGCTTCGTCGGGGTTCTAGTGTTTTGTGCGCAGGGAAGGAGCGACAAATTAAAGTTGACAAAATTTGTGAGCCTGTTTATATTATATACCATTTATTCCTCGTGAGCCAGACAAATTAAACTTTGAAACAATTTTCTTAATTCCATTTTAACTGTGGGATTTCACAGGATACCGTCGGGTTCTAGTTTTTATGGAAGGGGGCGACAAAATTAAACTATGGAAAAAGTATGTAGCCTGTTTATATTATATAAAGGCCTACAATTTATTCCTAGTGAGCCGACCAAATTAAACTTTGATACAATTTTCTTTATTCCATATTAATTGTGGTATTTCACAGGCCCCGTCAAGTTCTAGCTTTTTTTTATGGGCAGGGAGCGACAAATTAAAGTTTTGAAAAATTGTGTAGCCTAGTAGCCTGTTTATATTATATTACCATTTATTGCGGGAGACCGACAAAAATAAACTTTGAACAATTTTCTTAATTCCATTTTAACTGTGGGATTTCACAGGGATCCGTCGGGTTCTAGTTTTTATGGCAGGGTTGCGACAAATTAAAGTTTGAAAAATTTTGTAGCCTGTTTAATTTATATAAACCCATTTATTACTCGGGGGCCGACAAAATTAAACTTTGAACAAATTTTAGTAAATTCATTTTTAAATGTGGGATTTCACAGGCTCCGTCGGGTTCTAGTTTTTATGGCATGGATCGACAAATTAAACTTTGAACAATTTTCTTAATTTCAGTTTAACTGTGGGATTTCACAGGAACCGTCGGGTTCTAGTTTTGTTATGGCATGGATCGACCAAATTAAAGTTTGAAAAATTTTGTAGGCCTGTTTTCCATTATATACCATTTATTCCTCTTGAGCCGACAAATTAAACTTTTGAACAATTTTCTTAATTTCAGTTTAACTGTGGGATTTCACAGGAACCGTAGGGTTCTTCGTTTTATGGCATGGATCGACAAATTAAAGTTTGCAGAAAATTTGTAGCCTAGTTTCTATCTATATTACCATTTATTCCTCGTGAGACCGACAAAATTAAAATTGGAACAATTTTCTTACTGCCATTTTAACTGTGGGATTTCACAGGATCCGTCCAGTTGTAGCTAGTATGGACAGGGCTGCGACAAATTAAACTTCGAAAAATTTTTTGTTGCCTGTTTATATTATATACCATTTAGGCATGCGTGAGCCGACAAATTAAACTTTGAACAATTTTATTAATTCCATTTAACTGTGGGATTTCACAGGATCCGTCCAGTTTCTAGCTTTTATTGCAAGGTGCGACAAATTAAAGTTTGAAAAATTTTGTAGCCTGTTTATATTATATACCATTTATTACTCGGGGGCAACAAATTAAACTTTGAACAATTTTTTTAATTCCATTTTAAACTGTGGGATTTCACAGGATTCCGTCGGGTTTCTAGTTTTTATGGCAGGGAGCGACCAAATTAAACTTTGAAAAAATTTGTATCCTGTTTATATTATATACCATTTATTCCTCGTGAGCCGACAAATTAAACTTTGAACAATTTTTCTTAATTTCAGTTTAACTGTGGGATTTCACAGGAACCGTCGGGTTCTAGTTTTTATGGCAGGGATCGACAAATTAAAGTTTGGAAAAATTTTGTAGCCTGTTTATATTATATACCATTTATTCCTCTTGAGCCGACAAATTAACTTTGAACAATTTTCTTAACTCAGTTTAACTGTGGGATTTCACAGGAACCGTCGGGTTCTAGTTTTTATGGCATGGATCGACAAATTAAAGTTTGAGAAATTTTTGTTAGCCTGTTTATTATTATATACCATTTATTCCTCGTGAGCCGACAAATTAAACTTTGAACTATTTTCTTTTAATTCCATTTTAACTGTGGGATTTCACAGGATCCGTTCCAGTTCTAGCTATTATGGCAGGGTGCGACAAATTAAACTTTGAAAAATTTTGTAGCCTGTTTATATTATATACCATTTATTCCTCGTGAGCCGACAAAATATAAACTTTGAACAATTTTATTAATTCCACTTTAAACTGTGGGAATTTCACAGGATCCGTCGGGTTCTGGTTTTTTTTAGGCAGGGAGCGACAAATTAAAGTTTGAAAAATTTTGTAGCCTGTTTATATTATATACCATTTATTCCTCTTGAGCCGACAAATTAAACTTTGAACAATTTTGTTAATTCCATTTTAACTGTGGGATTACACAGGATCCGTCGTTGTTCTAGTTTTTATGGCAGGGAGGCGACAATTTAAAGTTGTGAAAAATTTGTATACTGTTATATATATATACCATTTATTCCTCGTGAGCCGACCAAATAGAACTTTGAACAATTTTCTTAATTCCCATTTTAACTGTGGGATTTCACAGGAACCGTCGGGTTCTAGTTTTTATGGCATGGATCGACAAATTAAAGTTTGTAACATTTTGTAGCCTGTTTATATTATATACCATTTATTCTCTTGAGCCGACAAATTAAACTTTGAACAATTTTTTAAATTCCAGTTTAAACTGTGGGATTTCACAGGAACCGTCGGGTTCTAGTTTTTATGGCATGGATCGACAAATTAAAGTTTGAGAAATTTTGTAGCCTGTTTATATTATATACCATTTATTTCCTCGTGAGCCGACAAATTAAACTTTGAACAAATTTCTTAATTCCATTTTAACTGTGGGATTCACAGGATCCATCGGGTTCTAATTTTTATTGCAGGGAGCGACAAATTAAGGTTTGAAAAAATTTTGTATCCTGTTTATATTATAATAACTTTTTTATTCCTCTTGAGCGACAAATTAATCTTTGAACCATTTTCTTAATTCCAGTTTAATTGTGGGATTTCACAGGAACCGTCGGGTTCTCGTTTTTATGGCATGGATCGACAAATAAAAGTTTGAAAAATTTTGTAGCCTGTTTATATTATATACCCATTATTCCTCGTGAGCCGACAAATTAAAACTATGAACATTTTCTTAATTTCAGTTTTAACTGTGGGATTTCACAGGAACCGTCGGGTTCTCTGTTTTTATGGCATGGATCGACAAATTTAAAGTTTGAAAATTTTTGTAGCCTGTTTATATTATATACCAATTATTCCTCGTGAGCCGACAAATTAAACTTTGAACAATTTTCTTAATTTCAGTTTAACTGTGGGATTTCACAGGAACCGTCGGGGTTCTAGTTTTTTATGGCATGGATCGACAAATTAAAGTTTGAGAAATTTGTAGCCTGTTTATATTATATACCATTTATTCCTCGTGAGCCGACAAATTAAACTTTGAACAATTTTCTTAATTCCATTTTAACTGTGGGATTTCACAGGATCCGTCGGGTTCTAATTTTTATTGCAGGGAGCGACAAATTAATTAAGTTGAAAATTTTGTAGCCTGTTTATATTATATACCATTTATTGCTCGTGAGCCGACAAATTATAAACTTTGAACAATTTTCTTAATCCCATTTTAACTGTGGGATTTCACAGGATCCGTCGAGTTCTAGTTTTTATGGCAGGGAGCGACAAAATAAAGTTTGGAAAAATTTTGTAGCATGTTTATATTATATACCATTTATTGCTCGTGAGCCGACAAATTAAACTTTGAACAATTTTCTTAATTCCATATTAATTGTGGGATTTAACACAGGACCCGTCAAGTTCTAGCTTTTATGGCAGGGAGCGACCAAATTAAAGTTTGAAAAATTTTGTAGCCTTTTTAATATTTTATACCATTATTTCCTCGTGAGCCGACAACAATTAAACTTTGAACAATTTTTCTTAATTCCATTTTAACTGTGGGATTTCACAGGATCGTCCGTCGAGTTCGAGGTTTTTATGGCAGGGAGCGACAAATTAAAGTTTGAAAAATTTTGTAGCCTGTTTATATTATATACCATTTATTGCTCGTGAGCCGACAAATTAAAACTTTGAACAATTTTCTTAATCCCATTTTAAAACTGTGGGATTTCACCAGGATCCGTCGAGTTCTAGTTTTTATGGCAGGGGAGCGCCAAAATAAAGTTTGAAAAATTTATGTAGCCTGTTTATATTATATATACCTACATTTATTGCTCGTGAGCCGACAAATAACTTTGAACAATTTTCTTAAATTCCATATTAAATTGTGGGATTACACACGGACCGTTCAGATTCTAGCTTTTATGGCAGGGAGGAGCGACAAATTAAAGTTTGAAAAATTTGTGTAGCCTGTTTATATTATATACCATTTATTGCGGGAGAGACCGACAAAATAAACTTTGAACAATTTTCTTAATTCCATTTTAATTGTGGGGATTTCACAGGATCCGTCGGGTTCTAGTTTTTTATGGCAGGGTGCGACAAATTAAAGTTTGAAAAAATTTTGTAGCTGTTTATATTATTATACCATTTATTATCTCGGGGGCCGACAAATAAACTTTGAACAATTTTCGTAATTCCTTTTTAACTGTGGGATTTCACAGGATCCGTCGGGTTCTAGTTTTTATGGCAATGGATCGACAAATATTAAACTTTGAACAATTTTTCTTAATTTCAGTTTTAACTGTGGGATTTCACAGGAACCGTCGGGTTCTAGTTTTTATGGGATGGATCGACAAATTAAAGTTATTTGAAACAATTTTGTAGCTGTTTATATTATATACCATTTATTCCTCTTGAGCCGACAAATTAAACTTTGAACAATTTTCTTAACTTCCAGTTTAACTGTGGGATTTCACAGGAACCGTCGGGTTCTATGTTTTTATGGAGTGGATCGACAAATTAAAGTTTGAGAAATTTTGTAGCCTGTTTATATATATTACCATTTATCCTCGTGAGCCGCCACATTAAACTTTGAATCAATTTTCTTAATTCCATTTTATCTGTGTGGATTTCACAGATCCGTCCAGTTCTAGCTATTTGGTGGCGGTGTGCGACAAATGAAACTTGAGAAAAATTTTGTAGCCTGTTTAGATTCTATACCATTTTATTCCCTCGTGAGCCGACAAATTAAACTTTGATGAACAATGTATTACTTCCATTTTAACGGCGGGATTTCACAGGATCCGATCCAGTTCTAGCTTTTATTTGCCGGGTGCGACAAATTAAGAGTTGAAAAAATTTTGTAAG